>JANHMN010000023.1:24721583-24759637 GCA_030674055.1 Rhabdomys pumilio
TCTGTGTCTGTGTCTGTGTCTGTGTCTGTGTCTGTGTCTGTGTCTGTATCTGTGTGTCTGTGTATCTGTGTGTACCGACCCAGCAGTTTTTAACACAGTGGATCTGCAGATAGAATATTATTGCCTTCCTATTCAGAGGTGGACAGACATTATTTCTTAGATGGAACATAGAGAATGAGGTGAACTTGACAGCAAAAGACAGCAATCAGTTCTCACTGCATGGGGTCATATTCATCCAACTCATGGAGAGATTTTTCTGGAAGCTTCCCTACCCATCAGAAACCCTTCCTCCATTGTTACTTTTCGGGAGGGAGGGTTGCTAGATTCAGCCTCCCTTGAAGCACCAGGCATCACCAGAGACTGACCATACTCACAGCAGGAAGACAATGGAGGCTAACTCACCACCTCGAGCCTTCTGTCTTCCATCTGGAAGTGCACCTTAAGTTTCTCTCTCAGATGCCAGCCAATCATTAAGCCCTGATCACACAGTCTTATGTAGGAAATTTGAGATTTAAAAGGCAGAGAAAGAGAGAGAGAGTTGATATTCCTAGTAACAGATACAAATTCTTGGCAAAAATCAAATCTCCTTTTGTTTAGAAGGATGGACACCAGCCTGCAAAGTGCAGATAGGAAACGAGACAGATGAGCTTCCTTCCTTGCTCAGTGGATAATAAAATCAGACCGAAACCAGTTAGGAATTAAAAAGTGATAAGACACAGCCAGAATAGAGATAATCTGTCCCCGACATGCTAAGTGTCACCTGCTCCCTTAAGAGTAGCGCTGGGGTTGGTTGCATGGTCCTTGGTCCTCTTATACAGCTTGGCTCTGACCTGACAAATCCAAACAACTAGTCATCCCCTGCTGAGATTTCCTGGCACAATAGAGCAGGCTGGTGGATCAGTGCTGGGTCCTGTGAAGTTTTTGCACTGCATCCTGGCTGATTTCCCACACAGTGACTGGTTCAGGCTAACAGCTAACAAAAGGAAGGTGTGGAAGCCACCAACCGCCTTTGAGGAGCTTGCTTTATTCCTTCCAAGCTAAACACCATCCATGAAACATTTACTTCGGTCACCGTGAGGGCTGTTAAAATGGGAAAGAAAAGAAGGAAGGAAGAAAGAAAGAAAGGGAGGGAGGGGAGGAGGGAGGGAGAAAAGGAAAGCAGACAGAAAAAACAGAAACAGACAGACAGACAGACAGACAGACAGACAGACAGACGGACGGACAGACGAACAGATGGACAGACAGACAGAAAGACAGAAAGACCGCAGACAGACAGACAGACAGACAGACAGACAGACAGACAGACAGACGACAGACAGAACAAACCCATAGTAAGAAAGTACGTAGAGGATGGGAACTCTCAGATCCTGTCTGGGAGACCCAGGTCATCTGGTTCCCACATTCTTTACCCTGAGATCTTGCCTTTTTTTTTTTTTTTAATTTTACTATGCATAACTACCACACTCGTGTCTTTTCTTATCTGTTGAACTATCATGGTGGCCCTGAAAGGGAGTCTTTAGTCACCAGTTTTACTTGAGTTTCTCCCCACCCCCCATTCATCTTTTGTGCTGATGTCTCAGTCTGTCTTTCTTCTTTCAGATATAAGGGAGAGAGGGAGGGGGAGGGCATGACCCCACTCAGCGATGCTCAGCTCAAGGAATATCATGGCAGTCTCCTTTCTAACTAGCTTAAGCCAGCAGGTAATGCATGGGTCTTCTGAGGGCTGTCCCCAGGCTGGGCTTGAATTTGCATGTCCTGGGAGATGGAGATAGGGCTTGGGGTGGAGTAGACTTTCCAGGGAACCTGAGGAGGAAGAAAGCAGTGGGAGTGCCAATCCGCCAGCACATCCAAGATCAAAGGCTTTACTACGAAGTCGCTGGCTCAAGCTAAGAATGAATGGAGACATCTAAGCACAGAGTGTAGAAGGCAAGAGATGGATACACACAGAGACCTTGGCTGCAGGCTGCCTTTGTGTCCCCAAGTTTTTTCCCATTGGTTGAAATAGAGGCAAAGTCCCTTACTATCTCTAGCTGGCTTCACACCTACCTTAAGTCAAAACTTTAGCTCCAGGTGAGCACAAGCCAGTTTTACCCAGGAGAAGGTAGGACCAGTGAAACCGTGGCCTTCAGTGGTCCCTCGGAGCATCTCTCTACCCATCCAGACCAATGTCCTCAATCTGTGTTATGTGATAATGTGACTGGATGCTATGATGTTGTCAGATGGCGTGATGACCACAGTAAGTTTATACCCATGACAATCATGAAGGAGCCCCCTCGCCAGCCATACTCTTTCACAAGCCATTTGTAATTATACAGAAGTAGATAGATCCTGGGCAGTCTCTGAGCCTGTCTGTCTTCTAACTGATAAGAATATAAGTCAATCTTAATTTTTTTCTTGAGTCCAGGCTACCTCAAAACTCATTACATAGTCCAGGCTGACCTTGAACCCCTAATCTGCTGCCTTCACTTCCTGAGTGCTGAAATTAGAGCGGTGTGCCCACCAGGGTTAATATGGTGCCAGGGATGGAAGTCAGAGCTTCACGTTTTCTAGACAAGCACTCTACGACCTGAGCTATAGCCCCAACCTCAAATTCCAATCTTATTTTGGAAGCCTTAACCTGACCCTCTGTGTCCCCCTGCCCACCTTTTGGTTGTTTATAGTAATTCGCACCCCTCTGTGTTTGATGGTAGAGCTTTCCTGTGGCTTTCTCTACATTGTCTAACTGGCTTTTCCTTGAAGCTGCAAGAAATTTTCACACACACACACAGGAGGGTAGGGAGAAAGAGAGACAGAGGGAAGAAGGGAGGAAGGGAGGGAGAGAGGGAGAGAGGGAAAGAGGGAGAGGCTGTTTGCTGAACCTTCAGACACGTTAACCCATTTCCCTTGCTCCACAGGAAGCAGCCATCAGCTGCTGGGTGCAGTTCAGTGACGGCTCTGTCACCCCCTTGGACATTTATGATGAGAAAGACTTCTCCCTGATGGCTACGTCCTTGGACGAGAAGGTTGTCTCCATCCTCCAGGATCCCAAGTTCAAGTGGCCTATCATTGCTGCAGAAAACGAAGGACAGGGGGCCCTGGTGAAGGTAGAGATGCTTATCAGCGAATCTTGCCAGAAGTCTAAGCGGAAGAGCGTGCTGGCTGTGGGAACAGCCAGCATCAAGGTTAAATTTGGACAGAACGACGCAAACCCCAACGGCAGTGAGAGCGGACACCTTGGGGCTGGGCTTCATGTGGAGAATATCAATGACAGGAGGTCCAAAAAGCCTTTTCAGGAATGGGGGAGCCCCGAGGGACCATACTACAGCAGCTCATCCATGGGGCTCATGGAGGGATGGGGCAGTACAACCAAAAGGCCAACTTTCCAGAAGAAGGAAGGCCAGGAAACCCTGTTAGATGACATCATCCTCTCGCAGACCATGGCCACAGACCTCACCAGCTTCCCAGACCAGGTGGACCTCCCCGGGAGCAACATGGGCTCTGAGGAACAGGACCCCGATCAAGCAGCCAAGGGGCTGAGTGACCTCGAAATCGGCATGTATGCTCTGCTGGGTGTCTTCTGCCTGGCTATCGTGGTGTTCTTAATTAATTGTGTGACCTTTGCCCTGAAGTACAGGCACAAACAGGTTCCCTTTGAGGAACAAGAAGGTCTGAGTCACTCTCATGACTGGGTTGGGCTGAGCAACCGGACAGAGCTGTTGGGGAACCATATGAACTTCGTCTCCTCCCAAGAGGAGCAGATCACTGCCATTGACAGGGGTCTGGACTTTGAGGAGAGCAAACTCCTTCTCAGCTCAAACTCTCAGAACAGCATCAATGGACAGCTGTTCAGGTCCACAGGAGCCATGCTCACAGATGACAAAGAACAGAAAAGCGAACCCCCTACATCCCCTACCTCCAAAAGGAAAAGAGTGACATTTTCCACGTTCTCGGCCATCTCCTCAGACGATGGGTGTCCTTCTGGGAACACCATGGTGTTGAGTAATGAGGATGACATTAAGTGGGTCTGCCAGGCCCTGGAGCCCGGCGAGTGCCCAGAACCTCACAGTTGCATGGAGAGGCTACAGGAGCACGTGTAACGGAGATCCCAATGCTCTTCTTACCTTTCAGCCTTTAACCCACTTGGGTATGGGGAGTCGACATACACCCAGGGGAGAAATGAGACAAAAGGACATCACGAGGGCAGC
Source organism: Rhabdomys pumilio (assembly GCA_030674055.1). Classification (NCBI taxonomy): domain Eukaryota; kingdom Metazoa; phylum Chordata; class Mammalia; order Rodentia; family Muridae; genus Rhabdomys; species Rhabdomys pumilio. The sequence continues at coordinate 24,725,768 of JANHMN010000023.1, forward strand.
ACTGTCCATAGAACCCTGGGAAATGATCCCCTCTTAGCTGGGGAGGCCCAGAGTCGGTGTCCACGCACATGCCGTAGTACATGATGCTTTGGTTCAACTTCAAAGGTTTACTGTGCATGGCAAGATGTTATCAAACCTGGAACACAGATGCATTGTTTTAAGGGTTCACGGGGAAGAACGCTCTCTCAATTTGGTTTCTTGTCAGATCCACGCTGCTCCAATAATTACTATTTCAGACCATGAAAAAGAAAAAAAAAAGTTTTTTAAAAGGCAAGGCTCAGGTTGAGCATGCATGGGTCAGGAACAAGAGGCGTGGCGCCTGAGTGGACCAGTGGGGCTAACTCCCAGTATGCTCACAGGCAGAGTGTAGCACTGAAGCTGGCTATGGGAAGCAGGGTATTAAGCTGGTAGTTCCCAAAGATGGGGGTCAAAGTTGGCCAGGGATTATTGACAGGCCAAGGAAGAGGTTAGTAGAGCAGAGAAGACATGGGTAAATGACCCCACAACTATCTTTGTAACTACATGCCAAGAAATACATATGTACGTACATACATACATACATACATACATACATACAACACATACACATACACACACACACACACACACACACACACACACACACACACACACATCATTGGAGCAATTGAGAGAAGCTCCCTGTCTGTAGGGTAGGACACCGGGTACAAAAAACATGGCTCTTTATGTAAGTCTTGATTGTCATACTCTACTGACATTCTTCAGCCATTGGTTATTTGCAAGTGAAGAAGGGAGAGTAATTCCCAGAATTTGTTCTTGCCTCAAGGTCCCCTGAGCTTTTTGTCAACTTCAGGTGGCATTCTATAGTGGAGGTCCCAGGGACACATATGCCTGGAAAGAGACTGGTCTTCAGAGTGTAAACAAGGACTCGGGGTGAATTCCCCACCCCCTCCCTGCTCTCCTAGAAACCACAGAGGGCCTGTTTTGTGATGGGGTCCTGCCTGCCCCTCATGCTAGGTCTCCTGTCCAAGAATTTGTCATCAGGGTATTAAGACAGAGCCATCTGTTCAGAGCAGGTTGGCTCTTCTGAACTAGAAGAGGTAAGAGTCAGGAAAGTGGACTTCTGCATGTTTGGACAGCATGAGAGGGGTGAGCGAGAATGTGGAGGTGTATGCGCGTGTATGAGGGTATGCATGTGTGTGCATATGGGTGTGCACATAGCAGATAGCTGTGTGTCTCTGGAGGCTGTGCGTGTGTCTGTGGGTAGGGGTGGGGGGTGTACCTATTCTTGCGAGCACTTGGACCCCGAGTCATCCCTGAAAGGAATAGCATTGCTTAACATCAACATGTCTCTGCGATCCTCAGATGCTGAGCCTATGGAGATGGTAGGAGAGGCGTGACGGGGGTCCCCCACCCCAATCCTGGTCTCACTGTGAAGTGAGGATGAAGGGTTGAGGAGACTAGTCTCTGGGTAATTCTAATACCATCATTTACTTCTCTTTTCTTTCCTGTTACTTTCTGTCTTTATCGCCTTGTCTTTTTCCTCATCTCCCTCCTCCCTCCCCCTCCTCTTATTATTCTCACCCCCATCATATAAGAGAACCTCCCTAGAGGACTGTGAGTCCGACCTCCTCTCCTTCCCCTCAGGCCCTCTCCCCTCTGACTGTGGTGCTAATCCTCTTGTTCTTACAGCCAGCAAGCCACCCAGCTCCCAGTTCCCAGTAGACTCTCCCTCCTTTGGGTGGGTGATGAAACTCTTATTCCTTCACCACCTTTGCAATCCTCCGCTTCCCGTTTGCCTCCTCTCTGATTTCTTCCCGCTCTTACCCACGTGACGTTTCCTTGACTACTGCAGCGGATGCCTGTTCTCAAATCCCTCCACGTGTAGAATGTATTGTAGATTGTAAGAATGTAATCTATATTTATAAACTTGCTGACTGTAAATATAAAACATGCACTCTGCGGCTTTATGGCTGGCCTTTGTCTTTCTACACACTGACGTGCCTCCCCTCCCCCCATCCCTTCCCCCAGCTCCCCACCCCCCACCCCACCTCCATTGCAAATGGCTTTCCCAATGCTATGGCTTTTGGTAATGAAAATGTAGATTAAAGAGCCGGTGCAATCCAATTACACCCTGACATCCTGTAATGCCGCTCCCGGCATCGAGGGGATGCTGACACATGATGACAGAGTGTACCGTGAGTTGAGTGTCTCTCCTTCAGGACCTGAAAGGATTTGAAGATAAATCATATGTGTAAATCTCTCCTAAAAGCCTGCTGACAGACGGTAGACGGGAGCCTCAAAGGCAAGCACTTGGCCCAGCCTCCCCGTGTGCTGGAGCAATGAGGGCACTCTGTCCTCTCCTTGGGACTCCTAGGTATTTACCCACAGCTGTATGTAAAAATTGACCTTGGTGGAGGAGGTGGTACAGATTCAGAACACACAAAAAGCTTTAAACACAGCGGTCTGTGTCTATAAGTACAGCGCCGAGGAGGTAGAGACAGGGAGATAAATCCCTGGAGTTTGCTGGCCACCCAGCCTAGCTGAACCTATGAGCCTCAGGTTCATCAATAGACCCTGTTTCAAAGAAGACAACATAGAGAGTGACTTAGCCCGATGTCCAACGTCCCTAGTGTATGAACACACACACACACATATACTACCCTTGAGTTTCAAACTTCATTCACTGTGTCCCCAATGTGGTTCTTCATAGAGAAAAGATGGCAGAGCACTGAGATCTGTGCGCACATGTGCGTGCGTGTGTGTGTGTGTGTGTGTGTGTGTGTGTGTGTGTGTGTGTGTGCGTGTGCACGCACGCACACATACACTGATGAGTGCTAGTCATTCAGCCATTTATGGATCTAACCCTCTGCCAGTAAGGTGGCGGTGGGGTGGGACACATGCCACTCTCGCAGACCTTACTTACATTGGGGAACATTGATAAAGATTAAATAATTTGGGCATAGCCATATGTTAAATAAACAAACAACAAACAAGTACCAGGAGAAAAAAATTAACTATTTAAAACCCTGTCTCTTTTGCCTAAAATACCCAGGTTCTACTGTTCCTTACAAATGAATATACCGTGAGAAAGGGCATAGTCAGTATTGATAGATGATCCGCACGTATGGGACCCAGAGTGTACTTGAAACAGAGCCTTAATTCCACCTGCTCCCATCTTCCTTGAAGAAAACTGATTCTGGAAACCAACTCCACCCTAGATGGGGGAAAAGACAGTAAGGGGCTGTGTGTTTTTAAGAGTTAGTAGAAGATATATTTCTGCAAAGAGTACCATTCTTTTCTGAATCCCCCAGGCAAGCGCAGAGTGCCTAAAGAAGATAGTGTAAGGGGCCATGGAGATGGCTCCGTGGTGAAGGGTTTGCTCACCAGAATAAGGGCCTGAACTTGGTCCTCGGCACCTACATCAAGAAGCTTGGCACGGGATCCATGTGCTGGGGAAGTGGAGACAAACAGATTTCTGGGGGACTGATGGGCAGGCTAGCCTAGCCTACTCTGTGAGGCCCAAGTCACAGTGAGGGGCTCCATTTCAAACAACAGGGTGCGGGCTCCAAAACTGGCTCAGCAGCTAAAGGAGCTTGCTGGACAAGCCTAAAGACCTGAGTTCAATCCTTGGAGCCCACATGACAGTGGAAGGAGAAAACAGACTCTCTGAAGTTGTCTTCTGACCTCTATCACGTTCAATGGCACATATGTACGCACGCAGACACACACACACACACACACACACACACACACACACAAACACACACTAATAAGAAACAAAACTTTTGAAAATTATGAAGTTGGGGCTGGAGAGATGGCTCAGTGGTTAAGAGTGCTTGTTGTTCTTGCCAAGGATCCAAGTTTGGGTTTTCAGTCCCCACCCCCCACGGTGACTCACAACCTCCCGTGATTCTTGCTCCAGGAATCCAACACTGTCTTCTGGCCCCAGCACTTACATGCAGGCAAAATACTCATACATGTAACACAATAAATAATAATAATAAAAGGTATCAACGTGAACAGCATGTGGGTAACAACAACTAGTTGAACTCTGACCTCCAACATGTATGCACACATGCATACATGTCCACATACACACATGCACCTGCACAAACAGGTGCAGCCCTACAAACACACACCCGCAAAGAACAGAACTCTGTTCAAGAGTGAACGCCTATACAAACAAGTATACCCACACAAACACACAGCCACAAAGAACACAACTCTGTTTCAGAGTGTGAATCTTGGGATACACAAGATCGAGGATCTGAGCAACTACTACCCAAAGTCTGGATGAACAAAAAACGAACAAACAAAAAAATCATCACCGGGTATAGAAAGCCATGCCCTCTCGCTCAAATCTGACCACCTGTGGATGCCAGGGAGCAAAGAGCTTCCTATATGCTGGGAAGAGCATCCCTGAAGCTGCCATTACCGTCTCCTCAACATCACATCCAGAAGGGTAAGCCTGTTCTTTCCCTCCCAGGCCACTTCTAGGTATCCAACCATGAGGATTTTGCAAACCAGGAACCTTAAACACTACGTTGCCTCTCATTTGGAGGGTAGGACTGTCTGGGGTAAAAGTGCTGGTGAGGTCCACTCCTTCTAAGAGTTTTGAAGCAGGAGGGTCTTCCCTGGCAGTTTACTGGTGGTCTTTGATGTCCCTTGATCTTAGAACAGTGCTTTGAGGCTGGAATATAGCTCAGTGGTATGTACCAGGCCCTGGGATTGATTCCCAATATACTCCTCCCCCCAAATCACCTTCTATCTGCTTCTATCTTCTCTTTAGGTCTCTCTCAGTGTGGTCAAAGGTCCCTATAAAGACACCTGCTTGTAGCATTAGGTCTTACTTAGTCCAGTGCATCTGAGTACATGTAGACACATTTTGATTTAAAACATGGTCACATTCCAACTCTGGCATTGGACCTTCCTGCTATAAAGTTGGTAGTTCAACCCATGTTGTCAGCCTTTGGTCCAAAGTTTCTAGAAACTAACTACTAGGACCAGCTTGGGTTTGGGGCTCAGGTTCAGGCAGTCCCCTGGGGTTTCCAGGAATGTCTCAGCCCCCAAAGCTTTTTCTACACCCTTGCTTCTTCACTTTGCACCCACTTTACAAATGAGGCTGTGCTAGGGCACCCTGGGAGTGTGAGTCAGTAAATATGTATGTGTGTATTTCCCTCTGGGAAAGCTCAGAACTGTGAATTCACCACCTGCTTGACACCTCCCAAAGAGCCCTCATTAGCGCCTCTCCACCTTGCTCCTGCCTCCTCACAGCAGCAAAACATTCAGTAAGAGGAGTGTGTAGACCAGGATGCTATCCTGGAAGAGGCATATCTTCCAGACCAGCAGCCACCCAGCTGCTCAGAGGAGCGTTCTAGGTGATAAGGCTGCTGGCCAGACATCCCGATACAAGACTGACTTGGTTCAGTGGAATCCCTTGAGAAGACCTTGTTGGGTCCCATTGACACCTGTCTATGGAGAAGATGTAAGACTCTAGCAAAATGCTGTGGGCAGGGAAGTAAAAGGCTCACACTTCAGTGCGTGTTTGGGGGAGCATTTCTACGGGGAGGGGGTGGAGGGATACACACCTGCAGGGCTTTTGTACCAAAATGCCACTAATCATATGTCCTAGAACAACAGAAATTTGTTCCCTGTCAATGTCTTTCTTAGCGTTTCCATGGCTATGAAGAGACACCATGACCAAGACAACTCTTATAAAGGACATTTAATCGGGGCTGGCTTACAGTTGCAGAGTTTCAGTCCATTATCATCATGGTGGGAAGCATGGCAATGTCCAGGGTAACATGGTGCTAGAGACAGAGCTGAGAGTTCTACATCTTCATCCAAAGGAATCCAGGAGCAGACTGTCCTCAGGCAGCTAGGAGGAGGGTCTCAAAGCCCACCCCCACAGGCACACTTCCTCCAGCAAGGCCACACCTCCTAATATTGCCGCTAGGGAGTGTCCAAGTATATTCAAACCACCACAGTGTCAGAGTCTTGAAATTTGTAGTGAAAGCATCTCCAGATGCCTCCTGAGGTCTATGATAGCTCCTGGCTATGCCTTATCTTCTTCTATGTCTTGTTTTTATGTTTTTGGTTTTTTTTTTTTTGTTTGTTTGTTTTGTTTTTTATCTTCTCAAAAGGATACGGACCTCTTCCTCCAAAGGATACAGAACAAGACAAAACATAATGTTTCTAGTGCAAGTGATTTAAGACAACACATAGGAGCTGAAGAGATGGCTTACAGGTCAAAAACACCTCCTGGGGACATGTACGTGGTTACAGGTACCCGCAGAGGCTTTAAATAGAGTTATAGGCAGTTGTGAGCTGCTCAGTACGGGTGCTAGGGACTGAACTCTGGTCCTTCGAAAGAGCAAGTGGAGTACCCCAAGTGGCATACCTTAATTTAAATTATGTATGATATACATTTACACTCACATATATTAAACGTGTCTTTTTTTTTTTTTTTTTTTTTTTTTTTTTGGTTTTTCCGAGTAGCCCTGGCTGTCCTGGAACTCACTCTGTAGACCAGGCTGACCTCAAACTCAGAAATCCGCCTGCCTCTGCCTCCCAAGTGCTGGGATTAAAGGCGTGTGCCACCACTAAATGTGTCTTTTAAGTAAACATAAAATAACGTCCTCTGTGGCTTTGTCAGTCATCTGTACATCCTTGGTGTTATTTATCTCTCCTCCCTTCCTCCCTGCTTCCATTGATAAAGGTGAGGGAGGGGCTTTCCCATGTCCTCTGATCCTCCTCCCCAAAGCTCCCTCTCCCCCAACACATGGTCCCCTTTCATTTTCCTAGTTTCTGTGCAGATAGGACTTCTCACCTAGTTCTGGGTGACAGCTGTGGACACTGGTGACAGGTGTCACTTCCTGTGAGAACAGTGGAGAGTTTTCAGAGCTTCTCTGTGGGTACTGACACATGGATCTCTGAGTCACCATATGGAGGAGCCTGGTCTCCATAGGACCTCCCATAGTCCTCTTCTTGACAACCAAGATGCTGGCTCTTGTACACCACTGGTATCTTGTGTTATTACCTTGGCAGCACCCACTGTGGCCCAATTACACAAAGCTATGTTGCGTAGATGCTGCTTGTTCATTATGCAGTTGGAGTCCCCAGAGCACATCGTTATGTCAGAGTGGGAATTTAGGTGTGCAGCCAGGGGCCAGATTCATGCCACAATCTATTATTTTTCCCTTTAAGGATTGCCCTGACCCCAGCTGCCAATACAGGCCTGGCCTGAAGGAGCAGAACACACGGACTGTCTTGAGAGTGAAGAGATTCCCCAGAGGCTTAATTGTGAGCCTTATTACAAGGAATGATGGGACCTGACTGGCCTTTTGCCCTGGCTCTAGAGGGCTCATTAGGCATCTGGGACTTGGCTGTATGTGCCAGCGCTGCCCAAGAGCCTGGCTTTCCTTGCAACGACACCTAGCTGGCTAGTTTCTCCAGCTTCCTGATGGACTTCATCTCAGTCTTTCCCGTGGAACATGCGTTCTGTCATGAGCAGGAGCTTTACGGTGCAGAGAAGCAAGTACCTCTCTGCACTTTCCATAGCCACTTTAGACATTCCACACAGCTTAAGGTCTGGGAAGAGCTGGGCTGAAGTTCACCTCAATGCATACTCTGTCTCAAGAGTGCCAGAGCTGGGCAGCCCTCCAGGCTGGAGCCTGGATGCGGCTTCCGCTGTTCTGAGGAGGAGCAAAGCTCCCCTAGATGCCCCTGAAAATCGATGCCCAAGCTCGATTCTGCAGTCGCACTGAGGAAAACAGCACAGACCATCGAGTCGTCCTGAACTGTAAGTTATTTGTCTGTAATGCAAGTGTCTCTCTTGGCCTGAGCAACTTTAGAACACACCTGCGAATAGGAAATGCCAGCGTGCTCCATGGTTTTGGCAGGCTAACAGTGTTCTGCCGGAAAGTTCTCCCTGGATCCCACCAACTGCACTTCGGTTGGCAGTTCTTACTGTTCGTTAAAACGCTCTTTGTTCCTCTTTAGGTCCAGAGTGTCCTTCCTTCCTCCTCCCTCTGCTCCTCCTCCTCTTTCCCTCTCTTTCTCCCTCTGCCCTCCTCCTTCTCCCCTCCCCTACTTCTCCTTCCTTCTCCTCCTTCATCCCTTTCTCTTTCCTCTCCCTCTTCTTCCTCCTCCCAGCTCCTCCTCCCCCTCCCTTCTTAACTTCCCTGTCCTCCTTCTCCTTGACTTCAGCTAAGCCCCAGATCTGAGTTTGTACCTCTGCTTCACTGTGCCAAGAATTAAGCAATCGGGTGAACATTGTCCTACCAGTAGAGTGGGCCACCTCACCCAGATGAGAGTGACTGAGCTCCATGACATGACAAAACACGATCCAAGGGGAAGATAGGGACAAAGAAACTAGCCAGCTAGAGGTCTTTGTGGTGGAAGCCAGACTTTTAAATAGCAGTAGCACATACAGCCAAGTCCCAGCTGGCTAATGAACCCTCTTGAGTCAGGAGAGAAGGGCAGTTAAGTCCCATCATTCCTTGGGGTGTGGGAGCCTTGGGGACTTTATGTCACACTCCATGTCTGAGCCTGGCTCAGCCTGGTCCAGTCTTTGACCACCCTCCAGCTCTAAAATGTCTATAGAGAAACTATAGCTCATGACCTCTAGACAGGAGCCAATTAGAACCTCGTGGCTTCTGCCACAGAAGACAGAAGTCTGTCAGCCTTAGGAATGGCAGTGACCACTGTACCCCAGGAGAGAGGTGAGCCCCAAGCCAAATGTATTAGCAGGCAGAAGCCCTGCAGCAACCATCACTAGTTATTCTTTTCATCATGGGCATCATGGGATAAAGCCAGACAGCCCATTGAGCGACTCTCTGATCCAAAATTTCCATTGACCACCAAGAACCTGTCAGAACAGGTTTCCCAGGATCCTTGTGTCAGGCTGGCTGCCTCCCACCCACCTTTTCCACACACTCCGCTAGTAGTCTCTCTTCAGACTCTACAAGAGGCAAATATAATAGCTCTTTGCTGGGGTTGAGTCCCTCCATTTCCAAAGGTGGTTTTGTTAGCCAAGACCATCGCCCCTGATTTCCCATGAGGAAGACAGTCATGGAACCTGGAGGGGCCTCCAAGGTACAGCTCACACACCATGAGTGAGAAACTTCCTGAGTTAAGCTTGTCTCAAAATAAAATCTTAATTCAGTATTTTTAGTTTAATTTTATTTTTTAACTTATTGTTTTAACTTACATCCCACTCACTGCCCCCTCCCAGTCACCCCCTCCTACAATCCTTTCCTCTTCCCTTCTTCCCCTCTTTCCCTCTTCCCCTCTCCCCCAGGTATCCCTTCACCCTAGCACATCAAGTCTCTGCAAGATCAGGCACTTCCTCTCCCATTGAGGCCAGACAAGGCAGCCCAGCAAGAAGAGCATATCCCACATACAGGCAACAGCTTTTGGGATAGCTCCTATTCCAATAGCTCGGGACCCACATGAAGGCCAAGCTTCACATCTTCTACATATGTGCAGGGAGGCCTAGGTTCAGCCTGTGTATGTTCTTCGGTTGGTGGTTCAGACTCTAAGAGCCTCAAGTGTCCAGGTTAGTTGACTCCGTTGGTCTTCCTATGGAGTTCCTATCCTCTTTGAGGCCCAGAATCCTTCTGCCTATTCTTCCATAAGAGTCTCTGAGCTCTATCCACTGTTTGGCTGTGGGTGTCTGTGTTTGTCTGAGTCAGCTGCTGGGTGGAGCCTTAACTCAGTTTTGAAAGGCAAGGTTCTCCCCCCACTATCACCTCCTCTGTTCTCCATAGAGGCAGAGATGGAGACGCAGCTAGGCAGGGCTGTTCCAAGGAGAACTTAATGACTGGATTAACTTTTAGGTAAATGTTTTAAGCTTACATGATTCACATGTAACCTTCTGCAGTAAGGGCAAGCCCTGCAAACCTGCTTGCTAGCTATCCATTGACGCAGGTGTTGCCTTACGTCAGGATCTGGGTGGGAGTGGCTCAGCTGGACAGTTTCTATTCAGGGTTTCTCATCAGCACGTAGTCTGATAGATTCCAGCTGGGGCAATGATCATCTGAGGATTTAATTAGACTCAAATGTGTGCCTCTGAGGTAGCTCACTGACCAGTCTGGAAAGAAGTAGGAGTTTGGTTTTCAAAGGAAGCCTTGCCACCCTGCATCTCAAGCAAGGTCTAGTGATGTGTCCCCCTGACATGGTTGTCAGCTTCTCTCAGGATGGGTGACCCAAGAAGGGACAAGGAGCGTGCTCCCATGGCTCTAGAGATCCAACTTCAGAACTCACACATTATAAATTCCACTATAGTCTATCCATTTCACTTCATCACTGCTGGGGAGCAACCACAGAAGACCCTGAAAATGAGGAGGAGAGGATCATGGGAACCAATCTCATAATGGACACCACAAATCTCTGAGTAGCTACAAAGTCATCATCTTCCCCCAGATGATAGGTTGACACCAAAAAGCTCAGTGTGCTGTTAAAGAAGCAATACCTCTGTAAGTGTTTCTAATTAAAAAAAAAAATCCAAAAACTGAATCCCGGTGTTCCAAATTGAATCAGGAACACACCGGATTCCACTGACTGTGTTCTCAGTCCAAGCTCTGCTGCCCACTACCCCAGCACTCACCCGAGGTTAGAAGAAGGTACTCCTCCCCCATGAGGAGTCTAGACTTTCCCGTTTCCACAGAAAAGGGGAACGGGGAGCAGAAAAGATCATCGGACATCAGCCACAGTCTCTGATAACTCCCTTGGCTCCTGAGTCTCTCCATGAGGAGGGAAAACTCAGCTGAGGAAATAGAGCCTGCATTCAAACTGTTTGTCTGAAGACCTTCCCGGAATTTAGATGTGAGATTCCCCATCAGAGATGAGCTGAGGTAAGACAGCCTGTGCCCTCTCTAAGCACTGTTATCTAGGTATGTGACCAATGGACTGTTTTTCACATATTTAAGAGGTAAGCCGGGCGGTGGTGGCGCACGCCTTTAATCCCAGCACTTGGGAGGCAGAGGCAGGCGGATTTCTAAGTTCGAGGCCAGCCTGGTCTACAGAGTGAGTTCCAGGACAGCCAGAGCTACACAGAGAAACCCTGTCTCGAAGCCCCCCCCCCCAAAAAAAAAGGTTCAGGGTGGACTTGACCATATTGTGAGATTCCCCTATGGGCTATCATGACAGAGTAGGTTTTGTCTGGTTTTTCCCCCAACTATTTTAAATTACATTTATTTATCTATCTGTATGTGACCATCAGGGAGGTGTATTTGTGTCCCACACATTAGTATTGGAGATCAGAAGGGAATCAGCTCTCTCCTACCATGTGGGTTCCGGGGATCGAACTCAGATCATCAAGCATGGTGGCAGGAGCCTCTTCCTGCCTTTTGAGATATTTCAAAGTCTACGAAAACGTTTGCAAACAATACCTTTCGCTCAGATGACTGAGACAAAATCAAAGTCAACCAGTAGTCCCCATTTGTTGACATGAAATTGGATAGACAAAGACCCATGTGTCAATATATAGACCTCGAAAGATGGGTAATGTTACTGACAGTGTTGATCAAGTTATACACTGGCTAGACTGGTTCTGGATCACACTCGATTTCCATGAGAAGGGATTGGTCATTAGAATAGCTTGGGGGCTGACAATATAGCTCAGACAATAAAGTGCTTGTGGGCAAGCATGGGGATGGGTGTTCTCCCCACCACAGGCATCAACTTTAAAAAGCCGGGCACAGTGGTGCATAATTTTAATTCCAGGTCTAGATTACTGAGGGGCAAAGGACAAATAGTTGGGGATCACTGGCTAGCCAATTTAGTGAAACTGGTGAGCTCCAGGCTCGATATGAGATTCTGGCTCGACAAAAATAAATTAAAAGGTAGAAAGTATTTGAAGAAGACACCCAATCACTGATCTCTGGCCTCCAAATAAATGCATGCACAGATGTGCACCTATCCAGTCTTGGTCTTCAGGCCTTCAAAGTTCCAAGGACTTTTCTCAGAGTCACATGCATAGCAAGTAACAGAGTTTTAACCTTGAACAGTGGCCAAAACCACGATGGCAGCCAGCCTGAAGTAAGATCCGAGTTCCTCAGAGAGTTACCTCATTCCATTTTATGTCCTGGAACTGGACAAGTCAATGAAGGTGGCACCCAGAGACTCCTTGGATGCCTAGCCAACAGGTGGGCACACAGCCAAGACCATATCCAGATAGATACTGCAGCCTAGGTTAGTAACTATGAAGTACATGACCCAGAGTCAAAGAAGCAGATGGGTGTACCATCACTCAGAAGCTCTGCTTGGACCATCCCTCCAGTCTCCAAAGCTAGCCTGTCCATCTCCAAACATGGCGCCTGATCTCTGAATTCCCATTAGCCTCCTAGTAAATTATATCTTGGAGTAGCAGTCAATTTCATGCTTGCAAGAAGACACCTTATCAAGATTAAGCTGGTCTTCTAGAGCATGCTTCCAATAATGAAATAGCATTTCTATTCTCCAGTCATAGTCTGTGATAAGCTGGAGATCTCTTGGACTGTGGTTCTGATATGGTCCTGTATCAGATGGCACACAAACTAAACACCCAAGGAGGGAAAAAATATAGAAGTGTTTGTTTCATTCTGAAGCAATAGTTCAGATGCCGATGGTCCAAAGTTGCTTTGGTGACTCTATTTCTGGCTCATGGGGAGGTTTCTTCGACTACACTTTTCTTCTGGAGGGCTGTCCTCAAGGCAATCCTGCTCAATTCTTGCACCGCTAACATTTTGGGGCTGAGTAGTACTATGTTGGGAGGGGCAGTCCTTTTCTAGTATAGCTTATGGCAGTGTCTCAGACCTCTGTCCACTAGCTACTATAGAAATCCCCTCCGGTGCACGGAATCCTCATTCTAGCCCACTGTTCAAAGGGGAAAAGAGAAAAAGCTTCCTGAGGAGTTTCCAGTCAGAAGAGTGTGACCCTGATGCTCAGGGCCCTTCTTCCGTTCACAGCCATTAGCACAGACTTGACCTCCATCTGCCCTCTGCTGTCAGAAAGGCTGGTCAGTGTCTCCACCTGAGTGTCGATGTGCAGGGCTGATTGCTCAGAGGTTCCTTTAGTGAAAGAAGATGGGGAAAATAGATCGTGAGGGCCAGGGCGGTCTCTGCAGCCATCCTTAAACAGTAGTGCAAAAAAAAAAAAAAAAATAGTGCAGAGGGTTTGCTAGGAGGAGAGGAGAGCAGAGCAGAAAGGATGTGGGTTCAAGTCACTGAAGTAGGATGTATGGTGACAATTGTGTGTGTATACATGCAATATACATGATGTATAACACATGCAGCATATGTGTGCATCCATATATAAATATTTTATTGTGAGATATATACACACATATATATGCTGTATATATACATATATATGCTACATACACATACACACACACACACACACACACACACACACACACACACATACACATACATATGTAGCAGTGCCAAAATTGAGTAGGATTGCCAATGGGGACAGCCCTCCAGAAAAAAAAGTGAAGTCAAAGAAGCCTCCCCATGAGCCAGAAATAGAGTCACCAACCAACCTTGGACCATTGGCACCTGAACTATTGCTTCAGAATGAAATAAACACTTTTTTTTCCCTCCTTGGATGCTTAGTTTGTGTGCCATCTGATACAGGGCCGTGTGTGTGTGTGTGTGTGTGTGTGTGTGTGTGTGTGTGTGTGTAAAATTTATTGTGTTCTTCAGATGGGCACCTAGAGCAGACAGAGAGTGGAGAAAAAGCCACCAGCACCTTTAGTGGCAGAGGGTGCTCTTCAGAGCTGTTGTCCTGTCTGGGTCACAGGGATTGGCATGTAAGCTGGCTACCACACTTGAACCCATTATACTGAAGAAATAACTGAGAGTTGAAAATAAACAGAGGCTTGTGAGCATGACAATGTAAGCTTGTTAGGTCAGCCCTCAGGAAACTGAGGCTAGGGCATCAGGGGTTCCAGTCCATCGTGGATTACATGGTTGAGACTGACCAGTCTATGGTTTTAATAGATGCTTGGCCACTTCCTAATTCCTGGCTTTGCTGATTTACTCGGCGCTTCTCAGTTCCTTTATATGCAAAATAAGATTAGGGGTGTCATCCATCCCAGGGTTTAGAAATGGGAATAGTGGAAAATGTGCATATTCTGGGTACCAAAAGCTCTCAAAGTACACTCAGAGAACATTTTCAAAGTCCGGAGTGAAGTGTCCATCTCTCAAACAAACAAGAGTCACAAAAATAAACAAACAAACACACACACACACACACACACACACACACACACACACACACAAGCAAAAACAGACAATCAGCAATCTCACACCTGTAAGTCAAGCGGCCAAGAGGCTGAGATAGGGATATTACTGAAAAGTTCAAGGTCAGCCTGGGTTACATACTGAGATAATACTTTAAAAAAAAAAAAAAAAAAAAAAAAAAGTCGATCCAGGTGTGGATACCCAGCACTTGAGAGTAGAGACAAGCGGATCTCATTGAGTCAAAGGATAGCCTGGGCTACATAACAAGACCCTGTCTTCCCCCCCCCCCGCCACGCCCCCCAAAAAGCAGGGGAAGTAAAGTAGGAGAGAAGGAAGTAGAACGGAAGTGAGGGGGAAGAAGCGAGAGGGGAGGGAAGGAAAGGAAAGGGAAGAGGGAGAAAGGCTCACTTCCAAAAATATTCAACAAAGGGCAAGTAGAGATATTTGTGTTTTCAAAACTTTACCTGGCTGGTTCTGATGGGCAGCTGAGTGAGCTGTGGCCTCCAGACTCTGATTCCGTTTTTTTTTTTTTTTTTTTTTTTTTTTTCCAGTTGGCCTCCCATTTCAATCTGTCCTTTTGCCTCCCGTTAGCCATTCCAGCCTCAGTCCTCTCTCCTGCCAGACTGTAATAGGCATTTACCACTCTGATGACCTTCCTTCCCTCCCTGTGCTTCTGATCCAGAGCTCTCCTCTTAACTCTTGTCTTTCCTGTGTGTGTACCGAGTGGGCTCCCAGGATAAAGGGTGGACAAGGTTCTTCTCACAGCATTGAGCTATACAGTCCTGCATTCCTGGACCACACAGCCACATCTGGTTTACTCCATCCTTTGCTTTGTATGAGAAGGATAAAATAGAAACCAGTCTCAGGAATGCCGTGGGGAAGACTGGAGATGGATAGCCGTACAGGAACAGTGAGCCCAAGGCACTGGGGCAGAGGACACCCATGGCCAGGACACTACCACCACAGTTAGTGACTGTTTTTTCCTAGGCAATCTTTGAAAAGTTCAGCTCCCTCACGGAGACTTTGGATAGCTGCTGAAATACGGAGCTAAGTAACCCACAGAGAAACAAAAGGGATTTCTTCTCCAGAGCACAGTAGGTGGTTTACTGCACCAGGGCAGCTACATATATGTGCAAAGACAGATGGCAGCATAAGGCTGTTGGCACAGAGATACCATACCAGAAATCTCTAGAAATACTAGAATTTCTCAGTACCAGAAAACAACCAGGTCAGGCTCTGGTTTCTCGGCACAGGTGTTCAAGGTTCTTGAAGGTTGGCCAGACTTTGCAGCCACCTCATAAACCTTCTAGGTCACTGGTTCTCAACCTGCGGGACACAACCCCCACAGGGGTCACATATTAGATATCCTGGTATATCGGATGTTTACATTACAATTCAGAACAGTAGCAAAATGACAGGTAGGAAGTAACAACAAAAATAAATTTATGGTTGGGGATCTCCACAACTCCCTTAAAGAATTTCAGCATTAGGAAGGCTAAGACCCACTGCTCTGGGTGTTGAGGAGTGTCTGGGTCAGCGTGGACTCTAAGACCCCACAGAGGAAGATGGACAAGTCACAGAAATGCTATTCAATCCTCCTTTTTGTATGTGCACTGTTTCCGTCTTTGTTTAGCTCCAAGTATTTCATTGGTAAATAAAGCTTGTCAACGCGCAAGGCTGAGAGTGTGATGAATTAACTCGTATTCAGATGCTGTGGTGATCTGCGTGTTCCATGTATAATGTTGCATTCTTCCTCTCATGGAGTGGAATGTATTCCCTTCGCCTCTGAATCTGCGATGGCTCTGTCACAGGATCTGGTCCTCAGAACGTGGTGGTGGAAGTCACATGTAACATTTCCAAGACCCAAGGACTTTCTCATGGCCACGCTCATCCTTACATTTTGACTCCAGATTATAAGCCCAGGCCAGCTTGCTGATAAGTTAGTCACATACGAGTACCTTTGTAGGGTACCCCATAAAAAGGTCTGGCCAGAGTCAGCCAAAAGACCTTCATCATCACCACCAACTCATCATGGGTATATATCTGTGAGCCCTGACAAGACTGGAAAAGTCCAGTCCAGTTCAGCCTAGGTACATGTCCAAGAGATAAGCAATAGTCAGATAAGCCGCTGGAGTTTGTGCTTTTGTGTTCTGCAGCAAAAAACTAGCTAAAACATCAGGTTAAGGCCATTATGTGTGGGGCTTGTATCTCTGAATCAATGCGGCTTCCTACCATTGCCCATAGGCTCCTATTGGCTCTTCGGGTTTTGTGGTGTCCTTGATGTCCTCTCCATGTGTACGAAGTCATCAAGTCAAGGAGCCCCAGAAACACTCAAGGAGCAGACGTAGGCTTGGTCATCAGCACTGCAGCTGTGTGCCGGACAGAAGGCACAGCCAGCCAGCTAACCCACCGGAGCCATTTAGAATCTGACACTGCAGTTTGCTTTGGGGGACGGGGAGGGAATCAATATGGGTCTTGGCCGAGCTGCCCACCTCTTGCAGAAATCTGTAGACATGACATCATTCTAGCAGAAGTGCCCTCCCCATGTCTCACTCCAGTTGCAGCCCCACCCGATGGGAGGGTGTAGAGAAAGGAACAGGGCACTCCATCACATGGCACTGAACATTCTCTCTCTCTCTGACAGATGAGTCTAAGTACATAGATGACATCAGGCCTTCCCAATCCAAATCTACGTGCTGGGCTAACACACTAGCCAATAATTATTATGCTCTGGAAATAACAATAGGACCAAAGGTGGAGTCTAAATGGCCTGGATGTATCTATTTGCCTTGCTTGTGGTTGATTGGCACACAGTGGGAGGGGTGTGGGATTGTAGTTAAAGGCACTCCCGTGGAGCCCAACTACCTCAGCTTGAATTCTCGACTGCTCCAACAGGTTAGATACAACACTAACCGCCTCATGCCTGTTATTTCTTCATATAGAAAACATGAAAACAGTAGTAATCACCTGCATGGGTCGTTGGAAGAAAATATACAAGTTAATGGCAAAGTGCCTGACAGACATGGAGTCTCATATGTGTGCTGGGGGGTGGGGGGGGGGCGTCATGATTTTTCCCATGGGGGACTCACCTCTCCATGTTGTACAACACAATACACATTAGACCCACATTTCAAACAGCCATGTGCCCTAACATGGTCACATGGTGACAGCATTGAGTTTAAATGTGATACGCAATGGATTCCATCCCGCGAAACAGGTTGTATAGTAACTGTATTCTCCTGTTTTTCACAGGGGTTCTCAAAGTTCATGAAGGAAGCCCCTCTATCTAGGTTACATGGGTGGTGGTATACGGCAGTCAGGATTGGATCCTGGCTGGCTCTGCTCTCTCCACACTATCAATAGCGTAGAAACACAAGTGCCTATAAGTCAGTCAGAGAATGAAATGTGTGAGCCGCCATGCCTGGCTGCCCCTCTTTCTGCATTGATTCAGTTCAGTTTGCATAATAAACAGATGTTATAGAGAATTGCTCTCACTTCCGTGGCTCCTGAAACACAAAATTGACTGGATTCCTTCAGACTCTTCTGTAAGCAACTTGAGAGCACATGCCTCCAGATATAGTTTAGTACTGACAGGGAGGGTTAGGACCTGAGAGGTAGGGTTGTTTTTTTTAAAGTGGGAAGGCTACTCTTTACCAACAACAACAAAAAAAATTGATGAAGATGAAAGATAAATTTCACAATTTATGTGACATCTCCAGATACACAGTTCCTAGTCTCAGGCTCACAGGTAAAGAATGTTGAGATTGCAGAAAACTGAGTAAAAGGGCGGGAGCTGGAAAGATGGCTCAGTGGTTAGGAGCACTCTTACAAAGAACCTGGATCTCATTCTCAGGTTCCACATGGTGGCACAGAACTATACGTAAATCCAGTTCCCGAGGGATCTGACACCCTCTTAAGGACCTCTGAGTGTGCCACGTATGCAGGCAAACACTCATACACATACAATGAAAATACAACTTTTGTTAAAAAAAAAAAAAAACTAATTGGGCGTTGATGGGCACAATGTTAAAAAACAAAGAAGAAGGAGGAGATAGAAGAAGTTGGGTACCCCAAAAAGAATGCTAGGTTTATAAAGATTAACAACAGGCAGAAATACCCTGTAATGATAAAGATCAGGACTCTGGTTGCAACCCCACTGAGGTGGCACCCGCCACCATGACTAACAACCTGGTTCTTCTGGCAATATCTTTGGGTAAGGTTATGGTGTTAAACCGTAATGTGTTTAAAGTGATGTGTTTCCGAGTAGACTTGTTGTCAACTTGACACTCTTGGGAAGGGGGAACCTCGGCTGAAAGAGTTGCCTCCATCAGATTGGCCCATGAGGATATGTGGGTAGGCAGCCTTTTCTTAATTGCTAAATGATGCAGGAGGACTCAAAACAGTGTGGAGACTCCCATCCTCCAGTAAGTGGTCCTGAGCTGTACCAGAATCTAGCTGAACGTGAGCCTGTGAGTGAGCCAGCTAGCAGCGTTCCTCCATGCATGACCTCTGCATCGAATTCTTGCTTGAGCTCCTGCCCTGACTTCCTTCAGGGATGAACTGTGACCTGTAAGATAAAATAAACCCTCTCCTCTCCCAAGTTGCTTTGGGTCATAGCGTTTATCGCAGCAACAAAAAGAAAAGTAGGACATCCACTCCTATCTATGTCATTCTGAAATATCGATCAAGTGGCGAAGTTTCTACCCCTTAACTAACTCTGTATTAGCTGCTTGCTGCTGCTGGAACACAATACCTGGTGGAAGCAGTGGAAGAGAGCAAGGGTTTACTTCAGCTCACAGTTCAAAGGCACACTCCATCATATTAGGAAAGGCATCATGGCAGGAGCAAAGAAAACTGGACCCTGGTACTCGGCTCTCTTTCTTTCTTTTTTTTTTTTTTTTTGAGACAGAGTTTCTCTGTAGAGCTCTGGCTGTCCTGGAACTCACTTTGTAGACCAGGCTGGCCTCGAACTCAGAAATCCGCCTGCCTCTGCCTCCCAAGATTAAAAGTGTGTGCCACCACCGCCCAGCCACTTTCTCCTTTTTATTGAATCCAAAACCCTACCTCATGGAATGGTGTTGCCCATAGGCATTATGGGTCTTTCCACATCAGTCAACACAATCTAGAAGCTCCCTTACAGACATGACCAGAGGTTTGTCTCCTAGGTGATTTTAATTTCTATCAGGGTGACAAGCAATATAACCATCACATTCACTTTCCCTGGTTTCAATAATGACTGTTTAAATGTTAATTATTTTTTTTTTTTACTACATACATCTTAGTCACTGTTCTATCTCCGTGAAGAGACACCATGACCAAGGCAACTCTTATAAATGAAAGCATTTAAGTGGAACTCGTTTACAGTTTCATAGTCCATTATCCCCACGGTGGAAAGCATGGAAGTGTTCAGGCAGACGTGGTAACTGAGAGAGCTACATCTAGATCCAAAGGCACCAGAAAGACAGAGTTACTGAGCCTAGCTTGGGCTTGGGGCTTGGGCCAAAGCCCACCCCCAGTGATACACTTCCTCCAACAAGGCCACACCTACTCTTATCAAAGCCACACCTCCTAGTCCCTCTCAAGTAGTGCCACTCCTCAATGACCACACATTTAAAGATGAGAGCCACTGGGAGCCATTCCTAATCAAACCACCACAACATGTATTTATGGAGTAGAATATAGAAATGTGCACTCAAATGCAGATATCCACAGAGGCCAGAAAAGGATGTTGAATCCCCTAAATATGGAGTTAAGAGGCTGTTGTGAGCTGCCTGACTTGGATTTCAGAAAACTAAACACTTGTGTCTTCAGCTAGGTCAGCCAGTGCTCTTAATAGCTGAGCCATCTCTCCAGCCCCTGACAGTTAACTTTTAGTGAGCTCAGCTCCTAATTCTCTTGAAGAGAACTCTCCCATCTTCAGTAAAGCTCCCATCTTTTTCCCACATGGTCCACAAATTACAGAAAAAAAAAAATCACAAAGCAAAGCCTGTACACAGTCCCACATCAGCTAGTAAGTGATGTCTTTGAGCAGAAAGAATCAAAATTTTTTGAGACTTGAAAGCAGGTAGGCCACATGGCAACACCTTATCCGTTATGCCACAGATAAACAGTCTGCCTCACCTACACATTGCTGTCTGATAATTCGGGGTGTAGGCACAGTGGGCAACAGAAAAATGGAATTGCTCTCAAGTACTCAGCGTGAGAGGAGATGCCTCAAGAGCTCCAGCAGCAATAACGAAAGGCACCCATTTCCAACCATCCAGGATGCTGTGGCTACACAGAAAGTGATGGACCCATCTGCAAGGGGGTGTGGTCATTTTAAGTATCATCGTTGGTTTGTGTTGTATTAATTTTTAATCCCAAACCACAGTTTCTACCCTGCCTTTAACCAATTCGTTCCCAGATAAAAGACACATAACCTTTACATTTACAATAAGCCATAATCAGCACAAGAGCTGGGCAGATATCTACCCACTATTAGAATCTACTTTCCTATCGATAACCCTGAGTTATTACTTAGTATGTTTCATCTGGGCTGACTGCTCAGGGCCATGTTTTCATGACTCACCCAACCCATGGTGACTTCCTCCTCCACTTTCTTCTCCTCCTCCTCCACTTTCTTCTCCTTCTCCTCCTCCTCGTGGTTCTCCTCCAACCCAAAACCCAAGAATCCTAAATCCCCACCTATGTCTCTTCTGCCCAGCTATTAGTTGTTGGCATCTCTATTCGCCAGTCAGAAAGGGGCAGGGCCACTTGGGTCTACATGCAGACTCCAGGGTTTGGAAGCCAACACTTAGCCTTACATCAGACATCAAGACCAAACCTTAACTGAAAACTGGTTTGCTTTGGGTGAGACAGAATGTAGGGCTTAAGGGGTTAAAGGCTACAACCCAACTCCCTGGGTTCAATTCCAGGTCCTCCCACTTTCTAGTTGTCTACACAGCAAGCAATTATTTGCCAAACTTCTGTTTTAGCTTTCTAATCTGGGAATAAAATACAATAACAAAGATAGAATTGCCACACTAGACACTCTTCAGTGCTTGGAGGGGCTGAGCAGTGGTGCCTTCTTATCCTCAGACCCTGAGTATTTGCAAAGCATGTTGCCTCCTTTTTTGCTAAAACAAAATAAACAGCATTTGATGATGCAGAGCTTGTAAGAGGCCTTTGGTGTTCCTGGCTACAATCGATAGAAATTTTTCCCTCATCAGGGAATCAGGGTCCCTGGAAAATGACTGGAGCTGAGTCTAGAGGAAATGAATGGAAACCAGTAGGATCTCAGAGAGCAAGACCCTGGATGACACAGCTGAAACCATTTCTATCCTCCACACAGATATAACCCCGCATCTGTCTTCCTACATGTCCTGTGTGTGTGCCAACACCCAGATTTTTGCACGCGGGTTCTGGGGATTAAATTCAGGTTCTTGTGTTTGCAAGGACTTGGCTGGCTGGGCCATCTCTACATCTGCTCCTTGCACATCATATCCAAGAATCAGAATTCCCAGAGAAAACCTCAAACCGGACAAGCCCAAGCTATGTATGCACTGACATCCAGATGTCAGAGAAACAACCCCTGCTCCCCTACCCCTACCCGTTAACCCCCACCCGAGTCTTCAACTTCCACAGCAGACAACAGCACACCGTAATGACTTTCCCAACAGGGTCCCTGGCCTTGGCCATCACAAAGTGACATGTCTTCCCAAGAATGTGTCTTCCTATGGATATTTCCCATGGGACTGTTTCAAAGGGGCTTTAGCGTTATTTACCCCTCCTTGTATTCCCACTTATACCCCACTCCCCCATCCCCAACCCTGCCCCCATTGAACCCTTCCTGCTCCACAGTGCCTCTTTAACCCTTCATAGCTCTGTGTTCTGTCTGCCCTCCCTTGAGACCCATCCTTCAAGGCTCCTTGCTAATTTTTGGACCTCTGTGGCCATTCCAAATGAAACACACACATCTAAAGAGTCAAGGCCAACAGCCACAAAGGAGAGGAAGGGAGTGATATTTGTCTTTGAGGAGAGCCACCAGGCCTGACCTGGGAGGGTTGAAATCCTAGACCTTGCCTTTCGCTGTCATGGACTTTTAAGCAAACCTTGAGCCTAAATGCCTAAAGGCTTTTCCTTCTCCTCCTTTTGCCCACTCCTTCCCAGTTTACAGACTGGATGAACTACTGAGACTGAACAGCCATGGAAGCTGCCTGCTGTTTCCTGGGATCAAATGAATAACTGGAGCATCCTCGAGCCAGGCCATTGTGTAAATGTCTGCTCTGTGTGTCACAACAAGACAATGAAGTGTTGTTGTACACAGGATGCAGGAGAGCTGCTTACAGCATTCACCTCACCTACAAGAGTTGAAGCTGCTTCATTAAATTTGTGTAGAACACCCTGTCTTTTTTTTTTTTTTTTTTTTTTTTTAGGTCAGTCAGCATCTGTTTCACACAGATAATATACCACAGCATTTAAAAAAAAAAAAAAAAAAAAAAAAAAGGTTGTTTGTTCAAGGGAATAGAAATTATTTAGTGTGATTTATAGATTATAGATTGGGTGCTCTCTATCCATTTCATTAGTGGACATTCCAGTGCATAAATTACTAAATGGCTATAGCCATTAAGCTATTCTTGAAAATTAAAAAAAAAAAAAAGAATGAAAACGAAAACCAAAACAAACACGGTCGGACTAGACAGAGAGTTCAGAGGTTAAGAACACTGACTGTTCTTGCAGAGAACCCGGGTTCAATTTCATGTGTGCGACCATGTGTAATTCCAGTTCCAGGGGAATTGACCTCCCAAGCATGGCACACATACGTGGTACACAGAAGAATATGCAGATAAAACACACATACACATAAAACAAAGAATTAAAAACCAAACCGAACAAAACAAAACACTGCTCAGCTTTGTTAAGGAGGCCTGGGTTTCCTCCATCAGCAGTCAGCTCTCCCTGAAGAAACACTAAACACGGACATGTGAACACAGACGTATGAACTTTTAATGCTTATCAGTGTGAGAGATGTTTTTGAGGGTTTTTTTTTATTTGAATCTATAGGAAATTCTTACATGTAGACAATGAAATATGACCATATACACACACACACACATACACACATGCACAACTTCCCCCACAGCACAACCACCTTCTACATTCACATCTTGTTAAATAACCCACTGTGTTCAATTAGTGCTGCCCACAGGTGCGTGGGTATGGGGACCACCTACCAGCCATTAACTGCTTATAGCTCCTCAGATAGGGGCGGGCCCTCAAGAGATCGTCCCCGATCCAGGTTGCATGTTTGACTAGTTTGGTCTAGTGGGGGTCCTCTGCAGGTAGCCATAGCAATTGCTATGCTGAGTCCAGAGAAAGCACGTCACAGCTCTCCTCCTCCTCCTCTGACTCTTACGTTCTTCCCACTTCCTTTTCCACAATGGTCCCTGAGCCTTGATGGAGGGGTGTTGATATAGGTACCCCATTTAGGGCTTAGCTCTCACTCTCTTATTCTCCACACTTGGACCAGTGGTGCGCCTTTGCTTTAACGGCTGCCCATTATACAGAGAGCTTCTCTGTCCAGGGTTGAGAGTCTATGAGGATAACTGTAAATAGAATGCCAATGGCTATTGAGCAAAATAACATTAATTGGTTCCACCCAGGGCCTGTGACCTGGGCTTTTGACTATGTTTACATAAAGTCTTCGAGTTCCTTGGGTTTCAGTTTCTCTGCTTTAGGAAACATCCAGAAAGTAGGTGTAGTGGTTTGAATAGGAATCCCTCCCTCTCCACCACCAAGCACATAGATTTGAATGCCACCAGGGAGAGGCAGTTTTAGGAGGTGTGGCCTTATTGGAGGAAGTGTGTCACTGGGGGTGGGCTTTGAAGTTTTAAATGCTCAAGATAGGCCAGTATCTCCCTCTCACCCCTCCCCTTTCCCCTCCCTCTCCCATCCCTCTCCCCCTCTCTCTTCCTGCTGCCTACATATCTGAATGTAGAACTCTTGGCTTCTCCTTCAGTATCATGTGTGTCTGCAGGCTGCCATGCTTCGGGCCACATGATAATGGACTAAACTTCTAAACCTGTAAGCCAGCCCCCAATAAAATGTTTTCCTTTGTCCAAGTTGTCATGGCCGTGGTGTCTCTTCACAGCAATAAAACCCCAAGACATTGTGGAGATAGCTCAGTCTGTAGCTTCCCCCTGTATGCATCAGGGACTGACTTCAATCCCCAGAATAACAGCTTTTTTAAAAGCCAGCGGTGGTAGTGCCAAGTTATAATCCCAGCACTGTGGAGGTAAAGACGGGGATGGCTAAGGCTTGCTGGTCAGCTAGCCTAGCCTACTCAATGAGTTTGTACTTGAGGAGTGACACCCACATACACACAGGAACACACAATCACGCATTCCACCCTACCCCAGCACAAAGGAAAATAGCCACAGGATGAATGGCAGTCATAATCCAGGATGGGCCCTTATTTTGCAGTTGACTAATTTATCACTCGTTTCATGGCTGAAAGGCCGAGGTGGCAAGGATCGTAAGAACTCAACCACCATCTGTCAACTTCAGTTGGGTTCAGAGGTTCAAAGCCCCAAGTTGGCAATGAGAAAACCAATCAAGATACAACCACCAACACAACAGGAATCCCTCTGAGACGCCTGGGGCAAATGACAGCGCCTGCGTTCTTAGTTTGGTCTCTTCCCCCCCAACCCCCGCAATTAACATGGATACTAAAAAGCAGAGATGAATATGCATGAGTGGGAGGGGGATGCTCAGGCCACGCCTCTTGCAGCCCTTCCCCTCTGAGACTGTCAGGCCCCCTTTGAGAGTGCTATTGTCTGAATTTCTAGCCCGGAGACTTCCAGGTGCTTGGATTTCTCACTTGGAAGATTGAATTTGCAGGTTCTGACACAAGATAGGAACGCCAGTGGCTATTGGAGCCCAGACCCCCTCTCTCTGAGGCCTCTCCTCTCCTCTCCTCTACAAGACCTGGCCTTAGGCTTGGCTCCTGCCAGACGTCATCCTCCTTCAGATACCTTTTAGAAGGAACTTGCTCTCCCCTCACAGGGATCCGATTCCTCAGTCCCCTACCCCACCCTGCTGTCTGTGACACTGTGGGCTAAGCTCTCTTCAGAGTCCCCACCATGTTGTCATCTGTCTCTTTGTCCATTGCATTAATAACCTCTCTAATAAACTTCTTGCCTCAACAATCCGTTTCTGTGTCCCTCTTCTACCTCACAGGCGAGGCCTTAGAGCTCCGATACTCATCTGACTTAAGTACTTTGAGTATAACCCTGTCAATCAAGACGGGCTCCGTCAGAGGGCACAGTCACTGTGAACTGCTTACCACCTGTAATTCTGCCACCTTTTCTTGACAGCAGCATCTCAAATAGGCTCAAGGGAAGGAGGAGGGTCTTATCCCCGGCATCAGCCTAATGGGTTGTTATGCTAAGGGGAGAGGTTGGGTTTCTACATCAGTGCCCTGGGGACCCAACCATCAGTTTTGTCCTCTGCCCCTGCTCTGGGACCATAATCTTTCCTGCCCACTTTTATCCCAGGCCTTCAGCTAACTTTTCTATTTTATAAAAAACCCAACAGTCCCTTAATAACACCCATTTCCATTTGGTTTGTCAAAATCCCTGGCAACCAAGGGACTTTGGATAACCTCAAAATAGGAGAACCCCTAATCTCCGAGAAATGATATGTCAACCGAGGAGATTAGCATCAAGCCACTCCGCGCAAGAGATCAGCCATGTGCAGAAATGCTTCTCCAAATGTTTCTGGAAATACAACCAGGGGAGAATGGGCTGTCCAAGACGTGAGCGCTTCTCTATGCCTTCAGGTGGCATCAGCCAGGGTAAAAAATCACTACCTTTAAGACTTTTAGCATCTTATTTTTAAAAATTGGTTGAAACAAAGGAGAGCCTTTGCCCCCTTGCTCTGGTAAGTGGCTGCTAGTCCTTCATCTTTAGAATCCAGAAAAGTGAAGTGGTTATTGAGAGCTCACTGTCCTGTGAACAACCAGAAAAAAATCTATTTAGACGTGACTTTTGTTTTAGAAGAAAGACGTTTTCTTTTATTTTAATAAGTTAATGAGGAAGTGATGCAAGTAGGTCTGTGGTGTTCAGTTACAAGAGTCATGTGACTGTTGCTTGGGCATCAGATCCCAGTGAAGTAGAGCTTGGCACCTGGCACACTCAGCTTTAGGCTACCTCCAAGGGGTCACAGGCCAGGGGTATCAGAGAGTCAGCCCTTTGGTCAGGGTCAGGTGGTTTCATGGAATGGGCAAGTGCTAGTCTTCTACTAGAATGTTCTATTATCTTGTCTCCTTCTGGGGACACCAGTACCTTCCAGACACTGTGGGAAGGAAGTCCCTGCCTCCTAGCTGAACTCTCTGCCCTCACTCCTGTGTGGTGGTTCTTGCTCCACGAGACACTCAGACATCTGTAAAGGCCACAGATGAGACCCTAGCCAAACACAGAGCTAATCGCTGCATTGCGATGACATTCCAGCCCCTGCCATAGCTATAAGGACCTGGTCACGTGAGCTGCCCAAGGTCCTTGTCTCCCTGCACCACCCCCTTTGTCCCCATCAGCTCCCACTGTCCTTTGGATACCTGCCCTGACTCCTAGAAGGACTGTGTTCCTTGCTAGGCCCTCAGTGGAGGTTTGTGGGTATGACTCAGGATAGACCTAGAATCCCCTACTGAGGGACTGGAGGTATAGGCTCAGAGGTAAATGATGAACTTAGAGATGCTATGAGAACAGGGGATAGGGGCGTGTCCCACTCTAATGTCTAGGATCTGGGATTTTCTGGATGAGGGCAGGTGATGACTTTAGGGTCAATGACTACATTCTGTGTCTTCTTCAATATTCAAGTCAGAAAAATCTGTCATCTCTGGACCCATCTGCACATGGCAGCAACTGGTTCCCCCTCCTGGCAGGTTTGGGTCTCTGTTTGCAGCTTGCCATGGCCCCACCATTTTTCACACCAATACGGTTATTATTCTGCATTAAGATTTATTTGATTTTATTACATGGGTGAGTGTTTTGCTTGCATGTATATATCTACCCCACTTGTGTATTTAGTACCACCCCATAGAGATGGATTTAGGGCCTCCCTCATTCATCCTGGGTAAGCACTGTATTCCAGAGTCACAGTGAACATTTGATTTTGCAAGGTGAGTAAGCACAGAGTTATTGCAGTAGGACTTTCTTAAGGCCGCTGTGGGGAGGAAACATAATGGCCTTGATCTCTCCTCCCCTTAGTTTTTCCAATTAGGACAAGGCTTTGAACCCTAATAGGTTCCCCTTGATTAAAGCCAACCTATGGCCAGTGGGCAATGGCTAACACATTTGTGGTGACACTGGCAGGACACTTGCCCTCCAGCAAGCTGGCCAGTCATCTGCCCAGGCTATGATACAGATGCCTCTTGCTCTTCCTGGAAGGCCCTGCCTCCTTCCAGCTCACAGACACCAAGAGGGACATCTCACTGGTAAGCCAAGCCTATCCGGTGCCCTACAATGAGGGGGGAGAGGAGATACATGGTTATGTGGGTGTTGGGTGGGAGACCTCTGTGAAGCTCTCAGAAACTCTGGCTGTCCAGCATCTGCAGCCAGCCAGGACCTGTCACCCATCAAACTAATTAATGAAAATCACAGCTCCCATCTAAGAAACGCCCAGTCCCCCGCTGTGGCTCTAGACAACCACTCGTGAGCCGAGCCAGCCTCTGATTGCTGGAGAGGGGGGCTTTCTTTGCACACACAATTTGTAATTTACAACCTCTCATTGGTGCTTCTGAGCAGCAGCGGCCTTCGGCATGATTGGTATGAGAAGGCTGGCTGCTGAGGCTTCGAGGCTTACTGCGCTGGGCAGATCTGAGCAGCTGTGGGATGCTGCCTTGGAACCCATGTGCAAGGAAGAGCTTGCCCTGTCCCTGCAGGAATTCTGCTGAGTCCCTGAATCTGGGAATCTCTCCCTGCCTTGTGGAAAGTAGACAGGAAAAAGAGCCCTCGGGATGTGTTCCTTCTTCCAAGCAGGTGTTTATGAAGGGCTCAACAGCGGACCATGAAACAACCAGAAGTCTGTAGCTGCATCACAGGGAAGAAGAAGCCTTGAGGGCTGGGAGCTTCGTCTGGAGATGCCAGAAAGGGTGTGGGTGTATGTGCGCATGCGTGGACATGTGCGCGCGCGTGCGTGCGTGCGTGCGTGCGTGCGTGCGTGTGTGCGTGTGTGTGTGTGTGCTAGGTTCATACCTGGACAAGAAGAAAATATAAGACACAGACAAGGCTCCTCAAAGTCACCACACCCCTGTGCCTTGTTGCTTCATTTATGATGCTGCCCCTCCACAAGCTGTAGTAACAGCACACACACACACACACACACACACACACACACACACCTAACAGCAAGAGGGCACAGACACACAGTTTTGTGCAGGACTAGCCTCTGAGCTGAACTACCACCATATTTGGAAGTCCAGCTGAACCTACTCACCAGAGGTCATCACATCTGGGCCTACTGACCATTAACCTTCCTCTTGGAAGGAGGGAGTAAGAAAGGCTATGAACCCTCCCTGACTCTCCAGTCACCACTCCTAAGCAGTTGTATGTAATTCTTACCTAATTGTACATGGCCTTAGGGAGGGGCTGGAGAACACAGAGGACTAGAGAGAGGACTTAGTCAATGCAGTCATGAGAGAGCCATTAGTATGCTGGGTGCTTTAAGGCCACCCACATGCTTGCCAGTGTCATAGTTTGAATAGGAATGGCCCCCATAGGCTCAAATGTTTAAATGTTTGGTCATTAGGAATGGCGTTACTTGTCAGAGATTAGGAGGTGTGTCCTTGTTGGAGGAAGTTTGTCACTGAGGGTGAGCGTTGGGGTCTCAAACACTCAAGCTAGGCCTAATGTTACTCACTTCCTGCCATCTGAAGATACAGATAAAGAACTCTCAGCTCCCCTCCATCAGCATGTCTGCCTGTGTGCGACCATGCCTCCTGGCATGATGATAATAGACTAAACCTCTGAAGTGTAAGCCAGCTCCTGTTAAATGCTTTCCTTTTTATAAGGGTTTCTTAAATATAACTTTTATAAGAGTTGCCAAGGTCATGGTGTCTACTCACAATAAAAAAAAAAAAAAAAAACCCACCAGTGACTAAGACAGCCAGTAACCCCATACTTCATGCGCTATAAAGAAGCCTAATGAATCCATCCATTCCCAAGGGTGAATTTTGGTAGACTCACACCTCAGTGTGTCATTGGGATCTTAGGAAGACCAGGAGACATGAGGGAGGTATTGCTTCGATTTCCCTAAGGAAAGGGATTTTTAACAACACACAGAGAGAATGACTAGGGGAAACATACACACATACACAAATAAATACAAAGGCCTAACAAGTGAGGAGGGGCACACACACACACACATACATACACACACACACACACACACACACACACACACACTCATACACACACACACACACATACATACATACACACACACACACACTCGTACACACACACACACACACACACACACACACACTCATACATACACACACATAGTCAATGCCATGAATGAAAAGTATCTGTGGCCTGAGTACTGAGGTCACTCCACTCCTCAACATAGCACCAGTTTCCCTGTGTCTTTATATCTTAAGGCAGACTTCATGTCTTCACTTTGGAGGGCAGAGGATGGATATACCTCTTCTCAACCCTACACACCTCTCAGGGTAGCCTTTGTTCTCCAGATGGGGTCTCTCACTGGCCCTGGTCTCGCTGGAAGACTAAGAGATCTGCCTGCCTCTGTCTGTCCAGTACTGGAGTCCCAAACATGTGCCATGACACCTGGTGTTTTCATCTTTTCTTAGATTTTTTTTTAATGTGTATGGCTGCTTGCGTGTGTATCCGTGTACACACATGTATATCTGGTGTCCATGAAAGCCAGAGAAGGCATCAGATCCTCTAGAACTAGCTTTACAAATGGTTGTGGGCAGCCATGTGGGTGCTTGGAATTGAACCCAGGTCCTATGCAAGATCAGCCAGTGCTCTTAACTGCTGAGCCATCTCTCCAACCTCTATACTTGGCTTTGGAAAAA
This sequence comes from Rhabdomys pumilio, assembly GCA_030674055.1. NCBI lineage: Eukaryota > Metazoa > Chordata > Mammalia > Rodentia > Muridae > Rhabdomys > Rhabdomys pumilio. Next base: position 24,756,056 of record JANHMN010000023.1, read on the forward strand.
AAGCTAAAACAAAACAGAGCATTCTGGGGGTTGAAATCAAGTTGTAGGCTTATGTGGCAAGTACTTTAATATTAGTCTCTTACTGTGAGTAGTTTATACATTTTACCATGCACATATCTGTATAGGAAAACCAGTGAGTGTGTACTAAGTTTGATACCACCCAGCATTCACCAAGGATGATAGACATAGGCCTTGTGGGCTGCTGTACAAATAGATGGATGTGATTTTAGTTTCTCTCTGTCTCTCTGTCTCTGTCTCTGTCTCTCTCTCTCTGTGTGTGTGTGTGTGTGTGTGTGTGTGTGTGTGAGAGAGAGAGAGAGAGAGAGAGAGACAGATAGACAGACAGACAGACAGACAGACAGAGACTTGAAACTTTTGAGATGGGAAGATGGCTCAATTTGTAAAATGTTTGCCATATAAGTATGAGGACCTGAGTTCAAATCCCCAGAATCCAAGAAAAAAAAAAAAGATATGGCAGTGTGTTACAGGCCATCCCTGGGGCTTACTAGCCAGCCTGCCTAGCATACTTAGAGAGCTCTGGGCCACTATGAGGCCCTGTCTCAAAAGTCAAGTGGACAGTTCCTTAGGATTCCTCAGAACCTAAGATTGACCTCATCCTCCATCGTGTGTGCTCACGTGTGTATGCACAATCACACGTGTGCGTGCATATGCATATAGGCACAGACACCTGCAAGCACACACACATATGCATACACAAAGACATTGAAATGTTCTAAGTCTTTTTGTTTTGTTTTGTTTTGTTTTTTGTTTTTTTTGTTTTTCGAGACAGGGTTTCTCTGTGTAGCCCTGGCTGTCCTGGAACTCACTCTGTAGACCAGGCTGTCCTTGAACTCAGAAATCCACCTGCCTCTGCCTTCCAAGTGCTGGGATTAAAGGCATGGGCCACCACTGCCCATCAAAATGTTCTAAGCCTTAAAATACAATTGAACATCAAGGTTTGCCGATGAAAGCCAATGGCCTGTGGTAGGTTGCATAGTTGGTTAAAGCACCCCATCTGCTCTATCCTGGGAGACCAGGCCCTGAGAGAAATCCCTTCTTCCTGCCTCCGTGAACAGAGATAAAGTATGAGGCCTTCCTCCCATAACAGAGTGGGAGCAGAGATGATGTTTGCTGCTCCTCTAAGGAGCATGTGAGCTAAAGAGATGGCTCAGTGATCCAGAACACTTGTTGCTCTTGCAGAGGACCTAGGTTCGAGTCCCACAACCCACAAGACAACTCACACCTCCTCAGACACCAGTTCCAGGTGTCCCAATGCCATTTCCTGGCTTCCTCGGGAACTGCATGCCCACTGTGCACGTACATGCACTCAGAGACACATACAGGCACATAAAATAAAATGAGTAAGTCTTTTTTTAAAAAAAAAAAAAATCATTACATGGCCCACACTGGCTGTTCCTTTCCTTCAACTCAAGACCAGCACTTTCCAGACTAGAGCTGCCAGTTCACATGGATCTCCAGAGGATAGAGAGACATGGCATCTTGATGAGCTGAGGTAATCACTATCACATGAGCTGAGGTAAACCTCCAAATTGTCAGCCACTGAGACCAGTGCCCTTTGCTCCTGCAGCTTAAGTGGACAGAGAACCCATTCTCTGCTGAGGCACCCTTGATTGCATTTCAGAGGTGGTCCCTAAAGCATAGAGTCAGAAACTTGTCCAGGGGTTACAAACCTGAGCGTAGAGGAATCTGACCTCAAATTGGGACATTCTCACCGCTTTGACCATAACATTAGCCCACCTCCCTCATAGCCCCCACTCCCTCCCTTTTTGGAGGAGAATCGGGCTCCCTTCCTTCCCGCAGCCTCCAGATTCTGAAAGCACTCCAACACTTCAGGGCTTGTGTATGTCTGCTGTGGCCAGTACTGCCATCTTCGGAGTGGCTGCACCACCCCTGCACACACACACACACACACACACACACACACACACACACACCCATCACCACCAAGTCTTATCAGAACTCACTAACGAGGGAAGACTCTCCACTGAGTGGATTTATTTTCTTCCCTCCCGAGGTACAAGCCGTATGGGTCAGAATAACTTACTCCATACTACTGAAGAAAAATCGTGCCTGGTTGGCTCCCCGAAGGACAATCGCTGCCCCAGTCCATATGTAAAGCAGCCTCTGAAGCGCCACTCTGCAGCTGCGCCTTATTATCGCAACAGCGGCAGGCCGCCTTCCTCTTTAACTGTAAACGCTCCTGACAGCTCCAGTGGAGATAATTACGATGCTTAAGGGAACTTTCGGCCTTGCTAAAAATACTGAGCAACAGTCTGAGGCGAGGGAGGTGCTTAGGAGCAATCTAGTAAAGGCTCCTGGAGCTGGCGGCTGCAAGTGTGTGTCCGAACCCCTGTGGCTGCCTGGTCTCCACCCTCTTCGATGCATCCTCATCCATCAGAGCTGGTGCTGAATCTCACAAGTAAGCTGGTGAAGCAACTAGGATAGACCCAGTCCTGCTCCATAGGAGAGACGGGCAAGGAAACAAAACTGGTGTTTCTTGGCTGAGGAGGACGTGAGCGGTCACTGAAACCCATGACACAGTTCAGCCCAAGTTCCCAGTGTTCTGGAAGCTAAGACCTGGCTACTGGGTTGCAGAAGTGACAGGTGCCAAGAAACCTGCAGGGGCCACAATCTCTCCCTGCCGGCACCAGCTCAATGAGGAAGCTCAGCGGGAGAAAAGGTAAAAGATGGAGACAAACTGGTCTTCAGGCCACCACGTGGAACGTGTCCTCCATGCACCTGTGTTTTATTTACTCTTACAGGAGAGTGAGGCCCGCCCACTCTTGAGCATGCTTTATACCAGTCAGTAGTACTCACTTTAATCCCAGCATTGAAGAGGCAGAGACAGAATCACAATGGTTCATTCACTGGGCAGCCAGTCTAGCTAAATCCATGAGCTTTGGGTTCTGTAAGAAACCCTGTCTCAAAATAATAATAATAATAATAATAATAATAATAATAATAATAATAATAATAATGTGGAGAACAATCAAAGGTACCCAGGTATCAACCTTTGACCTCAATATTCTCATATGCATGCACACCGAGACACACACACACACATACACAGCACGTGTGCGCACACATACATGCAAAAGTAAAAGGGGGAAAGAAGAAACAACCAGTTTGTTTCCCTGCTTGTTAAAGGTGGACTACACGAGAGAGTTTTACGGACATCACTGGCAACCTAGACAAGATCTCTGCTGGTCAATGGGTGGCATCAAATGAGAAGTACAGTCAAGGGATAAAGGGGGGAGGGGAGATACTGGGGATACCTTTCTAAAGGACAAAGCAGAGGAGAGCAAAGAAAAGAGGCAGCCTGGGTACCTCAAATGCTAGATCTAACCCAACATTTGCATGGCTCGGCCAGCAGAGGAGAAAGGACAGCAAGAGGACAAAAAGCATCCTGTGTGATGAATGTCCTCTGGTAGCTGATGAAGCCGAAGGGAAGGGTACCTGTCAATCAGAGCTTAGAAACGTGTTGGGATAACCCTTTTGTACACTGTGTGATATCTCTCTCTCTCTCTCTCTCTCTCTCTCTCTCTCTCTCTCTCTCTCTCT
>JANHMN010000023.1:24759647-24775816 GCA_030674055.1 Rhabdomys pumilio
TCTCTCTCTCTCTCTCTCTCTCTCTCTCTCTCTCTCTCTCTCTCTCTGTGTGTGTGTGTGTGTGTGTGTGTGTGTGTGCCGGGGAGAACTATACTTCCAGCTTCTCATGGTCATTTTTGGGACAGTCTGAATAAGTTTCCCACCTAGCCCAGGCTGTACCTGAATTTGCATTCTTCCTGCTCTGGTCACCTACGTGCAGGGGTAACAAACATAAGCCACTGTGCCTTGGTTATCATTGCTTTTAGCAGACTCCTGAGAAAAGAGTCCCATCTGAGCCTTTTGGATGGCTTCACTACCTCAGGTGGCTTTATTTATGAAAGCGAGCAGGGGTTTATGGTAGAGAAGAGAGCATGCGCACAGTTATCAGCTGAGCCTAAGGAGGGGCTGAGGAGACAGTCAGTCGTGAATGGGGCTGAATGCAAATGTGGTTGTTTGTGTCCGTGCTAAACTGTGAGTGAAATTAGCCATGAGCATTAGCTTTGGGGTCAATAGTGAGTAGTCAGATGTGAAAATCGTGGTCAGCCATGATGTTGGTCAGCTGTGAGCTTGGTCAGCTGTGAGCTTGGTCAAAGGTGGGCAAGGACAACTGGGAACACTGTCAGTGATCATCCTGGGCCCTGGCAGTGTGATCATTGATGCCCGAAGCGCCAGTATCCAGTGAAGTCTCCAGACAGTAAATCTGGGGCTTTCTAAGATTTGTTTGGACTTTCGGAGTAAGGCACATGGGCCGGCAGCCGTCTGCATGTGCTGGCTCTGTGACTGGCCATTGGACTCTCGTGGGGAGCTTGGGTTTCTTGAACCTGCCAAAGCATCCCGCCGTCTGCTGCTTTTGATCTGCCTCTCCTACAGTAGTAAATTGCAACCACTAACATAAAAGTTTGCTGGATTCTGTGAGTCTTCCTCCTGGTATACTGTTTCTCAGGGCAGTTCTGAGGGGAAAAGTGATTGAGGTTAAAGGCGAGGAGCAAGGCATTCTGGGTAAGGAGAGAATTAGAGCATTCTGGGTAAGGAGAGGACCAGGATATTGAGTGTAAGATTAAAGACCAGGGCATTCTGGGTAAGGAGAACTCCTGGACATTCTGGGTAAAATAAGAACGAAGCATTCTGAGTAAGATGAGGGCTCTGGCATTCTAAGGAAACGCCTGCTACGGGAAAATCAAAACTGGAAATGTCATTTTCTCGAGGGCAGTACGAAGAAAGAAAGGATGAAAAAAAAAATTCCCAAGCACATGAAAAGAGGTAGAAGCAAACTCCATAACGTCCCAAGTGTAAATTAAAAGTAGGCAGCAGTAGCGTGTTTTTTCCCCAGCAGATTGGCACACGTCCCAACGCACGGGAACATGCTGTGTTGGTGAAGCTGTGGGAAGCCAGGCCTCACACATCACTGCTGCAAACACAAACCAACACAAGCTCCATATGGACGGACTTGGCAACAACCATCGGCTTACAGATGTATATACCTCTGACCCTCCACCGGCACCTGCGAGCTTCCCTCACCTGCAGCCTTGCACATATGCCGCACGTGCACAGGAATATTTAATTGCCTCATTTTCTTGTAACAACAAGTGATGGAGAAAGACCATATGTTCATCCATAAGAGACTGTCCAGATAAAGTGCATTGAACCATTCACTGGAATATGTAATAGCATGCTGCATATCTTTGGGGGGCGGAGGCAGAGGAATGAAACGATCACATACTGATGGAGAAAGGGAAGCGATTCAGACTGGGACGCGGATTACAATACACTTTAGACAGCAGGCGACTGTGTGTAAATAAAAGTCGAGGACATACGAACGTATCTTGTATTTGTTGCTGCTTCCATGAAGATACCCTACAACTTAAAGGAAATGAGTCAAAAGCTATGCCTGGCTTACGTCGGAAGGGGGTAGGCCATATGTAGGTGACTGTATTACTCTATCGAGGGATTAATTTAAAGAATGGCTTGTCTGGAGGTGGTGGGATGTGCTGCTGGATCTGAGGAAATGGGTTGCCATTCGGCTGTTTTTGGGCTGCTGTGGAGTCAGTCTCTAGGATGCCCTATCTGGTCCTTGCCTCGTGCTGTCTACACCAGGAGTCATAGAAGCTGCAATTAAAGGCAGCATAGGTGATGTGATGTTGTTTCCATATGAGGGTATAAAAGGGTGAGCTAACAGGTAGTAGCATCGTGTTTGCTGCTTGGTACTCTCCACGATTCATAAGCTGTAGCCCTAACTTATAAGTTGTTTGCCGTTACTGGATGAAAAAAGTGTGAACAGAAAAGGTGATTCAGCAGTTAAGAGCAATTGTTGCTCAAATTTTAGAGGATCCGGTTTTGAAAACCGGAACACATTTGGTGGCTCAAAACTGTCCCATAACTCCAGTTTCAGGGGATCTGATGCTCTATTCCGACCTCCATGGGCACCAGACACAAGCAAAGTGCACATGCACACACGCAAGCAAACACTAATGTATATACAATAAATCTAAAAAACAAAGTTGAAGAAGACATCCAGGCTTCATTCTCTTTCTCTTCTTTGCTTCAACCCTTTTTCTTTTTGCCTTCCCCCTCCTCTCTCTTCCAATCTCCCTCTGTGTCTCTTCTCTATGTATGTCTCTCTCCTTTCCCTTCCTTTGCTCCTGTCTCCTCCCCCATCCATCTGTGTTCTTTGTCCTTCCTTTCCTCCTCTTCTTTGACTCTTTCTCTCAGTTTCTGCCTATCCTCTATCTTTCTCTCCTTATACCACATAAGGAGACAAGGATGCAACCATCCTAATTTTCGTAAGAAAGCCTGTATCAGATGTCTTAGTTGGGGTTTTATTGTTATGAGCAGACACCATGACCAAGGCAACTCATCTATAGACAACGTTTAGTTGGAGCTGGCTTACAGGTTCAAGAGGTTTGGTCCATTATCATCAAGGTGGGAGCATGGCAGCATCCAGGCAGGCATGGTGCAGGAGGAGCTGAGAGTTCTACATCTTCATCTGAGGGCTGCTAGCAGAATACTGACTCCCAGACAGCTAGGACAAGGGTATTAAAGCCCACACCTACAAGGCCACACCTACTCCAACTAGGCCACACCTCCCAACAGTGCCACTCCCTGGGTCAAGCATATACAAACCATCACACCAGACATAGTCTGAGTCCTTGACCTTGGGTTTCCAGCTTCTTGAAGTGTGTTATCAGAGCTACTTAATTCATGAAAGTTGTGAGGAAAGGAACATAAGAGTTCATGCTTGTTCTGGAACAGTGATTCTCAACCTGTAGGTCATGACCCCTTTGTGGGGGTTGAAGAACCCCCTTCACAGGGGTTGCCTCAGACCATCAGAAAACACAGATATTTGCCTTACAACTCATAACTATAGCAAAATTAAAGCTATAATTTTACAATGAAAGTAGCCACAAAAATAATTTTATGATTGGGGGAGGGGGTCACCACACCATGCAGAACTGTATTAAAGGGTCTCTGCATTAGGAAGGTTGAGAGCCACTGTCCTAGTGGAAACCAGGAGCCATATCACAAAGCAACATTGTGGGGGCCCCTCTAGCAAGAGAGCAAGGTTGATCACCAGCCACCCATGTGACCCTGGAAGCCACCATCTCTACTTAGACCTTAAAGTGGCTGTAGGACCAACATCATGGTGACAACCTCATAAGGGACCCTGTGCCATAATGTTTAGGCAGCCTCCCTAGTAACAATTACTGGGGTATTTGTTACACAGCAAGAAATAACCTGTATATCTGTACAACTAACTTCCCAAAGCTCCATCTCCTGAAACCACAAATAGTTCCCACGGTCAGGAATCAACACTGGCTTTGCCTCTCATAAAGTTTCAGTCAAGGTGTGGCTACAGTTGACCAACGGCCTGGGGGCTGGAAGGCACTCAGGATGTTAGAAGGTCTCTAATCCATCCAAACTGTAGGCAAAGGCTTTTCCTCCATCCACCATGAAATGAATCAGTCCCCAAGGTGGCCTGGGGTCCTCCCAAGACATGTGGCTTCTCCCAGAATGAATGACGCCTTGGTGTGGACTTGAGAATCTCACACTGTGGTTTTTATGATTACACATTGGTAACACAGTTGTGGATATTCTATACATCAGGGCGTAGCTGTAGAGTAGATACTGACGCTGAGGGCATGAAGTACCTTTTTGTGGAGACTTCCTAGACACATCTGGAACAGGCTGGAGGGTCAGCATACCCTCAACCTGAATGTGAAATAAGTGTGGGCAGGAAAGATGATGGGTACAGAGTGGGAATGAACACAGGTTTGCTCTTGAACCTGTTTGTCATATTAGTATTTATTAATCCTGTTGGCGGGGTTTTATCTGCTCCATTTGTTTATGTTCCTGAATGAAAGACACACACACACACACACACACACACACACACAAAACCTTTATATTTTATATATATGCCTTTATAGGGTATATTTTTTAATATGCTCTATGTAGCACAATAGCTAAGTGACTGCCTAACCTCCATGTTTCTAGAATCTTCCTCCCACCGATAATCCTGAGTTTCTACTTACTAATTTATACGTTCCATCTTGGCCACTCCTGACCCAATTAAGCAGCCTTTTGGGCTGTGCTCTCCCAACCCCTTTACATGAAGGCTCTGCCTCTCTGTCCTACACTCTTTTCAGGCATGGCGTCTCTCTCCTCTTCTTCCTCCTCCTCCCAGTCCCAAGTCTGGGAAATCCCAAAATCCCACCTCTGTCTGTCCTCCCAAGCTACTGACTCCTGGCATCTTTATTTGCCAATCAGAACCAACTAGAGGCAGGTTCCCAGAAGCTATGGGCACACACTCTCATGCAAACAGGTTTGAGGGGATCATAATTAGCATTTGTAATACAAGCAGCTACAGGTATCCATCTTCATCTGTTTTATGTGTGTACCTTCAATTCTCTCTCTCTTTATACCTACCAAGAACCTATAGATGGAGTCGGAACATAAACGATGGTGGACTCAGAATATATGCCTGCATCTTTCTGTATCTGGATGTCAGCCTTCGCCAGCACAGACAGCTAAAGCATATGTTGCATTTCAACTTCTGCATGGCAGGTCGCAGGATGCCGATAACTATTTATTAAGAATTCTTCTACTGCTGTGCTTTTAAGTTAGATCCAATTTTTGTGCTATTAGTAGTAATCATAGCCAGTCTCAAAGCTTGCAGACCACGTGACTCTGCATCTGTAGTGGTCCTTAAAAATGAAGCCTTTACAATCTATACAAAGGGAGAGGAGGAGAGGAATGCCAGAGGTAAGGATCAGGGAAGATGGGCATGAGGACAAAGGATAGCATGTGGAAATGTCTGGAATCCTGATCACAGTGCAAGTTAGAAGGCACACAGTACATCCCCGGAACTGAACAAGGAGAGAAAGGGAATCTTATTGTTGATTATTTATTGTTCTGTGGGTGAGGGGTAAGAGGTGGTGTACATGTGAGTTCAATGCCCACAGAGGACAGAAGAGGGTATTGGATTCCCTGGAGCTAGAGTTACAGCCATTGTGAGTCACGAGACATAGGTGCTGGTAATTAAACACAGGTCCTCTGGAAGAGGACTACAGAGCCATCCCTCCAGCCTCATGAACTTAGGTGTACCAACTGTAGATAGGTGCCCACAGAGACCAAAGGGCATTGTATCACCAGACCTGGAGTTCCAGGCACCTATGAGCTGCCATGCCAGTACTAGAAATTGAATTTGGTCCTCACAGCGAGTGCTCCTGACTACTGAGCCATCTATCCAGCCACGATGCTTTCTTAAGCTGTTGTTTTGTTGAGACAGAGTCTCATTGTTGTCTAGTCTATCCAAGATCTGGAACTCATTATATGAGTACAGGATGGCCTCAAATTCTAAGCAGTCCTCTTGCATCGACCCTCCACAACTGCTGGGGTTATAGGTATGAACCACCTCACCCAGTTTTATTTGTCTATAATTTTTTAAAACAGGGTCTCTCCTATAGTCCCCACTGGCCTCACATTTGCTCTGTAGCCAAGGATAACCTTGAACTTCTGACCCTCTCACCTCAGTGCTAGAATTACAGGACTACGCCAGTTTCGTGACTTCTCCAGTCCGGATTCAAAGCATCTGTGCTCTGTTATGCAGACAGGGGAGGAGCAGCATGGGAAAATGAAGGACTCAGCACAGGACTGAACATCCTGAATGCCTACAGGGCCCAGTAGTCGCCAAAGAAGACAGCAGCAATGGCAATAATAGCATAGAGGGTCCCAAGTGTCAGGCATGGGCCAGCTGACTCTCGGTGTCACCGTTCGTTGGTCGCAAAGGAACCTAACGCAGACCTGGGCTCACATGCAGAGGTCTGGTTTCAGGGGAGACTTCAGAATCCATCAGTGCAAACGCCATCTGCAACCCTGCACCTCACCCCACGGGCAAGAATCGGAAGTGGCACTGCGCAAACTCAATAGCCACCTCTCAGCTCTGTGCACCACTGCCCTCAGGGAACGCATTGGCAGATCTTTCATTTCTTGAAAGAGGTTGAAACTGGGGTTTCTTATGAAATGTCTCAATTTTAAAAATATCGACTCAGCTTGCTCCTCATAAGAGCACAGATCCTAGCTCAACCTCTGCGCTACAAGTCGACAGAGCGACTCCATTTGGAAACGTCCACAACACAGCAGTGTCTCTGATTATATATATATATATATATAATCATTATATATATTTCAGAATCTGGCTTGAAGTGCAGGAAGAAGCCATCTTTCCCTCACATGTTACTGCGACCACACAAAATCCTACAGAGTTGGACGGAACTGCCTCATTTGGTGTGACAGTTAATCACAATTGTCTTCTAGAAGACACACGAGATGTGTCCTTAGGGACATTCCCAAATAGACTTAACTCAGGAGGGAAGACACACCCTGAATGTGGACAGCAATATCCCATGGGTTGGGGGTCCCTGATTGATAAAAGGGAGAAAAGGTGAGCTGAGCATGCATATTCGTCTCACCATGATTTCTGACTGTGGATGCCATGTGATCTGCCTCACTCTGACATACTGTACCCTCAAATAGTTTATTATTATAAGCTAATTGTATCATATAATGCAGTTACCTAATTATAGTTTATTGTAGTAGCGTATGATATTGTGAGTTTGTGGTTCTGTGGTCTGAGCCAGTCTTGACTGATGGTACTTGGCCCTGCTTGAAATCTGTCAGCTGCCTCGCCTAGACTGTCCTCAGCTGGAGGAGTCTGTGTCCCCGCAAAGGATTGTTCTCCTCCATCAAGCCATCCTGGGCTCCTCCACAAGGACGCATAGGTACATTTTAAGCTTGGAGATCCTGCTTGTCTTATTTGACCTATGATATGACATGACACAGCCAAGAGTCACTCTCAGTTGAAGGATTCCCAGATCATATTGGCATGTGGGCATGTCTCTGAGGGGTTGTCTTGGTTGCCAACTGATGTCGGAGGACCCAGCCCACTGTGGGTGGCAGCATTCCCTAGCAAAGATTCCTGGGCTGTATAAGAAAGCTAGCTAAGCATGAGCATACGAGTGAGCCAGCAAGCAGCATCTTTTATGGTTTTTGCTTTAGCTCCAGTTTGAGTTCCTGCCCTAACTACATAGAAGCTAAAAACGATCCCTTTCCTGCCCTACATTGCATTTGGTCCAAGTGTTTTAATACTGAAACTAAGATACTTTTCCCACTACAGCCCATTTCCTCCAAGGCAAGTCTAGAGGCCATATAGCCTTTCTCACTCTAGACAGACAAAGTACCAAAGCAACTTCCAGGCTGAGGAGGGTAAAAGGCTATGCACCTGCTCCTGTGGCTTGTCACTACAGCTATACAAGCTCTCTGCCTGGGCGCCATGCTTCAGACTTTGCTGACTGCAACCCTGAAACCCCAAGTACGGAAGAGAACAAGGGAGCTCTCCAAAAGAGCAGGCCAGTGAACTTAGTCACCAATGCCAATGTCCGCCTGTGTCCTGGTTACTTAAAGAAGCTGGGCTTTCAATCCCAACACTACCACAAAGTTAGCTATGTGGACTGCACAGCCTATACAGGATGGAGGGAGAAAAAAGACCTTGAAAAATGGTCAGCCTTCATGACCATCATAGACCTCCTGTGAGGGCTTACCTTGCATCCTCCAGGAATGTGTGGATCCATGGTACCATACTGTGCTACTGTTTGGAAACCAGTGCCTAGTACCAAGGAAGAATAGCCCATGGTTTCACTGACTTCAGTGTGCGTCATTGACTCTGTTGCTTCTGGGACATGGTGAAGAAGATGGTCACTCAGGTAACATGTTGTAGAGAAAAGTTGCTCAATTCATGGCATCCAGGAAACAGAAAGGAGCCGGAGACAAAAGACATCCTTTTAACATGTACCTCAGTGACCCCTACCTCTACCTTGAGCTCACTGCTCAAGCCTCATAGTGTTCACAGAAGGATCAAGTGAATTCATGCATGGAGCTGTGTTTTCGAATCCGCATACTGCACAAAAACCAAGTAATATATGTGTAGGAAACATGTACTCTGAACCTCCAAGGTCCTTCCCACTATTTTTAGGAGTCGAAGTAGCTAAGTGTTGACATTACATATTCCCACTGTTAAGTGAATTTAAGAAAACAGTAGTAGTTTGCATATGTCCATATACAGTCTCTAGGCATAAGCCTTAGAAATGCCAGTGATTGTGTGCATGCATGGCCCAGCTTGTGTGCACCCATTTCCGTGGATCTCTCCTGTTAGATTAGTTATTACATCTTATCCCATTTTTTCCAGACTCCAGGAGCAGCAGAGACCACTCTCCATATGGTATGAGTGTCTGGTTCAGACCCCATTGAATGTCTGCTAAGGTTTGAATGGATGAAGTTTGAGCCACAAAGACCTTTTATCTAGAGAAGAAATGCTCACAAGAAAAAGATTGTCATGTGACATTCTGAATACTGTGTTGTTTTTCTTCTCCCTAAAGCCCTTGCAAACCTAGACACAGGTGACTACACTCCCATACTTTACCGTTGCCTACCTGTGTCTCTAGAGAAGTACAAATGGTTTTTGAAGTCTGGAAAGGCTCTCTAGGGGTCTTCTTATTTTCCACTGGGCCCTTTGCTCTTGTGCCTAGACCTACATTATACCCAATACTGCCTGGAAGGAACAAGAGATTGCCCAGTCCCTGCGCATATGCATAGGATGTAGTGAGCTAATTTATAAGAGCCAGAATGGTAAAACATGTTTGCTTAGAGCCTTGTGTCCAGTTTCTATTCTCTAATTTCAGAAAGCTAATAAGAAAATTGATTTTCTTGCAGGGCATAGGAAAGACTTATTTCTTATATCCAGCACAGGGATTAATAATTCATTAACGAGCTCTATATGTCTGTGGAGAGATCCATTTGACAATGCTACAGTGACATTGGGAAGGCCGTCTGAGTCTTCCTTAGGCACGTAGATGCTTGTCCTCTTTTCTGCCATCGTCTCTCAGCTGCAGAGCAAAGTCAATGGTGCAGAACAGAAAGCTCAAAATGACGTTCATGTGAACAAAATGAGCTCTGCTCTAACATGATGACTTAATAATGTGGTGACCCATGCTTTTAATCCCAGCACTTAGGAGGCAGGTGGATCTCTGTGAGTTCAAAGACAGACTGGTCTACAGAGCAAGTTCTATGACAGACAGGGCTACATGGAGAAATACTGTTTCAAAAACACAACAACAACAAAGAGAATAATAATAATTATTATACTGCTGGTGGTGGTAATAGTATTCACAGTAATAATAAAGTTTTCAGATACCTAAGCTGCTTGTCACTCATGGTCACATGATGACTTCTGAAGCACCAATGATCACATGGTCATTCTGGGCAACAAGAACAAGGAAGAGGAAGGAACTCAGCCCCTCTCAACAGAGTCAGACCTTCCTGAGAGCTCCTCCAGAGAGACCTAGAACCTGATCACCCATTCACACCTAGCTGCAAGGGAAGCCAGCACAGCAGACCCAAGCCGTTGCCATCTATATTAGTTACTTTACGCAGTACTATAACAAAACACCTGACAGCAAGCAACTTAAAGTGGAATGGGCTTATTTTAGCTAACAGTTTGAGGGGCTATAGTGTGTCATGTTGGGAAGGTATGGCAGCAGGAGCAAGAACTGGTTATGTTACATCTATAGTCAGAAATAAAGAGTAATGGATGCTAGTTCTCAGCTCCTTTTCTCCTTTCATTCTGTTCAGGTCCCTAACCTATGGGATGGTGCTGCCCACATTCATGGTGGGTATTCTTTCCTCACCCCAATCTAGAAACTTCCTCATAGACACGCCCAGAGCTTCATCTCTTTAGTGATTTTAGATCCTATCAGGCTGACAATCAATATTAATTATTTTTACACTTTCTATGGCTGATAGTAAAGAAAGAAGAGACACCAGCCATGCTTATCACACCCCAATCCTTGGCAATGGTGTTTCCCCACACCCGTTCAGTTTCTCATCTTATGGAATTCCATGGCTCATTTCCTGCAACATATTTCATACTGAACTTAGTATGTTGAACCTGTTCTACCTTCAAATGCATCCTGAGTCTATCTGTCTTCCAAGTCTCCTCCACAATTCTACACAACCCATCACCATGCCAACCTGGCCCCACCTCTGTCTTCATGGTGGATGAATATGACTCTCCCTTTCTCTTGCTTATATGGTCCAATAGCATTCCCTTACACTGGGAGTGAACACCGGAGCTCAGTGCACCCCTGAGCTGAGACCTTGTGAGATCTGAGCTCATGTCCTACCCCTGAACCTCAGAGGAAGTTGACTCCCATTCCTCCCCCAGCCCCAGGGCCCTTCCCACCACAGGGCTTCTACACTCAACTTATTCCTCAACTTGGGCACCAGAGTCCCCTGACATTTGTGAACTGTGTCCTTCTAGAGAGTCCTGTCTCGGTGAAGATGTCCTTCCTCACAGATGCTTCCATCACCCCATATCTGAGTATCAGTGTCTTCACCTGCATCTCTAGGCACTCCTTAGCTCTACTATCACCTCCACCACGCTAAAGCCACCATTGGAATGGTCTTTATCATGATGTATTTGTAGGCTGCTGTGTAGTCTGCCCCTACTCACTAGAACCCACTCCAACAAAGACAGCTGCTTCCTTTTTTAAAAGAAAAAACCTATTTTGAAATGTTTTCTTTTTGCCTTTCATCCATCTATAATATATACACATATACATGCAATGTTGTAGCCGGTCTTTTCCTGCTTTCTTCCACCCTTCTCCACCCCTTTTCTTCCACCCTTTCAACCTCCTAATGCTAGATAGAAAAGAAAGGGGGATAGGGAAAGAAGGAAAAAGATCTCTGAATAAAGTCAGGGGTTGGAATGGGGGTGACATTATCATTAGACTACTTCCTGTTGAAGGAAGTTATGGGCATCAAGTTCCTTGGAACAAGTTGGATCTTTCCTGTCAAGATATCTAATTTCTAGTTCTTCCTCTTCCTCTTCCTCCTCCTCTTCCTCCTCCTCTTCCTTCTCTTCTTCTTCTTCCTCCTCCCCTTCCCCTTCCCCTTCCCCTTCTCCTTCTTCTTGCTGTTTCTTCTTTGCACATGATTACTTACCAGACAATGACCAACAACAACCAATAACCAACCCTGCCTCTCAGAGCCCTAGCATTTATATGCCTCTAAAAATTTCCCAAAATTCCAAACATCATACAATTGCACAAACTATCTGCAAAACCGTGCCTCTGCTAGAGCATGAGGCAAATCATAGTCAGCTGCTATGGACAGTCCACAGCGGCCGCATATCCCACACCTGGAATTAAAATGAAAGCATATTTCTGTGTTTTTTAAAGAAACCAAAATTCCAAAATTGTTACTATACAACATAACATGATAATGTCCACCCCTAATTTATCCCCTACTACTCTCTCCATGCTCCCCAAAAGCACCCTTTCCCAAATTAAAATATACTTTTTGGATAATGTGCCAAATTCAATTAGTATTGCCCATACATGCATGTTTGTAAGCATCCACCCCAGCCTACCAGTGGCCACCAGAATTGCCAATACGTACACATGAATGTGCCCCCTCCTGGCTATACCCTCAAGAAAGAGTGATTCTACTCTAACAACTACCAACTGCCAATGGGTCCCCAGTAAAGGGTCTACCTTGGAGAGCGCCTGCACCCTACCTCCATCTATGCCACCCAGAGTTTTGATTGGCTTGATTCTGTGCAGGTAACCACAGCTGCTAAGAGTTCATGAGCACACAGTCATATCATGTGCAAAGGCCAGGCTCTAGTGCTATCCCTGCCTGCCTGCTTGCCTGCCTGCCGCTGCCACCTTCCCCTCCACGATGATAAGGACTAGTCTCTGAAACTATAAGCAAGCCCCAACAAAATGCTTTTCTTTATAAGAGTTGCCTTGAGCCAGGCGGTGGTGGCGCACGCCTTTAATCCCAGCACTTGGGAGGCAGAAATAGGCGGATTTCTGAGTTCAAGGCCAGCCTGGTCTACAGAGTGAGTTCCAGGACAGCCAGGACTACACAGAGAAACTCTGTCTTGAAAAACCAAAAAAAAGAAAAAGAAAAAGAGTTGCCTTGGTGTCTCTTCACAGCAATAGAAAAGTAAGATACCATCAACCATTCTCTGGGAAGGGGCAAATGACAAAAAAGACAAACACAGGAAATACTTGGGTGCAAATTTGTAGGGAATGGATCTTGGGAGCATCTTCCAAGATACCTGCCCTGACCACTCTCTAGGGACTTTCTGTCCAACCCAAAAGAACCTAGAAAAGAGAGCTCTCCCACAGTGATGAAACTGTACCAGACAACTTAATAAAAGCTTCTCATTCCCTGCTGAAACGTCAAACAGTTGATTTCCACATGGAGCCCCCATAAGCTATGATAAACCCATTATAAACTATCACCGCTGCACCCCTCACTCCTTCATGGCAATGTGAAGAATGACAAAAATTAGCCAAAGAGATTTTCTCCAAACTCCAGCCTTGTCTTCCAGCTTCACCACTCACCAGTGGAGATGCAGCTATGGGTGGAAGGACAAAAATGTGCAAGATGGATTACACTCTCACTTCCAATTATAATGAGCTATTAATTATACAGCTTGGCATTAGCTTGGATTATAAACCACTCATACAGAAAGAGCTATTTTCTCTTTCCAGTTGAATTCCCCATGATTAGCTTCCAGCAGGAGAGATGAAGCCTCCTCTTAGAGAGCTTTTACCTCCCAATGGCTGACATGGCAAGGTAAGGAAAAAATAAAATAAAATAAACTTTGAAAATAATCTGCACACCGCTAGTAACTCCTGAGCTGCCCACCAAGACTTTAGATCACTCTGGATGACGTCAGCTTGAAGCTTGCACCTCCAGTGCCTGCAGTTAACCCACTGAGCATGCTTGCTACCAACTGTCAGGATTTTACACAACACTTTACATGCTGATCGGTCAGGGAAGCACTGATTTCAACTAAGGCTGAGAATAGTCCGTGCCATGTTTGAATGGGAATTCGCTCCATGTTTCCCTCTTAAGATCCCTGAAGATTAAAGTCACGTGCTCATCTGGGATGCAATGGGTGGGTCAACAATCTCGGGCTACTGTTTCTGAAGTATGCCCAGCTTTTAGATTCGACTCCTGTGGTGCCGCCATTTTATTAAGTATTTCCTAGAAGACCAAAGACTGGCGTCAGCCAGAAACTCCTTGAAGTGTATTTCTATTCTTGTCATTGTTGTTATTGTTTGACACAGAGTCTCAAATGGCCCTGGAACCCACTATAGAGCCAAGACTTATGTTGAACTCATGATCCTCCTGCCTCTACTAGGATTAGAGGCATGTGCCACCATGCCTGGTTTTATGTAGTGCTGGGGTTCTGTAAGAAATAAGATCAAAAGGTTCACGTTCAAAGATAAATACAAATGGAAAGATGGCTCAACAGTTAAGAGCACCGACTGCAATTCCAGAGGTCCTGAGTTCAATTCCCGGCAACCACATGGTGGCTCACAACCATCTATAATGGGATCTGATGCCCTCTTCCGGTGTGTCTGAAGACAGCGACAGTGTACTCATATCCATAAAATAAATAAATAAGTCCTAAAAAAAAAAATAAATGCACAAATGTAGCAGATGTGCAGCCTGGTCTTCATGTAGGTCCTGAACAACTGGAGCGGGGTCTGTCCCAAAAGTTATCACCTGTATACAGAATATGTTCTTCTAGCTGTGCTGCCTTGTCTGGCCTCAGTGGAAAAGGAAGCCTCTTGCAGAGATTTGAAGTACCAGGACAGGAGAATACTGGGGGAGGGGGGGAGGGGATTGGGGGAGGGGGAGGGGGTGGGAGGTGGAGGTGGGGCACCAACTCGAAGGAGAAGGGGAGAGGAGGATGGGGGAAAGACTGTGGGAGGGGTGACCAGGAGGGGGGCAGTGAGCAGGACGTAAAGTGAACAAGTAAAAATAAATAAATAAATAAATAAGATAACCATGAAAAATAAACAAACAAATGTTCCTGAGTCATCTTAGTCAAGCTACTGATAAACAGAAAACACTGGGACCCCCGGGGAAGCCAGCTACCCCAACCTAACCCCTGTTAGTCTAACCATCACCCCTCCCCACACACACACACACAAACTACAAGCAAAAGACCACAAGGACAAAAAAAAAAAAAAAAAAAAAAAGACTCAACAAAGCACAAAAATGTGTTCACCATCTGCTGCTGGGCATGGAGCCTACCCTTAAGTGTGTGGTTCATATAACCCAGTAAGACTCCACTGGAGGAAATTAAATTTTCCTTTGCAAGTGGCTATCAATTGGAAATGGCTTCTTGGTTAGGGGTGGGGACTTGTGTCCACTTCCCCCTCTCAGCAGAGGAGTACCTGTTAAGTTTGAAAATAAACAGGAAGTAAGAAAGAGGTGGAGAGACACCCCCCTCCTCCCGCCCACCACCCCAGGGCTTTTGTTGAAGGAAGAAAAAAAAGGATACAAAAGACTCAGTCGACTGTGCCCTGCTTGTTATTCAGCTAATGAGGAAAGAGAGGAAGCAACCTGTCTGGGGCTATGAAGACTGTTGTCCATCTCCATCTACCCAGAGCTCCCACCGGACTTCGGAAGGATGGAAAATGAACTGGCCCCGTTTCAGGACCCTGAGTCTCCCGCGCTCTTATTTTGAAGTGAAGGCCTGAGCTTCAGCTTGGATCAAACCTACAGCGGAGTAACCATAGCTAAGCTACATCCCAGCCCCACCCACGAAATTCTTAAGGGAAACTCAATTTTAACTTCTCACGAAGACCTCGAGGCCTCTTGGAAGAGATCATCTCCAGTGAGACGCACAGGAAATAGGTGTCCGGTGTCCGTATTCCATTCTACTTCTTCACTCCCTAACGGCATGCGAACATGGGTCTCGAAGTCACTGAGTGACAAGGTAATAATGGGTAGTTAGTGTCTGGTTTTGTGGCTTTGTCTTCTATTATTTATTGTCTGTTTGTCGTTCTTGTTTTTTGGGTTGGTTTGGGTTTTTTGGTTTGTTTTTGTTTGGGACGGGGTTTCACTATATATAGCTCTGGCTGCCCTAGAATTCTCTCTGTAGAGCAGGCTGGCCTCAAACTCACAGAGATCTGCCTGCCTCTGCCTCCGAGCGCTGGAATTAAAGGCATGGGCCTCTACTCCCAGCTGCTGCTTGTTTGTGAGGCAGACTGTTGCTACTTAGCCCAGGCTCCTGAGGAAACTACAATCTTCCAGCGTTACCTTCCTACATTCTAGGAGAGCAGGCATGTACCAGCACTTCCAACTCTTTCCTTATTTTTAATAGAAGTTGGTTTGGTGGGGGGAGAGGGGTTATGTGTGTGGTATGTCTGCTCCTGTATATGTGTGTTGAAATGTGTATATTCGTTCCTATGTATGCGTGTTGGAACGCATGTGCGTGTGCTTCTGGACGACTAAGGTTGATGCCGGAAATCTTCCTTCTTGGCTCTTCTCTCTTATTTTTTGGGTCAAAGCATCCTAATTAAACCCAGAGCTAGCCGGGTGGTGGTGGCGCACACTTGAGAGGCAGAGGCAGGCGGATTTCTGAGTTTGAGGCCAGCCTGGTCTACAGAGTGAGTTCCAGGACAGCCAGGGCTACACAGAGAAACCCTGTCTCGAAAAAACAAAAAAAAAAAAAAAAAAAAAAAAAAAAAAAAAAAAAAAAAAAAAAAACAAAAAAAAAAAAAAAAAAAAAAAAAAAAAAAAAAAAAAAAAAAAAAAGAAAGAAA
>JANHMN010000023.1:24775916-24792661 GCA_030674055.1 Rhabdomys pumilio
AAAAAAAAAAAAACAAAAAAAAAAAAACAAAAAACAAAAAAAAAAAACAAAAAAAAAAACAAAAAACCCAGAGCTGGTCTTGACAAACCCTCATTTCTAAAGCCTGAATTTAAAACATTAAGATGTCATCCTGAGCCTCGTCACCTAAATACAAGGACACTCCTTTGAGTTCCAACTCATGAGCACTTACTGTAAGATGGTCCCACCACACACACAAACACAC
The DNA here is from genome assembly GCA_030674055.1 of Rhabdomys pumilio. Taxonomy (NCBI): domain Eukaryota; kingdom Metazoa; phylum Chordata; class Mammalia; order Rodentia; family Muridae; genus Rhabdomys; species Rhabdomys pumilio. The sequence continues at coordinate 24,776,140 of JANHMN010000023.1, forward strand.
ACAGAGACTGGCACCCACCCACCCACCCACACAGACAGACACATACACACACATACACACATACACACACACACACACACACACACACACACACACATACACACACATACACACACAGACACACTCACATACACTGTGATGTTTCTCTTTGTTGGGTAATGCCATTTATAATACAGTAAAAAGGCTGCACCCAATCCAAATTTATAACCATCCACTTGCTTAATTTTGGAATCTGTTATTTCTGGCCATGTGCACTGTTTGAAATCTCTTTTCATCGTAGTTGATGTCTTGATGGTGCCGTCTTCCACATATATCTTTTTAATCATCTCCAGTTGCATTGTTAGAGTAAATCCCCAAAAGCAAAATGGTTAGGCAGAGGACGATTCATATTTTTAAGGTTACTGAAGATGGGTGTATTGGGTTGTACACATCTACGCTTAAGTTTTTATTATCGTCATTATTTATTTTGCTATTTATGCTGTGCACTTAAAGCCATCATTTATACCTTTATAAATATCGTTTAAATAGATATGAACGTGGGAGCTGTGATAAATTCTGCATTATACATTCTGGTATATTCATTAAATGTGCATTTTATACATACACTTAGATAAGTATTTAAATGTTTGTCTATTTTCTATCTATACATTATTATGTACATTGTATTCCTGTAACAGTTCTGGCAGCAGGAACCTGTCTATGGTGCAGAGTTACTACAGAGAGATGCGGACGTGTGCTCTGAACTGTGGTTTACTCTAAATTGAAAGTTACATCCCATGAGGCCATGGGAGCTGGTGATGTTAACATGTTTGCACCCATACTATTGTTTTGAGTCACCAGAGTTCTAGCCATCTATCATGGAATCCATGGTGACAAATTTATCTTTGATGTCCCTTCTGGCCCCACAGGGCAGAAAGTGAATGTTTTAAGCTGAGTCAGGATTAGGGATGAGATGTCCCTCAAGTCTCCATCCCCACGAACCTTGGGACTTTTATTCAGTATTCCGTGTACACAAGATGGCAGAAAATCCTGGATCTTGTGGTCATCTGGTCTGTAAGCATCCAGGGTCTGGTTGACACCTGAAAAGACAATATTAACTCGGCTAAGAAATTATGTGTGTTGGTGAGCTGCATTAAACTGCAGCCCCCAAAGATACATGTCCCAAGGATCTCAGCAAACATAATATATAGGTGGCATCCTGCTGGACCCAACAGGGGTCCTTGTCATGTAGAGAATGGGCAAGTCAGGGACACGCAGAGACAATGCAAATGCCAGGGATAGATATCGGAGAATTGAGGCCAGAAGCCAGGGATTACCTGGTACTGCAAGTACCTGGATGAGGTGGGAATATTCTCCCCGAGAGGCTGGGCTGGAGCGCCATCCTGCCTACACCTCCATTTGAGGTCTTGGCTGCCAGGACTATGAGTGGGTAGTGTCTGTTTTCTGAAGTTACCAGACATGGAAGGCTTGGGGATGAACTAAGCTGAAGGACTTCCATCCACTGGGGACTCACACTGCCCTCTACTCCATGATCTCCCTGTAGGGGTTCCTGGTATAGATAGACCTGTATTGCTTCCCTGTGCCTTCTGAGTGGGTCTTACCACTGATAGTTCAGCAGAAGAACAGAATGGAGGAATGAGAGGTAAGTCTCCCCATGTAGCTGCTTGTAGTCTAATGCTAATTTGTGCCACCCAAATTAGTCTGCACGAGAGGATCTGTACATGGCTTCTGGGACCGTCCCCAGGTTAATCCTGATAGATAAATAAAGATGACAGTAGCCAATAGCTAGGGGCAGGGAGAGGTGAGGTTTAGGGTTCCAAGCTTGAAACCCTGAGGAAACAGGACAGAGGAGATCTGCCATGCCTTAGGAGAGTGTGGAGCAGAGGAGAGATGCCATGCCTGAGGTGTAGGCAGGAGAGAGAAGCAGAGATGCCATGTAAGGGGCCCAAGAGGATGTAGCCCAGAGGGCTGCTCCATTGGGTCAAGAGCAGCCAAGATGGAACACAGAGTTAGTAAGTGATAACTTGGGATTATTGGCTAGAGGTAGATTCTACTAGCATGGAGGTTAGGCAGCAGCCCAGCTATTGTACTGCTTAGGACATATTTTTGTGTGTATGTGTATGGGAGGGGAGACTATGTTTAGATATAGAGGTTGTGTTTCTTTTATTCAGGAACATAGACCATTGAGGTGAGAAGCAACCCTGTGCCCAGGATTTATTTATTAGAAATATAGTATTACATCCCCATGGAACCAGGAGACCTGCATGCATACCCCCCAAAAAGCTGCAGTTCCTATGAAGGGCTCCCCGTGCATAGCTCCTCTTTGGGTAAACCATATCCCCTCCATATCGTCAGGTCTATGGAAGGTACATGTTCCCCCCACACCACCCTCAGGCACAGGCAACTGGCTGCGTCTTTCCTATCTGCTGCTACATATATATACAAAATCCTTTCAGAACACCTTCCTTACTGTTGATGGGTCACTTGTTCTCATGGGGCTCTGACTGACAGGCATTTATAGATGATGAGTGACAGTTACATGGACACAGGGTGGTATTATTCCATTTGCTATTAGGCATGCTCAAATTTCTCCATGACAAAGTGCAAAAAAAAAAAAAAATACATGAGAACAGATTTATCTTTCCTGGAAACAGAAAGGTTATAGCAGCCATGGAAATGTAATCACTAAATCACCCATCTGTGAAAACATCCAAGCTGTCACCTCTCTCTGCCCTAATGTCTGCAAGATGACTGCTGGATACCAGCTATCACACCTGAATTCTGCACAAGACAGAATGGCTCCTATCTTTCCATGGGTCATTCTAGATGATTCTATTCAGAATGGGTCACAGATGCAGACTGGAGATACACTACATTGTTATTTAGGCAGATTGCCTCCCTGCGCAAAGCCACGCTCTGTTGAAAAAAAGAAGCAGAGAATAGATATTTGACATCTATGTGCAATTAGCACTCTTTGCCAGTAACTAAAAACTCATTGTCACAAGTCTCAGTAACCAATTGTCACATGTCTCAGACCATGTGTGGCCACAGGCACAAAAGCATAACCATGGCTGAGAACGCTGTAAGAGGTGGCTAAGTTGCTGGCCATCACAGAGCCTAGAGACCTGGTGTGGTTCACCAAGCTCCGTGCTTGATGGAACTCAAGTGGAGAGCTGTCACATGTGACCTGCCTGGGTCGTGCTAGCACACTTCATAACTAGCATGGTCTAGCTTGTCCCAGCTGAGTTACCACCAGGTGTGTCCAGCCTTTGACGCTTCCATATAACATTGTCATCTATAAAAATCATACCCAAGAACCTCACAATCAAGTCACAGGGTGTGGAGCTGTAGCTTGCACGTGGGTGTGGGTCCTGTAGGGCTGAGTTGTGGTTCCTCAAACAGCTGGAACCAAGGCTCAGGGGGAGCTGAAGCACAGGAATTTGACTAATTTGACACGATGCCGTGCAGACATTGGGCTGTGAGAAGTCACAGAAATCCACTCTGGGTGTGGGGAGATCTCGGTCTGAGACCACTCAGGGGCAGAGCTCTTGGGTCGAGGGTATCTGTGCCGAGGTGACTGGTGGGAGACCAGTGGTGTCAGCCCTTGTGTACCCAGACATCACTGGGGACAGCAGAAGGACTGAGACAAGTCGGGGGGAGGCATTTGGGCTGGACTGGCCAGCAGCCGAAAGGGATGAGGGAGAGAAACTCGGGCAGTGGCTCACAGGGTAGTGAGACGTTTGTTCGCGGCAACTCACTTGGCTTGGTCATGGCTGGCTCGGCTAGCTTGCTTGAGTTGGCGGCCTCCATGGCTGGAACACAAAGAGGTCCATGGAAGATTAGGCTCATTAGTTAAAGGACCCTTCCACAGTTCTCCACGGAGGCCCCAAAGACAAGAGGGAGTCCATGGTTTTAAAAGTTTTATTGTCATGGCGGAAAGTGAATGTAGCTGTACCCCCTGTCCTCAGGGCAGGCCTGAGGTTAAATATATTTTGTAAGGAAGAGGGTCTGGGAAGGAATGCTTAATTGGCTATGCCCTCTGGCCTTTAGGTATCTTACTAATATGAAGATCTCTTGAGGCTCTGTGTCCTATAGTCATGCCCTCTACCTGTGTAGGGGTGATGCCCTACATGACTGAGAGGTGCGGATTAATGGAGGTCTTTGGCCACATGTCAGGAGCCTGTAGTCTGGGAGCTTGGCGAAATGCATGCCATCCCTTGCAGGGATACGTGTTGGGTCACCAGCCATCTCTAGCTAGTGCGCCATCAGAAACCATGCTATCCTTTCACAGTCCTCCGCCCCACAACAGGAGAAAAATATCTCAAAATATTTTAAGTAACTTTATGATTTTGTGTTCTACAGCACTGATATCTATCCTTGGCTCAGTGCAGCCCAGAAGTTGAGCATACCCACTAGCTAGCTTCTCTCACCACAACCCAGCCCAAACTGGTATAAACAACAAAGATAAATTATTTTAAAGACAAAGATAGTGGTGTTGTGTGGAACCAAGACATGAGACTTATAGGAACTGCCAGATCTAAGAATGAAAAATCTTTGTTTGTTTGTTTGTTTGTTTGTTTGTTTGTTTAGAGATAGGGTCTCAGTATGCTTACTATGTAGACCCAGATGTCCTAGAACTCATTGCATAGAGACAAAGCTATCCTGTCTTTGCCTTTAAATCCCAGGATTAAAGGTTTGCACGCACACACACACACACACACACACACACACACACACACACACACACCATGCCTGGCCCTGTGAGCTCTCAGCTACTGCTCCTGCACCATACCTGTCTGGATGTTGCCATGTTGGTCATGGATTCTAACCCACCCAATCCATAAACCCCAGTGACCTCTTTCTATGTAAGTTGGTGTCTCCACAGCAATAGAAGAATAACTACAACTCAGACATTCGTGTCTTGAACCTGTATTTAAATTTGCTGCATTTGCCACTGGCTTCCTCATTCATTTATGAGGTAAAATCACCAATGATTTCATTTACATAATGACGTTGATAACACTTGGAAAGCTTAAAGATTTGTTTTGTTTTTTTTTTAATTTATGTGTCTGTGTGTACATAAGTACAGATGCCCCTGGGGGCCACCAGAGAGCGCCAGGTACTCTGGAGCTGGAGTTAAAGAAGGCTGTGAACCACCTCATGTGGATGCTGGGAACCAAACTTGGGTCCTCTATAAGAGCAGTATGCATTCTTAGCCACTGAGTCATCTCTCCAGGCCCAGCATTTGCAAGTTTATGTGTGACATATTATTCACCCTTTGGATGGGGGGTAGTAAGTGGGATAAATCACCCAGCATGGCAGTGGGCCAACAGGTGCACAGACCATACCATGGACAGTCTGCAGGTGCACAGTGAGGAAGAGAGGCAGGTCAGGACCACGGAATCCTGCCTCTGACCTGCACGTGGGGGCAAGAAGCTGCTTTGGCTATGAACTTTTCCCTAATGAAAATCCAGAAAGTTCTTTTTCCCCACTTACCTTGAGCAAGGTCAATTTGCATGTAGTCTGTGTGAGTGAATTTCTCCAAACACCTTTTCATGTAAGAAAGAGAATACCCTCTGTCTTATATCACACACACACACACACACACACACACACACACACACACACACAGTTTCTCTTATCTCCAGTCTGACAATTAAAACACAGATATGCCTGAGGCCTTCCAGACAGTTTCTGAGACACATTTAGACCTTGCACTGAAGGCCAAAACCTTTCAGTGTTCAGAATAGCAAACTTCTGCTGACATTCAAAAGCTTCTGAAATCCCCAGTCAGGAACTTGACTCTAGGGCCTGGAGAAGGAAGCTCCACTCAGTGATTAAGAACGTGTGCTGCTTTCTCAAAAAACATGGGTTCAGTTCCCAGCACCCACACTGGGCACACACAAGTACCTGGAACTCCAGCTCTGGGGAATCTGACACCTTTTTTTTGGTCTCAACAGGCAGTACATATACATGCACATACCCACACACATACACATAAATAAAAATCATTTAAAAGATAGAAATTGACTCTGATATCAGAATGGGTGCTGCCTGTCTCAGCTATCCACTGCAGAAAACTTGTGTCAATTTTCTACAGGTATAAAGTTTACACATAGGTAGAAAGTACCCAAGTCAATGTTGGTGTAGTATGTTGCATCCAGATGTAAACAGATGTTTCGATGGACATGATAACATGGTAAGATAGCCTATGAGGTCTATCCAGAGAGGAATTCTAGTCTTGTCTTTAACACTCATTGATAAGAATCCCTGCCTTGATATTGCCAATAGGCTATGGTCCTTGTATCATGTAACTTACATCTCTCTGTCTCTCTGTCTCTCTGTCTCTCTCTCTCTTTGTGTGTGTGTGTGTGTGTGTGTGTGTGTGTGTGTGTGTGTCCCAGAGGCCAGAAGAGGATATCAGATCCCCTGTCAGAAGTAGGTGTTGGGAACTGAACTCAGCCTCTTTGTAAGAGCAGTATGTGATCTTAAAAACCAAGCCATCTCCCCAGCCCCATGCATTCATTTAAACAACTTGTTTAGATTTATTTTCCATGTCTGGGTGTTTTACCTGCTGTCCAGGCCAGCTGGACAATCAAGTGGGACTCTTAGACCCTGTGGAGAGGACTGAGATGTGAGAGAAAATAAGGAGGCACGGCAAGTCAAGAAGTCTGATCAAGCTGGCAAAATTTTTATTGTTCACACAGGTTATATACTCTGAAAACAGGATAAGGGGAGGGGTAGGAAAAGAAAGAGGGCTTTGCAGGTGGAGGAAGCTAGCTGCAGCTGTGGGGTCTAACTAAGTTATTCTCACAAAGCCTTTCCATTACCAGGGGTTCTAAAAACATCTATCTAACAGGAGGAAGGGTTACTAAGGTGGGTTGCTATGAGGCCTTGTTTGAAGTTCTGAGAACTGACTAGTGAATCATGGAAGGTAAGCAGAAGGAAGAATAGTAGATAGGAGAGCCAAGAGTGAGTGATTGCCAAGAGTAAGGCCTTGCCATGGCTTCCCACAGCCTGCATGTATGCCTTTGCCCTAGGAGGTCAAAAGATGTTAGATCTCCTGGAATGATAGCTACAGACAGTTGTGAGCCCCCCCTCCCCGCCCCCATGTGGGTGCTGGGAATCAAAGCTTGGTCATCTATAAGAACAGCCAGTGATTTTAATGGCTGAACTATCTTTCCAGCCCCCATGAATCTCATTTTTTTTTTTAATGTATAAGAGTAACTTTAATGAACACTGGTTGGTAGATCTCGTTGGAAAAGATCTCTATGTCCCAGAATCCCCCAACACATACAACAAAATACTGGCTTACTCCAGACTGCCATAAGGACATTCAGAGGGAGTGTGTGTCCGTGAAGAATCAATATATCTTAGTTTAGTGTTACCCAGGGATGTGCTTCACTTGAAGCCAAGGGACATTTCAGGACACAAAAAGTCACAATCTTCCTTACACTGAGTTCTTAATTTAGGAACTGCAAAGTTTGAAGTGCTGATCAATACGACATACTGGTGGAGAACTTGACCTACAAATGAGCATCTGACGGAGAAAAGGTGAGCTGTGATCTTAAAGGCTAAATTAAAGACCAGAGAAATGCTGTTCTTAACATTAAAAGATATTAGGTGATTATACAAAGTAGACTGCCTGTAGCCACAACCAGGATCTCAGTTCAATGTATCTCAATGGCTGTTACCACAGCAGGGTCACCTTAGGCATGTTGTACCCTTTTCTTCCCCAGTTTCAGATTCCAAACTTTCTACTGAACCCAGGAGTTTGTATTTCTCAGCTTCCCTTGCAGCTATATGTGGCTGTAGGATACAACTCGAAGTAAGAGTGATCTTGAAAAAAACGAGAATAGTTGTATTTGTTCTCAGTTGGAATTCAGTCATAATGGCAGGGCTTAGGTACCCTCTTCACACCCCAAGCTCGAAATGGCCATCTCGATGAGAGAGAGAAAGAGCAAGATGGAAGAAGTGTGGGTTGCCCACCCCATGGAAGATTGAATCCACTCAGTGAGTCTTGTTATTTGAGATAGAAAGAATTCTTTTCTCTGTTGTTTAAAACCACTATTCATTTTAAGATTTTCTGGTGTGTGTGTGTGTGTGTGTGTGTGTGTGTGTGTGTGTCTGTTATGTGTACCTGTGTGTGTGCTGGGAATAGAACCCAGGACCAACAGAAGAACAGTTAATGCTCTTTACCCCTGAGTCATCTTTCCAGCCCCTACATTACGATTTATAACAGTAGCAAAATTACAGGCATGAAGTAGCAATGGAAATAATTTTATGGTCGGGGGGGGGGGGGTCACCAGAACAAGAACTGTATTAAAGGGTCACAGCAGTAAGAAGGTTGAGGACCACTGCTCCACAGAGATTTAAGAATGGGACTAGTGACATAAAGATGGTGTGGAAGAGTAGAGGAAGGGAGGTCTTGCCAAGGTGTTCACTGGAAACATGTCCCCACAGTTTGAGTATTTTGCAGAATGGGATGGGGGTGCTTTTTGAGAAAGACTCATATATCCCAGGCTGCCATGCAACCTTCCTATGTAGCCAAATTTGACCTTGAACTCCTGACGCTGCCTGCCATCTCACCATCTCACCTTCCCCTCCCACCTCCCCCAAGTGCTGGAATTACAATTGTGGTCCACTGCACCCAGCCAGTTGTTGGAATCCCAGTTCTCAGTGGTGATGGGAGGTGGGGCCAGTGGAGAAGCACTTGAGTCACCCCTTAAGAGGATGATGATGCCACTCCTGGGGAAAGGGGGTCCTCTCCAGAGTGGGTTGCTTACAAAAGCGTTAGCTTAGCTCCCCTCATACACTGTTTTCTGTGTGACTCCAGCTCAGCTCTGCTCTTCTGTCATGGGATAGTGAGAGCTCAGGCTCCTGCCGGATGTAACTGCTGAGCCTCAGAGTCTGACCCACTAGCCCGTTCATTTCTGTGCCTCGTGCATTAACTGGCCTGCCATGCTTGGCCATGGTGGCACAAAGTAGGCAGAGACATGTCCCCCAGCTAATAGGGAGCTGTGGATAAATGAGAGAGGAGGCAAATTCAGTCACAAAGAACCCTTCCAGGGAGGCCATACAGCAACTCTGAGCATTTCTGTCAAAGGCAAAATACTTCAGTGTTCAAACATTTGTAAACCCCCTTCCCAGGCCCACATGGGGAAGGTGTCCCCCACATAGAGGCCTGCAACAGTCTACCTCATAGGCTCACTTGAAAGGACAGCTGTAAATGTGCCCCTGTGAGGAGACAGGGCCTACTGTATGGTCTTTAGGTCATTATCTGCACTTGGGATGACTGCCTCCTCTTTCACTTTCATTTCCCAGAGGTGAAGGGAGCAGTTTGACTCTGCCAATCAGTCTGGTCTTCGCCCAGGCTCAGAGCTGTAGAGCATGATAGGTTATTTCTCCACCGCGGGTGAAATGAGCCAATTCAAGCCAGATTAGATTATATTAAAGGCAGGTTTATGGGAAGTTGCTCTCCGGTGGGCTAGTTCTCTGGCCCCAAGGATCAAGGCCAGAGAAGTTGTAATGGGAAAAGGATTGGGGTGGGGGGGGGGAGAAGGCAAGGAAAGGAGAAATAAATCGAAAAGGGACTGCATGCATGGACAGAGAGGAGATCAAAATGGGAGGAAACCCTGAGGGGAAGGGCAGCCCAGCCCCTGGGCTAGAAAGTTCAGGGTTGGGGGTGGGGTATGCCAGGTAGGGACTGAGGGATGCTGGGAGAACCTGGAGGCCAGGTCTGCTTTGATATGTAAAAATATGCACCTCAGACCCTTGTCCTGGGGCTGGATTCCAAACAAAGGCAACCAGGTATGGACTAGAACCTCCAAACTGTTGAGTCTGCAGAATCTGCTCCTCTTTATCTGTTCCTAAAGTGTCTGGTACAGAAAGGGAAAGATGTCACACTTCAGCATACGTTCACGTCGAACCCCTCTGATCAGACATTCTGAAAGAGAATTTTTAAAATAGACCCAAACTAATAATAATAACAGGGCCCTGTGATTCCTTTTCCCTAACCTAAATAGTTAAAAGTGCCTGCCAGCAGGTTTGGGCCCAGTCAATTAGTTACAGAGGAGGTGGAGTTATAAGACAAAGGCCTGTTAAAAACATCCCAGAAACTGACTGGCTAAGGGAGGAACTACACCCTGCCCCCATGGTACAGCCTGCTGATGTTCAAAAAGTAAAACAACCAATCGTGTGCAGCCACGCAAAAATTTCCTTTTTCCCCACCCTGCCCATATATCAACGCTACACCCCTGAGCTGAGGGGTCAGTCCCTCTATCCCCTATGTGAGATATGGACTGGCCCAGAGCTCTGATTAAACCGCCTCATGTGCTTGCATCAAGACGGTCTCTCGTGTCCTTTGAGTGTGTGTCATCCTGAGACTCGAGTGGGGTCCCCTTCTGGGGAGTCCTAGACCTTTCAATTCGAGTACTGTATTTGTTTTCTTAGGGACCATGTTGTTGGCGTGGGGGTGGGGGAGTGGGGAGGCTGCTCCCTGCAAGAGGTGTTTCTGGGTTAAATAAACAGCAGCTTTAAAAAATATATATATGGCTGATGGAAACGTGCTTTATTGGTTAAGAACCCTTCCTTCCCCAAAGTGCATTTGCAGATGTAGCTTAGTGATGCTGGCACAGAAGTCAGTGACATCATCCCCAGGCAAAGGAGGCAAGCATTCCAGAGCATCTGGCTTTTGTAAATAACCGTGACACCTGACCTTTGAATTCTGACACGGGACACACCTCTCCTGAAGTGGGTTTGAACTCTGGGCTCAGAGGAGCTGCTCTGGAGATTCAGGCCTCGTTACTCGCCTCCCTCCCCCCCCAACCCACTCCCCTTCTTGTGCCCAGAGAGGTAAGACCCTAGCTCAGGCCAAGGGCCAAGGAAATGGACACATTTCTCAGTATGCCCCCAAATGCTTGACAACCAAGCAGTGAGGGATTGCTGCTGCCTCCGCTGGAGCCTTCATGAAAGTGACGGTGCTGCATCTGAGGCACAGGATAGAAAGCCGAGAATTACATCCTATAGAATCAAGCTCTGATTTCATCCCTGAAGTTCTGGTTTACAAAGTTTGCTTCCTTCCAGCCTGCTTCTCTTAAAAGGAGATGCTTGCTGCTGCTAAGAAAAGAAAAAGGCCCAGATGTGCCTTCTGAGTTAGAGCAGATACGATATGGATTCTGACTCCTCCTCCGTTTCCTTTAGAGCCTGATACTTTCCATGGGTCATGACCAAGTGGGTCTTCTCTCCTTCTTCAGGCTGCTTGCTTTAACACAGGTGGCCATTCCACATCCTGCTCACAGTAGCACAGCCTTGTTGAAATTTAACAAAAGGGCCACTGGAGGTACGGAGCACCGGTGTAGGGAGATCTCATTGAAAGACACCCCCACACACACACACACACCCGACTGACCACCCATGCCCCAGTGACCTCCTACCACAGTCTTGGGTACCACCATTGTGTGGAGTCTTGTGACTTCAGTCAACACTCATCCTCAATTCCCTAGCAGGAGAGAAGAAGGCTCACACTGAATTCAAGGACCCAGCCTCCATCATGAGGGCCATCCAATCATCGTCTAGGCTCCGTGTGATGTCATACAGATGGGCAGGGCCTCTTTTGGAAAGCATGCTTCGCTCTCAGGGGCAACAGTGAGAGGTGACACAACCTGACGCAACCCATTCACAGCCTCTCCAGGGCTTATTAGCATGCGAGCCACAGCCTGCCTCTCTACCACCCCAATGCCCATCAGGACCCCATGAGGGCTTGCAGATCAAGATCAAAAATGCTGCCATCTTCACTCCATTGACAATCCTGACCCCTTTGTTTCTTCTTTGTGAAGGCAGGGAAAGGGTCTGCTCGGTGGTTGCTTCTAAATAAGCCTCCATAAGTTGTAAAAGCAGTTCTTAGAACACTCCTCCAAAGGCCCCTGAGATGCCCCTCCATCTCCTGCACTGAGCTGCAAACAACGTCTGTGACTGAGCCATAAGCACTTTCAGCAGTGAGCCTACCAGCTCACTGAGGACTGGCCTGTAAGCACCTCTGGGACTGAACCACAAGCACTTTCAGAAGTGAGCTATAGGTCCATCCAGAACTGAGCTGTAAGCACAGTAGAACTGTCTGCCAAACAGGAGGAGACTTGAGGGTGGATGTGTTTCTGGGGACTCTTGGATTCCAGTGGTCCAGGACTGGTTCCCATCTCTTGATGTCTACTCAGAGCTGAGCACCTGACAGTTGTTGGGACAGGTGTGGTGAGCACAGACTTCTATCATTTAATCCTCCAAGCTCATCTCCAGCTTCCTGACGAGGTGCTGGTAGGTGTCTCTCTCCACCTGCCAGGAATGATGTGTCCTCACGTATTCCCTTCCATTGGTCACGATTTCCTTCTCCAGTGCAGGATCGCTAACCAGTCTCTTTGCCAACTGAATGAACTCCTGGAAGACAGGAAATGGATGAGAAACACACGTGAGTGATGGGTGGAAGAGGGAACCCTGGAGAAACACCTTTTGTGGGGGCAGGAATCAGAGTAATGCAAGCATTTGGGATTAAGAAACACTGGATATGTCAGGTGGCAAGATGATCCAGTGGGTAAAGGTACTTGCCACAGAGCTTAACCTGAGTTCGATTCCCAGGACTCACATGGTGGAAAAGTTGGGTCCCACAAGTTGTCATTTGACCTCCATGTGTGGCATGTTCAAATACACACACACACACCAGGGCACACCACATCCACAACCATCTACTCACACTATGCTCATTGCAGCTTTGCAGCGATCTGTACATACAAGTAACACGAGCACAAACACACAGCCCCACAGATCTGTGCCCACAAACACCTACTGAGAAGGTCCATGGGAAACCCTGGAGCTATCAATCATGCTCCTCCCCAGTCTTCCCTAGTCCAACAAGAATCATCTCTTGGCCTATTTCTGCAGTCGCCGATGGTTCTGCAGAGACTCGCACATGGTCAGAGAGAAGATATAAGTGACTCAGCCTTAAGTGGGATGTGTTCACCACACCCTCCAGGCTCACGGAACACCATGTGGGGTGTTAAGATGGTAAGAGCTGGAGGAAGGGGTACAGTGTTGTGGAATGTTGTATAAGACTCTGAGGAGCCTTAGCTACTGGGGATCCCCCCCCAGCCCCCCAGTGAACCACGCAAAAGCAAGAGAAGTTTATTTTTCCAGCATGTTGAGGTCATTCTGAATCTAAAAGGAGAGGTGACAACCTCGACGGCCTGTTCGGACAGTTTTTATACAGTTTTCAGGGGCAGAAGAGAGCAACAGCCACTAGGCACGATGTGATTGGCAGAACAGTGTGACTTTGAAACTGATTGGTCCGTAGGGTGGTGGCAAGAATGGTTGGCCTGCCCTGAGGAATGTGTCCACAGGCTCTGTTCCTCCTGTGGTCTTCCTGAGGAATGTAATTCAGACTCTCTCTTCCGGAAGGGGTCTGATGGAATCCTTCAAAGGCTCTAAGCTGACCTCTTCCGTTTCAGCTATGGTTCACCTGCATAAGACTGGGCCCACTGATATTCTGTCATGGATTGAGGAGCGGCACACCCCTTCCTGACAAATCTGTAACTGGCTCATGGTTGATAAGGGATATAAAGTGTCCTGATTAGATCTGTATCAATTTGACGCCTTTTTGGGTGACCCTCGGTTGAGAAAATAGCTCCATTGGCCTGGGAGCGAGTTTATAAAGTATTTTATAATGATAATAATATTATTATTAATAATAATAATACTTAATGTGAGACGGCCCAGACCACTGTTGGGTGGGGCCACCCCTGGGCTAGTAGTCCTGGGTATTATAAGAAAGCAGGCTGAGCATGCCATGGAGAGCAAACCGGTAGGCGGCTGTTACCTGTGGTCTCTGCCTCAGTTCTCCGCCCCGAGGTTCCTGCCCTGTTTGAGTTCCTGGCTTCCCTGATGAAAGACTTGTGTTTGGTTAGGAGTCCCTGGCTTGTCCTGCTCCCCAACTTGGTTCTGCAAGTTTCATTCCTCCCTCTCCCTCCAACCCTGCCCACTTGAAAAGCCTGGGAACAGAAAAGGAGACAAAAAACCCAGTCCTGCATTCCGGACTGCTGTCCCAACCCCCCTCACATAAAGACACCAGCCAGCGACACTCCCCATCCCCCACACAGGCACAAGCCAGCATGTGGCAGACATATCATTTTCCCTCCACAGTAACACTCATTCACCCTCACCCCACCAACACCCCCTCCTTCGCTCTCATCACCCAGGAGCCCATTCCCAAATAAACCTGCCCCTTTTTGGCTTTATTTTTTTTTTTTTTTAAGATTTATTTTATGCATGGGTACACCACCATTGCTCTCTTCAGACACACCAGAAGAGGGCGCCAAGACCCCATTACAGATGGTTGTGAGCTACCATGTGGTTGCTGGGAATTGAACTCAGCACTTCTGGAAGAGCAGTTGGTGCTCTTAACCGCTGTACCGTCTCTCTAGCCCCTTGTTTTGCTTTTAATTTGGCTGAATTGACTTATTTCTTCAGGGGAGAAAAGCCTATCAACTCGGATTAGGATTTTGAAGCCAAATGAATCCTTTCTTCCCCCAAATTGTTCTTGGTTATGTTTTTATCACAGTAATGAAAGCTCAAGCGTAAGAAAGGTATTTTCTTCAGGAGTAGAGCCACCAGTAAAGAGTCCATATTCATGAAAATAACCAAGTCACAAGGAGGAGGAGCAGATAGGGGAGGGGCAGGGGGGAGGGGCAGGGGGGGAGGGGGGTAGAGAGAGAGAGAGAAAAGGGACTCAATGGGAGGAGAATGAGTAGGAAGGAGGACAAGAGAGAGTAAGCAGGAAGAATGGTCCAAGTACATTAAATACGTATGAAAATGTCATAACAAAATATGTTAGTATATAATTAATATTATAAATAATATATGAATTAATCTTATATTCAATATTATCTAATATTATAAAATGCTTAATATTATATAATATATAAATATAACATCAATATTATATTGAATAGCAATAATCACTTTCTTTGCAGTGACCCAGGAGTCACAATTTTTTTCCCTCTTTTATGGCCACAACTAGAGACCCTCAGCTCACACACTGGGGTCAGAAAAGCTCTTCACACCAAGGGCAGTGCCTGGTGCAGAAGGAAGCTCTGGGCCTCAGGGCCAGTTCTGTGTTTCGATTCTGCACCACTTCTCTCTGCTGTGTGATTTCCGACACGCTAGTTCCCACCTCTGAGCTCATACTGACCACCTGTGGTAAGGGTCCATGATTCGCTGAAGATTGGTACCCCCGGACCCAAATAGTATGTAAACACGGGGAGTGTTTTATTCTGCAGAAATCCAGCATGCTGGGGTCTCTGATTACCAAGATAGAGAGACAACCAAGTAAGCTTGCAGGCCTGATTTAAAGCACATTAGGGAATTCCGGGGTCCAGAACCATTACCAGGATGGGGGGCCTGGAAACTTGCTGAGGAATCCTGGGGTAGGTGAGCTTTATCTTACTGTATCTCTAAGCATTCCAGAACCATTAGGCTGGGTTGGGGGAGGGGCGTGGGGGCTAGGGTGGGGAACTGTTGTTGGGGAAGTAGCTAAAGAGGTCTGGAAACTGCTGCTGACCCATTGTCCTTGCCTCAGGCCAGGTGGCAGGGCAGCTTCTGAGGCCTGGACTGGGCCTGGAATTGCTGAGTTCTTGGAAACAGAGATTTAGGCCTAGTCTCCTTAACTGCCAATTTGAAGCCTGTCATGGAGTCAGCCTCGCCTTCTCACTGTGAACGAGCAAAGGCCACTGCCCACTCAGGCCGCATGTACACCGGGCATGAGAAAGTCCCAGTTTTATTTTCTTGCCTCTGCTCCTGTAGCTTTCCCTTCAGACCACAAACCACGTGTGCATTATTAATTGATGCATCGGGGCCTCCTGCTGACCAGTACTTAATTTCAAAGCCTCTCATAATTAGAAAAATTAAGATGTATTCTGATATCAAAAGCTTGTTTAGGGAGAGAGGGGAACATCCATTATTTATTCCGCTTGCAAGGAATGCTGAGCCAGGAGGCCTGGGTTTAAGTTCACAAACTCCCCTTTCCTGAGGGAGACAAAGAGGCTTGCAGATGGGACTCAACTGTCAGCCAGAGCAGTGGTGGCAGTTGCTACCGAATCTCATGCTGACAGGGCTGGGGCAGTGGCTCAGCCAAGAAAGTGCTTGCCTTGCAAACAGGAGGGCCTGAGTTCCATCCCCAGCACCCACTGGAAAGAACTTCCATGTGGCTACACACATTGGCACCAGGAAGGCAGAGACATTGGCACCAGGAAGGCAGAGACGGGAGGATCCCTGGGGCTCACTTGCAGGCCAGCCCAGCTTCCTTGTGAATTCCAAGCCTATGAGAGACCCTGTCATAATAAATCAAACAAGTGAGGGGAACAGTAGCTGATGTTATCCTCTGGCCTCTACAGGCACCCCACTCCCCACATGCATACTTATGAGCATACACCCTTTCTCTCTCTCTCTCTCTCTCTCTCTCTCTCTCTCTCTCTCTCTCTCT
>JANHMN010000023.1:24798795-24816901 GCA_030674055.1 Rhabdomys pumilio
GAGAGAGAGAGAGAGAGAGAGAGAGAGAGAGAGAGAGAGAGAGAGAGGGAGGGAGGGGAGAGAGAGACAGACAGAAGCTTGAATACAGCCACCGCCACCATTAGTGTCCCCTAATTTATTTCTCTACAGTTGTTTAAAGAGCCAAAAGAAAACCTTCTAGCAGATCAACTTGAGCCACCTTTGAAGAACCCAACCCTGACAGACTATGAATTCACAGAGTCTATGAAATGTCATCTAGATCTTAATTTTGAAGCTATAAAACTAAGCTATAAAAACACCTAGGAAAGTCACTGGACTCCTTCCTTCTTCTTAAATGGAGAAATAACCAGATCGTTGTGGTAATGAGAAATCAATGCTGAGCGGGTCCGGGAAGCTTCGTTTAAATTGAAATTTTCCAGAGGTGAAGTGTACAAAACCAGAGATTATTCTGTCCCTACAGTGAGATGTGTTTAGTCATCAACTTTTTAGATAAAAAAAAAATAGACATAGGTATAGGATATAAATATAGAGATATATAGATATATGTATAGATATGCCTCTACATTAGATATAGAGAGATTACATATAGACAGACATAGAGATAGATAAATAGAGATATGCATATAGATACAGATGTGGAGAGAGATGTAGAAGCAGCTGTAAATGATTCAGTTGCCTCTACTTATAAGACCCCCAAACAAATGCCCCCATGCTACTTAGTTTTTGTCACCTGGGTAGAGGGAACCTCAATAAAGGAACTTTCTCTATCTGATTATCCTATGGGTATCCCTGTGAAGAATTTTCTTGGTTATTGATTGATGTAGGGGAGCGCGGCCCACTATGGGCGGTGCCACTCCTAGGCAAGGCAGTCCTGGGTTGTTTTATAAGAAAGCAGGCTGAGCAAACCAGCAAGCAGTGCTCCTGAGTTATCACCCTGAATTCCCTCAATGATGGACTGTGACCCGGATGTGTAAGCCACCCTTTCCTTCCAGATTCTTTTCTATGCTCTCATCATGGGGGTTGGGGTGGGGGGGATGAGTGTACAGGTTCTGGCTTTTATCATTCAACATCAAAGAACAAAGGCTTAGGGGCAGGTGCTCTCTCAGGTGCTGGAGAGCCACATAATGCAGAGGCCCAAATCCTGAAAGTAGGCGGGTACCACATCTCCATCTCTCAGTAGCCGACTGTCACTTTGGAGGGTTGAGCCCTCCAAAGGGGAGGGGGGGGCGGGGGCGGGGGAAAGATTGG
The DNA here is from genome assembly GCA_030674055.1 of Rhabdomys pumilio. Classification (NCBI taxonomy): domain Eukaryota; kingdom Metazoa; phylum Chordata; class Mammalia; order Rodentia; family Muridae; genus Rhabdomys; species Rhabdomys pumilio. The sequence continues at coordinate 24,800,023 of JANHMN010000023.1, forward strand.
AGACAGAAAAATGGCAACAAATAAAGACTGAGCACACCCTGTACCTCACAGCTGTCACCAAGGATGAACTTGAACTTCTCATCCTCCCAAGAACTAGATTTATAGCCACATACTGCCATGTCTAGTTTGAGGCAGTGCTGGGGCCTGAACCCAGAGCTTCATGTATGCTAGGCTGGCACTCTACCAAATGAGCCTTATCCCAGCATCTAAAATGGTCCTCTTTCTAGTGGTCAATACAGCCACATTCTTCAGTCTCCACATCCAGGCATGCTGCATGAACTACAGGTTTCTCCCCTGACCACCACCCCCACCCCTGCCACCTCCTCCTCTTCCTCTTCCTCCTCCTCCTCCCTTACGTGGTACCTGAATGAATTCAGTTTTTATAGTCCGTAAACCAAGACTCCTTTTCTTTGCTGACTGTCCACTGAGCTCCCAGACTCCGCCCACCATTCCTGGCTATGCACCCCACCCCCTTGCACGGGTCTTACCCCCTCCCCCCTCAATCTCTCTGAACACTTCAGTCTTTTATCTCCAGCCCTATATGGGGAAAACCAGGTTTCTTTATGTTCTCAATTAAGGGATAGCAGCTAATGCAGAATGGGTAACTATATTTAGCTTGACTTCAAAGAGCGTTTATGCTTACCCATTATTTATGTGCTATGCATTGCATATACATATTTTAGCTCCCAAAGCCGGTGGTCTGACAGGACAGTTCTTCTTAATAAATGAAGTGCTGGTTCTCATACATATTTGAATGCATATTTGAAATTGTTCATGCTTTCCCTGCCTCCCAAGTCTAAGTTCCGTGGTTGATTAAAGCAATGCCAGCCCGGAGTTCCTTAAAGCTTGCGTTGTTTTTAGAGCAACGTATCCCAGCATACACTGCGTGTGTGCCACATCCGTGTCTCGCGCACTGTTTCGGAGTGTGAAGAATCGCAACTCTTCCCGCACAGAACCAGGAAGGGCTGTTGTTTTAAACATCCTTCGGTAAAGCCAACATGAAGGCGGTGGGTCCAAACACATTTTTGAATAAGTTCTAAGTTCTGTAGTGATGGGGGTAGGGAGTTTGGGCTGTTTCTGGAACTCAGGGGCTGGGACTCACCTGAGAGGACCTGAACATGAGAGAGGCAGGGAGCTGTGCCACCAGCCCCCAGAATACACTGTGTCACAAGGCATCAGGTGGCTAGAGGACCTTGTCTTCTGCTCCACCCTGCCCCCCCAGACAACTACTTATGGGAATACTAGCTGGCAAAGTCCTTGTGTGTTTGGTTTTTGTTGGTTTCTGTGAGGTTAGTTATGTTTTGTTTTAGACAAGGTCTTCATGCAGGCTAGTCTCGAACTAGCTATAGAGCAGAGGTTGGCCTTAAACTTCTGATCCTCCTGTTTTTGCCACCTGAATGCTCCATGACAGACAGGTGTACACCACCATGCCTGGTTTATGCATGCCAGGCAAATGTTTAGCCAGCTGAGCTAAAATCCTCAGGTCAGAAGTACCCTGGAAGTCTAGATGCTATGTGTCCCTCCAGGGTGAGAACAGAAGCCACAGAGCATACTGGAGAGCTCTCCCTCTGCCAGGAGCTGGGAGGCTTACAAGAACCCCAAATTCATGGATGTTCTTCACACAGACAGAACTCATGCCAATGAGGCAAACATGGCGGAAAGGTCTCTCTTTACCTGAGGGTTTGAAAACAGCAGTCCCGTGACTCCGTGCTCTACCACAGCCGAGTTCCCAGGGATGTTCCTGGCTAGTACGGGAACTTCTAGATCCATTGCCTGTGAAGACGGGAGGAGTGAGGATGAGGATAGCATCTAAGAACCAGACACGGGGGCCAGAAGATGGCTTAGGTGGTAACGTGCTTGCTCTGCAAGCATCAGGATCTGAGTCCAATCTCCTGGGACTCCCGTTAAAAACAAAAACATAACCAGGCATGGTGGTGCATACCTGTCATCTCAATACTGGGGATGCGGTGGCAGGGACCAAGTCATGGGGATCCCTGGGACTTACTAGCCAGCCAGTCTAGCCTACTTGTCAGGCTCCGGGTTGTGAAAGACCCTGTCTCAAAAACTAAGGTAGATGGGGCTGAAGAGATGGCCCAGGGGTTAAGTGTGCTTGCTGCTCTTACAGAGGACTATAGTTTGGTCCCCAGCACCCAAGCTGAATGACAGTTCACATCACCTGTGACTCTAGATCCTGGAGAAGGGCTCCAGTGCCTTCTCCAGGTCACCATGGACACATGTGCACATTCCCCCACCTAGACACGCACCAGCATACATAATTTAAAATAAAAATAAATCCTTTTTTAAAAAAAAAAAAAAATGGCAAATTCTGAGCACAGACAAGCTCCAAGAATATGTGGACACATTGAAAAGTTTGTCCCAATAGCGCCGTAGCTGGCAAAGCCCCGCGCTAGACAGTGTTTGGAAATAGGCCTGCCTGCATTCAGAGCAAATTCACAGAGCAAGCCAGGAAAGACAGAGGAGGGGCTAAGCCCGGCGCTGGGGGACAGACACACGAAATGTCAGGGCACAAGACACATAGCTTCCCTTTACCAAAACAGACTCACCTGGCCTCCCTAGACTAGATCAGCCTCCTCTTATGGGGTGGACAGAACCTCTCTTTCATGCTCTCTAATATCCCTGTAGCCAGTGCCCTCCACCCCCCACCCCCATTATTAGAGCTGCCTGGGGTTTATAGAAAGTCTGGGGTGGGGCGCTGAAACCAAGTTTCTCTGTGCTTTAGCTGTCCTAGAACTCACTCTGTAGACCAGGGTGACCTCAAACTCAGAGATTCACCTGCCTCTGCCTCCACGGTGCTGGGATTAAAGGTGTGTGCCACACTACACCTGCCTGAAACAGTCTTTATTTTCCATTGCACAAGCAACACAGCTGCTGGAACCTGCACTCCATAAAAAAAAAAAAAAAAAAAGAACAGCCGGGCTTGAGGGATGCACAACTCACCTGCAGGCATGGCTTGTGAAGCTTGCACCAGACTGCCCTATCTCTATTCTCTCGAAGAAGGACTTGCTTTGACTTTGTGACATGGGTGACTGTTCTGAGTGATCACCGCTAGTATTGGGAGAACGACTCGATCTGAAGTTCAGGTGTTCATACAAACTCACAGACCTGAGCTGGAGAGCGGTTTGAGTGAGGTCGGCCAGTGGCCAGCAGTATATTTCTTCTACGCAAAGACCATCCGGCCTCTTACAAAATTTCTCACCTCCGGCAGTTTCCGCATCCCAAATAAATGCCCTTAGCGAGTCTTTCTAGGTCTGACACTTGAAAAATAGCTTCGGCTTTTTTAAAAGAATAAGGAATGGTCCTGCCCCATGCCCCAACATAAAATCAATCTCTCTCTGTCTCACCGCCCCCCCAACATATACACACTTTGGTTCCAAAATGGCACAAGTGTTTTAAAATTCTCTTACAGGGTCCCTCAAGGTTCTCTAACGATTAGAGCTAGAGTGACTAGCTATGGTCTAGCATGCTCCTTCTTGCTCTTAGCTTTAGATCTTCCCCCCTTCTCCCACTGAGCTCCCAGAACCTAACCCAGAGGTTTTGTCTGCGTGGTGACTACATCTACATTGGTGTTCTGAACAGGAAAACTGGGACTATGGAGGCAACTCTTTATATCCTTTCTGTGTAGATGTGTAGAAGACAGAGGAAAACTTGGCCATCCTCAGAAACTGTCCACCTCGTTTTTTAGATAGGATCTCTCACTGGCCTGGAGTCCACAGACTCTATTAGGCTGAATGTCCAGCAAGCCCCAGGGGTCAGCCTGTCTTCCCTTCTCCATCCCTGGGATTACACTCACAAAGCAACCATGCCTGGCTTTTCCTGTGGGTCCTGGGCATTAGACTCAGCACAGCAAGCACTGAAATGACTGAGCCATCTCTCCATCTCCCTCCTTTAAGATAATTCTATTCGGTGGGACTGAGGGTGAGGTATTTCAAATCCACAGTATGTTTGAATGGGAAAGGCCCGGCGGGCTTTTAGCAACAATCACCCAGTTGCTGTGCTGGCGTCTGCCCTTGACATGTTTTCAGTGAGAAGGGTGTGTTTTAGCCAATTGGGCATTTGTACTTGCCTGCTCAAGATGGCAGATTCAGAAAGGTTAAAAGTTCACTTCCTGGACCAGTGATGGGCGTGTGTTCTGTGATTAACACACTGGCCATCTGAAAGGGATTCTGAAGAGGCACGCTAACCACTCCCCCTAAAATCAACTTCATTCAGAGCCCATCTTCCAAAGGTTATTTTGTCTTCTCAAAGGAAGGCCACATCAACACTTCAAGAACATCAGAATTGCTAACAGCTGCCTTTCCTACGAGGCAAGCCGAGTGCCACAGCACTTACTCCACAAAGAAAGCTGGGCGTGCTGCTCATAAAACCACTCAGCAGACTTCAGGCCCTTGACCCGAATGTGTGGAGGGGAATGTGTATTTACATACAGAAGAACAATTGGACATCTTCTCTACACTGGTTTGAAAGTTAGTTGCTGGGGGCGACAAACTGCCCCGTGACTGGGGCTAAGCACCCAAGCAAGGCTGATAGTTATCACAGAGCACAGGTAGAGCTGGACACAAAGATGACACAAGGCCGCCACGTCATGCACTTTCAGAGCAATTGATGCAAATTCACATTTGCTCCAGGGTATCTAGACACGCTCTTCTGGTATTTACTGGCAACTGTGCTCAACTTGTTATGTACACCCACACAGACACATGTCCATACGTGTAACTTAAAATTTTTAAATGAATCTTTTAAAAGATAATGGAGAAGAGCAAGAACAAACTGGTACCACATCCCGAGCTGCAGTTACCTCCAAGATGGCGGCTGACATGCCCTCGGAGACTGAGCTGTTGACCAGCGCAAAACAGCTCCTCACCAAGGCATGTAGATCTTCCTGGCACATCTCTCGGATCAGCCGCACCCCTGCAGCCCTGAAAAGGACAGAGGAGAGGTAACATGGCTATTCCAGCCCTCCTCTTAGTCCCACTCGATTTTATATGAACAATTAAGACCCAACTTGTACATCGAATGAAGCTGGGTCCCTTATTCCTGCCAGGAAAAAAAAAATGCAATTTAGACAGATACACTGATCAGTTATCTCCAAAGAGACTATAGCAGTCTGCACCTTCGTCAGCCAAACGCAAGTAAGCTCCTTCATTCTTCCAAATCTTTGTTAACATTTATTTATGTGTATCAGTGTTTGAATGCATGTATGTGTACCAGGTGACTGCATTACACAGGAGGCCAGAAGAGGGCATCCAGATCCCCTGGAACTGGAATTACAGGTGATAGTGAGCCATCAGGTGGATGCTGGGAATTGAACCTGGGGCCTCCAAAAGAACAGTCAATGCTCTTAACTAACTGAGCCATCTCTATTCCCCACATGTTTGTTATTTTAAATAATTGGATTTTTTTTCCCCAGTGTCATCAGTGTTAAAACAAAATATATATCATCTTCAAGTGATCTTCACTTAAGTCAAGTATGGAGGCATGCACCTAGGGCCCTGTCACATAAGGGGCTTCTGATTCTAGTCCAGCCTGGGATATGCAGCAAGACCCTTAGGCAAAAACAAAGTGCTTTGCTCTGGCCTTTCCCCCAGATGACAAGGGAGATAGTGTCTTGCATTTTGACCGCGTCTAATAGGCCTCTACCCTGGAGCCCAAAGCATAACCTTGAGAGATCACAGGGGACATTATAGGAGGCTACACTTGCAACCTGCTTAGAGCAGAGTCTGAGATGAGTAAGCTGGGACTCCTGAACCACTCGCTTTGCCACGCAGGATTCCTAGTGTGCATGATGCCACCTGCCTGAAGATGTCACCTGCCCGTCACTCTTACCTCCTCACCCGGTCTTTCACTTCCTTTGTAAATACTGGATCTACCTAGAAAAAGAGGGACAAGAAACACTTTAAAAAATCTGACCCTGTGGCTGGCACATAGCTCAGCAGGTACAGACAGGCCCGTGCTACAAAAGTCTGAGGTCCTAGACTTGATCCCAGAAACTCACGTGGTTGAAGGTGATAACTGAGTCCCAAATGTATTGTCCTCTGCCTTTGCATACATATGCACCATGGCATGTATACACACACATACATACACACACATACATGCACACACACACACATGTATACCCACTCACTCACATGTACACACATTTAAAAAAAAAAATTCGATTCTGCAGGTGAGACAGCATGGTAGAGCAACTATGGTGCACAAAGGCCTATGTTCAGTCCCCAACACTGCACCAACCAGGTGTGATAATGGAAAGCCTGTGACCTCAACACTTGACCTCAACACTTGGAAGGAGCCAAAAGGATCGTGAGTTCAAGGCCATCTTCTGCTGCGTGGCAAACTCCAGGCTAGCCTGGGATAGTTGAAAGGCTTTGTCAGGGGCTGGGGTAAGCTTGACCTAAATCTAAGTCCTCAGCACACAAATCCTAACAGGATCAAAGCCCACCCAGTAGTTCCAAAAGGAAGAATATACAAGAAACAGAAGAACAGCCCAAGTCCAGCTGTTATACAAGGAAGATAATAGAAAAGAGAAGGGAGCAGGGGTCTATGTGCACCACCCTCTATAAGCGCTGAGCCCAAAGAAACCCAAAGGCTTCAAAGGACAGTGGAGAGTGCCTACAGACAGGACAGTTTGACTGTCCAGTCCTTCAGGGAAAGGCTTGCTTTCTTAAACGATGCAGATGGAATTTGTCATAAAAAGCAATCAAGGGAATGAGTAGGAAGCCTTTGTCAAAGCAGCCACTGGAATAGAAGTTTGCTTTTAGGAGCCTTCTCAGAAGCACAGTTTTAAAACCAAGGTCGTGCCCCTAGGCTGATGAATAACAAAAAGGTGTTTATTCATGTGAGTATTCTTCAGACACAAAAAGAAAGGACTGTGTTATATAGTAACTAGGCTAGGCTAGGCTTGGCGGTGCACACCTGTGATACAGTACTGGGGGTGGGGGCAAGTGGATCGGAAGTTCAAGGTCATACTTGACTATATTCAGAGTTCAAGGTCAGTTCCCTTCCCTGAGGCACAAGAGTCTCTCATCAATCTCCTTTCAACTCATCACAAACTCTTCCTTCCCCAAGACATCCTGACAGCTACATCTGAATGACTAACATCCGTCAGATTGGTCCCTCAGTGTCTCCCCCGCGACTACTATTATCAGCTGTGAATACGATTTTCAAACCGTTGAAAAAGCTTTCTTCAACACAAAACTCTAGAGTCAGCAAGATAAAGATGGCTCAGTGGGTAAAGATCAAGCCATCAAGCCTGACCTGATTTGGAAATCCAGGACTCACATGTACCATACATAGCACATCTGCCTCCTCCAAAATAAATAAGTAAATAAATGTAATTTAAAAAAAAATTAAGGGCGAGGCAGGTGGATTTCTGAGTTCGAGGCCAGCCTGGTCTACAGAGTGAGTTCTAGGACAGCCAGGACTACACAGAGAAAGCCTGTCTCGAAAAAACTAACTAACTAAATAAATAAATAAAATTAGGGGCCAGAAATGGTGACATTCACTTTTAATCCTAATACAGGGATGCAAAGGCAGGTAGATCTCTTATAAGATTGAGGCCAGCCTAGTCTAAGTACTGAGTCATCCAGAGGTACACAATGAGATTATGATTCAAGAAAAAAAGAAAAAGAAAGAAAAGAAAACATATTTTAGAAGGAATAGACAGACAGCTCAATAGCATCTGCACGCACACACACACACACAAATAAAAATATAAATACATATTTAAAACTTTTTTTTTTTAAAGCCTAGGCCTCACTTCAAAGACACAGCAAGGGTGTGAAGCTAACTCAGGAATTCAGGATGCTAGCAGCCCCATCCTGACTGTGGCTCCAGCCAGGCTGCAAAAGAAAGTAGATTCAATTCCCGTTCTCATTTACACGTTGCCAATAGCCATCATGAATTACAAGCACGCTGGCTAGCTGAAAGCAAATGTCGGAACAGCTAGCTTTATAATGCCAGGTGATATAAAGCCTTTGTCTAGAAACTGTTCCACTTTCTTCTGACAGGAAGCGCTGTGCGGTGGGCCTTGAATCCTTCCAACTGCTAGGATGCCTGCTCAAGGACTGATGGTCTTAGGTTTACTGACAGCCCTGGGGCCACTACGTGGCTGGAAATGTGTGGGGCTATATTATATCAAACGTGAATGCGTAAGAATTTGCGGTTTTCAGTTATCCCTAGGAAGATCTGTGCAGAGAGGAGCTTATAGCTATGAACAACAAATTGCTACTGTTGTTACTGCTTATAATTGATACTCAGTAGCCTTCTAAGCCGGAAGAAGTGTGCTAAGCCTTTTTAAAAACTATTAACTTGCTTCTAGCAACAATGTCATTCCTGAAGGCTTCCATCCAGGAGGACTCAAGGAGGTTGTGTAACTTCACCTGAGTCCCAGATCAGGAAAGCGATTGAGTCAGTCCTCTAGTCTGAGCAGACTGGAAGCCAAGCTTCTCTTGGTTGTGCTTAGTTTCATCAGATAACTCCTAGAAAGCTCAAGGGACAGGGGCTGGAGAGATGGCTCAGTTGGTAAAGTATTTGCCTTGTAAGCAGAGAGAGCTGAGTCCAATCCCCAGAACCCACATTTTAAAAATCTCGGTGTCAGGGCAACTCAGAACTGTCATCTGTAACTGCAGTTCTATGGGATCTGACACCATCGTCTGGTCTCCAGGAGCCCCTACACTCAAGTAGAGAGTGTGTGTGTGTGTGTGTGTGTGTGCACGCGCATGCTTGTGTGTATGTGTGTATGTTCCTTTTTCTACATGTCAATTTTCTTTCTTTCTTTCTTTTTTTTTTTTTTTGGTTTTTTTGAGACAGGGTTTCTCTGTGTAGTTCTGGCTGTCCTGGAACTCACTCTGTAGACCAGGCTGGCCTCGAACTCAGAAATCCGCCTGCCTCTGCCTCCCAAGTGCTGGGATTAAAGGCGTGCGCCACCACCTTAAAATTTTACGTGGCTTTGTTTCTGTCAGCCCATTCTCTTTCTTTTTGTATAGGTATACAAAAACATATATATGCATGTGCAATCAGGTACACACACACATACATGCAAAATAAACAATTTAAACAACGTATTACAGAGCATGCTCATATTTCCAATTTGAGGGAAGAGAGTGGAGGACACTTGACCTTTCCTGAAGAGTCAGCATAGTAGCCAAATTTGTGAGCCCTGGAACAGTGACAGGCCCTGTCTCAAAACAACAACAAAGGAAAATGCACTACATGTGCACCACAGGAAAATGCACCCATGAGCAGTGAGCACGTAAGCACATGCGCACAGAGACACACACAGATACAAGCACACAGGCTGTAAAGTCCATGAAGTTCCTGCTACCTTCCCAGTCTCCAGGAGTCATCACCAGGATGCAGCTGGTGCCCTGTCTCTGAAATGCCTTCACTCTCCCCGAGAATTCTGCCAGAAGCAACACGCCACACCAAACTATCCTGCCTGCTCCCTGCCAACCCCAGGGTCACCATCGTTAATAGCTCTCTGCCTTTCTTTCTGCTGCACATTGGTCTCCTTCCTTGGCTCCCACGCAGTGACTAGAACAATCCTGGGCATGAGAATTCCCTTTTTACTTCCCACTCCTGGGACCTCATGCTCAAATTAGTAGGCAACCAGATGCTAGCACAACCCTACCATATTACAATGTAAAAGTCAACCCTCTAATGGAAGATCCCTTCTGGACTGGCAAGATGGCTCAATGGGCAGAGGTGCTTGCCACCAAGCCCAATGACCTAAGTTTGTTCCCAGAGATATGCCATCCCCCAACCTGGGACATGGTAGGAAAGAACCAATTCCTATAAGTTGTCCTTTGATCTCTAGACACATGCATCATGCGATGCACGCTGTGCCTTTCCTTCTACATGGTAATTTTCACCTTAAAGTTCTACATGGCTTTGTTTCTGCCAGCCCATCCTCTTTTTGTCTTTATTAGCATGCACTGGCTTTCAAGATGAACTGTCTGGGGAAAGATAATTTGTCAAGGATACAAGTCCGAGTTCCGAGTCGGCTGGAATACAAAGCTGGGACGTAGCTAAGGAGTGAAGAGCGAGTCGAGTCATAGGATGAAACTACAATCGACACCGGCTTTCTCCGGGTTTACTTTCCACATCGGTTCACTTTCAAATCTCTTAGTGAAGCCGAGTGGAACAAAACACAAGATAAAGAGGGAAGGAGGCGTGGATGTTTTTATTTAATGAAATTTTTAGAAGGGCGGGATGGGGGGGGGAGAAAAAGCTTTGAAAGAGGCAAGAGAAAAATTCTCATTTCCTCCTTCCAAGCTTGTTTATTTCCTAACAAAAGATATTGTTTCAACTCTAGGGCTTAGGGGAAATAATCTTTGCTATAAGAAGTTGCTGGGGGGAAGTCATTAGGTTGTCAAGCCCAAAGCAAACGTTCCCCCCACCCCCAGCATGCCTCATCAAAGAGCTGGAGAAGATACCGTACAAGACACCCACCCCGAGAGCGGAGAGCGGGAACGTGTGCTTTTCTCAGACAGAGGAACTGAGAGATCAAAGGAGCATTCATAGAAACCCAAGCTGAACTCAACTAGAACATCCTGCAACTAGAACAGGATCCCGGCAGTCAGAACATTGGCTTTAATGGTCCTATCTGCTTTCTGTATTCCCAGGACACTCCCCCCACCCCCACCCCCAAGGACAGGAAGTGCTCTCTTTCACTAATAGCGAACCAGGAAGCAGGTATGACTGTCTTCATCATTCCTACTTTGCAGATGGGGAAACTGTGGCACCTAATTAAGTCAAGAGCAGTCAGTTAACTATCACCAAAGTCGATGAAGGGCATGTTACCCTTCAGATAAGCCACGTGATCCAGCTTTTCTGGCCCAGAGAGGGGGCAGTGTTAACTGACAGGCTATCAGGTAATGGTAGTGAAACCTCAGCAGGTGGCAGGCACCCACATGCTGCATATCCATAATGCAGGTCAAACGCTCATATACATAAAATAAATCTTGAAAATTAAATGTGTGCATACATACATAGCCAGTTCGGGATTTTGTTGTGGCTATTGCGGCTCAACCCTGCATTTCAACCCACCTGCTCCTGGCTCAACCTCGCTTCTCCCTACTAAACAGGGTCTGGTGAGTGGCCTCACAGTACAGTCCTCTCCCTATTAAAGGACACCGTGACACCCTCTTCTTGAACCTGGAACAACAGCAGGTCTTAGAGGCAAAGTGGGAGGGACCCTTTTTTTTTTTAATCTCAGGCACCCAGCCTTGAGTGACACTTGTCCCAGTGAGCTATCTCATGCTCATTTTCAGGCACTTCCATGTCCTCTGTGATTTATTTTTTTTTTTTTTTTTAGTTTTCGAGACAGGGTTTCTCTATATGTAGTCCTGGCTGTCCTGGAACTCGCTCTGTAGACCAAGCTGGCCTCGAACTCAGAAATCCGCCTGCCTCTGCCTCCCAAGTGCTGGGATCAAAGGCGTGCGCCACCACCGCCCGGCTCCTCTGTGATTTCTTAATTGAGCTCTTAAGATGTCCTCTGGCAGGCTTTGGGCTGGGAACTTTTTTTTTTTTTTGATGCTCTCAGCTGAGGTATGTCAGGGAGCCTATACAGTGTCTAACACATAAATGGAAGGAGACAGAGGTAGTCACTGCTGCACGCCACAGTTATTCCGCGGTAACTGCCGGACTCTTCTTCTCGGGTCATGATCTAGCCAAGTCAGCACAATTTTGCAACAAGCCATAGGACATGACCTGGAAAATCTACGTAAGCCTGCTAAGAATCCCACTTACACCTTAAGTGCTATGAGACTCCAGCTCTGCAGAGAACAAGACATGGACCAGAAGAAAGTGCGCTCATACCAGGGTCCAGACAGGGAGATTTGGGAGGGTGGGGGTGGGTATGAATGCACCGTATGTTTCGGCCATTAAAAGAAGAATTTTAATGTTGTCTGGCACATGGACACTTGGCAGACCCACCTCATCAGCACTCGAGTCCTTGATACTGCAGCAAATACTCAGAAGTCAAGTACAAAGTGGCTTAAGTCTCCTCCTGGGTCCAGGCTCAGAACAAGGATACACTGAGCACATGGGTATGAGCATTACAGATGTGTTCGAGGTTTGGGAATAGTAAAGAATGAGTTTGTGTTGAGAGGTCAGAAAAGCCTATCTGAGGACCCGGACCTGAGCCAGAAACATCATCACTGCAGAATCTCATCTGAAGAGCAGCAGCCTCAGGGAGGAGAGAGAGAGAGAGAGAGAGAGAGAGAGAGAGAGAGAGAGAGAGAGAGAGAGAGAGAGAGGGAGGGAGGGGGAGGGGGAGGGGGAGGAGGAGGAGGAGGAGGAGGAGGAGGAGGAAAGAGTCAGCCAGCCACTGACCTGCCTCCAACAGACTAGCATGTGGACAAGTCTGTGGGGCATTTTCTTGATTGTTGATTGATGTGGCGAGGGCCCAGCCCCAGCCCACTGTGGGCGGTGTCATCCCTTCGGGGTAGGTGGTCCTGGGTTGTTAAGAAAGCAAACTGAGCAAGCCTGGAAGCAGGAAGCAGCAAGCAGCGTTCCTCCATGGCCCCTGCTTCAGTTTCTGCATCATTAGAGGTTAGAGTTCCTGCCCTGGCTCCCCATCATGATGGACTGTGTGAACTGTAAGCCAAATGAACCCTTTCCCCATCTAAGTTGATTTTGGTTATGGTGCTCATTCCAGCAACAGAAAACAAATGAGGGATGGAATCAGAGAGCTGCATCTTGCTGACCATATTGTAAAAGGATTTGAATGCTTTGGGCTGAAGGAGCCATTGAGTACTGATGGCTCGCTGGGCTGCTCTTGTGGGCAACTGGAGGATAATGCAGAGAACAGCGTACAAGATGGAGACCCGGCTTACAGGTAACGGAGGAGACGTTGAGAGTCTCTCAGAAACTCTAGCAGGACCATTCCTTCCTGTTGAGGCTTTAAAATTCCAAGTCTCTGGTTCCTGGTTCTCTGGGACAGAGAAGTCAACTGTGATTTATTCTTGCGATACAAACACCTTCTAGAAGGTGGGGTCAACACTCAGAAGCTGTGGTTCAGGAGGCCACAGCTGAGGCTCAAGCTGGCAGTCAAACTTAATAAGGTGTGGAGATCTCCCCCGTGGTCCTGGCTTGAGGGCGTGGTCCTGGTTTGAGGGCGTGGTCCTGGTTTGAGGGCGTGGTCCTGGCTTGAGGGCGTGGTCCTGGTTTGAGGGCGTAGGGGACTTACAAGAACAACCTGTGGCAGGGCTGGAGTCTCTTCAGAGAAGTCAAGAGGCCATTGGTGGAGGTATAGCCTCAGCTGTAATAGAGGCTTTAGGCTTGAAGGGGTCGTGGAGAGAATCTGAGGCTTGATGCCATAAGGCAGGGTCAGAATCCCTAAAACATCATTCCTCAACCTGTGAGTCGTGACTATTTGGGGGAGGGGGGCGTCAAATGACTCTTTCACAGAGGTCCCTTATAACCATTGGAAAACACAGATATTTATATTATGGTTCATAACAGTAGCAAAATTACAGTTATGACGTAGCAATGGAAATAATGATATGGTGGGGGGTGGGGTCGCCACAGGATGAGGAGCTAGCTGTATTAAAGGGTCACGGCCCTTAAACAGACACCAGAAAGAAAAGATTGATGAAGGTACAGCCTCAGTTGTAGTGGTGACCTCAGGACTGAGGGGTTCAGAGGGAGAGGGAGACAGACAGACTGAGACTAGACAGTGAGGGAGACTACCATTAAGATAAGGGTGAAGCCTTAGATGCAGGAGAGACCCCAGAATATTGAAGATGCCAGACAACCGAGTCACTCCGGGACACTGATGGACAGTGGCAGGTGTGGGGTGGAGCTCACCGGAGTATGCAGGACAGGCCGCTGGCTGCAGTGACAGAACCTAGAGCTAGGACTGCCTAAGCGACTTACAGTCTGCTTCACGAGGGTCCCAGATCATGGACAATGAACTGTTTACAGTGTGGGATTTTTGCTCTGCCCTGATGCTAACTGTTCCCTGGGTCCTCCCCGCCTAAAATGACAAGTGTGTAACTTATTTGGAATTCGATAGGAAGTCACAGCTAAGAGGCTTAGATATTTTAAAGAGACTTCGAACTTTTAAAGTGTTGGAATTTTTTTTTTTTTTAAGACTGTGGATCTTCCAGTGTCTGTTATATTGTGCATTATATCGTGAGATTAACACGAGATCTCGTGTCGATGTGGCCTCTGACATGGCTGCACGGTTTCTGTATATGTGTGTGTAAGGTATATTTTAAATCCTTTTTATATGTCTGGCTGTACATGTATCGTGGGACAACATTTGGGAATTGGTTCTCTCCTTCCATGATGTGGACCCCTGGGATTGAACTTGGGCCATCAGGCTTAACAGCAAGCACCTTTACCCACTGAGCCGTATTACTAGCCCCTCCCATCTTGGTGGTCTGTATTAGCATCTTCTTGCTTCATTCTAAGAGGTAAACATGATTATTCTCAAAGTCTGGGAGAATGCAGAGAACAGCTGTGCATGCTGGGAAGGTCCACAGGGACCTTAAAATTAGACAAGTAGATAAGACTCTGAGAAATGATACAAAGCAGTCACTAGACTCTGAGGACGAGAATCTGAAGGAGTGAGTGAACGTGAGGCTAGCCGCTCAATGAATGACAAGATAAAGAATCTGTTTCCCTTTGGTAGAGGCTTAGGGGAGACACAGAAAGCCACTAGACTCACTGGGCCTCCTGAGGTCACAAAAGTAGGGAAGCAGTTGCTGGGGAAGAGGGGACTCTTCAGGAGAGCTGCCTACAAGTTGGGTAGGAAGCCCCAGGGATGTATCATCACCCAGGCTGGGGGGGTGAAGGGATTAATGATGTATCTAGCTGCCTTTGAGTCCTTCATGCTCCTGTCACCAGTAATCTCATTGGGTCACCAAGATGAACTTGTATATATTAGTTTCCTTGGTCTCTGTCAGGGTGTCTGTTAGCAAACACTCCCATCTTGTCTATTACCATCTGGCCAAACAAAACAAAGCGGTCAGTGGAAGGGGTGGCTCATAGTGCACATGTAAGAATTCCACTCAACATCACAGATGATGTATCTGTCTCAGCTCACCTGGGTACTGCTTCGATGTATTGTCACCAACTTAGCAGGGAGTCACAGAGGTTAGAGGCCAGGATCAGGGCATTAGCAAGCTGGGTGTCCCCTGAGGTGTGCTTCCTAGTTCATAGGTGGTAACCTCTTGCTGTGTCCACACACAATGAAAAAGGCAAGGCGGCTTCCTGGGGCTCCTTTTATATTGCGCCTTGATCATATTGATGAGGGCCCCTTCCATCCCCTGGATCTAGGCACCTCCCAGATGCCTCAGCCCATTACATTGCAAGAAAGGATTTCAACAGAGGAGTTTAGAGGGAACAGACACACAGTGGAAAGCCTGGAACGGAAGCCACATGAAGAGTGGTAATGGTCATGTGGCCAGAAGCCCAGAGTACACTTTGTTTTCCAAACTGCTTGGGGCAAACAATCGAAAGGCCACATTCATGAGGTGTGATCTCAGCACTGAGGAGGGACTAGGAGATACGCAGATGTCTGCTCCTCATATGTCTTGCAAGAGTCAACACGGGGCAAAGAGGGGCAGTTTCCTGGCCAGAGCTACCACATTTCAAACTTGGGGGGTGAGGGGTGTCTTATTTCCAAAGCAAGGTCCTTAAACAGTGGCCAGCAGCATGATCTGACCCTGGGTTCAGGATTCTACATTCACAGTTTGAAATGTTTTGGACCATTCGTAGAGTTTGGCTTATGCAGTGACTTAGATACTAACTTTTGTCTTTTATGTTTTAAAATCAATTCCTCTTCATATAACCCACTGGCTTTCCCATAAGAATTATCTAATTATCCTTTGCAGTAGTAAATTAGTTTGAATTAATTGTAATCGTTACAGTAAATCAGCCATAAAAGAGATCAGAAGATATAATCTTAAACGTTGACCTGAACTAACTTTGTCTGTCTGTCTGTCTGTCTGTCTGTCTGTCTGTGAATGTGTGTGTGACCCACATGGTGTTTTGGGAACTGAGTTTAAGTACTTGCACATACAAGTTTGGTAAGTGTTCATTTTTTTAAAACATATTTTACATGTAAACATGTTTTGCATGCATGTAAGCATGTGCACCATATGTACTCATTGGCTGAAGAGACAGATGAGGGCATTGAACTCCTTGGAACTGGGGTTGTAAATGGCTGTGAGCTGCCATTTGGGTGCAGGGAACTAAACTCAGGTCCTCTGGAATAGTAGCTAGGGGTTTTTAAAAGCTGAGCCATCTCTCTAGCCCCATACTTTTCTGGTTTTTTATTTTTTTCATACTTTTCATCTTTTAAAAAAGGCAAATTATTAGCCAAATGAGATAGCTTAGCAATAGAGGTGCTTACCACCATGCCTGTCACCTAAGTTCAATCCCTGGGACCCACATAGGAGAAAGACTCTTGAAGATTGTTCTCTGACCCCTGTGTGTGTGGTATACATGAACAGCTCCACGCATAGCACAAATAAATAATAAAATTTAATTTAAAAAGTAAACTTTGGTTTCTTAAAGAAAAAAAAACCCTAGACATGTAGAAAAGGAATATAAACTAGTTATAGAAAATGATATATAGAGTATGTATACAGAAGAGATGCTGGAGAGATGCTTTGCAGTTACGGTATACATTGCTCTTGCAAAGAATCTGAGTTCCATTCTGAACACGCACATTGGGCACCTGAAAACCACTTGTGAATCCAGGTATAGGATATCAGTGCCCTCTGCTGGCCCCAGTTGGAAGTGCACACACACAGGAGTAGATATCATTGCCCTCTGCTGGCTCCAGTAGGAACAACACACACACACACACACACACACACACACACACACACACACACACACA
>JANHMN010000023.1:24816911-24849857 GCA_030674055.1 Rhabdomys pumilio
ACACACACACACACACACACACACACACACACACACACACACACACAATTAAGAAAACAAAGTCAAGAGAAAAAAAAAACTAGCCATCAGATAGGCATTCACAGCCTATGAACTCACCTCAGGACCGACAATCACCATGTAAACATTGGGTGTTTCTTGATGCCATTCTTGGGAAGGAAAAGAAAAGAAGAAAAACGACTTAGAATGGAGCTAGCATGGCTTCAAGTCACAGCTGGGAAAACAATTCAGCTTAACTACAAATTACTCCACAGTTGAGTTTTGTTGTCTTAGCTTATTCATCATTCATTCATGCTAGCCAGGATCAATTTCATTTACTTAGAATGCCTATATAGGTCATTATACGCTTTTACTTAAAGAATTGTTTCTTTTTGGACTGAAGCAATGGCTCAGTGGTTAAAAACACTTGCTGCTCTTGCAGAGGATCAGAATTTAGTTCCCAGCAACCACATGGCAGCTCACAATTGCCTATAACTCTAAGTCTGGGATAACCTGATGCCCTCTTCTGGTATCTACAGGTACTGCAGACGCATCATACACATATAACACTAGCAGACAGACACATAAAATAACAACAAAGGGATCTTTATAAAAAGTGGTAAGACTTTTTTAAAATTAATTTAGACATATAACTGTTTCCAATTTGTCTGACATCCTTCCCACCTAAAGCTGCAAGTTTACACAGAGATAGTTACCAGTTACTGACTGTTTCCAAAGTGATCATCTTGGAACAGTCTGCTTATATGTAATGAACAAAGGGGGCAGGGGGGAAGGACCTCCTGGGCAAGACGGCTCACACTGTAACTCCTGCTCTTGGGATGCTGAAGCAGGAGGATTGAGAGCTGGAGGCCATCTGGGAGCACCCAGTAAGAACAGAAAGCCAAGGCACATCTCCACTTGCAAATCCCCACACCGAGGAGGGCGTAACACATACCTGAGAATGCATCCACCAGGTATAGAGGGTCCTTCACAGGTCTGAGTCCACATATTATAAGGAATACGTACAGGTTGTCAGCACTTTGGTTGATCTCTGCAACATACGAGTATGGGACACTTCCATGGGCATGGAGGATAGGTCTAAGTTACCCAGCGACAGTGACGACATTACAGCCAGCAGACCAGAGGTCAACAGCTCACACTGGCCTTCCTGCCCCTAATGTGTTTTCTAAATGCCTTGCCACACGCATTAGCTTCTCCAAGCATTAGGTAAGCCCGAGCTTTCCTCTAGCTATGAAATGCAAGGTCTCTGCCATAGAGGGGGAAGGATAGGGGTTTGGGGATGGAGGATGATCCAGCCACTACTGATAGGAATCAGCAGGCCCAGGAAGAACTTGGGCAGTTTCAGTTGATGCAGCTAGAAAAGAGGCTTATGGGTGACTCGGGAATTCACAGATGCTTGGTAGGTATGAGCATATGTCCCTGGGAATAAGAAACGCACACATACGTCTCTCCGTCCTGTTGTTTTTTCTGCATTTGCCAGTTGGATTTGTCAACTTTACCTCAGAAAACTGTAACAGTTCTAAAAGTAGAAATGTATGTTTATCGAGTGTTTTTTTTCCCCCCTCTCGTTTGTTTATGTTTTGTTTCTTGTGGGTAGTACACGAGACAGTGTCTCCTATAATAGTCCAGGCTGGCCTCAAACTTGCTGTGTAGCTGAAGAGGACCTAGAATTTCTGATTCTCCTGACTCCACCTCCCAAGTCTAGGACTATAGGCAGAGAGCACCATGTGTAATTCATGCAGGGCTGGGATCGAACCCAGGGTTTCCTGCATGCTAGAGAAGCATCCTACCAACTGAGCTAGCTGTATAGATTTTTAAAACACAAGGGAGGGAAAATGGCTGGGGACATGGCTCAGCGGTTAAGAGCACTGGCTGTCCTGGCAGAGGACCCAGGTTCAATACCCAGCACTCACATAGTAGCTCCCAACCACCTGTAACTTCAGTTTCAGGGATGTGATGCCCTCCTCAGGCCTCTGTGGATACATACAGACTAAACACTCATGCACATTAATAATAACAATAACAACAACAACGATAATAAAAATACAAGCTTTGCATGGTGGTGTATACCTTTAATCCTGGCGCTCAGGAGGCAGAGGTGAGCAAATCTTTGAGTCTGAGGCCAGCCTGGTCTACAAAGCAAATCTCAGGGCAGCCCGGGCTATACAAAGAAACGTTGTGGGCTGGAGAGAGATGGCTCAGCAGTTAAAAGCACTGACTGCTCTTCTAAAGGTCCTGAGTTCAATTCCCAGCAACCACATGGTGGCTCACAACCATCTGTAATGGGATCTGATGCCCTCTTCTGGTGTGTCTGAAGACAGTGACAGTGTACTCATATACATAAAATAAAATAAAATAAAATAAAATAAAATAAAATAAATCAATCTTAAAAAAAAACTTTGTCTTGAAAAACCAAAATAATAATAATAATAATAATAATAATAATAATAATAATAATAACAACAACAACAACAACACAGAGAAGGCTTAGGAGTTCCATATCTATGAAGCAGGACAGAAGTGAACACCAGTCTTAGTGACTCTTCTTATAACAAGTGAAGCTGGTTTTTTGTTTTGTTTTGTTTTGTTTTGTTTTGTTTTGTTTTGTTTTGTTTTGTTTTGTTTTTTTACCCTGGTCTCTAGAGAGAGTGAGAATTTTCCTGGCCGACAAAAAGCAGGGAAAGTGGCCTTGGTTGTGAAAGGCCTTGTTACTCCTTGGTCATTTGGCCACACAACCTTCTCAGAACAAAAGTCCTGATAAAGAGACTCATCCTGGCAGAGTGAGGTCCCGGCCCTGAGGAGAGGCTGGGCCTCCAGCACATCTGAGCATTTCGAGAACAGCATTGACAGACCTAGAACAGGCAGGGGCCCAGCTGAGCCACAAAACCACAACAGGTCACGCCCACAGAAATCATGAGAAACAGCCGCAGTTGTCTGAGGCCAGGAAGTCTTGAGGTGTTTTATGGCAACTGGTAGATAATTGGTTTAATAGCAATTGTTAATAGACTCAGCACAAAAGCTGGCCTAAAATATCAGCATTTACAGCCTGTGTAATTGGCCATAAAACCATGCACATGCAAGGCTGTCTTGCCCAGGATGGGCACTTGTCCATGTATATATATATATTTTTTTCTGAGCTTACCTAAGTCTTGAGAATGAAAGTGGCATATGGTATGTGTCATACATGTGCATGAGAGACATTGCGATGGTTTCTATATGCCTGGCCCCAGGAGTGGCACTATTAGAAGGTGTGGCCCTGTTGAATAGGTGTGTCACTGTGGGTGTAGGCTATAAGACCCTCATCCTATCTGCCTGGAAGCCAGTATTCTCCTGTCTGCCTACAGATGAAGATGTAGAACTCTCAGCTCCTCCTGCACCATGCCTGCCTGGACGCTGCCATATTCCTGCTTTGGTGACAATTGACTGAACCTCTGAACTTGTAAGCCAGCCCCAATTAATTATCCTTATAAGAGTTGCCTTGGTCATGGTGTCTGTGTACAGCAGTAAAACCCTAACGAAGACAGACATGGTCAGCACAGATAATAGAATAACGAGAGTAACTCTGGACACAGAATCGCACTGACAGTGAAGAGTGACAGCCTTGTCCTAGGAAAGCACAATTATAGGAGCTGGGGGTGTATCTCAATAGTGATGCGTTTGCCTTGCATGCCTGAACATTTTGGTTTGATCCCCAGCACAACCCACACACTCAACTCACATGTGTGCATGCAAGCACATGCACACACACACACACAGAGTTCTAAGCCAGGTGTGATGGCATATACTTTCAATCTTAGTAATTAGAAGGCTATGTCAGAAGGATAGCATCAAGGTTAGGACCAGGTAGGCTACACAGTGAGTTCAAGACCAGGATGTATTATACAAAAGCCTGTCTCAAAAGGAAGGAAGGGAGGGAGGGAGGAGGGAAAGAGAGAGGGAAGAAGAGGGAAGGGGAGGGTAGGGGAAAGGGGGAAGGGAAAAAGAGAAAAGAAAAGGAAGAAAAGAAAGAAAATTCAGGGTGAATATGATCAAGATATTTATATGTTGGGGCAGGAGGGCAGTCATGATGGTTAAGAGTGCTTACTGCCTTTGCACAGGACCTTAGTTACAGGCATCCAGGTGGCAGCCCTCAAGGGTCTGCAACTCCAGCTCCAGACGACCCGACGGCCCCTGCTGCCCTCTTTGAGCACTGCACCCAAGTGCTTCTATCCACACATAGATACACATACATAATTGGAAATAAAACATTACATACATGTATGAAAATGTTATAATGTGTAATGCCATCTATACATTTTATGCATAATGAATATAAGTATAAAGTTACCACGGTCTCTGAATTAACTTCTGACAATATCACTAAGCTGAGTTGAGGGTTTCATAGGCCCGTCTCAGTATTTTGAATCTCGTGAACTAACCTCAGCAGACAAACCTTAGTGAGTGCATATTTGACTAAAGTTTCAGCCGGAAGCTACGGATAGAATGTGGTCTCAAGGTCGGAGAATTGGAATGCAGGCACCGGAATCCAAGGTCAGGAGTCAAGCGAGTGTCTTTAATAAATGATAAGCTCTTCTTAATAAAAATCTAAGGGGATGAAGGGTCAAAATGAGAAGGCAGCTGAAGCCTTCGTTCCCAGAGAAGAGCGGCTAATGTTTATCTGATCCTCAGACTGTAGGTCTGCTGGGGATAGACATCAAAATTACCTTCCCAGACTTGCGTATTAATTTCAAAGGAAATATAATTCTGTACGCAGGGGGAAAACAGGGAGAAGCCACCTTAGCTAAAGCAGGAGGCCACAGTCCCACACACAGGACCTGTGTATTCACATGTACGACCCACACGCCACCTACACACACCCCACACTGCCACATAGATGCATATATAGTATGTGTAGGTACAGGAATCTATGTACTCAAAAATTACCATCAGCAACCAGACAATCCATCCAGGTCCAGAGCAAAATTCCAATCTACTCACACCCTCGATATAGGGAGATGCATTATTAAATCCATGAGAGGAAGAAGAGGAGACACAGTGGGAGAGCCATGAGTAACCCCCACCCCCCCAAGATGGGAAATTGGACTCATTGAATAGGGAGAAAAATATAAATATGTAATCCCAATGCTACACTAAAATGACATTCTAGAAACTCACAGAATTGCTTGGGGAGACCTAGCACCTGGTAAAATGACTGTTCTGTGCTCCTGTGTGATGTGGTGCTGAGGACAAATTCCTTCCTGCTTCCCTGGGTCACCTGCCTTAAACAACTGCTTAAACATCTATTTGACCCAGTTAGCGGGTGCTGCACCTGTTACTAGTTGGGAGGTACTAGGGAAACCTAGCCTTGTGCCTCCTGGGACCCGGATGGTTTGGAAAGACAGCCCTGGGAAGAGACTGGTCTGTGGACCTCAGCTCTGATTTCTGCAGGACGCTACCTATAACTCACGGGGAGATATGCACCTTATTGCAGCTTATTGCATCACGCAGAAGCCATGATGGCTGAGCGTCACACACGCCATGGTTACACACAATGAAAACCATACTCCAGGGACTGGAGAGACTCCAATGGTTAAGGGCTGCTTCTGCAGAGGACGGAGAATCAGTTCCCACCACCCATGTAGCAGCATACAACCACCTGAAACTCCCAGTTCTGGGGATCTGATATCCTCTTCTGGCCTCTGTGGGTACCAGGCATGGGTATGTCACCATACTCACACACAGAAAAACATACACTCGTAAAAAATAAATAATAAGTGAATAAATAAATAAATAGCTTAAAAGTGCTCTCTCTCTCCCTCTCTCCTTTCCTCCCTCCCTCCCTCTCTCTCCCTCCAAATTTCAGATGGCTGGTGATAGACTACTTCACCCTTGAAACAGGATTTCTACAGGTTACAGATAGTCTTGCCCAACCTTGCTCCATGGTCATGGTGAGAGAGCCTGTCTCACTTTGAGCAGATAACTCTGTAAGGCAAAGCAACAGAAAGAAAATCTGACCTATGCATTGCAATTGCATCTGCCCTTTTTCTCCTGAGAAAAAGAGTCTGCCCCTTTCACTGTGTGCACCAATAAACACAGTCGCATCTATTGGAAGGTTAGAATCCTGTCTCCTTCTGTCTCCTGTCTCTTGAAGCTGCCTCAGAAATCCACGAAATGGGACTAGGGAACAATTCATAGAGGCCTTTTCTAGCTTAGAGGAAGCCCTAGATTCACTCGCCAGCAGGGCATAAACCAGGGTTGATGGTGCATGCCCACAACGCTAGCAACTCAGGGTAGAGGCAGGGGGATTAGAAGTTCAAGGTCATCCTCAGCTACACAGCAAATGCAGGGCTGTCCTGGGCTACATGAGACCCTCTCTCAAAAATAAGTTATTTAAATGAAAATCTATAAAATAAAAATGCGTTCTTCAAACTGACGACGTGCAAGGTGCCCTGACATTTCCTATTCAACTTGTTAAAGTGCTCGCACAACCTCAGCTCTCCAAATTGATTTTGAGCCTTCTGACCCAGAAGACCCTAGAGGGAGAGACGGAGTTAATCCTATATCCATTGTGCCGTTCAAATCTTTCTTGCTGGGCTGGAGATTAAATGTAATGAGAATTCAGGAAACTAAATTAGAGAAATGACAGACAGGGGCATCCCATGTCTTCTAGAAAAAAGAAAGAAAATTCAAAGAAGAGCCTGGCGCGTCCTGCTCGTAGAAGGCTTATTTTCAGACAGATGAACACTCAGAAAAGCCAACCTGAGAGCCAAGGGCAGAGATCGGCATACTAGGAATTAAACACTGTCTCGCACAGAAGTTCTCAATCTGTGGGTCGCGACCCCTTTGCCAACCCTCGATCTCCAAACATTTTTACAATATGATTCATACCAATAAAAAAAAAATTAGCTATGAAGTAACAACGAAAATAATTTTATAGTCGGCAGAAAAGACCACAGCATGAGGTCTTTTCTGTATTAAATAGTTTCAGAATTGAGAAGATTGAGACCCACTGTGACCTGTCCAGCATAACCCTCCTGTCCTTGGAGGCTTATGGGAAGGTGTTGTGTTTGTTCTTTGTTCTTAAAGGGGTACCTGCAAGAGATGGGCCTGTCAAAGCTTGGGTAAAGTAGCTGCTACCTAAATCTTGAGTGGCTGTTTCTCACTGTTTACGTTAAAACTTGTGCCCACAGCCTGCCCGTGCCCTCACGGACCAGGTTAGGCTAAGTGCAGGTGTGTTGTAGAAATTATTTAAATCTGACCTGGAGTTTCTACCCTGCTTTTATATCATTTAGTTCCCGGATGAAAGACATACACAGAGCCGGGCGGTGGTGGTGCACGCCTTTAATCCCAGCACTTGGGAGGCAGAGGCAGGAGGATTTCTGAGTTTGAGGCCAGCCTGGTCTACAGAGTGAGTTCCAGGACAGCCAGGGCTACACAGAGAAACCCTGTCTCGAAA
This sequence comes from Rhabdomys pumilio, assembly GCA_030674055.1. Classification (NCBI taxonomy): domain Eukaryota; kingdom Metazoa; phylum Chordata; class Mammalia; order Rodentia; family Muridae; genus Rhabdomys; species Rhabdomys pumilio. The sequence goes on from JANHMN010000023.1 coordinate 24,824,365, forward strand.
AACCAAAAAAAAAAAAAAAAAAAGACATACACAGCCTTTATATTTACAATAAGTTTTAATTAGCACAAGAGCTGGGCAGATACCTACCCTCTTATGTTGTTAGACTCTGCTTTCCTGTTGATAACCCCAAGTTATCACTTACTATGCTTCATCTGGGCTGCTCTTAGCTCCAGTTGGCCAGCCCTCAGTGCCATGTTTTCTTGACTCCTAACCCATGGCGGTTTCTCCTTTCTCCTCCAGCCTTCTTCTTCTTCTTGTCCTCCCTCTCCGATCCCAAATCTGGGAAACCTAAACCTCACTTAATGTCTCTTTTACCCAGCTATTAGCTGTTATTGACCCATCAGAAATAAATCAGGGTCACTGGATTACATGCAGACTCCAGGTCTTGGGGTCCCCATTTATTATTACAATACACAGTAAAAGATAAAAGCTCAACATAGGTATGCATGTATTTAACATAGATCAGTGTGTTTGTAATTGTGTGTGTGTGTTGGGGGCAGGGCTTGGCATTCACAGCCACCAACAGACTAAATAGGGGGCTGTCTGATCACATGTGAGGACAAGTGGGGATTGCCCCCTGCCAGTTGTTGTGGTGTCCTTCCCTGTACTCAGTGCCATCATTTAACATAACCCTAGCTGGCCTGTATTAGGTGTAGGGCCCAGGTTAGACTTGAAATTTTGATAATCCTTTTCCCCTTGCTTCTGGAGTGCTGAGATCATAGATGTGAGCCATTATACCCTGCCCTGCCCTGGCACCTCTCCAATCCCTCAACTATATGAAAAGAAGAGGCTTAAGAAACTTTAGCGGAGGGTATTATGCTGACTGGAGCTTAGATTTTAGACAAAGTATCTGACTTGTGGATGTTTAAAAACGGAGAGCCAGCTGGACAGTGGTAGTGAGTGCTTTTAATCCCAGCACTCAGGAGACAGATGCAGGTGCATCTCTACGAGTGAGTTCGAGGCCAGCCTCGTCTACATGGTAAGTTCTAGGACAGCCAGGGCTACACAAAGAAACCCCATAGGGTTTCATCCCATAGGAAAACCAAATAGGTTTTCTTAAGAATAGACAAAGAAGGGAGCTGGAGAGATGGCTCAGCAGTTAAGAGCACTGAGTGTTCTTCCAAAGATCCTGAGTTCAATTCCCAACAACCACATGGTGGCTCACAACCATCTGGAATGGGGTCTGGTGCCCTCTTCTAGTGTGTCTGAAGACAGATACAGTGTAATTGTCATATACATAAAATAAATAAATCTTTTTTAAAAAAAGAATAGACAAAGAAGGGGAGGTGGTTGAATGTTAGAGGCTCCACTACATAGAAAAACAAATGGGAGTAGGTGAGTTGGGGGAAGATGGGAGGAGAGAGAGGCATGGTGGTACACATCTGTAATCCCAGCACTTGGGAAGGACCAACCTCCAGTGCATAGCAAGTTAAAGGACAAACTAGGCTACCCGTGACCTTGTTTAGAGGAAGAGGAATGGGGAGAGGAGGAAGATAAGAAGAGACAAGTGTAGTGGTGTATTTGGACAGTGTGCGCACATACATGCATGAGAGAGAGAGAGAGGGAGAGAGAGAGAGAGAGGAGAGAAGAAGATAAATAAGTAATATAAAGTAAAAATGGTTAGTTTAATTGTCAATTTGGCACATTGTAGTGTATTTTGGGAAGAGTCTCAGCAAGGCATTGTAAAGGCCAGCCTGTAGGAATATCTGTGGGGAACTGTACTGATGATGTTAACTGACATGGGAAGACTCAGCCCACTATGGGCAGCACCATTCCCCATGCTGGGGTTCTAGACTGTATGAAGAGGATAAACTAAACTGAATGTAAGCATACATGCAGTCTTCACTCCACTCTTGATGGTGAATGTGGTGTGACCAACTGCTTCAAGTTCCTGCCATGACGCCCTGCCTCAGTGACGGGTGTAACCTGGAACTGTGAGCTGAAATAAGTCCTTTGTCTCCTGAGCTGCTTTTCTTTGTTCAGGGTGTTTTATCACAGCAACAGGACATGAAGGGAGTGGAAAACGGAAAAGAGGAGAGGGTAAACCTCATGGATCTAAGCCTTCCTCTTTCTGGGGTTCCGGGTTTGATGACTCATGAGTTCCTTTGCTTTAGATATGTGGGTTGTAGGTAACTGCATGCAAAAATCTCAGCACACTGTCGTAACAACACCGGACATGTTCCTGGAAGAGACTAGGAACCTCACTGACCATGTGAGGAGCTTGGTATAGGCACTCATATATCATTATCAGAAGAACGAGCATGAAGAGCACAAGGAAAGTCATTGTTGTTCTGTAGACAGCTGTTAATCTATGTGACCATTGGTGCCCAGTTGATCTGTTAGAATAGGGAATCTTGATGACACAGAGCTGGCTTGCTGTTTCAAAGTGATACGACATTGATTTGTGAGAGCCAGGGCTGGGAGATAGATGACTGAGCTGCATCAGAAACCCCACAACATCCTGGGTGAGGGAGGGCACTGGAGAAATAGTATCAGGGGATGGAGAGGTGGCCCAATGGTTAGGAACATGGCTCTTCTTCCAGAAGACCCAGCTTCAATTCCCAGCACCCACATGGTGGCTCAAAAACATCTGTAACTCCAGTTTCAGGAGATCTGATGCCCTCTTCCCTGACTTCTCTGTGGTCTGTATGCATAACGTTCCCAGACATGTTACACAGGTGAAACATTCATACATATAAAATAAAAATAAATAAATACTCTTTAAAAATAGCATCAGGTAGAGAACTGGAGAGATGGCTCAGTGGTTAAGAGCACTGACTGCTCTTCCAGAGGTCCTGAGTTCAATTCCCAGCAACCACAAGGTAGCTCACAACCATCTGTAATAGGATCTAATGCCTTCTTCTGTGTGTCCGAAGAGTGACAGTGTCCTCATGTACATTGAGTAAATCTTTAAAAAAAAAAAAAAAAAAAAAAAAAAAGCCGGGTGGTAGTGGAGCATGCCTTTAATCCCAGCAGTTGGGAGGCAGAGGCAGATTTCTGAGTTCAAGGCCAGCCTGGTCTACCGAGTGAGTTCCAGGACAGCCAGGGCTACACAGAGAAACCCTGTATCGAAAAACCAAAAAGCATCAGGTGTTTAAGGTGACTTATCTGAGAACTCTGTTATTAAGGTCGCAGTCCACCTCTCCAAACTGGGAGCAAGATGGAGGACTTCTTTTCTCGGCAAAGCTTCTCTTTCTCTTCCTAACCTTATTTGGAGAATGTCTCTGAGCATGGATGCCTGACCTTATCTGAAGAATGAGTTATGTGTGTGCATAACTCAGCACATACATCCTGCTCTAGTTTCCTGCCATAAGATTAATTAGGTAATGTGTTATGGCCAATCAACCTGTAAACCAGTTAGGGTTTTTTTTTTTTTTTTTTTAGACCAGGCTGGCCTCGAACTCAGAAATCCGCCTGCCTCTGCCTCCCAAGTGCTGGGATTAAAGGCGTGCGCCACCATTGCCTGGCCAGTTAGGGTTTTACTGCTGGCTACAGACACCATGACCAAGGCAACTCTTATAAGGACAACATTTAATTGGGGCTGGCTTACATGGTTCAGAGGTTCAGTCCATTATCATCAAGGTGGGAACATGGCAGCATCCAGGCAGGCATGGTGCAGGAGGAGCTGAGAGTTCTACATCTTCATCTGAAGGCTGCTAGCAGAATACTGACTTCCAGGGAGCTAGGAGGAGGGTCTTATACCCCACCTTCACAGTGACACGCCTACTCCAACAAGGCCACACCCACTCTAATAAGGCCACACCTACTCCAACAGGGCCATATCTTCTAATAGTGCCACTCCCTGGGTCGAGCATATACAAACCATCACACAACCCTTTTCCACCTGTACCCCTAAGAGCCCTTATACCCTTGAACAGTAAAATAGAATGAATGGTCTCACTGAAGCTGTCTCCAGAAGTCCTCTGTCATACTCACAGCCAACTGAACCCTGTTCTCTACTTCTCCCTCATGAGCGGGTGGCCAACGACCCCATGGAGGAAGGAGGCCTACCGTGACTCACCAATATAGATGGTCACATGAGGTCCTGTTCTACCTACTTGCCCTCCAATCCCAAGGGACTATAAGACTATAAGAGGACATTTGTTCACTAAGAGCCTGTATCAAACCCTAATCCCAATCTATTCATAAAGATCCCCTTGGGGGTCGCAGATACCCTGTATATCAGATATTTACATTATGATTCATAACAGTAGCAAAATTACAGTTACGAAGTAGCAATAAAAAATTTGATAGTCGAGGAATCACCACAACGTGAGGAATTGTATTAAAAGTCATTTGGAAAACTGAGAACCACTGTTCTATATGTCTGGGGCTCAAGGAAGTATCAGGTTACATTCTCGGGTCACAAAAACTCCAGAAGCCCAGGTGATCGAGAAGGGGTGATACGGCATCCCCCAAGACCTGAACCCAATAGGGGATGATCAACTGTACAACTGGGAACTCACACATGATAGTTAAACTCTCAGAAAACTTCCAGTGACTCCTCTTGCTTTACTGTCTTCCTCCTGTAATCAGCTACTCCAGCTGCAGCCGGGGTCTCCCTGTAACCATGGATTCCGAACAGACAGAATCTCTCTCCTTTTTTTTTTTTTTTTTGGTTTTTTGAGACAGGGTTTCTCTGTGTAGCCCTGGCTGTCCTGGAACTCACTCGGTAGACCAGGCTGGCCTCGAACTCAGAAATCCGCCCGCCTCTGCCTCCCAAGTGCTGGGATTAAAGGCGTGCACCACCACCGCCCGGCCAGACAGAATTACTAACTGTTTGCAGTGATATGGAACAGTAGCCAAGTCAGCCCCATAGGGGAAAAATGCCTTCAGTGGAATATTTTCAATCTCTTGACTGTCCTTTTGTTCATTCGACTACAAGCCCAAACAAACATCAGTCCTGAGACTAAAGGGTCTGATGAAAAGCCATTCAGCTTTCAGGAATTATGGGTCTCAGTTACGCCTCCATCACGTCCTGTAATATATTGAAACTAAAATAACCTTAAGGCAGGCAATTTAAAGCCGCCACCTCCCCCCCCATCCTGAAGAATTGTACCCACACGCTGACATGAAGAAGCAACGGGGTCTCGGGGGTTCATTTGTAATGCCGAGAGTAGCCACGCTGCTGTCATTGGGGATTGATGAATGAGCTACAGATTTTTTTTTTCTAAAAAAATGCTTGGGATTTTTCTTTTCAGTTGAAACTAAGGCTGACAGGCAGTGTGCGGTGGAGATTTTTTTTGGTCAGGCTTTTAGAACAGAAACGGATTTGGGGGTGCCCTCATATCAGCTGTGGATGGGGAGCTGGTTTCAAATTTTGAGTCTAGGAAGTCTATAGCTTTGGGGTGTTGAAGGACTCCACAATTTGGACCCTGTAAAAACTACTAAATGCAGGCCTGGGGAGGTTACTCAGTCAGTAAAGAATTGACTTGCAAGTACGAGGGGTCTGAGCTCTATCCCCAGAACCAATGTATTAAAAAAAGCCAGGCATAGGAGTATGTACTTTGAATTCCAGTGCTAGGGAGGTAGAGACAAAAGGATTCCTAAGGGCTCACTAGTCAGCTATCCTGGACTACTTGGTGAGCTCCAGGCCAGTAAGAGACAGTGTCTTAATCAACAAGGTGGACAGCTCCTAAGTGTGACACTTGAGGTTGTTGCCTTTTGACCTCCAGACACACCCATGTGCACACAGAGTACTGTCTCCTCTGGGAAAGCATGCTAGATTAAAACGGAGGAATCCTTGTCCTCAGATCTCATGACAGTAGGCAGCTTTGCCGGTTCTGACTTTTATGGCCAAGAATGACTGGGGTGGCAATCTCATTGGGAGTTTTGATCCAAAACAGAAACAAAAACCATATGCTGTTAGGCCTTGTTTATGGACAGTCTAGATTTTTCACGATAAACTTTTGCCCAACCAGCATCGATGACCTTATTTCAGGCCTTGAACGGAAGCTGACATGGTTACTTTTCTCTGAATTCCACCACAGACGGGAAGCAGCCCCTCCCCCGCACCACCTAGGGGCTGAGTCCATATGCAACCTCGCCAGGTGACAGCCTTGCAAGATGCATGAAGCTCAGATTAAGTATACGGTGTACAGCCTCACACAAAGCCACCGTTAGGAATGCCTCCTAAAAAAACCATCTAGGCGCCAGGCGGTGGTGGCGCACGCCTTTGATCCCAGCACTTGGGAGGCAGAGGCAGGCGGATTTCTGAGTTCGAGGCCAGCCTGGTCTACAGAGTGAGTTCCAGGACAGCCAGGACTACACAGAGAAACCCTGTCTTGAAAAACCAAAAAAAAAAAAAAAAAAAAAAAAAAAAAAAAAAAAAAAAAAAAAAACCGTCTAGGCGAACTCATGAAGAGTAGAGGTCACTACTTGGTAATGGCATTTTGAAACATTGTAGAAAGAGAAAAGCAGGATCCAGCAAGATGCTTTGAAACATCTGACAGCAGATGGTGAGGGATGCTCCCCGCAAAGGCCCTGGAAGGGAGTCATGCCTTACCTGATTGCTGGAGGAAGGTATTCCAATTAAAGTCGGCATTTGGTGTTGTTGCAATTCCTGGTGGACGGAGTGGGAAAGAAAAAAAAATAAGGAAGTTTTGACTCTTACAAATCCATTCAACTTCTTAGGCACTACAGTGGAGTTTCCTGAGCTCCTGGGCACAGAGGTTGAATGCACCTGTGGATTCCAGGGAATGCGGCATCCCAATCAACCACCATCCAACTTTGGGTGGTCCAGACCTCGAGCTCTTTAAAGAGACTCATGAAGTCTTCTCAAACGTTGGTACTTGAACGCTACCGCTCTGGGTAAAGGTTCCCCTTCACTTCCAATGCCTAAAACCAACACTCAACGAATCGTGCACCATTGCGCGCTCTCTGTCATTTCCTCAGATGGAATTTTTATAAGTTAAATTTATCTTTATTAAAAATGTAATTCAGCCTCGAGTGATGGCTGCCTCAAGTTCCAACGGAAGCTGGGTATGGACAGAAAAAGGCTCTGAAGAAAGAGAGGAAGAAAGAGGAGGGTTGAACTCATAAGTTGCATCATCCACCCACCTCTAACCTTGCTTCAGGGTCATCACTTGCCCAGAAAGTGCCGATTAGGCACCTTTTGCACAGGACCAGCAGGACATGCCTAAGACCCGTGAGGTAGGTGCTTCCTCCAGTTTGTGCAGACATCGCCAGACAAAGAGGTCAAGCCAGTTCACCAGGAGCCCAGTTTCTTTGGACAAGAAACAAAACAAGGAAGTCCCAGGCTCTGCCTACACTGACTCCAGAATACTTTACCAGCCTTTTAGCCACATCGGTTTTGCAATGGAGACTCCAATGACTAAGTTCTCATGTAACCCAGGCTGGCCTTGAACTCACTCAGTTTTGATCTTTCTAAGTTCACCTGCTGAGTGCTGGGGTCTCAGAGGTCCAGTGATGTGATGAAGCCAAGAGGGGCCCGTGTGTGGGGCCGCCACATTTCAGTGCTCCCTGCCTTGGCCACTACACTAACTGAAATCAGTCCCAGGTCCTTTGGACGCCTCTGTCCATCCTCTGCCCTCAAGGACAGTGGCTCGTAAGGGTCAGTGGGGCCAGATAAGAGAGCAGTGTGTCACTGTCACAGGGTACTACTGGGAGGGCAAAGATTTGCCTCAGTTGTTATACAAGCTCAGTCCTGTAATTCCAGCTAAGGCAAGAGATAGGATGCCCAGGAGTTCACAGCCAACCTGGGTTAGAGAGTCTAGAGAAAGAAAAAACAAATAAAACACACACAGGACAGTGGTGTCTGTCACCACTGGTAGAATAAATATATGGTCATCTGTAGTTTTCTTTATTGTTTTATAATTTTTCCCATCTCTCTTTTATTCTAATGTTAGAAAGCAACAGAAATGTATCCTCTCTAGTTATTCTAAGTACCACTCAGAGGCTATATTATCTCAGCAGTCAATGTTCTCTTAAAATATAGAGTATGGGGTGGGGTACACAGCAAGATGGCTCAGTAGATGAAGGTGCTTGACACCAAGCCCGACTTCAATCCTTGGGACTTGTGAAAAGAGAGAGCCAGTCAGGTAGTGGGAACTGACAGCTTTAATCCTAGCCCTCATGATGGAGGCAGGCATATCTCTGAGTTCAAGGCCAGTCTGGTCTATGGAGTGAGTTCCAGGAGAGAATCAAGTCCTGAAAGTTGTCCTCTAACTTTCATGTGTGTCCAATGGTGTGTACAGAAACACAAATAAGTAAAGCAAGTATAATAAATTGTATAGGAGATTGTGAATATATATATATATATATATACATACACACATATATATATATTAAATTATATATACTATACATTATATTAAAATATATATTATATATTATATATTATATATTACATATATTTAAAAGTTCTTACCTTGACTCTGGACAAAGATCTTTCCAGTTGCATGTGGCTTTTGAAAGGGGAAGAGAAAGGGGAGAAGTTAATTTGATGATCCAAATATTCTATACTTTCAGAGACCAATATAATTAAATTACCCTTTTGGAAATAATCTCTAAGTCACCCACAAACGGCTTGTTCGGAGCACAGTGTCACTTCCATTGCTAAAGGGTTTTGCCATTAACAACAGAGAGTCTCTAAGAAGAACAAAGAAAGAAGTCAGGCTTAATGCAAGGGCTATTCAGAGTCCCCGAAGCCCAGGAGTGTACCTGTCACTGAAGCAGAGGTGGGTAGACAAGTGCCATTCGAGGGTACTTTGTCCCCAAGTGGAAAAGGGTATTCCCCATCCCTCAGGATAAAGGAGGAAGGAAAGAAGAGAGGACAAAGAGAGGATGGGGAGAGGGAAGAAAAGGGGGAGAGGGGGTGGAGAAAAAGGAGGAGGTTGGGGGAGACCCAAAGAGCACAAGTAGCCAAGTTACCCTGTGGCATCTAGACCTCACCAGCACATAAATGAGAGAATAAAGAACAAGTTCAGAAGGCATGCTAGGTGAACCTTCAGCATGAGCTGTGGTCTTCAGGGACTCAGTGCTTCAAAGCAAGGACTTCCTCAGGACCTTCCTTCCCCTGTACCTGGACAGACATGTCTCCATAAACCTTACGCCACGGCCTGAGTCCAGCTTTTGCCAGGATTCCAGACCTCTCATCTTCAAGTTCGAGGCCCCCCATGTTGGATTCTATACTTAGGACCATATCCCCATCTCAAGCTTTCTGTTTGTTTGATCTGTTTGTTTGTTCGTTTTCAGGGGGGGGGGGCTTCCAGTAGCTGGGGCTGGCCTCAAACAAGCTAGGTAGCTGAGGGATGACCTTGAGTACTGGATTCTCCACTTCCGAGTACTTGCATTACAGAGGCACAGCATCAAGGTTTTGAGGGGCTGGTGGATGGAACTGGGGGTTTCCTACATGCTAAGGAGCCGGTGATCTACTGAACTACCCCCCCCCCCCCCACCCAGCCCGGTTATAAATGCCTTCCATTTGCATCCATGTATGTTTACACAGTGAAGCCCCACCTTGTTTGACCCTGTTATTTTTTTCTCCTTGAGATTTAAATGAAAAAGAGGAGGAGGGTAAAGGACCTCCTTTAGAAGTGCCAATCTGTGTGTAATCTGCATTGATACAATGTATGTGTAATCTGCATTGATACAATGTATGTGTAATCTGCATTGATACATTGTGTGAGCCTCGTGTGTAGGGGTGGCGATTTCCTCTAAGCAATTTGTAACCATTATATAAGTTCTTTTAAGAAAGCTACAATGGGAAGTCTTTTTTTTTTTTTTTTTGCTGCCCGCGTGGAGCCTTAGATTCTGCATCTATTACAAGAACTCTTAATGTAGTTTCCGCTTGCAGAAAGTTTGATAGCAGAAGATTAGCCTTTTATATTAACCTGAGAGTGAGAGGTCTTTTTGTAACTGTGCTCTATTCTTTTTTTTTTTTTTCCTTTGTCTTTGCCCTTGTCTTGTGGTGCTCCCGGGTCAGAGACTACCACTATACTATTGATCCATGCTCCCACCCTTCATCCAAATGATGTACCATCTCCAAAGCCTCCAAGCTAAGCCCTAGCCCCTCCCTGGTTGATTCTAGGCAGGTGCTCTACAGCAGAGCTCACTCTCAACCTTGCCATGCCCCCTCTCACCCCATTTTTAGTATTATTCTATAAAATGGGTCTCTTACAGAGCCGTGCTTATTTTTAGAGCATGTACCTTACAGGATGCCAGCTTTTCCCATTAAATAATTAGTCAAATTAAGTGATAAGTTCTCAAGAGCCTTAAAGTGGAGTCTTAATACTCTCCCCCTTTCTCTTAAAATGTCACCAAAAAAAAAAAAAAAAAAAAAATCAGCTTCATCTTCAGTTCTCAGCCTTTTAGGTTTTTCATTAGATCCCAGAGAAACAGCCACGAGAGATGAATGAATAGAGAAATTCACAAGTCTCCAGGTCCGGCTATTTCTTCCCGTGACAGAGTTCAGTTGCCAGCTTAATTAATTTTGCATAGAAAAGGGAACTGAAAGGGACATCTTGACTTTCTCTACTTGTATTAGAAAAGTATATTTCTACTGAGAATAGTAGCTAGGCTGCTTTGTCACCACAGCATGCCGCCACACCCAACTTAATTATCTTTCTACATGGAGGTGGAGGGGGAAAATTGCAGTTTTAAGTTTTGAACTGGATTCTTTGCTTAAAAGCACATTGACATACATGATATCTATGTATGTACATATTCTCTCCTTTTTAAAAATGTCTGGGGCGGGAAGAAAAGGAGGGAGAGAATGTGCATACAGTACCCACAGAGGCCAGTAGAGGGCATAGTCTCCTGGAACTGAAAGTATAGATGATTATAAGCTGCCATATGGATAATGGGAATTGAGCTAGCTGCAAAAAAAAAGCTAGTGCACTTAATCATTGAGCCATCTCTGCAGCCTCCGTAGTCTTTCTTTCGAAGTCACAAAGTGCCAGGCATGGTGGTGGCTTCAAAACCTTTAATCCCGGCAGAGGCAGAGGCAGGCCCACCTCTTTGAGTTCAAGGTCAGCCTGGTGGTGTACATAGTGAGTTCCAGACCAGCCAGGGCTACATAGTGAGACCCTGCCCTCCAAAAAAAAAGGGGGTGGGGGGAGAGAAAAGAAAAGAAAATAAGGAGAGAAAGAAAGGAAGAAAGAAAGAAAAGGAAAAGGGAAGAGAAGGAAAGAAAAGTAGAAGCACCTGTAATCTTTCTAAACTAGGATTATTGATATCTGGTCACACTTGGGAATAATTAGGTAAGATTATTACCTAATAAAATTAGGTAAAATTTGACTCAGGTTAGGTAAAACTCCAGCCTGAGTCAAGCCTGCTTCCAAAACAGAGCACATAAAATTAAAAACCAAAGCTGGCTTTTCCTCCAGCAAGATTAAGACTGTTGCTCAAAACACATCATCTGCCATCCACAGTACACAAATCAAAGTCTCTCCTCAAAAAAAAATCTACCTGGCCGGGTGGTGGTGGCACACGCCTTTAATCCCAGCATTTGGGAGGCAGAGGCAGGCGGATTTCTGAGTTCGGAGCTAGCCTGGTCTACCAAGTTGAGTTCCAGGACGGCCAGGGCTACATAGAGAAACCCTGTCTCAAAAAACCAAAAAAAAAAAAAAAAAAAAGATCTACCTAAAAGAATTCCATAAATACAGCTGAGTAAGACACCTTTATATTATTTATACATATTTGTATTTGAAAAGAAATGGAATCAAATAAAGGCATTGAGCTGAACGTTATTGGAAAATCCACCCACAACCCTGTACAAAAATGTGTATTAAAAACAGCTACACTTTCAAATGTAATAACTATCCCCCAGCCTTTAAACTATGAAAACAAGTTAATCTCATCTTTTATTAGGTTTATGTCAATATCTCCTGTATCCGCATCAGGGAGGGACCAAGCCATCTTAGCTACTTCACAAGTCGTGTTTTTCTTCCTTAATGTTTACTATGTTAAAAATTAAATATGTTTAATTGTATGTACATGTGTGGGTGGCAATGTAAGTGCACATAGGTGCAGTTACCCATGGAGGCCAGAAGAGGGCGTCATATGCCCTATATCTGGACTTACAGGCAGTTGTGAGCTACTTGATGCCGGGGCTGGGACCTGAACTCCAGTCCTCTATGAGAGAAGTATCTGCTTTTAATTGCCAAGCCATCTTTGCAGGCCTCATTTTTGTAATTAAAAACAAAAAAACAAAACCAGTTATTTTAGATTTATTTATTTTGTGTGCATTTATGTTTTGCCTGTATGTATGTATACCACATGCACACTTGCAGCCTGCAGATGTCATAAGAGGGCATTAAATCCCCTGAAACTGGAGATAAAGATGGTTGGTGAGCTGCCACATGGGTGCTGGGAACCAAAGCCGGGTTTTCTGGAAGTGGAGTCAGTGCTTTTATGGATGAGCTGTTTCTCCAGTCCCTCAGTGTTTGTTTCTTTGTTTCTTTTTCCCCTCTCCCCCTTCCCTTCTCCCTCTCACTCCAGCCCCACTCTGGTACACTGTAGCTGTCTTCAGACACCCCATAAGAAGGCATCAAATCTCATTACAGATGGTTGTGAGCCACCATGTGGTTGCTGGGATTTGAACTCATGACCTCCAGAAGGGCAGTCAGTGCTCTTAACCACTGAGCCATCTCACCAGCCCCTGACTGTTGGTTTCAAACACCTGGTGACTATCCCTGGAAGAGGGCTGTCTGAGCGCAGCTCTGGCTGTCCCAGGGTAGTGTGAGAATCTGAGCTGGCCCTGCCTACCTCACTCTCTTGCCTCCTGCCCATGAAGCTTTTTGTTTCACAACTGGATTCCATTACTGATAGTCATTACGTTGTTTGAAGCGCTATGCATTGGTTTTGGTTTTTTATCATATGTATTTACTTTTTTATGCACATACTGCAAGCCATGTGTATTTCTTTGTTTGGGTGTATGTGTGTGTGTGCATACATACTGTGGGCCATGTGTATTTGTTTGGGGTGTGTGTGCACGCGCTGTGAGCTATGTGTGGAGGCAGAAGACAACTGGAGGTAGTCAGTTCTCTCCTTGTCCTATGTGGGATCTAGGGACCGAACTCAGGACATTAAGCTCAGAGGGAGGCATCAATAACCCACTGAGCGATGCATCTTACCAGCCTCCACTGGGGTTCAGTAAAAGCCTGATAAATAGCTGAACAGGCAACATGTCTGCCACTTTCCACCAATCATGATGATGATGATGATGATGATGGTGATGGTGGTGGTGGTGGTGGTGGTGGTGGTGTTAAAAGGGAGGGGCAGCCAGGTTTTGGTAACATAAGCATTTAATCCCAACATTTGGGAGGCAGAGACAAGTGATCTCTGTGTTCAAGCTCCAGGGCAGCCAGAACTGCACAGAGAAACCTGTCTTGACAAAAAAAGGGGCTTGACTTCACCCACAAGATCTAAAAAAATATGTTTTGTTTTTTTTTAAAAAAAAAGCTTGTTTTGCACTGAACTTTTTCAGGTACCCATGCTGGAGAAATGCAGTACACACCTGTGCCACAGCACCACAGTCTAACTGACTTCTTTCCTGTCCCCAAGCCGCACTGGGAGAACCACGGAGGAATACATACCCACTGCACCTGTGCTGTGTCCTTCATTGCCTCGGTGAAGGCCACGGCAAACCTGGTTAATGGATAGAGATAACGGTCAATTAATTAGGCTGCAGTTAGGCAGTTAACACAGCTGAGACACAGCTCTTCCCAACAGCCCGTGAGAGGTGGAGAGGACGCAGTTCTAAATTCCATCCATTGTCATGACTCCCAGTCACTATCCATTAGACGCCATCTTCACACACACCAGAAAAGGTTGTACCTAGGGAATAAACTCAATGATGTTTAAACCCTCTTTATTTATCTCGTTCCTTTCGAATCATGCAGGGGAAGTAGAGATAAAAACTCAAAGGCCAGTCTGTGGAGATGGCTCAGTAGTTCAAGAACAATTACTGTTCTTCCAGAGGACTGGGATTCAGTTCCCAGGACCCACGTGAGGCAATTCACAAATATCTGTAACTCTAACTCTGGGGGATCTGATACCTTCTTTGACCCTTGTATGCATGTGGCATGCACACTAACATGCATTTGCCGTTTTGTTTGTTTGTTCTTTGGGGGATTTGTTTATTTGTTTGGTTTTTGTTTGTTGAGACGGGGTTTCTCTATGTAGCCCTGACTGTCCTGGAACTCACTTTGTACACCAGGCTGGCCTTGAGACCCACCTGCCTCTTCTGCCTCCAAGTGCCGGGACTGAAGGCACGCGCTGCCACCACCCAGCTGCATTTACATTTTTAGGAAATAAGAAGCCAGAAAGCGAAATTCAGTAGGTGACATAGTTAATCCCTACTGCAATGCGAACTCCAGGGCAAGAGATACATGATACAGGAGCTTCATGAGAGAATCTGTGTGCTACAGCACCCAAATCTTCCCTGGGTGCCAGCATGATAATGAAAATACCGACATGTTAAAAGCATGTGGTATACATACATACACTCAGGCTCATATATGACATAAATTAAAAAAGAAAAATAGAAGAGTCAGCAAGTCCTAAGGGGCTCCAGTGCAAAGAAAATGGCGGGCCTCTATTTAAGATCGTGTTTGTCGGTCCAGCAAAGATGGCCCAGCAGGAAGAGACTTTCTGTCCAGGACCACCACCCAAGTTTGATCTCCTGGAATTCACATGGTGGAAGGACAGAACCAGCTCCCTCAAGTTGTTCCCTGACCTCCACAGGAGAGCTGTAGCATGCTCACACATGCCTGCTGAGTTAATAAAGGTATTTTAAAAAGATTGTCTTTGCCACCAAAAGAGCATAACAGGTACATTTTAACAGAATGGGATACAACATCTTGCACAGGGATTGTATAGCGATGTTCCTTTTTTTCAATCAAACCAGCTGAGAAATGGTATAAGCAAGACCCACAATTCAATGATCATGGCACTTGACAGTGGCTTTCTGGATTAGCCATACATACATACATACATACATACATACATACATACATACAATCACACACGTGTAATTCTGTGACAGTCACAGAATTGGAGCTCCGTTTCGATCTCTGTAAATGTCATGGTTGATTTCAGTCACCATCTTGACAGGAACCAGAATCATCTAAGACGAATCTCTGGACATCTCTATGACATATCTAGAAGGAAGTTTCTCGATTAGAAGAACGGAGTTGGGAAAGCCCACTCTATGAGTGGCACCATGCTAAGGACCGAAACTGTGGGCTGAGTACCAGGGAAGTGAGCTGAGCCTCAGCATCCATCTCTCTGCTCCCTGACTTGGGAATGCTCCATAACCAGGTGCCTCACCATGGTGAACTGTGATGGACTGTACCCTCAAATTTCAAACCACAATATGGTCTGTTGTTTTTGTTGTGGCTGTTGTTTTAAGACTGGGTTTCTCTGTGTAGCCCTGTCTGGCCTGAAACTCACTGCGTAGAGCAGGCTGGCCTTGAATTTAAGAGATGCCTGCAGGGTGCTGGGATGGAAGCTATGCACCACCACACCTGGTCCTTCCTTCCCTAAATCGCTTTTGTCAAGTATTTTGTCATGGCAGTGAGAACAGTGACGGACAGATACTGCCCTGTCTTATTTTATGTCACCTTGACACAAGCTAGAGCCATCATAGAGGAAGGAGTCTCAGTTGAGACAATGCCTCCACAAGATCCAGCTGTAGACAGACCTGTAGGGCATTTTCTTAATTAGTGACTGATAGGGGAGGGTCTAGCTCCCTGTGGGTGGTGCTATCCCTGGGCTGGTGATTCTGTAAGAAAGCAGGCTGAGCATGCCGTGGGGAGCAAGCCAGGCAACAGCATCCCTCCATGGCCTCTGTATCAGCTGCTACCTCAAAGTTTCCACCCTGTGTGAGTTCCTATCTGACTTCTATTGGTGATGAACTGGGATGTGGAAGCATAAGCCAAAGAAACCCTTTCTTCCCTGACTTGCTTTTGGTCATGGTGTTTCATTACAGCAATAAGAATCTTCACTAAAACAAATCAAATACGCACGGCACAGAGTAACAACCATTCAAGGTAGAGAATGCAGAGCTGACACTTGGAATACACACGGACACCTCTCCAAAGTGCAAAGATTAAGACTATATTGGACATGAGGAAAAGACTGAGAAAGCAAAAGTGAAGGCGAGACGGGGATCAGATTCAACATACCCAAGCACTTAACACAGCACAGTCAGCAAAGGGGTTAAATACATGGGAAAGGGCTGCACCCTCCAAGACAAAGACAGTGGCTCAGCTGGAGAGATGGCTCAGCGGTTCAGAGCACTGGCTGCTCTTCCAGAGGACCTGGGTTCAATTCCCAACACCCACATGATAGCTCCAAACCATTAGTAACTCCAGTTCCATTTGATATGATGCCCCCTTCTTGCCTCCAAGAACATGATACATGCATGGTACACAGACACACATGCAGGAGAAGACCCGTACACACGAAATAAAGAGGAAGTGTTTTTTAAATAAATAATGACAAGTGATATTATTTTTTAAAAAATGTATCTGGAAACAAAATGATCCCAATTTTTAGATACACTTTATTTAATTTTGATACTTATAAAATTAATAAATACTTGTTATGTCATAATTCTTAGAAGCTGAAAGTCTAATCCAAAATTAAGATTTAATACTATACTGCACAGAATAAAAGTTTAAAATCCTGAAAAAAAAAATTCACACAGCCCCCAGTAGAAAAAAAAAATACACCAATTTAAAAGTGTTTGATTAAAAATGAAATGCACATTATAAAGCCGGACAAGCTCAGTAATCTCGTTTATAGAAACATAAGCCGTATGGTGTCAGGCAAGAAATTCATGATTCATGTGTCTCTCTTGCCTATTGGCCTCAATCAATACACCCCCAAATAAAAAAATCAATATTTGCTTTAATAACAATGCAATAAACAACCCTAATGATAATACTGAAAGATGGATTTGTCCGATAATGTTTTCAGTAAATGGAATTACTTTTCTTCCATAGGACAGTGTAGCATGGTCCATGTACATGGAAAGGCAATATGTCTTTAGGATGTGCAAACAGTAGTGAGGAATTTGTACGAATAGACCACCTTTTTAAAAACTGATTTTTGTGTGTGTGTGTGTGTGTGTGTGTGTGTGTGTGTGTTTGCAACATGTGAGTGCAGTGCCTATGGAGGCCAGAAGAGGGCGCTTGTCCTCTAGAGCTGGAGTTGTACTTCAGTTATATCAAGAGCCACTTTGATGTGGATACAGAGAAGGGAACTCTGGTCCTCTACAAAAGCAGTAAGCGATCTTTCTGCTGTTATTGTATTTGTTTTTGTCTTTTAAAGATTTATTAATTTTGATTTTCTTGTATGAGTGTTTTTCCTGTGCGTGCGTGTGTGTGTGTGTGTGTGTGTGTGTGTGTGTGTGTGTGTGTATCACATTCACAAAGTGCCCATGCAGCTCAAAAGGGGCTAGCCACAGCTAGTGTCTGGAACCAGGGTTCCCACACTATCCTCACAGAACTAATGGATGTCTCACCATAGAGAAGCACCAACTGCAACCAAGAGAGCCATACTCTTGGAGACTCTCTGGTCCTGGAGGGCTGGGAGTAATGTATAAACAGAGGACTAAGCCAGGGTACAGAATCCTCACTGGTGACTGTCTCTCAAATGGTTGATGGAACTCACAAAGGAACACAGACAGGAACCATCCTGAATAGTGAATAGCCATACAGAATAGTTACAAGGATGGCCTTTGGGCTGGGAAACCAACTTAGGCCTGCATTGCTCTTTTTTTTTGTTGTTGTTTTGCTTTGTTTTGTTTTTTGAGACAGAGTTTCTCTGTGTAGTCCTGGCTGTCCTGGAACTCACTCTGTAGACCAGGCTGGCCTCGAACTCAGAAATCCACCTACCACTGCCTCCCAAGTGCTGGGATTAAAGGCGTGCGCCACCACTGCCGGGCTGCATTGCTCTTAAATTATCTACTCAGCCCTGCACTGTGGTATATTTCTACAGTTCCTGTGCTCAGAAGGTGGAGGCAGCAGCCGAGTTCAGGGTCATCCTCGGCTATCCACAGAGGTCAAGGCTAGCCTAGGCTACAAAAGACCCTATTTCAGCAAACACATACACACACACACATACCAAAAGCACATGCTAGGGCTCTCTTCCACACAGGGCTGTCCAGAATACTCCTGTAATAATAACAATAGGCCAGGTGCATTGTTACCCTGTTTGGTTACAAAGAGTTTTGTAGCAAAACAAAACCATACCGAGGGCCAGTTTTGTTTTGTGGGCTTGTTGTTATTGTTGTTATTGCTGCTGTTGTTTTGAGACAGAATCTCTTTATGTAGCCCTGGTTATCCAGGAACTTGGTATGTAGATCAGGCTAGCCTTAAGTCTCAGATTATCTGTCTCCTGAGTTTTGGAATTAAAGGCAGGCACCTGGCAAGGGCCTTATTATTGATGGTGTGAATTGGCTTCCCTGGTAAGATGAAAGCCTTCCCATTGGGCGATCCATGGCCTTACCTGGCTTCCTCCAGGACTTTCCCCATGACTTCCCTTTTTTCTTTGTGATTGGCATCTTCATTTAAATCAGTTCCACCAAAGATGACCCCGAAAGGAATGCCGTGACCTACAAAATGACAGGTGGAGCAGACTGAGCACCAGGAGGCGTCGCCTAACACCTGGCCCTCAGCCATGAAGCAAAAGCACAAGTTCCTATATAACACAGGGCGGCGGGACTTGTCTGTTTTGAGAGAGTTCTGTAGCCCTGGCTGTCCCTGGACTCCCAATTCTCCTGCCTCAGCATTCTCAGGGATGCAATTACAGGTGTGCACCACCACTCCTAGGTGTGGTGTGTAGGTGTGTGTGTGCTAGATGTATGTGTGTGAGAGAGACATGTGTGTATGAATGTGTTTATGCGTGTGAGTTTGCATGTGCCTGTGTGTGAGAGTGTGTGTGAGAGAGAGGGGGAGGGAAGGAGAGAGAGAGGTAGAGAGACAGAGGGAGTAAAGAAGAGAGAGGTGTGTGTGTGTGAGAGAGAGAGGGAGAGAGAGGAGTGTATTGTGTGTGAGAGGTGTGTGTGTGTGTGTGTGTGTGTGTGTGTGTGTATGATGAGATGAAAGGGAGGGATGCATTTGCCACAGTGCTGGTGTGGAGGTCTTAGGACAACTTTGTGGAGTCCGTTCTCTCTTTCCACCTTTGTGTGTTCAGGGAATTTGAATGGCCAAGCTTGTATAGAAATTAGAAATTAGCGGGCGGTGGTGGCGCATGCCTTTAATCCCAGCACTTGGGAGGCAGAGGCAGGCGGATTTCTGAGTTCGAGGCCAGCCTGGTCTACAGAGTGAGTTCCAGGACAGCCAAGGCTATATAGAAAAACCCTGTCTCGAAAAAAACCAAAAAAAAAAAAAAAAAAAGAAATTAGAAATTGCCTTCACCCAGTGGGTCATTTCATTGGCCCAACCTTGTTCTGGAGGCAGGGTGGCCTTGATCTTGGTATTACCCTGAGGGTGACCTTGCCCTCTTCATTCTCAGGCTTCCTTGTAGGCTAGACCAGGGGGCAGAGATTTCCCCCCAAGCACTGCCACACCCAGTTTATATCTCTCCGGAAATTGAAGGCAAGGCTTGGCTTCCGGCCCTGGGTGTGATGTATTTTGTATCAGTTTCATTCTGGGGTAGGGCAGGTATCACTATTAAAAACCTGTAATGGGGGGGGGGGCATTGAGATGGCTTAGCAAATAAAGGAAAATGCCACCAAGCCGGATGATCTAAGTCCCATCTCTGGGACTCACAGGGTGGAAGGAGAGAATCATTTCCTTGTGCATTGTCTTCTGACTTCCGAGATCTCTCCCCAGCATCATCACCACCACCACCACCACCACCACCACCATCACCACCATCATCACCACCACCACTCCACACACAAATAAAGATATGTACAAAGAAAAACCCACACTAAGATTAATCATGTCAAGTTCTGCCTGTGATAGTCTGAAGCCATGGCCATCGGAAGGAGAGGGTCCTGTTTATCACCCTCTAACCTGCAGGGGGCAGCACTATGTAGTGCAGGCTGTTATACATCAGCACCTGGAGGTCACCAGACATGGCCTCTCCCTCAGGATCACCAGCTTCTAAAGCCAGTCTTGTTCTGTAGACCAGGCTGGCCTCAAACTCAGAGATTCACCTGCCTCTGCCTCCAGACTGCCCCATCGTGTTCCGCCTTAAAGTATCTTTGAATTCAGTTCCCAACACACGGGGTGTGGTGGCATAGGTCTTTAATCCCAGCATTCTCTATGTGTCCCAGGCCAGCCTGGTCTACATAGCGAATGAGATTCTGATTAGCCTTGACTCTGTGGTGAGTACCTGTTTCAAAAACAAAAATGGTTTATCACACTCCATAGCTGAGAAAAAAAAATGTGGAAATAAGATGCCATCATTCAGGGCTGGGGAAGATGGGTCAGTTGTTAAAAGTATGATTCTCTAGAGGACCCAGCATTCCTGGCACCTATATGGACTCAACTGTCTGTAGCTCCAGTTCCAGGCTCTCCGGTGCCCTCTTCTGGCAACTATAGGCATGACACTCACACATAAAAAAAATAGGGCTGGACATGGCTCAGCTATAAAACAGTACTAGCTGCTCTTGCACAGGACCTAGGTTCAGTTCCCAGCCACCCACATGACAGCTCGCAGCTGTATGAAACTCCATTCCCAGGATATCTAATACTTTCTTACAGATTCTGTGGGCACCTGGAACACACGTGGTAAATGTCTGTGCGTGCATGCAGGCAAAATATCTTTACAGGTAAAATTGTTTAATTAAAAAAAAAAAAATGACATCACTCCGACCTGGTTGCTGGGGGAGACCTGGCAAAGATAGAGGGTGTTTTTGCTTTATTTCAGCTGAAGCTGGGTGGGCTGGCTCACACTTGGCGAGCCAAGGCAGAAGGATTGTCAGGATCTCAAGGCCAGCCTGTACAATAAAATGACAGACCCTGCCTCAAAAATCTGAGTGTGGTGGTGCTTCCAGTAAGCCCAGCACTTGAGAAGAGGAGCAGGAGGCCAAGGTCAACCTTATCTATATCCGGAGTTCAGGGCCAGCCTAGGCTACATGAGACCCTGACTCAAAAACTCAAACCAAGCCTGGCAGAGGTGGTACACACCTTTGATTCTAGTACTTCGGAGGTAGAGGCGGGTAGATCTCTGAGTCTGAGGCCAGCCTGGTCTACAGAGGGAGTTCCAGGACAACTGGGGTTAACAAAGAAACCCTGTCTCAAAAAATTAAAGCCAAAACAAAAGACAAAAACAAAACAAAACAAAAAAAAAAAAAACACACAACAAAAATTACATATAACTGGGCCATTGAGAGGACTCATTGGGTAACGGTGCTTGCCACCAAGTCTGATGACCTGAGTTTGATTCTTGGGACTAACGTGGTAGAAGTAGAGGACACTATAAAGTTATCCTCTGACCCCCACATGCATGCATGAATGCTGGGACTCACACACCCTTCTAAACAGATCAATTTAATTTAAAAATTAAAGACTACCAAACTATAAGTCGTACATGATCTCAATTGTAAAAACCCACAAACTACAGAACAATTATATGGGTGGGGCATTTGAATTGGATCCCTACCCAGTCACAGGATATCCTCACAGACTGGTTAATGTTCTTAACCACATGACCCCATCTGCTTTCTGATTGGGCACCAGCCTAGGGCATATTTTTTAACTTCATTAAAGCACTGTAGCCTGCACCAAATTAACTCCCAAGTTGTACGTTTTATAGGCTAGTTAAAGCGTATGAAAGAGTTCCCAGAATGCACCTTGTGCAGTGCCCTGGCTATATTCCATCTTTGGAAGGACAACTATAATGTTCTGTCATTAGATACTTGAAAAATTCATTGATGTACACAGGGGGAAAAATGTTTTACATACATCCTCAGGAGGGAAGAATAATCCCCTTCAATTAGTTCAGGGTTCATACGGTGACTCTGGAATGTACTTTATAAGAGAATCTGACCACCGGACTGAGGTGGCGCACACCTTTAGTCCCAGTACTTGGGAGGCAGAGCAGGCGGATTTCTGAGTTTGAGGCCAGCCTGGTCTACAGAGTGAGTTCCAGGACGGCCAGGGCTACACAGAGAAACCCTGTCTCAAAAAACAAACAAACAAACAAAAAAGAGAATCTGACCACTGTGTCTACAGCTACTATGACTTCATTTTCATGATCAACTTGACACAGCCTAGAACCTTGAAAAGAGAGTCTCAGTGAGAGTTTGTCTAGGTCAGGGTGACCTGCGGGCATGTCTGTGTGGAGACTGTCTTAGTTTAATTGATGTGGGAAGACCCAGCCCACTGTAGGTGTTACCATTCCCTAGGCAGGGAGTCCTGAACTGTGTAAATGAAGAAAGGGCCATTTGTAGGAAACGTGTCATGTATGCATTCATTTCTCTTGAGGTCAGATGTCATGTGACTGGCTTCTTCAAGTTCCCCTCAAGAATAGACTGTAACCTGGAACTGTAAACCAACCCTTTATCTCTGAAGATTCCATTTGTCAGAACATTTTATCATAGCAACAGAAAACTAAACCGAAACTCCGGTAGGAGTAAGTGGACCACTGGAGAGAGACAAATGCTCTGACCCAGGGCTTCCATAGCTTTTATGAGACCCTGTGCTGTGAATACAGGTACGTACCATACCAGGCCTGGCCTCAGGACAACACTTAAATATTTATATAGTACAGACATCATCAATATCTATCTGTTCTGAACTGGCAAGGTTACCAAATTTAGATAATCACTTAATAGAAAAAGACAAGAGACCTTGTATAATCCTTCAGTTGGTCTTTGGGTAACAGGGCACTGTTTTTGGCATCTGTCATTTTTCAGCACTCCCTCACCCCCATGTGACTTTGGAAGTGTGAGAGGGGTACCTTGCAGAAGTCTGCCTCCACGGTACAGGTGAAGAGCTATCGCTGCTTCCAGATTCTGGTCCACGATCAAGTTGGCAATTTCAGATGGGCTTTCAAAGTCAAAGGCATCTCTCAGAACGCACATGTGGCCTGCAGCTTCTAGGTGGTCCCTTTGTTTTGAAAGCAAGAAAGAAAGAGAAAGAGAGAGAGAGAGAGAGAGAGAGAGAGAGAGAGAGAGAGAGAGAGAAGTTGGTTGGAGTTGCCACCTTGACCTTGGTTAAGGTGTGTGGTGATTTGAATACGCTTGGCCCAGGGAGTAGCACTATTAGGAAGTGTGGCTTTGTTGGAGGAAGTGTGTCACTATGGGAGTGGGCAATAAGACCCTCCTTCTAACCACTTAAGAGCCAGTCTTCTGGCAGCCTACAGATGAAGATGTAGAACTCTCAGTTTCTCCTGTCCCCTGTCTACCTGCTGCCATGCCTTGATGATAATGGACTGAACCTCTGAATCTATAAGCCAGTCCCAATTAAATGTTGTCTTAATAAGAGTTGCTTTGGTCATGGTGTCTGTTCACAGCAGTAAAACCCTAACTGAGGCAAGGTTTTGAGTAAGTTCCACTGGTAACACTTATTTTCTGAGTTGCCTTTTTGGAGGCAGTCTGTACTGAAACACAGACAGAAGCCTGAAGATGACATTAGTCATCCATTCCCCAGCCTGAAGGACCCGGGACTGTGGCTGGGATCAAGGTCAGTGCGATACCAGCTTTGAGACACAAAAGCTTCTCACCACATTCGGCGACACATTGGTCTACCTCAGGACTCCATCTGCACTGCTCTGAGTCCATTCTTGCCTTTGTCCACCGTCCTTTCGCTTTAGATGGCACCCGATGTGCATCTTATAGTAGCTGTCATTCTTTTTTTTTTTTTAACATTTCTTTTAGGTTTATATTATTTTAGCTTATGAGTGTTTTGTCTGCATGTGTCTGTGCACCACATATAATGCTGGTACCTACAGAAGTCAAAAGAAGTCAGAGCCACCAATACTGGAGTTCTAGTTTTAGATGATGGTGAGATGCCATGTGGGTATTGGGGACCAAACCCATGTCCTCTGTAACAACTTCCAGTGCTCTTACCCACAAAGCTATCTCTCTAGCCCATCACTCATTTCTTTAATGATTTCAAAGGGTAGGCATGATGGCTCCATGGTCTAAAGGCACTTGATGTTAAGCTCAACTTGATTCTAACCATCTGAATCTGATCCTATTGGGATCCACACAATGGAAGGAGAGAACCAACTGTCCCAAGTTGTCCTCTTACCTCCACATGTATGCCATAGCATACAGCATGTGAGGTCATCCCCCAGCCCCATGCTTCCTGCTCCACGGTAAATTAATAAATGTAATCTTAAAAGTTTTAAAGACTGTCCGCAAGTATGTGCCCCCATCTTGAATATCCAGAAGTAGGAACTCAATAAACCTCAGTTTCTTTATGATATTACCCAGCCTCAGCTTATTTTGTTACTGTAAGCAAGACTGGGCTAGCATGGGTCATTTGCTATCCAACGTGCTGTGGAAACAAAAAGGCCTTAGGGAGAGGCATCAGGCTGAGTGAGTACTCGGTGCCATGTTCACTCTGGGACATAGGGTGGGACCCGTCCCCACACACACTGCCATGTGAATGCTAACATCTTTGTATAAGGTAAAGACATATATTACGTAACATGCTAATGGCACTGTGCAAATTAAGCAAAAACTAGAGCTGGAGAAATAGCTCAGAGGTTAGAATAGAACACTAACTGTTCTTGCAGAGGATCTAGCGTTCGATTCCCAGCACCTATCTATGACTTACAACCATTTGTAATTCCAGTTCCAGGGGATTATGTCACCCTCTTCTGGCCAATGTGAGAACTTTGCACATTGTGTGTGTGTGTGTGTGTGTGTGTGTGTGTGTGTAAAGCTTTTTTTTTGTTTTTTGTTTGTTTTTTTGTTTGTTTGTTTGTTTTTCAAGACAGGGTGTCTCCATGTAGCCTTGGCTGTCCTGGAACTCACCCTGTAAACCAGGCTGGCCTTGAACTCAGAAATCCGCCTGTCTCTAACTCCCAAGTGCTGGGATTAAAGGCGTGCACCACCACTGCCCAGCAAAACTTTTAATTTAAAAAGAGTGCTTTTAAAATAAATCAATAAAAGCAAAACTTGGGTCTGAGGACTTAAATGGCTTACACCACTGAAGTATGTTTTTATTTTTATAGTTTTTTTGACTTAAGTTTTTACTTATTTTACTTATTGTTGAGTATAGGGCTTGACACAAGCTAAGCAAGAGTTTAATCACTGAATTAATTGCTAAGAACCCTGGTTCAGTTCCCAGCACCCACATGGTGGCTGGCCTGTCACTACAGGTCCAGTGAGTCTGATGCCCTCTTCTGGCCACTCTGGGTACTGTATGCAAATGGTGCACATGCAAGCATATGGACATAATTCAAAAACAATAAAAATAAAATTTAAAGAACAGGGTTGTTGCTGGATGGAGATGGGTGAGGTAATTTTTTAATCTTAAGTCATGAATATGCAAATTGGTCCCCTTTTCCTCGAAATGATGAGATCCAATTATTAAAGTCCCCCCCCCCCCCCC
>JANHMN010000023.1:24858204-24916464 GCA_030674055.1 Rhabdomys pumilio
ATATATATATATATGCTATTTAAAAGAAAGGGAAGGGAACAGGAGGTGGGAGCATAGGTCAGCTTCAGAGCCCTCAGATGGGAGCATCAGGTTTCTGAGCCCATAGCATCATGCAGGATGGACAGATCTCAATAAATATTCTGTAGGGATCGTTTACAGTCAGTCCCCATTCTGTGAGTCTACAACTTCATCCCAAGGCAATGTGAGCTTCTCACTAAGCCCAGCAGGCCTTCCCTAACCACATACTGTCCCCCTAGGAATGACAGGCATCCTCAGAGCCCTTCCCCCCCCCCCACTCCCGTCATACAAACTTCTAGGTTACCGAGCGATTCTACTTTGTGACGGTCTCCTTGCACATAACACATTTGGGGACGTTTCCTACTATTCCATTCATCCGTGATCAGGACATTCCGGAGAATCTTGGACCTTTCCCACCCACACAGTCACATGTTAGCTAAAGGTGCTTCATGTTTAAAATGGTAATCTTAAATACCAGCTCTTCTTGCCCTGTGCCCGAGACAGCTGGATGACTAGTCTCCCCAACCTTCTGTATCTCTAATTTGCACTGGCCTCAGGACCTGTGCTACTGTTAGCCCTTCCAGACCTGGCTCCCAGACCTGGGTGCTTCTCCTCTGGTCTTAGCTTACATGCTACTACTACTGAGAGAACCGCCAAGACCTTATCTTATTGTTTTCGTTTTGGTTTACTTTGGAGATAGGATCTCAAGTAGCTGGAACTTATTGTCCTGCCTGCAGCACCCAAATGCTCGGGTTATCGGTGGCGTGTGCAACCACACCTGGGTTTATGCACTGCTAGGAAGGAACCGGGGATTCTATGCTTGGCAAACACTCTTATCAAATTGGCCACACCCCTAGCAAAGTTTTAATTGTTCCGTAGTACCAATCACCCCGGTGTTTACACGCCTTGTAAATGACTTGCACTTTTCTACTACAAAAAGCTCAGCCCACAGAGAGCCCAGTGAGCGACTGAATGAGAGGGAGGGGAAACTCACACAATCACAAAACCATCACGTTTCCAGGAAACTTCAGGAAAGTATCTCCCCTCCTTTGGTATCTCCTCTCCCCTGTGGTCTTGAGAGGAATTGTAACATTTTCTAGCTTGAAGCCTCAACGGATCTTTTCCATGATGAGGAAATAGACCCACCGAGGGGGAAGCCATTGGGAAATTTCTTGCAGCAAGTAGAGGGGGGAGGGAGAGAAAGAGGAGAAGGGGTGGGAAGCGTGCAAGTGAGTATGGGGGCACAGAAGCATCTGCTTCCCAATGATTCAGACCAGCCCAGCTTGATACAGGCAGCCAGATGGCCAGAGGTGAATGGACCCGCCTTCCCTGCCTTGTCCTGGTTCCAGGCTTCAGTCCCAGGTAAACAAACATACAAAGCAAAAGAGGCCTAATTAAATAAAATAAGCTGAGCGTTCAGAAGAGAACCAGGTAGGAGGCGCGGGGAGGAGGGGGGGGCAGCAGCCACAGAACTCGGACCCTGGATCACCGCACGTGCTGGACCGTCAGATGCACTCTCTGCCTCTTTCCAGCCATGTGGGTCCCCGCTCCGCATCCCAGGCCAGTCTGCCCAAAGCCTAAGTCTGCAACGAGGCCTTGGCTGAGCTGGTTTCATCACCACCACCCTGCGTCCCAGCGCTGACCCAGGCGGCCTCTTTGCGGCATCCTAGGGCATTCACAATAGCCAGACAGGGCAACAGGCAGCTGGGATCAGAGCTGCAACCCCTCGCGCCCGCACCTGCGCCCACGACCCGGCCGTTTGTGCACGCGCGGCTCCGGCGCTCGGCCCAGCCCGGCATCCCCAGGCGAGAGATGCTCGGGTCCCCGCAACATACCGCAGGCGCCCAGCCGTAACCGCGTTGCCAGTGTGAGGCCGCAGCACCGCCAAGAACAGGAGCCGCATGTCGCTGTCTCCAAGGACTGGGCCACCAGGCCCGGGGCGGGCGGCGGGGTAGGGGTGGATTCGGTCCCGTCTGCTGCTCCTAGGCGGAGCCTGCAGGTTCTGGAGTAGGGAGGGGAAGGGGGGGAGAGGGAAGGAAGGGGAAGGCAGGGAGGGGAGGGGAAGGGAGAAGGGAGAGCTGGGGGACGAGGGGACCTGAGGAGACTAGCGGGTGGGGAGGGGGTCACGAGACCAGGTGTCTGGCAGCCACGAGCTTAGAAAGATGGGGGTTGGGGTGGGGGAGAAGGGTGTCCACTGTTCAGAGACCAAGAACATAGGTTGCCCTATGTCTCCCCTCATTATGATCATGAGGTGGGCTCCTACATGCAACATAGTAGATACTGAGATGGCTCCCCCAGAGACCAGGATCAGGTGAGGTGTGAGTACAAGACAACATATGGAGAGGTGATTTGAGCTTCACTCTGCACAACCTTATTTTTGAGAGGAACCTGGAGTTTAGAATGCCCTGGACTCTGAAGCCTTAGGGCATAGGGCTGGCCGTCCGTCCTTCTTTTTAGAACCCGGCATCCCTGAACTAAGTTTCGTGAACTTCCAGAGGAAGAGAATGGAGAACCATAACAGAAGAAGGCTGTTAGGGGGCCCGGTTCAGGGGTGTGAGTTTGCAGTTCCAGCCAACACAGAGACTGAGAGGCAGGAGGATTGCTGTAAATTGAAGATCAGCCACAAGATTCAGAGGAAGGGAGGGAAACGGAGGCACCCAACAGTCCAGGATTTCTTGCTTGCTTCCTAGTTTCTTATTCCAGACACTGAGCCATATCCGAAGCCCCAGGCAGTTTTAGAGGACTATGGTGTGAGGCTAGGAAGTCAGGTTTTTGGAGGAGCCCAAGGGCTCAGAACCTCTTGCACTAAATGCACCTGAGCAGGAAGGGTGGGGAAGAGACAGAGCCTTGTGACATCGTGGCATTTGGGAGAATTCATGGTGTTTTACAAAGACATGTGCAGCGTTTAAAGCCCATCAATATTATAGAACCAATATTCTAAGCATAGCTCCTGAAATTAATTTCTTCCCATCCCTAAACATCCCCTAACAGCTTCAAAGAGGAAAAAGTAGATGCCTGGGTCCCTTGAGTAGCCTTCTCCCAGTCCGGCTCCGCAACACGCTGGCCTCTGATTGTCCATGGACGAAGCCTGCTCTGCAGGGGGACACTGGACCACCTGTCCAACCTATTCACAGGGAGGAAGCAAGGAATGGGTTTTTAAAATTATTTATCATAGAATTACCTGATTCTGCCGGGCACGGTAGCACACACCTTTAATCGAAGTGTCCAGGAGTAAAAGGCAGGGAAATCTCAACCTCTGAGAGTTCAAGGCCAACCTTGTCTATTTAATGATTTCCAAGACAACCAAGGCTATACAGAGAGACCCTGTCAAAAGAGAGAGAGAGAGAGAGAGAGAGAGAGAGAGAGAGAAAGAGAGAGAGAATTACCTGATTCTTCCCTTTCTCCACAATGAAGACTAATAAGACTTGCTTTTTCTTTTGTTTCTCTTTTTAAGTTTTATTGTTTTGTGTGTGTGTGTGTGTGTGTGTGTGTGTGTGTGTGTGTGCGCGCGCACGCCTGTGGAGGCCAGAAGAGGGTTTTGGATCCCACAGAGCTGGAGTTAACAAGTGGCTGTGAGCTGTCTGATGTGGGTTCTGGGATTCAAACACACAACCTCAGCAGGAGCAGCTTCCTTCTGCTCCAGCCTCCCCGAATTTATCTTTGAATCTGGAGATCTCCTCAACGAGTCTTCTGACTGCCGTAGCTCAACCCATCACATTCACATTCCTCGGAAGGAAGGAGAGAAGGAAGGAAAGAGGAAAAATGATGCCTTCAGAATAGCACATCTCATTTTTCAGGCATGCTCCTGGAAATTCACAGGACCTTTGATGGTGTTTTCTTAATGACTCTGGGGTGCTTTGAGGTTGCAAGGAAGCTGGCAAATGCTGCCTGTGTGGTGCACACTGTCGCCCTCAGCAAAGCTTGTTTATCAGAAGAAAATGGGAGGGGAGGTCTGAGGTCACCTCTGCGATGACCGTAATCTTCTAAGTCTATAGAGAAACAAGACAATATATAAAGAGCACAGTTGGTGTAAGGTACGAGTGGTGACACACACTTAGAAACCCACCTGCCCAGCCGGGCAGTGGTGGTGCACGCCTTTAATCCCAGCACAGAGGCAGGCAGATTTCTGAGTTCGAGGCCAGCCTGGTCTACAGAGTGAGTTCCAGGACAGCCAGGGCTACACAGAGAAACCCTGTCTCGAAAAAACAAACAAACAAAAACAACAACAACAACAAAAAAGAAACCCACCTGCTGGTCAAGGTACAAAAGCAGGAGGGAAGAAAGTTCAAGGCCAGCTTAGGTAACTCCTTGAGACTCTTGTCATTTTGAGTTTGATTTGGTTTGGTTGAAACAGGGTATCACTATGTAGGACTTCTGTCATGGAACTCACTCTGTAGCCCACCAGGCTGGCCTCAAACTCAGAGATCTGGCTGCCTCTGCCTCCCCAGTGCTGAGATTAAAGGCTTGGGTTTTTGTTTCATTTCATTTTTATTTTTTGTTTTGGTCGGTTTGATTTTGGAACAAGGTTTTGGCCATCCTGGAACTCAACTCTGTAGACCAGACTCAGAGAAGCACCTACCTCTGCCTCTTGAGTATTGGAATTCAAGGTATTCAATGGCACCACCCCACCCCGATCAAAGGTATGTTTTTAAAAGTAGGGTTAAATCTGGTATAATGGCACATGCCTTTAATCCTGGCATTTTGGAATCAGAGATAGGCAGATCTCTATGAGTGTAAGACCAGTCTAGTCTACAAAGTGAGTTCTAGGACAACTAGGAATACATAGTAAGGCCCTGTCTCAAAAATCAAACTAAAACACCCAAACCAAAAACCTAAGTTTTTTTCTACCCCTAGTGGGAAAAAAAGCAGAAAGGCATTCTTTGGGGTTCTAGAGAATAAAGCTTAAGAGTCAGAGTATCATCTGGCCACCCCTTCTGGACACTCTAGGACAGTGGTTCTCAACCTCCCTAATGCTCTGATGCTTTAATACAGTTTGTGTTCTGGTAACTCCCCAATGGTAAAATTATTTTCATTGCTTTTAATCACTGAGCCATCTGTCCAGCCTCCATGTTCTGATTTCTCATATATATATATATATATATATATATATATATATATATATATATATATATATTTCTTCTTTTTGTAATCTCTTTTTTTTTTTTTTGTTGTTTTTTGTTTTTGGTTTTTTTTGTTTGTTTGTTTGTTTTTTGAGACAGGGTTTCTCTGTGTAGCCCTGGCTGTCCTGGAACTCACTCTGTAGACCAGGCTGGCCTCAAACTCAGAAATCCACCTGCCTCTGCCTCCCAAGTGCTGGGATCAAAGGCGTGCGCCACCACTGCCCGGCTCGTGTTCTGATTTCTGATAGGAATATAGGTGTCCCATCAGGTAGGAGAGGCTGACATATCTTTTGGGGCCCACAACTTGGACAGGCCCACAGCTTCAATGAACTCATATGTAAAGTGAGAAAAGCCATAAATAGTGCCGTGACTAATAAAGTTATTTTTCACGGGGTCTCATATGATCGTCTCGAGTAGGTAATAGAGAAGGGCCCAGGGGCAAATACATTATGGTAGGAACTGTAGAAATTATTGTGGGGGAGAGGAGGCTGCTGATACTACACCAGCTGCTTCTAACTATAAGGCTCTTCAAATGTACACAAAGGGGGAAAATATGTTTTCTCTTTGATCATAATGTTTCCTCAGATCATTTCCTAGTTCCTAGCACTGGGGAGAACAAAAAGGTTTCTCATCAACCCTGAAAAGATGATAGATAGGTGGTTGAAGGAGAGCTCTGAGTGTCTGCTGCCTTCAGACATGGCTCTGTTGTCAAAAACCAACACTTGATTTTTATTTTTCTTTCCTGCTCATTATGGGCCAGGCAGCCGAGTGTCTGTTGATATCGAGTTTTGAGCCTTTCTGTCACTGTTCCTCCCCGGGATGCTGCAGGCTGTGGGTTGCTGTGTGCATGCATGCATTACATGTGCAGTAGTGTGTGTGACAGAGAAGGAGAGAGAGACAGACACAGAGAAAGGACAAGGGAGGAGAAGAGGCAGAAGAGTGGAGGGCGATGGATATTCTGAACATATTCACACTCTTCTTGCTCGAGTCAAAAAAAAAAAAATCACATATAATCCCATTGCCCTGAGAAAACAACTGTCCTGTTTCGGATGGGAAGGGTCCTGCGTGGGCTGGTGTTCTAGAACGCTTGATCCTCAGCTGGTGGCACTGTCGTTGTTTTGAAAGATTGAGGAATGTTTAGGAAGTGTAGCCTCCACGGAGGAAGTGGTCTGCTGGGGGGCTGGGGGAGGGGGTAGGGCTTGGTCGGGCCATGAGTTTTATAACCTGATCCTATTTCCTGTCAGTCTGTGCTTCCTGACAGACTGCCCAGGGATCAGCAGGCTCCCACCGCCATCCGTCCTCCCCTGCCATGTGCCTTCCTGGTCATGATGGGTTCCTCCTTCATGATTTTGAACTTTCCAGCTCTTAGAACATATTCTCAGCAATCCTCCTGTTCGAAGGGTGATAACTGATTGGACCTTGTTTCAGGCTCTGAACTATGCTCAGTTCCCCATTCCCCCCAGAGCCTTCAGCTGCAGGCTGTGCTCCTTGTGTCCTCTACACTGGAATCTAAGAGTCAGGAAGCCCTGAAGCCTCCCGCTTACACATCCTGTCATCTTATATACCTGTTTCCTTGGCTGCTCTATAAAACCATGCATTTGTGTATTTATTTTGTAGACAGGGATTCATAGAATCCAGGCTGGCTTCAAGCTCAGTGCACTGGTTAGGTGTCTGGGGTTTTTTTTTCTTTTTTTTTTTTTTTTGCCAACTTGACAGAAGCTAGGGTCATCTAAGAAGAGGAACCTCACCTGAGAGAATGCTTCCATTGGATTTGCCAGCAGGCAAGTGTGTAGGGCGCTTTCTTGATTGATGTGGGAGGGTCCAGCCCACTGTGGGTGGTGTTACTGTTAGTTGTTCTAAGAAGTCCGACTGCAGTTCAGAACAGACCACTCCAGACCACACGGTTCCAAGGGGGAGGAGGTTTATTCAGGAGATAGAGCAAAGGTGGGGAGAAAAAGGTGGAAGAAGAAGAGAGAAAGAAGTAGAGGTAGAGGTAGGTCATGACCACGTGGAGAGAGAGGAAGGGGGGAGGGGACAGAGAGGCAAGAGGGTAAGAGAGTAAGAGATTAAGAGAGAGAGGAGTGGGCAAGCAGCCCCTTTTATAGTGGACCAGGCCTACCTGGCGGTTTTCAGGTAACTGTGGGGAGGAGCATACTTGGCTGTTGCCAGGTAACTGTGGAGGTGGAGTTTAGACAGAATACTAACAGTTACCCCTGTGCAGGTGACCCTGGGTTATATGAGAAAGCAGGATGAGCCATGAGGAGCAAGCCACATTCTTCCATGGTTTCTGCCTCCTCATGGCTCCTACTTCAGTTTCTGCCTCTGGGCTCCTGCCTTGAGTTCCTGCCCTTAGTTCCGGGCAGGATAGACTATGATATGAAGGTGTAAATGAAATACATTCTTTCCTCTCCAGTCATCATCATCTTCCTCATTGTTGTCTTTGTCATCATCATCATCATCACCACCAGTTTTGGATTTTCAAGACAGGGTCTCTGTCTCTGTGTAAGCTGGGCTATCTGGAACTCTGTAGACCAGGCTGGCCTCAAACTGCTATAACAGAGATCAGCCCACCACCTGACCTTTGTCAGTGTTTTCAAACAGCACTAGAAAGCAAATGTCTTAGTTCCTGTTGTTGTGATTAGACACCAAAAGCAAGTTGGGGAGGAAAGTGTTTATTTTGCTTACACTCCCACATTGTAGCCCATCATGGAAAGAAGCCCAGATGGAAACTCAAACAGGACAGGAACTTGGAGGCAGGAGCTGATGAAGAAGCCATGGAGAGGTGTTGCTTACTGGCTTGCTCCTCAAGGGTTGCTCAGCCTGCTTATTAAACCTAGGTCCACCTGCCCAGGGGTGGCACCACCCACAATAGGCTGGGCCCTCCCACATCAATCACTAAAAAAAAAAAAAAAAAAAAAAAAAAAAAAATGTTCCACAGGCTTTGAAAGGAAAAGTATTGGCTCAGGACCCCCAAGACCAAGTTGGAGATGTATTTGTCCCAGAGGGACAGAGGGCAGGGAATAAGAGACAAAGACAGGAGATAGATGATGAGAGAGAAGGAAGAGGAACAAGAGAGAAGGGGAAGGGATATTTGTTCCCGAGGGACAAGGGATGGAGAGGAGACAGAAGTGGCCGATAGGCTGATGTTGGTTTATAAAGGTAAAGGGGAAACCCCGAATTAGGATGACAAAGTGTTTAATTTTAACTGGGCATGTTAATTAGGTGAGCCAAAGGAAGCTTTTGATTGCTGGACTTTCAATACTTTTGATAGCTGGACCTTGGTAGTCAGTCTCGGGAGGAGGAAATGACCAAATAAGGGAATAGACCTTGGTGGCTGCCTTTAGGAATGTAACCTAATGGCTTTTAGTAAGGCAGAGGGACTGGGGATGGGGAAGAAGGGCAAGGCCTGCCAAAGCCATATTCTAGCTGAATGGACCAGAGTTCCTTCGGGCCTGCCGCACAGCCTGATTGTATGGAGGCATTTTCTCAATGGAGGCTTCCTCCTCTCCAGTGATTTTAGCTGTGTCAAGTTGACATAAAGCTAGCCACTACAGCAAATAAGGACACTTGACTATGCATCCAAGGATGGCCTGGAACTCGTGATTCTCCTGCTTTTACCTTCAAAGCACTGGGATATCAGGTATGTATCCTCATGCATGATTTCCTGTGGTGCTGTGGTTGCAACCCATGACTTTGCGCATTGCAGGCAAGTACCCTACTCCCTGAGCAACACCGCGAGCCCCAAGGATAGAGCAGCTTTGTTGTTGATGGTTGTTGCTCTGCTTTGGTTGGCATTTGTGCTTGCTGCAAA
Organism: Rhabdomys pumilio; assembly: GCA_030674055.1. Taxonomy (NCBI): domain Eukaryota; kingdom Metazoa; phylum Chordata; class Mammalia; order Rodentia; family Muridae; genus Rhabdomys; species Rhabdomys pumilio. The sequence goes on from JANHMN010000023.1 coordinate 24,867,154, forward strand.
AGGAGGAGGAAGCAGAGATGGGTTTGTGTCTAATATGTTCTGTTTGTATTGAGTAACCACGGGAGCTGGGCTGATTGGGATACCTCAGTGTATAAAAGCACCTGCCTCCAAGCCTGATGAGCTGAATTCAATCCCCAGGACACAACATGCCGGAGAGGACTGACTCCTATGAGTTGTCCTCTGACCTCCTCATGTATGTCCTGGTACATGTAATGCCTCCCTACACACCCTAAAATAACTAAATAACTAAATAAATATAATTTTAAAATTTTAAATAGGGGCTGGAGAGAAGGCTCGGTGGTTAAGAGTGCTTCCTGCTCCTACAGAGGACCCAAGTTTAGTTCCCAGAACTCACGCACTTACATTAGGTGGCTCACAACCTCCTATAAATCCAGTTGAAAGGGAAGTGATGCCTTTGCCCTCCAGGTACACCTGCACTTGTGTACCTACCCACAGACAGACACATATTTAAATGTAATTTTTTTTTTTGAGGTCTGGGGAGCTGGCTCAGTAGTTAGGAGTATGTACTGCTCTTCCAGAGGACCTGAGTTCAATTCTCAGCACCCACGTCATGTGGCTCACAACTGCATTTAACTCCAGCTGCAAAGGAATTGACACCTCTGGCTCTGCAGGTACCTGTTTACTTATGTGTACAAGTTTACACACACACACACACACACACACACACACACACACCCCAATAACAATAAAATTAAAAATGTCTGCCGGGCGGTGGTGGCGCACGCCTTTAATCCCAGCACTTGGGAGGCAGAGGCAGGCGGATTTCTGAGTTCGAGGCCAGCCTGGTCTACCGAGTGAGTTCCAGGACAGCCAGGGCTATACAGAGAAACCCTGTCTCGAAAAAAACAAAAAAACAAACAAATAAAAATGTTTAATTTTGGCAGGCAAAATTATACAGCAGGTCCAAATAGGGACATGCCTTCTCCTGGTGGCTCAGGCAAGATCTACTACACAGATTCCCAAGTGTAACTATGTACTTTCTGAAGTGTTTATAAAAAGATAAAGAGATAAAGAGAGTATGTTCTGTGGGTGTGTGGAGAGGTATGGGGAAGGGGATGTCTCAGCGGGCCCATGTAGAGCCATCTCTTCCTGAGGGACCCAGTCACACACTGGTATAGTATAGAATAGAGTTTATTGAGGGAATGGGGAGGGGAGCCAGGAGGGTAGTAAGAGAGAGAGGGTAAGAGAGTAAGAGAGTAAGAGAGAGAGGAGGGGGCAAGCAGCCCCTTTTATATTGGGCCAGGCCTACCTGGCTGTTGCCAGGTAACTGTGGAGGTGGAGTTTAGACAGAATACTAACACTTTCTTCACCTTAAAATAGACAATTCCCTGGTGGAAAAAGCCCTAAACTGGGGTGTGTGTGTGTGTTGGAGAGGGGGTATTTATCAGATCAGAATTAGTATAGAAGTTATAATAAAGGGTTAGAGAGATAGCTCAGTGGGGAAGAGCCCTTACTACATTTACAGATCTGTGTTCTCTTCTCGGCACCCTTGTTTGTGGCTCACAACCACTACCAACTCCAACCCCAAGAGAGCCAATGTCTATGGTCTCCTCCACAGGCGACTACGATCATGTGCACATAACCCCACACAGACATATACACATAATTAAACATAAAAAGAAATCTGTAAAGTCATAATAGAAAATAGACAAGGTGAACTGAAACTTTTAAGTTTAAACCCTGTTCCTATCATGGTGATGCCCAGACTTCTGACCCGGCAGAGCTGGGTGTTGATACATCCCATTGTTTAGCAGCAGCCGGGAGGTCCTCAACTTGTTACATAGTGATACAAACGTCAAAGCATGTATACCGAGTTCTTCCACCTCCCAAGCTCAGCTCTACAAGGTTATTTGACTAGAGAGCATCCCAGCCACCACAGTGCTAGAATTCATTGTATCAGTGCGAAGCTGTACCCATTTGCTCTTTCCAAGCAATGGGGTTGCTTTTAGCAACACTGTAAAGAAACAGTTTAGAGCCAAGTCTTTGATCCAGGTCTGCAGTTGAGTTTGCAACCTGTAATTGGGCAGAGAGGGGCTGATCTCAAATTCTCCCCGGCAGGGCGTCCATCCTCAGGGCACTTTCCAGGTGAATACAAAAAGTGCCTTCCCTTTGAATTGTAAATTTACTGTTGCATTTGACTTAACTTTTCATGAAAGGCTCGTGTTTTCTTTTTTTTTTTTTTCCCTCTGTGTATGCTGTGTGTGCATTACTTGTATCGGAAGGTTTGCTTTTATTAGTTTTCTTGAGACAGGGTTTCCCTATGTACACCAGACTGGCTTCAAACTCACAAAGACTCACTTGCTTCTGTCTCCTAAGTGTTGGGATTAAAGGTATGCACCACCACCAGAATATATATATATATATATATATATATATATATATATATATATATATAATCTGAAATGAATAGATGCCTGTTTATTGTCTCCTCAGAAGTTTCGTAACTTCTACTGGCATCAGGCAGTAGAATCATCAGCTTCTTTTCATTTACAAAAAATATTTTGGCCCCCTCATTTTTCTATTTCTTCTACTGAGAAATTAGTGGCACAATGTGTGCTTTTTTAAAAAGTTGCTTTCCCCATGCGCAGTAGATTTTCCTAGCAGAATTTAACAATTATCCCTTTCCCCTTGGTTACAAATCTCTTCAGTTTTGTGGGCTTATTTTTCTTTCACCTTTAAACCTTTTAGATATATTCTCTCTCTCTCTGTCTCTCTCTGTCTCTCTCTCTGTGTGTGTGTGTGTGTGTGTGTGTGTGTGTGTGTGTGTGTTGGCATGCACAGGTCACAGCACATGTGTGCAGATCAGAGGACAACTTGTGGAAGTCAGCCCTCTCCTTCCACCACATGGGTCCCAGGGTCCAACTCACCTGGTCAGGCTTGGTGGTATGCGCTTTTACCCACTGAGTCATCTTGTCAGCCTTGGGCTTACTTATTGTTACATCTGTGCTTTAAGTCTTACTCATTGCCTTTGTCCCTATTAACCGTTCCTAATAGTCTAACCCTAAACACACATATATATTTTAGCTGCAAATTACATCACCTTTATGCTAATACAGAAATTAGGTAAACAAAAAATTTTGAGACCACATCTCATGTGGCCTGGCATGGCCTCAAACACTCTCTCTCTCTCTCTCTCTCTCTCTCTCTCTCTCTCTTTTGTTTTTTGGTTTTTTTTGTTTTTTCGAGACAGGGTTTCTCTGTGTAGCCCTGGCTGTCCTGGAACTCACTCTATAGACCAGACTGGCCTCAAACTCAGAAATCCGCCTGCCTCTGCCTCCCGGGTGCTGGGATTAAAGGCGTGCGCCCGGCTTGAATTTTTTTTTTTTAATGTAAGCTTTATTCTTCTGTTCAAGTTTTCCTAAATCGTAGTTGCTACTTTATTACTCTGGAATAAACAGAATTCATGACAGCTGTACACACCTAAGTGGAGTCAGAGGACAGAAAGCACAGCCCATGACCGCAATGTGGCTGGGTGTAGGGGATGAGCAGAGGCCCTGGCAGGGTCACTCCCTGGGGAAGTAGACAAGTCTAGAAAAGCAGAAGTGGCTTGATTGCCTAGGCTGAGCAGCTGGGACAAGCTATTTCTGGGACTCTCTACCTGGAGGGACTTAAATAACCAACCCCTTCCTTGTACAGGGCAGCAATGACAAACCAAAGAATGATTCCATCGAAGTCCAGCTTTGGGGCTTGCTTACAGAACATGCATGAGGAGTTATTGACAGCAGTGTGGTTGACCCAAAGCGGCCATATGAGAAGGTCTTACCCCAGCACGGACGCCAACTTCCCATAGTGTAGATGGAAGTGTTCTAGAGTTTGTACACTCTAGCAAACCCTGAGACCACACAACCTCACACAGCTAGGCAGGAAATGCACACCGCTGCCTGGGAGGTGCAGAGAGGGGTGGGTGGAGTCTCCGGGGAGGGCTCAATGACTCTTCCCACCCACTCCTACTGTGTGGGATGCCAACAGCCAACCCCTCCTCTAGTAACTCCTCCAACATTACTCTTTAAATTCATGTACAACTCTTTGTTGTACATTTAACTGTTGAAGTCATTATAAAAAAAAACCATTTTAAGTCACGTGTGCTGTGTCAGCAGGCTTACCTTTGTAGCAGGGCTGCTCAGGGACCGGAAGCATGCGAAGTGGAGGCTCACTGAACCTTTAAAGTCTTAGTTTTGGATGGGGGCCCAAGACTCTTGTTAGATTGTTAGTCAAAACGCATTTCGGGCCCAGCCCTGCGGCAATGGCATCTGGGAAAACTACTACCCAGGCTGACTTGCCCTGACTCAGTCAGGAGTTTGAGTGGGAGGAAGGATTGCCTGAGTTTCCCGTTTCACTCACCTTGGTGTAGCAAGACATCCAGGTTTGCATGTGAAACCTCTCCCACTTTAAACCTTATTTTTAATTGTGTGTATATGTTTGAGAGTGTGGGTTTGTGTACCTGTGTGCAGGGTCTTCAAAAGCCAGAACAGGACATCAGATGTCCTGGAACTTGAGTTATGAGGCCACCCTACATGAGTGCTGGGGACCTAATTCCTCTCCCGTGCGAGATCAGCATGTATGCTTAACTGCTGAACCATCTCTGCAACGTCAGCCTCTTCGTTTTGAGTCACTGGCTCACTTCCAGCTGGTAACAGCTCCACCAAGACATGGCCAACAGATCATACAATTTACTTACTTCAAGTGAATAAAGAGTGTGTTTTAGCCCCGGGCAGTGGTGGTGCACACCTTTAATCCCAGCACTTGGGAGGCAGAGGCAGGCGGATTTCTGAGTTCGAGGCCAGCCTGGTCTACAGAGTGAGTTCCAGGACAGCCAGGGCTACACAGAGAAACCCTGTCTCAAAAAAACAAAAACAAAACAAAAAACATAAACAAAACAAACGAAAAAAAGAGTGTGTTTTATTTTATTCGTAGATCCTAAAGTCTTAGTTAGGGTTTCATTGCTGTGAAGAGACACCATGACCAAGGCGACTCCTATAAAAGAAAATAGTTAATCAGGGCTGGCTTACAGTTTCACAGTTTTAGTCCATTATCATCATGGTGGGAAGCATGGCAGCATGCAGGCAGACATGGTACTGGAGAAGAAGCTGAGCGTTCTACATCTTGATCCTAAGGGAATTTAAGCATAAGAGACCTCAAAGCCCACCCCCACAGTGCCACACCTCCTCCAACAAGGCCAGACCTTTTAATAGTGCCATTCCTCATGGGCCAAGCATTCAAACCCATGAGTATATGGGGGGGGGGGGGAACCTATTCAAACCACCACGCCATACAGCTAATTTTAAGACATACCTTTGCCCCCAAACCTTGTATTCTGGCAGTCATTCTCTGGTTGTACAACGCCGGGCCTTGACTGGGAACTGTTGCCTAACATGCACTGACATTTGCCTCTTTCAGGTATTGCAAAGAAAATAGGCTTGTGCTGAGGGCTGTAAGGTGGTTCAGCTGTTAAGATCACTTCCCTTCCAGAGAACCTAACTTGAGCTCTCAGGACCCACATCAATGACTCACAAACACATGCAACTCCAGCTTCAAGGGCTCTCATGTTCTCTTCTTGCCTCTGAGGGCTCTGCATGAATGCACGGATGCACGTGCATGCACACACAAATAGTTTAAAAGATAACCAAATATTTATAAAAGAAGCGGGATCTTACGATTTGTGTAATTTGTTGCTAGTTTGGTTTCTGGTGTTGTGACCAAGAACAACTTGGGGAAGAAAGGGTTTCATCAAAAAGGGAAGCCAGGATGGGAACTCGAGACAGGAAGCTGGAGACGGGAAGCTGGAGACAGGAAGCTGAAGGCAGGAACAGAAGCAGAAGCCATGGAGGGATGCCGCTTACTTGTTCAGCTACTTTTCATTATACAACCCAGGATCACCTGCCCAGGGTTGGCATCACCCACAGAAGGGCTGGACCCTCCCACATCAATCACCAAGCAAGAAAATGCCCCTAACAGATTTGCCCACAACCCAATCTGTTGGAGACAATTCCTCAGCTGATGTTTCCTCTTCGTGTATGTGTGTGTGTGAAATTGACAACTGAAACTAATTATGCCATTGGGTCACTCCCTACCACCACCTCTCACACTGTGACCACACTAGAATATTCTGCATACTGAGTTTGTTTCCATCCTCAAAGTATCAAATTCAGGGCCCTCAGCACACTGCCTAAATTTCCTACACACACACACACACACACACACACACACACAACTTTAAGGCCCCTCTAACCTGGTAGTTTTGTGTTTCCCTGAAGAGACTGTCCCATTGGGTTAGTTTAGTACTATTCAAACTAGACATCTGTACTGCACAGTGAGTCACCAGCTCAGTCAGTCCAAATGGTTTTATTATCCTTATGTATTTCACTACAAACTTTGCTCAAGTATGTCATGCATAGCCTAGCAGTTCTTTTCTTTTTAATTGCTTGTGTGTGTTTGTGTGGACAAACATGCAGAGGCTACTCTCTATCCATTATGTGGGGCTACCTCCCCCCACCCCCCATAGAACTCAGTCTATCACCAGTCTGGGTAGCAAGTACCTTTACTTGGTAAGCCATCTTACTGGCCCAGGTTTAGCAGTCTTTTAAGAAATGCCGCAAGACTCAGCTTCACTTACCAGCAGGACTAAGACTCAGTTATAGGCTTTAAATAAAGGTTTTCTTTTTAGATTCTTTTTTTTTGAGACAGGGTCTCACTATGTAGCCCTGGTGCAACTCACTGTGTCGACTAGACTGGCTTCGAACTCAGAGATTCATCTGCCTCTGCCTCCCAAGAGCTGGGATTAGTGGCACGTGCCACACTAAAGATGTGTTTAGATTTATGTGTATGGATGGTTTGCTTTCATGTAGGTCTGTGCACCATGTGTGTGCAGTACCCACGGAAGCCAGAAGAATGTGTCGGATCCCCGAGGAGCTGGAGTTACAGATTGTTGGGAGACACCAAGTGAGTGCTGGGAATTGAACCCAAAACCTATGACGAGCAGCCAGTGCTCTTAACTGTGGAGTTATCTCTCCAGTCTTTATTTTATTTTATTTTATTTTTTGTTTTTTTGCGAGACAGGGTTTCTCTGTGTAGCCCTGGCTGTCCTGGAACTCACTCTGTAGACCAGGCTGGCCTCGAACTCAGAAATCCACCTGCCTCTGCCTCCCAAGTGCTGGAATTAAAGGCGTGCGCCACCACCGTCCGGCTCTCTCCAGTCTTTAAAATAAAAAAAAACAAAAAAACAAAAAAACAAAAAAACCAAATTTTAGTAATTTTTGTTTAAGAGGAGAAAGAAAAGTGAGAGACAGAGGGAGAGGATGCGGAGACTGTCAGAGGAATAAGGGCTTAGTTACATTTGACTCTGGGGTCCTGAGAAGGTGGCAGGAGGGGAGAGTTAGACCCGGGTGACCTGGATTAGGACACCAGTTTGGGGCCGGAACCTCGGAGCATAGGGCTGGAGTTTCCCCGTGGAACTCCTCCAGCAATCGGAACCACAATCCCTCCACACATCTCAACAACAAACCGCTGTCAAGTGACAGGCCCGCTTCGCCGGATTTCCGGGGCGGATCCGGAAGCCCCCAACCTGCCCAATAGAAAGGCGGCGGGGAGTCGCAGTCTCGCGAGAGTCGGGCTATCCCGGTCCTCAGGGAGCCGGCCATGGAGGGCGAGCGGGTACCGCTTTTAGGTTCCAGGCGAACGGCGGCGGCAGCGGCCGCCGGGGTGTTTGCGGGGCGTCGCGCGGCGTGCGGGGCGGTGCTGTTGGCGGAGCTGCTGGAGCGTGCTGCCTTCTACGGCGTCACGGCCAACCTGGTGTTGTTCTTGAATGGCGCGCCGTTCAACTGGGAGGGCGCGCAGGCCAGCCAGGCGCTGCTGCTCTTCATGGGCCTCACCTACCTGGGCTCCCCGTTCGGGGGCTGGCTCGCCGACGCGCGGCTCGGCCGGGCCCGCGCCATCCTGCTCAGCCTGGCGCTCTACCTGCTGGGCATGCTGGCCTTCCCGCTGCTGGCCGCGCCCCGCTCGCGCTCCTTTCTCTGCGGGGACCCGCGCCCGGAGCTAGTGCGCAACTGCTCGGCTCCCTTCCCTAACGGAACGGCGGTGTGTCCCGAGGCCGCCGCGCGCCGCTGCGCTCCCGCCACCTTCGCGGGTCTAGTGCTGGTGGGACTGGGTGTGGCCACGGTCAAGGCCAACATCACGCCCTTCGGCGCGGATCAGGTGAGCCGGACCCGCCTTAGGTCCTCCAGTTTTGTGTGTGTGTGTGCGCCTCCTGCGCACCAGGCCTACCTGAACCTAAGCTTTGACTTCGCAACGTGTCCGCGACGCTGGGGACACGGGGGCTGTCTCGATGCCCTGCATACCTGCACCTGTCCCCAGGGTTCTCCACTGATGGGAAAAGGGGAGCCACCCCAAACACCTAAACCTACATCCCCACTTGACTGTGCATCTGCGCGCGACCGATTGGAAAGCTCACCAATCCGTAGACCTGCATCTCACATCGCCCCACATCTAGAGAAAGTTAAGGCGAAGGAGAGGAACTTCCCAGCCCAGGGAAGCGCCCTTGTAGTGCAGAGAAGAAGGCCAGCTGCCTCTGATCCCTTGTTAGTGGAGGGGAGGAAGGAGACCTGCTCTGCATTGACTTCCTCGAGCTGTAGGGAGGAAACCCTTCTGCCCCGGCAGCCGACTGGGTAGGAGTGAACAGCAAGGTTTCCTCTAATCCATGTGAGGAGAAAGCCCATGAGTAGAACCCATTCCACACCTGGCACTAAGTTCATGACTGAGTATTGAGGGAATGCCCCCCACCCCCACCCTAAGCTCATCGCTGTCCACGTCTGTTCTTGCATCTGGTAGGGGACTGTACGGTTGGGGGTGGAGGGAGAATCACACTCACCCTCTGCTCTGGGGGAGCTTGTGTGTGTGTGTGTGTGTGTGTGTGTGTAAGTCCTCTAATAGACCTGAGAAAGCTATACCAGCAGGTGTGATCTGGGTGGCAAGGAAGAGCTGTGTCTTTATTGAGGTGGGGATTGATTCATGATGTAAGGGCCATTGTGGTTTTAAGGAGAAGGGACTTAGTGTTGGTGGAGTCATTTGAGTTGAGATCTGAAAGAGCAAAGGTTGAAGTTGTGATTTGGAGGATAGACACGCACAAAGGCTCTGCCACTGCCCCAGCTTCCCTTTCACAGAGTTACAGGCAAGCCCTTAAGTTTCCATCTTCATTGCTTTAAGTAAGTGGTGGGCTGGGGTGGGTGGGAAAGACCAGCATCATGCTGCTACTCCGACCTCCAAGAACTAGAGATGAGGAGGGAACCAGAGCTTTGGAGAGCAGAAGTGATCTGCAAGTGCCTGGGTGCTACACATGCTCTGCTTCCCTTTTTTAGGGGACTCCCAGGCTAAGAATGGTTCTCGTGGTCAAATGCAAATAGAGGACTTTGTAAGCAGTGGAAATTATGTGGGGTTTGAGTGTCAGGCTCTCTGGATAAAGGTCTTGTTCTTTCCTGCTTACTCACCCCACGCCCCTGCTTCCCATAGAGCTGTGAAACTGAGTAAAGCAGAGGCTAGATAACTCCTAAAGCCTAACACATGTTGTCCTGTTTCAGAAAGATTACAAATAGCTGTCATAGGGTGCACTGTGCCTTGCTGCAGGAGAGCAAGAGCACAGCCCACCAGCCTGCAGCTACTCTGAGGAGAGAGGTGTGGCCTGAGCGCAGGCAGGGGCCTGGACTGAAGGTTTCATTTAGTGGGAGGGAGGCTCTAGGGAGTGCTAGGAGGTTGTTTGTGAGCAGTAGGAAGGTGAGCTCTGGGTCTTAGAACAAAACTGATCCTTTAGAGGCTGAACTTGAAGTCAGTAGAGTGAAGTCATGTGCTCAGAGTAGCACCCTGAGTGTAGGACTGGGCAGTGTTTATATGGTGTCTATAAGGCTGGCCATTTCAGAGACGACCCATCTCAACTGTCTGAGTAGTAGTGATCTCAGTGTTTCAGAGACTGAGAGGCAGGAGGGTTGCCACATCACACATGGGCTACAGAGCAAGGCTGTGGGTCATACAAGTAAAATTAAAAGAAGTAGTTGCTCCTTGAGAGTTCTGGAGTTCTGAAAGGTGTTCCTCACACTTCCAAGCCCAGACTCCTGGCCTTGGCCTCTGTTCCACTAGTGCCATTATGCCACCTAGGCTCTGTCCTTTAAGCCTAGGTGTTGTGGTTTGCAGGAAATTGCCGTCATAAAGCATCATATATTTGGATAGCTGGTCCCAAGGTTGTGACTGGAGGAAGGATAGGGTGGGCATTTTATTTGAGATAGGAGCTGCTGCTCTAGTCAGTAGTCTGCCCTGCAGTAATGGACTCGAAGTATGAGACCAAAATAACCCCACCCTTCTCTAAGTTGTCTTAGTCATGGTGTCTCTCACAGCAACAGAAAAGTAAGTGACACACTGGGCCATAGGACAAGGTATACCTGTGACTGTGCGTCCCCACCTGGGATGGCTTGAGCTTCATGATGTACACTGACACTTTCCACTCACAGCCCCTTGTCATCTGAGAACTTGACTCCGAGATATAAAGTAGATACCCAAATAAATATTAACTGATCTCAACCATATCAGATTTATTTTAAAACCGTTCTTTTAAAGATGAAATCCAATTTGTGTAATGAGATGCATATTTATATAACTTGGTAACAATCCAAAGACATAGTAGCTACATCTTTGAAAACTGAAGTGTGCTGGCTGGTAGGGAAATATGCTAAGTCTTGGCTCTCTGAAATTAAGCCATTATGCTTCTTTAAGAACGGAAAAACAGTCTCTGTGCAGTGGAAACAGTGCAGCTCATAGCATGTGGGCCTCAAATGAAGCCAGGGAGTGCCAGGCAGCATTTGTTGGCATCATGAAGCATGTCAGTGGTGAAGTGTCAGGTGCAGATGGTACGTGTACAGAGTCAGGACTGCCAGGAGCATCTTGGGTCCATTCACTGCACATTTGATTCTGAATTAAGTTTTGGTTCTTGTGCACCCAGAAGCCTGTCACTGTTGCCAAGTTTTACACACACACAGTTGGAGAAGCTTTGATTGTAGTGTGTATGGGGTGACTGTCACAGCCCAGCTGCTCAGCAGGTGCTAAGGGAACAGATAGGATGCAGTACTCTCCAATAGATGCTCGATCAATGATCTGCACTTCTGACAGACCACTGGATGGCTCCCGTGAGGGCCACTGAGTGGGTGCAGGGTGCACACTTGACTGTACGTAAGAGTAGGTGCTCTTGCCCATCGTAAGTACTATTGTGTCCAGTATCTCCACATTTATAATCCTGGGACTACGGGACCCTTCTGGATGCCAGGACCCTGGAGAAACTTGACAGCCATTTTGGGTGTGGTCCGTGACTGGCTCTGTAGTCGTTTTGCTTTCTGTTTATGGGTTTTTGTTATATTTTTGAGTGTAGCTCAGTCCAGTCTCTAGTTCAATTCACTAGTTCAGTTCACTAGTTGAAGATGACTTTGAACTCCTGATACTCCTGCCTCTGCCCAAGTCCTGTCCTTCTCCCCCACCATCCTTGGCCATTTTATTTATATATATATATATATTTATACTGGGTTTTTTTCTGTGTAGCCCATTTTATTTATTTATTTATTTATTTATACATACATACATACATACATACATACTGGGGTTTTTTCTGTGTAGCCCATGCTGTCTTCAAACTCACTAAGTAGCCCACATGCTTCTTCCAACCTGTAATAACCTCTGACTGCTGCTTTGAGAAGTCCTTTGTCTCTTTTGAATTCATTGTTTTGGTTGCTTGGGATATTTGTACTATGGCCCGCACATCAGATGTGGGGGTGATGTTCTTAGGTGTGGTGGTGCCTTTGTGACTTCAAAGAAAAGTGGTTGTATTTTTAGGAGATTGTCATTCAAAATGTGTGTGTGTGTGTGTGTGTGTGTGTGTGTGTGTAAACTCTCATTTACATATTTGTTTGTTTTGTTTTTGAGACAAGGTCTATATAGCCCTGGCTGGCCTGGAACTCAGAGATTTGCCTGCCTCTGCCTCTTTTATTCATTTTGTGTGTGTGTCTGTTCAGGGCTATGGTGTGCATGTTGAGGTTAGAGCACCCTCCAAGAGTGAGTTCTCTCCTATCTTTCAGATTCTGGGGATGGAGTGGGTTTTCAAGCTTGTTGAGAATACCTTTACCTGGTGAACTGTCTTATCATGTTGGCATTAGTATGTTAGATTTTTAATAGGAAGAAAAAGCTATTTTTTTCAACTTTTCTGTAACTTTGAAATATTTAAATGAAAAGTAGGGTGTGGTCCCTCAAGTGATGAATGGTGACCTTAAGTGCAGTCTGTTCATTCGTCTCTAAAAGTACTATTCACCCACAGCACGAAGTTAGGTTCCCGTGCTAGGTGCTTGTCTGTATTCCAGTACTTGGAAGGCAGGGGCAGGGGTAATCCAGTTTGAAGCCAGCCTCAGCTACATAGGAAGTTGGAGTCCAGCCTGGGTTACTTGAGACCCTAAACTGAGAAGCACTAAAAACAAAATTAAAAATAGCTGAAAGAGGAAGAAGCTACTTTGCAGACAATGTTGCCACCGTGGTTTGGTTTAGTTTATGGTCTGTAGCCGGCAGGCATTCTTTGCTTCAACAGAGATTCTGAGTGCTTGGATTATACTGAAGCATTGGTCAGGACTTCAGGATGGTGTTTGTCCCAGTGGGGGAGGTTGTACTCCTGGATATCTGATGGCTTTCCCCTGTTTAAACCCATACTCCCTCCTGCCCTGCTGGCCTCTCTTTCTCCCTTTGGCTTTGATGCTTTTGTGGGGCGTTGGCCGGGGCATATGAAGAGTTTGATCAGTCCTGGCAGGGCATGTGGTGATGTCATGGGACTGGTACATGGGGAAGCTGTGGCTTTTTGCCAAGGGTAGAGAGAGGCATGTGACAGCCCAGTTTGCTGGCCTGTGGCTACTGAAGCCCTGGGAGTAGGCCTCTGCTTATGAAGTAGCTGTGGCTGTAACCCTTGGACAGTAAAGTCAATTGGCCAGGTTCACGAAAGGACATAAGGACTTTAAAGGTCCGTATGACAGGTCAATTGAATAAGTATTCCCCTACAGTTTTGGAGGATGAGCTGTTTCTGTGAATGTGGGAAGATGTGTGTGGTTCTGCTCTGTGTCGTGGGAAGGGCCTGGGACATTTCAGTTAGTATCTATAATGTTTCTTGTATCATGCTGGACATGTGGTGTGTATCTGTAGTTCTAGCTGCTCCCGACATTGAAGCAGGGGTGCATACACGCCCAGGAGTTTGAGACCAGCCTAGGCAACTGGTCCCATGTCCAAAGAGGTGTGCTTTTGTTTTTGTTTCTTGTGTAAAGTGGCCTGTTTCTCTTAGGGGTGTTAAAACAGTGACATGTCTATATGTATATGGTGTTTATACATACAGTGTATGAAGTATATAAATAAAGAATAAAGTATATGTGTGTGTACTTTGAATTTTATTTTCTCTGTTTCTTGGTCATGTTTTTTCTTTCTTTTGGCCTGCCTCCACTGGTCATGGACACTGATATATCCACCATTGGGTAACATTTAAAGACATTGTGTCCCAGCCGTACGAAACTAAATATAGACTGTCCTGTAGTGATGTCTACCTTTAGAGTGGGGCCTTTGTTCAGAACTGACATATAAGACAACAAAATGCTTGTGGTTTGTTGGTCAGTTTGGGGGCTGGAAATGGAGTTTAGTGGTAAAGGACTTGTCTAACATTGCCAGGACCTGTGTTCAATCCCTGACCCTGAAAAAGGAAAAGAACAAACCAACAACTTCGAGTTTTCAATTTGATGTGATTTGTGACCCTCAAACTGAATTCAAACACAGGACCTGCCTATGCGGTGCTGTCATTTGGAGTTCAATAATTGTCAGGGGATACTCAGTTTTGACTCAGTTTGCACCCTCACCTTAATCCTAAATCCTCTGTGGGGAGCCATGAGTCAAGCAGAAGTCTCAATACTTGGTGGCTTTGTTACTGTTTAAAGCTTGTTACTAAGCAGAGGAGCTTGCTCTGTGGACCAGAAGACAGATGTACCAACGGAGCCAGTTTTTAACTCTTTCCATCCATTACAGATGAGGCTGGTGAAGTATGTGTCTGTATGTGTCTGTGTGCTCAGGATCGTCTTTGGCTGTGGGTTTGCTCAAGACATTTTGTGAAATGAAACTCCAGAATCATGCTGAGTTGGACTGGGCCCATTCTCATAGTGTTTATGATAGTTGTAAATAGTACAGGTGGAAGAAGCCAGGTTGGGCCTGCCTCGGCCCAGCTACTAGATAGGTGGGATCTGCCAAGGCTTACATGGGGGCTGAAGGGCCAAGTTGGGGCTAATTTTAAGCTTTTTTTTTTTTTTTTTTTGGTTTTTCGAGACAGGATTTCGCTGTATAGTCCTGGCTATCCTGTAACTCAGTCTGTAGACCAGGCTGGCCTTGAACTCAGAAATTCACCTGCCTCAGCCTCCCAAGTGCTGGGATTAAAGGCGTGCGCCACCGCTGCCCGGCTAAGCATTTCTTGAGTGTGTTGATGAGATCCTCTGTGCAGCTCAGCCAGGCTCTAGGTCATGATTCCCCTGCTTTTGTCTCTTTAACACAGGTGTGTGCCACTCGATAACCTTTCTAATCTAAAGTTAATTTGTGCTTCTATTACAGCTTAGCTGTAGGCTTATCAAAGACTCTGGTGCTTGGGCCCCATGCAGAAGTGGTGCCTTGCCTCTGAGCAAGCCTTATTATTGTATGTGTCTAGAGTCTGCTTAGCAGACTCTTATAGTACTCATGTTAAGTTTAGTGAGGTCTGGAGCTCAGTATAGCATGTATGCTCCTGATAGTCCAAGATGATGATTCTATGGGGCTGGACCCTGTTTCAAGGATCATTCCTAGTGGCTTCATGGTAGCAGTCAGCTTACTTTGAGCACTAGGACTTGCTGGCATTTGGGGAGGCATCTAGCTTCTGGAGGAATTGATGGCTTTTGTCAAGAGTCTGGCTGCATCTATAAACAGCATTTTGACTGTGCCCTACCATCAGCAGAGAGCAAGAACTTGAAGTCCTGTGTATCTGTTCTCCATTTGTAGGTAGTCAGGTGCCAGGTAGATGTGGTGGCAGGGCATGTAGCTGCTGTGGGTGGTTGGGAGGCCATTACATACAAAAACACTACAGCTTGTTCTGTTTAAAGAGTAAACGGAAAGTGTAGAAGATCACGTTTTCTTATGCATTTCTCTTCTCTCTTACTTCAGGTTAAAGATCGAGGTCCAGAAGCCACTCGGAGATTTTTCAATTGGTTTTACTGGAGCATTAATTTGGGAGCAATCCTGTCATTAGGAGGTATTGCCTATATTCAGCAGAATGTGAGCTTTCTCACAGGCTACCTGATTCCCACGGTCTGCGTGGCCATTGCTTTCCTGGTCTTCCTCTGTGGCCAGAGTGTCTTCATCACCAAGCCTCCTGACGGCAGTGCCTTCACTGACATGTTTAAGATTCTGACCTACAGCTGCTGCTCCCAGAGAGGAGGGCAGCGGAGAAGTGGGTGAGTGACACAACTCCTTGCTCCCTGCAGAGAAAGTCCCAACTGAGGGCTGGGCTGTGTGGTTTGTGTCTGGTCTTCAAGCCAGCTTCATTCAGGAAGTGTGTGGTGTAAAGCCCTCCATTAGGATAGTAGAGCCCTGAGTTCAATACTCTGCCCAACTCCTTCATTGCTTACATGGGTGAGGGTGCCTTGCTGCTGGGGAGCAGATTTTGAAGGTAGAGATCTGCAAAGGATACCATGGAGACATTGTGTGCTTTAGACACAGAAGTATGTTAATGAGAACTTAGGCTGTTATGTATGTTGTAGGTACTTGTCTCAAAAGGAAGCTGTTGTCTCTCACATTGGTCAGCACAGTTTCCCCCGTCAAGGACCATGCCATCTACTTTGTAATAGAGGGTCACATAAACATAGCTTGAGACGCACTTGGGGACCCATTTACCCTTACTTGAGTGGAGCTTGCATAGCCTTAGTGCTGAAGGTCCCAAGCCTGGAATTTTCAGAAATAGCCATGCTCTGAGATCTGCCCCCTTCTTCTGCTGATGGTGAGCCATGGTCATGCCCTATGTAGGTTAATGAAATCCAGAAATTATCCTACAAAGTTAGATGCTTCTATGTTTTTTGCATGCTGCTATGTGTATGTAGTAAACTGGTTACTTAACTGTGGTTGTGACATTAGAGAGACTGTAGTATTGTAGCCACCAGAGCAGTCAAGGCATAGAAAACCAAGGTCCAGAGACCTAGGTGGTCAGCTCCCTCCCTGTGATTTGCTGAACGTAAGGATTCCCAGTAGTTACTGAGTGAGGTAGATTCCTCTTCCTTAGGGCTTCCTGTGGGATGGCCCTGTTTGCAAACATACTCTGCAGGGCAGTGTGCACGCCTCCCTGTGTGCTTGTCTGTGCCTGACGTTGGTGTACTGGAAGCCTCTTTGTGGTAGACCTGAAGCTATACAGTGTGACTTCTGGGCTCTGCTGATGGCACATGAGTCCCTTGGGTGAAATCTGACTGTCCCAGCTCCCTTCATGGACCTGCTGGGAAGGCTGTGTGCTCTGCAGCTTTCAGACCCTGTCTAGAGGGGAACTACCACTTGAGGAACTTGCAGAGCTGGAGACCATCCAGTTCCAGCACACCCTGGTTTTTGCCAAGGCCCTGCTTTGTCAGACAGAAGCTTTGTTGTGGACTTCACCTGTTTCTAATCTAGATTGATTGCTGTGAGGACAGGACAGCCTCTTTTAGCAGATATCCCTGAGGAGGGCCTTTTAGCCAGGACCAGCATTGCTCCAGAGCCTGTGGGGTTTCGGGCACACATGGTCCAGAAATAGTGAGACTGAACAGCCTGCCTTCCTCTGAGCTTCAGCTTTGGAAGTCTCTGGGACAAAACTAAGCAACAAGAGTTGGAAAGGCAGCTAAGTTGTATTAACTTGCTGTGGGCTCTGGCTGTTCAGAGACTAACATTAGAGTGTCTGACTTTGCTGTTTGCCTAGGGGAGCTGGACTGCTCTCAGGATTATTGTGAGCCTCAGGACAGTGAGGTGTGCAAGGCCCTCAGCAGCCTCGTACCCGATGAGGCCTGTCACTGTGCTGCTACTGGGGATTCCTGGGGTGGGATTGAAGAGCCCGCAAGTACCACGCACCTGTTTGCCATGGCCCAGTCCCTGTGTGTTGACTCTGTGGGTGTGTTTGGGGGGAGATGTGGTGCTCACTTTAGATGAGACCTGCTGATCTGAGTTCACATCATCATGTCCTCATACTATAATAGAGCAGGCCCAGAGGCTTTGTTTTTTCTTCCCCCTTAGTGGAAGCCTTCAAGTGGAGTCTGTGACAAGTGCACCTAGCCTTTCAGAGCCAGAACACACAGGCATGTGGACACATAGGTCAAGGGAAACTGAGTCACAGCCTTTGTGGGAGGAGCAGTGAGTTCTTGTCTGTGACTGTGGGGCGCCTTCTGTCACAACATAGAGTACTAAGTATGCAGGTGGACTAGAAACTTCTTTTTTTCTGAGACAGGGTCTCAAGTAGCCCAGGCTAGATCTGCACTTGCTTCATACCTATAAGTGATTCTCCTGCATCAACCTCCTTAGCACTAGAGTTACACATGTGCCACTTCACCTGGTGATTGGGAGGCTTTAATGCAGTGGTTCTCAACCTTCCTCAGGCTGCTACTCTGTTATACGGTTCCTCGTGTTGTGTTGACCCCCAACCATAACTTACTTTCATTGCTACTTTATAACTGTAATTTTGCTACTGTTAATGAATTTTAGTATGAATATCTGATGTGAGCCCTGTGAAAGGGTCATTCAACCCCGATGGGGTCCAGACACACAGGTTGAGGACAACTGCTTTAGATACACCCTGGTTCATTAGCTTTAAAGTAACTTGTTGATACACAACACTGAGAGCTGCGGTACTAGGGGGACTTGGTTCTTGGCATCAATGTGTTTCAGAGACATATTAATATTAGCTCAGAGATATACCATGTGCTTATCACTGGTAGTTCCTCTGTCAGGTACATGGGGACCTTAGATAAATAGGAATCTGAAGGAGTTAGGGATGTCCTCAAATGACGAGAAGTGAGTATAGGAACCTGTGACTCGGCATCCCTCTCACCTAGTCCCTGTGATACTACACAGGCAGCAGGTATTTACCTCATCAGAATTTGGCTAAAATACTGAGTAAGTTATGGGTTTTAGTTTTTCAATCTTCTCTAACTTGGAACACACAGACTAAGAGTGTCTGCTTTATAGAATAAAAATAAGGAACCGGAAAGACAGCTCAGTGATTAAGTACCTGCTGATTTTCCAGAGGACCTGGATTTGGTTCCCACCACTCAGCAGTCTTCCACAACTCTGGTTCCTGGGGATCCATTGCCCTCTTCTGGACTCTGAGGTCACCAGGTGCATCTGTAGTACACTTGACATATGTGCAAGTGTATTGTGTTGGCACATGCTTTTAATTATAGCAAAGACTGGTAGATCTCTGAATTTGAGGCCAGCTTCGTCTGTACTGTAGCAAGTTCCAGGACAGCCATGGCTCCATAGTGAGGCTTTGTCTTCAGAGACAAACCATACATGTATACCCGCCACACATACAAAATAGGAAAAATATTCAAAGAATTTATAATGGGATGATTTAGGGAAATCAGGCCTAGGATTATAAACTGGTATGCAGACAACTGCCATTCCAAAGTCTGGAGTTGGGAGGCTCTTGGTAGGGTTGAGTGTCTTATGTTGGTTTTGGTTATGTAGGGAACAGTGTGGTTTCCTACAGTTTCTGTTGGTATTGTGCAGCTGAGGAAGACTGTATTGATGCCTGGAGGGCCTCACTCGTTTTTTAAAAACTACAGATGGAGAGGCGGGAATGTTCATTGTATTTTGGACTGTGTCCCACAGCTATGAATGAGGTGTCGTTGTCCAGGGATGCACCTGTAAGCCAAGATGGCCTCACTCCAGTCCTGACCCCAACTCTGAGGCATTGAGATCTTGACACAGCTCTTGTCTAATTTGTGTCCTACCTTCTTTGAAATGGGTCAGTAAGATCCTTACAGGATTTCCAGGCTTGTGAGAAAGATGAATGAGTGAGTTCCCTTTCCCGTCACCCTAGTGTAGTGCCCGTCATGGGTCTTTACTCTAGATTGATCTTCATCCCAGAGGCAGATGCTGCTTTTCCAGCCATCAGAGCACCTTCTAGTCCCTCGATTGTCTACCTGTTTGATAAACCAGTATAGTCACAAGAAAAATTGGGATTGCTCAGATTGGTGTCAGCTGGATAGAAGTCCAGGTAACACAGCCGCTCTGCAGAGCTGCATGAGGTTGAGATGGCCTCCTTGTGGGTACAGGGGACACAGCTATCCTTTCCAAGGGCCCTGTGTCATCCACAGGAGCTGTGTGTGCTGTGTGCAGTTAGTCGTAGGAGGACTTAAAGCAGGCAGTGCAGAAAGCCACTTTCCCACCCCAGACGTGATTTGTTACCAGAGCATTGTCACTGGGGGTGGAAGTAAACTAATTCCTTCATTTTGTTTCCCAAAGTGAAGGCCTTGGAGTCTTTCAGCAATCTTCTAAACACAGTCTGTTTGATTCATGTAAGATGTCGCGTGGAGGGCCGTTCACAGAGGACAAAGTGGAAGACGTGAAAGCCCTGGTCAAGATTGTGCCCGTGTTCTTGGCTCTGATTCCTTACTGGACAGTGTATTTCCAAGTGAGTGCTGACCCAGCCTTGTGGCTGATGTCGCAGTGCAGGGCTCAGGGTTGTGTATCAGTTGCCATAGTTTCCAGTCATGGACTCAGGTTGGCTGCTTTGAGTTGCAAAACCTTTCTCAAGAAGCATCTGAGAATGGGTGTGCTTCTGGTTTTCTGGACCCTCCAACTTCTCCTTAGGTTGTCTGGAAGCTTTTTCAAAGAGACTGTATGGAGACTCAATATTTCTATGTCTGATTTTGAGAGGAGTTGCCACACTTCAGCTAGAGGAGGGAGGGTGTGTGCACAGACTTAGAGGCCCTGCTGATTTACCTGCACCATCTGCTTTCTTTATCCAGATGCAGACCACATATGTTTTACAGAGTCTTCATTTGAAGATTCCAGAAATCTCAAGTATCACCACCACCCATCACACGGTAAGAGACCTGGAGGTGGCAGGCGCAGCTGCAGCAGGTAGCTGCGACACTGTCACTAGAACTAGTTCCTCCTTAGTTCCAGCCTGCTGAGACTGGGTTGGCCAGGGCCATTAAACACAAGTACTGTCAGATCCAGCCCTCCCTCAGCTTAGAGCACACTTGTTTCCAGTCAGCAGCTCTAGCTAAAGCATCTTGGCGGTCATGCATGGGTGGTAGGGGGAACTGCTGTACTGTAGCTAATGCCATGCTCTGTGCAGCTGCCTGCAGCTTGGCTCACCATGTTTGATGCGGTGCTCATCCTCCTGCTCATCCCACTGAAGGACAAGCTAGTGGACCCGGTGCTGAGGAGACACGGCCTGCTCCCATCCTCCCTGAAGAGGATTGCCGTGGGGATGTTCTTCGTCATGTGCTCTGCCTTTGCTGCAGGTGAGCTACCATTTCTCTTGGTCCCTCTTCTCCTTCCTCTTCCAGTGCGGCTTGTGCAGCATGCAGAAGCTAGTGTATTGTGGTGAAGACACTGGGTAGCCAGGAACTCTTCATCAAGTGTCATTTTCTTCTCAAAGACAAACCTTCATCCTGGGACTGAGTAGACTTGCCCTGTGCTGCCCCATCCTGCAGGCCAACACTCAGTGTGGAGTGGGAATAAGAGGAAGAGATTCTGTGCAGGCATCTGACTTTCACAGTTGGTGAAGCCACCTATGTCCCAGCATGGAGAAAAAGGTTTTGTGGGATTGTTCCAGGCTCCTGGGACTCTCCCAACAAAAGTCTCAACAGTTGAAGAGCTAGTTCTCAGGTCCCATGCCACAGTTCAGCATGGGACAGTGTCCTAAGACACTTCTGTTTCCCCCATTCTTTTTGTTTGCTGATGAGGCTGGGTCTCCTCGCCTTTTCAGGAGCAGCAGGTACTCTTAACTGCTGAACCATCTTCCTAGCCCCTCCTCCTTGTTTAATGGTGAAAGAATAATAATGCCAAGGATTTGCCTGTTGTTACAGCTATGCCATGTTTATTATGCTTACTGTTGGGTTATTTTGTATGCATACGGGGGAGGAGGTATACACACCACAGCATATGTGTGGAGATAGAGGCCAACTTGCCTGAGTTCTCCCCTTCCACCATGTGGGTTCTAGAGATAAAACCCAGGTCATCAGACTTGGTGGCAGCGCCTTCTCCCATTCAACTGTCTCACTGGCCCAGAACTTTGCTTTGATTTCTACTTGACCTGAAAGTTACTTGGGGCTTTTTAGCATTTCACTTTGGTACTGAGGTTTGTGTTTGTGGTTTTGTTAGTGATGGCTTGTTTTGTAGAGTTGAGGGAGGTCCTGTGTTGGGGACTTGGGGGGTTTCTTGTTACCATGCCACAGTGGTGCCAGCTCGTTACTGAGGGGTTCCAGTGTGCTGTGTCTGCCTTTCATGTTCCTGCTATGCTGTCCTTTTCCTGAGCCTTAGCATTCTGTGCTTTATTTTAGTTCTACCCACAGCTTTGCTTTTATTTTCTTGAACTGAGGCAAGTTTTTGAGCTTTGTCTAGAGACTTGGACCCATTTATTTCAAGGACTGCACATTGGGTAATTCAGCGTTTGTTGTTGTTGTTTTGTTTGTTTGTTTTTTGGGGTTTTTTTTGTTTGTTTTTTTTTTGTTTGGTTTTTCCAGACAGGGTTTCTCTGTGTAGCCCTGGCTGTCCTGGGTAGACCAGGCTGTAGACCAGGCTGGCCTCAAACTCAGAAATCCACCTACCTGCCTCTGCCTCCCAAGTGCTGGGATTAAAGGCGTGTGCCCGGCCCAGCATTTTCTTTTTGTGTATGTGTCTGTGGCAGTGTCTTTGGGGACTTTGGTTGCTTACAGGAGAATGGGTAACTTCACAATGGCTATGCCATTAACGAAGTATCTCATTCTCCTCCAGTGACCATTGTACAGATTCTCAATCATCCTCCCAGTTTTAAAAAGATGAGGGGTGGGGGTGGGGCTGGAGAGATGGCTCAGCGGTTAATCATCCACCTGCTGCTCTTACTGAGGTCCTTGGTTCGATTCCCAGCAACTACATGGTGGCTCTCAACTATCTATAATGAGATCTGATGACCTCTTCTGATATGCAGGTATACACGCAGATAGAGCACTCATACGTAAAATATATAAATTTCAAAAACATGAACAGAATGAGTGGCCCAGACTTTTACTTGAGGATGAAACTAAATATAGTGACTATCTGTAAAATGCTCTGGTGAAGAAGAGGTGGATGACGCGACTGTGATCTGCCTAGGAAGCTGTCATGGTCACCCTCCTTTTTTGCTTGTACCTTCCAGAATTGTTGATAAGTTTCTGTAATACACAGTAGACTTAGATTAATGAGCGTATTAAGTGCTACACTAACTTGATTTTTAATTCTAGGAATCCTGGAGAGTAAAAGACTGGACCTGGTAAAGGAGAAGACCATCAACCAGACCATTGGTGGTGTGGTCTACCATGCTGCTGACCTGCCCATCTGGTGGCAGATCCCACAGTATGTGCTCATTGGCATCAGTGAGATATTTGCAAGTATAGCAGGTGAGTGTGTGAATGCTGGTGGCATCTGGGCCTGTCTGTTTTATATCCTGCACTGTGCCGAGCAGGGCCACGGTGCTTTGTGTGGGAGAGTGGTGGGGGAATTGTCTCTTAGAGCATGACCCAGTAAATAGTAGTCCTTAGTCCTCGGGCTAAGGCTGCCCTTTCTTGTTCAAAACCAGTGTTCCTTAAGATATTTTCACAAGGCCATCATAACCTGTCTTGTGTGTCCCATAGGAATGAGGGGGAAGTCACTATGGATGGCTTCTGCTAGACCTGTGTGTCCCCAAACTTTGCAGAGCTCAGTTGTGCTGCTGGTGCAGGCTTACATACATCAAAGAGCAAACCTGACTTACAGAGCTTGTTGTCATGGGCCTCTGTCTGTCATTAGTAATACCCTGCAGGGACAAGGCTTGGGGCAGGTTGGCTCTTGCAGCAGTGGGAAGAGAGGAGCATGCTGCGCCTTACCTCTCAAGCCCTGGCAGATTTCTGTGACTACTGACAATGGGCTCTGCTTTATCTTTGCCCAGCCTGGTCACTGGGAGTATAAGTTTATAGGTACTTGAACCTGTTCTGCTGCGTCAGCTGTGACGTAGGGTCCTTATAGAGGCCTCCCTCCAACCTCATTCAAGTCTTCACTTTATCTAAGGTTTGTTCATTTTACGTGTTGTCTGCATGTACATATGTATACCACATGCATACAAGTCCCCATGGAGGATAGAAAAGGGTATCAGATTCCTTAGTTACACATGGTTGTGAGCCGCCATGAGGGTGCTGGGAATAGAACCCTGGTCCTTTGCAAGAGCATCCAGTGCTCTAAACACTAAGCCATCTCTTCAGCCCCCTGACTCTAGAGATTTTGAGAAAGGATCTGACACTGCAGCCTGTTGAATGCTAGGATTTTAGGTATGAGACACCATGTCTGTCTTATGATAAAACTTCTTACAACTAATAGTGCCATTCTTCCTTGATGTATTTTAAGAGCTCTCATGAGGGTGAGTGGCTACATCTAATGCTGACTTCTCCAATCATGTGTTTCCAAGGACAGTCCTCCTGAGAGTGTTCACACCTTAGTGGGATCCATGTATACCGTGAAGCAGGGCACTGGGAAGCTGGCTTAGGTTGACCAAGGTGATCTTCTAAGAGTGACCTCCTTTTCTCTAGGTCTGGAATTTGCATACTCAGCTGCCCCCAAGTCCATGCAGAGCGCCATCATGGGACTCTTCTTCTTCTTCTCTGGCATTGGGTCCTTTGTGGGCTCAGGACTGTTGGCCCTGGTGTCTCTCAAGGCCATCGGGTGGATGAGCAGTCATACAGACTTTGGTGAGATTCGATGTCTGGAGGGGTGGGAAACCAGAGTGCTTGCTGTTGCTGTGGGTTGTGTGAAGATCCAGTCTGTCCCAAGAGGCCACTAGCCCAAACCGTGTTGAGTAGCACTGCCTTGTCAGCAGCTGCTGTATCTAGCTTAGCACTTTCTGAGAGCTGGGTGAGTAGTGAGACCCACATGTTAGCTCCTGTGTCAACCTGCTCTTACGTTTTGGTTTTCGGATGTTAGAAGGGTGGGTAGTGCTTTGTGAACACTGTTTTTGGTCAGTCTGCTGCTCCTGGAGGTGGCTTCTGGCGGTGGCTTCTGGCTGTTGATCTGGGCAGTTCTGCAGTGCTGTGTGGGAACCAGGGGCTACAACATCCTTTGCTTTTTAGATAAGTACATGTTCCCTATGCAAAGTTTGTACTGTGAGCATTTGTCCAGCTTAGTAGCATTTAATCTACTTTTATTGAATAACTTTGGGAAAGTCAGAAATTTTTGTTTAGAAATTGTGGGATTCCCAACACCTTGAGTTGGATTCCTTTGAACCTTGAGGTAATGCCCAGAAGCCCGAAACCCTTCCCAAACCTCCCTGGGTGCCTGTAACTGACTCTGCAGCTATATGAGGCTAGTTGTAAAATCAACTTGCTATCCTGGGGCTTTCCCTTGCTCTCATCCCCCTGAAAGAGTGACATCCCTGGAGTAGAGTCACCCTGCATGATGCAGACTTTCCCAAATGATGGTCAGTACAGGATTCTAGCTATTAGTTTAAAACATTTACTATTATATGTGCACATATTGCAGGCATGTGTGGAAGACAGTTGTCAGTTCCTGTATTTTTTAAGATTTTATATATATATATACTGTAGCTGTCTTCAGACACACCAGAAGAGGGCATCTGATCCCATTACAGATGGTTGTGAGCCACCATGTGGTTGCTGGGACTTGAACTCAGGACCTCTGGAAGAGCAGTCAGTGTTCTTAACCGCTGAGCCACCTCTCCAGCGGAAGACAGCTTTCAGAAGTCATTTGTCTCCTTTTCCTGTGGGATCTGGGGATCAAACTCAGGCCATCAGGCTTGCATGGCAAGTGTCTTTAATTGCTGAGGCATCCTACCAGTCCACAGTCGGGGTTTCACTCTGTAGCCTAGGGTTGCCTTAAAGTGCAGGCATGTCATTCCTACTTAGGAGACTGTTGTCAGAAGAGGTTGCGACCTCATGGGGATGCTCTAGCTCACCTTAGGGGACACTACATCAACCCTGACCACCTCATCTGGGAAAGTGCTAGTTCTGGGATTGTAGGTGTGAGCAGCCCCACTCCCAGTCCACTCCCTACCATAATTTACTAATTCAGTGTTTTTCGGGGATGGGGAGTCAAAGACAGGGTTTCTCTGTATATAGCTTTTGCTGTCCTGGATCTCAGTCTATAGACTAGACTGGCCTTAAACTCGCAGAGGTCCACCTGCCTGCCTCACAAGTGTTGGGATAAAAGGCATGAGATAGCACCACCACCAGGTATAATTTAGTGTCTTGTTGTCCCTAGCTGTTTCTGATAGGCTGCAACGAAACCTCTGCAGAGTTTCTTTGATTGCTGTCTAGCCAGTGTGTGTTTAAGGTAGCACTTAGCAGTGCCCAGCAGCTTCTCAATTTCTATTAGGGACTGGGGTCAGTGCTGTGCAAAGGCCCTGGTGTAACCTGATCTCTCTAGAACACCACCTTCTATAGAAGGGACAGTTGCTCCAGGCCAGCACCCCTTCCTCTCACCAGGTGCACAGCACCCTTCCCTTCCCCTCCTATGTCAGCATTCTTGCAGACGAGGAGGTGACCAGAGCTTATGTGGTGTCCCTGATGGGCTAGAGTTTCCTTGTGAGGTTTCAGGGGCTCCCTAGGCTTCCACTGCACTTCTCTGCATATTCCCAAAGGAGGCTAGACCTGGTAAACTGTAGTGTGCTTTCTGCTCTGGGGGCCAGCGGTGTGTATGTAACGACGCAGTCCACTTGTCTTGCCAGCTTCAACACTGCACATAAGATTACACCATCGGTACCTTGTCACAGTTGCAGACAGGTTCTGAAGATAGCTGTGTCACTGACCATGAGGAAACAGGACAGAGCTGGGAACAGAGCAAGGGCAAAGCTCTTTTTCATTTACTGACTGAATCATTCTTTGGTCTGCGAGGTTCAGGATAACAGGACTCTTGCCCCTTGGGGTAGACTCAGGGCTTTTGTCCTTCTCTGTGGATCACGTGTCTGTGCTTCTTGTGGGAGCCTGTGTTGTGCTTGCCCGTGTTGCTTGACATTTGATACTCATGAACATCTGCTCAGGTAGTAAAGGGTGGTTAAAATAAGCCAGCATAAAAAGGACATCAGGAGGAAGTCTACCTTCTCAGTAGAGACTAGAACATGCTTTTGAAGTGTCAGAAAGTGCAACAGCCTCCAGGCACACCATGAGCTGTGCGCCAGTTCCCTTCTGTGTGACGAGTCACCTAGAGTATGGCTGACGTGCTCCCCAGCAGCTCCTGGGAGCTATGAATGCTACCCGTGGGCACTAATGGGGACAGGAGGCAGGCTTTCTGAAGAGCTGGGTGGCACCCTCAGTGCCCCTTTCATGTTGTGCCCAGCTGTCATCCTGCCACCGTCATGTATGTTGGTCCTGGATCTTTGGAGTAGTCCTTGAGGACAGGTTGTTTGCAGAAGTGATGGTGCAGGGTGGGCAGCATTACAGCTGACACTGCTTTACGCAGGCCCAAGTCCTCACAGGTGCAGAGTCACAGTGGAGACCACAGGCTCCAACCTTCCAACTTGGCTGTTGAGCTCTACAGTCTGTGGCCCTGACTTGCACTGTCTTCCTTCCTTGGTATTTTGGGTGCTGTAAAATATGTGATATTCCTTTTACGGTGAGTCCAAGGTGTGTTCATTATAGCAGTGAGGGCTACCTGGATAGAGATGCAAGACTTGAAAATGCTAAGAAAAAGCATCTAGGTTGCTCTACCTGTGGGTTGACCGTTAGGGTCGCATATCAGATATTTACATTAGGATTCATAGTAGCAAAATTACAGTTATGAAGTAGCAATGAAAATGATTTTATAGTTGGGGTCACAGCATTAAGAAGGCTGGGAATCATTGCTCTGCTGAGACGATATCTCCTCATGCTACCTGTCACATGGGAAGGCCCACAAACTGGGGACCATGCTAGGTGCAGCTCCCTGCAGCATTGGTGAGAGGAATGTGGTATGGACTTTATTCATCCTCAGAAGTATCACTCAGTGCTGAATGTGGATAATGGCTTTAAGTGGAGTGACAGGAGAGCACCTCAGAGAAAGGCAGAAGTGAGTCTGTGCCCCAGACACAGTCAGGGACAGTAAGCAGCACAGGAAGCTTTTCTTTCATATTGTCTGTGTGGAGGAGAAAGTGCAAGTCATGAACATCTCTCTCTCAGGGGACTGAGGTGACACCAACCTCATAAGCCTTCCTCGGCATCAGAGCTAGGCTGGGACCCCGCCTTCCCTCTGTCCTTTCACCAAGGATGGGAGAGCCCTGGGAGGCAGGTGGCTCGTGCCCATTGCCCTGTCAGGTGGCCAAGAGCCAGTGAGAAGGTGCCCTGTCTGTAGAGTATGCTTACCAGGAGGTGTCTGCTCATTCCTAGGGAACATCAACAGCTGCCACCTGCATTACTATTTCTTCCTGCTGGCCGCCATCCAGGGAGCTACACTGCTGCTCTTCCTCATCGTGTCTGTGAAGTACGACCGCCAGCGAGCCAGGACAGATGGGGGCCCAGCCAGCACGAGGACCTGATGCAGCCAGCCAGCATGCTCACAGGTTCATCAGACTCTAAGGCCTCAGGGCTTACTGACTACCAGGGCACTGCCAGCAAGCAGGTTGAGGCTAGATTGTTGGTGTCCCAGCTTCTTGCATGTTGTCTGGACTGGCTTCTCCCTCCCTGTGTCCAGATGATGGTGGTGAGTGCCTTACTGTGGCCCGTCTCGTGCACGGGGCCTGCCAGGAGATGAGAATGTGGCTTCTCCCATTGAAGGTCTCTGCCAGTCCTGAGCCAGCTGTGCTTTCTCTTTTCGAATCCTGGGCAGCCACTGTTTTGCTGCTGGTATCCCTATTCCTTACAAATACTGTTACTTCTTCCTCATAGCATCTCCTTTAAGATTAGCAAGCGCTTCCATCAAGGCGTAGGAGGATTCTCTTTAGAGATGAAAGTGTGGTTGATGTCACCCCTAGGAGCTGCATCTACTCCAGTCATTGTCTCTCGTCATAGGTCTTGCTGAGGCCAAGGCCTTTGTGGGTCAGTAGTGTAAACTCATCTGCTCAGAAAGTAGGTTTTATTGACTGAGATGACGTTTTTCTTATTAGACTAGGCTGGTCTCAATCTTGGGGTTACCTCCTGTCTGCTTCTCAAGTGCTGTGATCTCAGATGTCTGTCACTGTGGTCAGCAGGACTTAGGTCACGAACTACTGATTGCTTTAAGCACATGCATCAGTGGTGACTGAGGACACCATGTCCTCACTGAAACCAGACAGCAGCTGGCAGGAGGTTGGCAGTTGCACCAGGCAGAGCTTTTCTGAGAACTTGACTCTGTGTAGCAGTAAGGATGGAGGCAGGTGGTGAGTGGGGAAAACATGGGAGCTGTTGGGCTAGTCGCCCCCCTTTGTATTGTTACTGACATTTCTGGGGTTCTGAGTTTGTCAACTAAACTGTTCTGTGTGTTGCTGTGTTTTGTATAATTTTATAAAAGCTTCTCAGACATGACACCAAGAGCTTCCTGGGTGATTTCTTCATACTCTGCATCAATTCAGCGACCCCCTACCCTACAGGTTTCTTTTCATGGCAGAAGCTGCTGCCAGCTCAGCCTTTCATTCCTTTGGCCGAGTATTAGAGCCACAGTGTTCAAATACACTTCTGCCAGAAATCTGACTCTCCCTCTCTCACACCAGGTAGAAAGGCTTCAGGGTAAAAACCATCCACTGTACCCTCCCTCGTTCTTGGCTTTAAAGGGAGGTAGTTCTGCAGAGGTTCGCCCTATCTTAAAAGAGAAGCTGGGTGCTGAAGTCATTAACCTCCTGCTGTCATAATGTAGGCCTTGGGTTGATGAGAGGGCCCAGCAGGGAAAAGTGCCTGCCACCAAGCCTGAGACCTGCGTCCGTGATGGAAGGAAAGAACTAGTTGTCCTGAGTTGTCCTCTGACCTTTACACACCAACATGGTGTGCAATCCTCAACCCCAAGTAAAACATGTAATATTCTAAAAGTAGGTTTTCTTCACAGGGTCTTCTGTATTTGTATGAGAAGGAACTCTGCCTCCCCTTTGTGTGCTCAGGGTGTGTGCTGGTCATAGGCACCTCTGATTTGACAGCCCAGGGAGCACCCTAGGTAAGACAAGAATGGCAGCTAGGCAAGAGACCCTGGTGTGATAAAAAGGGCCTGTGGGAACTGTCTCAAAGCTCCTGGGGCTGAGTGTGGTGAGAGCGGACTGGCTTCAGTACCAGCCACACTCAGTGAGTGGCACCTCCACCTGGAGAAATGCAGCAGCTGTTGATGGAAGCCCACTATACTGATGTGCCTGGTGCTGAGCAGAGTGGCTTTCCCTCGCCTTGTCTTCCACTTAGCTGCCCAAGTTTGAGAATGATCTTGCATGTTAGTCAAACCTGGGAAAGACTGATGGCTGCCAGATTCACCTCCAGTCCTGTGTGTCTGCAGGAGATCTACTTGTAGTTGGATCCTGTGAGACCTGACCGTGGACTGTTGGAGCTGCTGCTAGTCCTAAAGCGTTTGCGTTTGCATCTGAACAGACAGACTGCAGGTGGTCAACTTGACCTACAGTTGTAAATAGGCAGTTGAGTAAAAAACATACAAGCTGAGCTGTGCTGTTTGGGGTGTTTAAAGCTGTGTATGCCCTGAATTCTTGGCTGTGTTACCTCAAGTGATCTCTGTGGAGACAGACTAGCTGCTCCAGGGCGTTGTGTGTTCCCACAGCCTGAGGCAAAAGCAGATTATATATATATGTGTGTGTGTGTGTATATATATATATATACACACACACACACACACACACATATATATATATATATATATATATATATATATATATATATATATTTTTTTTTTTTTTTTTTTTTTAAAATCATGGTTTCTCTGTGTACCCCTAGCTGTCCTGGAATTTGATATGTAGACCAGGCTGGCCTTGAACTCAGATCCTTCTACCTCTGCCTCCCAATTGCTGGAATTAAAGGCATGTGCCATCACCACCTGGCAACAGTGATTTTTATAAAACCAACTTCTTTCAAGGTACTTGGTCCCTCAGGGCTGCAGTTGATGATACTTAAGCAGGTCATGGCCCTAAGTCCAATTTCAGTTGACTAGTGGCTATTTTAGTATTAAGGTCTAACACTTTGTTTTTTGCAAATAGGGTCTTAATAAGGACATAGGTGATGTGCTGAATAAGAACTTATCAGATATACAAAAGAGAAGCAGGTGATACCGAACTGGGTCTGTAGTTGTATACCATAGATTTGTTCATCTCCAAGTCACTGCACAGTCAGGATCTGAGCGGGGCCGGGACTACATCTCTTGTCTGCTTTACTGACTCTGTCCAAGCCAACTTAACCTAAAGGAGAGCTCTGATTTAAGGTAAGCACCTGACTAGCAGGCCCTGTGGTCACAGTCTATGTCACTGCACCAGAGGCCATATTCATTCGCCTTTTTATGCCTACCGTCTGGCCATGTGAACACTGGAGGGAGTGGAGGGCAGCTGTTGGACCCCAGAACTGTGATAGGGACAGTTTATCCAGACCTTTTCCTAGCTCTGCTCTCACTGATCCTGTCAACACTGTATATGTTAATCCCCCTAGCCCTTCCTTGGGTCATTTATTTCTAATTCTTTCTCTAGAACTCAGACCTGAATTTCTCACAGGGCTAAAGAGATGTCTCCTACCTGATCATACCGATGTATAAGTAAGTGTATTTAGTGTCTTCTGAGAAGAGTTTATCTTCAGCTCAGGCCTGGGTGCTCATCCTTCAGTGATCTCTCAGTATCCAGCACATTTTGCTACTGGTATGTAGGGTCCTGAGGAGAGTCAAAAAAGGTACTGTGGTAGTTTGAATGGGAGTGATTCCATAGGGTCTCCTGCAAGAACAACAAACGAGGAAAGAGCAGAAAATGGGGGCCCTTGAAGTGACTCACACATCTGATACTATCTGACCACGAAGTGGAAATTCAGCTTTTTGCCTTCCATCCCAAGTAAAAGAGGATTGGTGTTCCTTGCAACAGCATGGTAGCTCACAACCATCTGTAAATTCCAGGGGATCCGACTCCCTCTTCTGGCCTCCGTGAGTACTGCATGCATGTGGTACATAGACATGCATGCAAAATACCTAGACACATAAGTTTTAAAAGACAACTCTTGGCATCAGAAACTTGTAGGCAGCATCGAGTCTTGGGGCACAGCTTGCTCTTCTAACTAATGCTGTGTGGGGTCAGGACAGCAGCCAATGGCTCTCTATTTCTAAGCAAGGTCATTTTAAGGTTCTATGTGTATTAGAACTTTAAAGGTTGGAGCATTTAAAAACTGCAGCCTTCTAAAGACTTTGGGAAATTGGTCAAGGCGCCTCCCAGGGGCCTGAAAAGAAAGGAGCTGGGTTGGATTGCTACCCTACCTTTGACAGGTATCTCATGTGCCTTGCTTGCGGTATAACTGTTGAACAGGCTCTCACTTGCTGCAGCTGCTGGGTGTCAGTGCTTGGCAGAGTCGTGAGCAGCTGCCTCCACATGGACACTCAGTGTAGAGCAGGGCTGGCTGAGGTAGAAAGCCCGGCAGCAAGAAGACCCTTCGCACATCTCCCTCCAGAGCCTGCCTAACAAAAGGCCTCCCTCAGGTCACCACAGACCACTACCACCAATTTCTCTGTTTTGGGCAACAACTCACATTATAGTAATTTATATCACTCCAGTCAAGCAAAAATGACATCCCACACTCGTTAGAAATGACTGGAAAGTTCATCCAAAAGACCCATTTAGTGTGGTCTCGTCTGTTTCTGTCCCCTGTGAATGATATGATCCAAGGGCTGAGATCAGAGAGCCAGCTCAGTGAGGGATGAAATACCATGAGCACAGATACTAAACACATCCTTTTGCCCCCAATTCTGGCATAGGCCTCACTATGGCTGCCAGCTATGCACAGGACAGGAACTCATACTGCCTGTGTGGCTACAGCTGAAAGAGCCAGGGAGAGGCTGAAGGAAGCTGGCTCACCAGGGTCTGGTTCTGGAGCATTCCTAGTAAGCCGGGACCCTTTGGTGGCTTTAACCAGACTGGTTTGATCTGACTGATGTGGGCCAAAGAGGGATGTGGGCTCTTGGGCCATGTCTGAAGGGAGCCTGCACCCTCGGCAGGGCCATGGAAGCATCATGCAGCCAGCTCACCAAACTGGACAGAGCTAGCTCAGGAAGAACTCAGTGGGGAACCTCTGTGGGGTGGGGTGGGGTGGGGTAGGGTGTGCAATGGATCAAGGACACAGTGCTTTGCAACCTAGTCTGAAGAGGTGGGAAATTTCTCTGCCCCAAGGTAAAACACTTGGTTTGACGTCCAAAGGAGGACGTCTTCGAAAGGAAGAGCTTTGAAAATAAATCAGAACCTTACAGATGCAACTGCCAATTATAAATGATAGAAATATTACTGGCAATCTCAGAAAGTGGTCTTTTTTTGGGGGGGGGGAGGGGGGAGTCCCTCTGATAACCCAGGCTGGCCTGTAACTTGTAGCAATTCTGCCTCTGCCTTCAAGAACCATACCCAGCTATCTGTCTATATTTTTATTGGTTATTTATTTACATTTCAAATGTTGTCCCCCTTCCCAGTCTCCCCTCCGCAAGCTCCTTATCCCTCTTCCCCCCCTCCTTTTTTCTAAGAGGGTGCTCCTCCACCCATTTTGAGTCAGGGATTTACTCTAGGCCAGACTGTCCAGGAGAGCTTGCTAGGTAGCTAGCCTAGGATGGCCTCTAGTGTCAGCCTTATTCTTCCCAACTTCAGGACTGCAGGCAAGAGCAATTATGTCCTGTCCTGCCCACACCTGGTGTGTGTGTGTGTGTGTGTGTGTGTGTGTGTGTGTGTGTTTTGTCCTAACTATGTAGCTTTGGGTTGCCTGGAGCATCTATGTAGACTGGCCTGAAACTCAGATAGTTCTACAGCCTCTGCCACCTGAGTGGATCACTACACTCAGCTACCTATTTTGTATATGCACATGTGTGTGTGCTTACATGTCTATCTGTGCAGCACATGTGCTGTGCTCATGGAGGCTAGAAGACAGAGTCAGACCCTCTGGATCCAGAGTCACAGGTGGTTGTGAGCCACCGTGTGTATACTGAGAACTGAACCCAGGTTCTCTGCAAGAGCAGTCAGTGCTCTTAACTGCTGAGCTGCTCTCCAGTCTTCCCCCTCCCTTTAATTTTATGTGCATGGGTGTTTTTCCTGCATGCCTATCTATACCACGTGTGTGCAGTGCCCTAGGAGGCGGAAGAAGGTGTTAGGCCTGAAGTTGCAGCCATAAGCTGTCGTGTGAGTGCTGGGAGTTAAACCCGGATCCTCTGGGAGTGTCCTTCACCACTGAGCTGTCTCTTCAACCCCATACCTGGTAATGTAAGAACAAGTCTGTGACTTTGGTGGATCCACAGAACCCATTCAAAAGACATTTTCAAAAATAAACATTTGAATCAAATCTGTACACGTTATACTGATATTATCATTGCCATCAAAATGTTAATTTTTATATTGATATCATATTTACGTGAATTTATATAAGTTTTTACAGATCCAAAGCAGGCTCATTTACCCTTGGTATACACGTGTGTCCTCTCATTATTTCCACAGTTGTCTGGTTATAATCACCACTGCTGTTTGTATAAAGAACAATTTGGCACGAGCCTCTAATCCCCCTCACTCAGGATCCAGAGGTAGGCAGATCTCTGAGTTTGAGTCTGCCTGATCTGCAGAATTCCAGGACAGCTAGGGCTACACAGAGAAACCCTGTCTTGAAAGTTTGGGACACTGGAGAGATTGCTCAGAGATGAAGACTGTGTGCTTCTCCTTCAGAGGACCTGAGTTGTTCCCAACATCCACATTTGGTGGCTCACAACTGCCTGTAATGGCCACTGGTACAGGTCCTTGTCTCTGTTTCTCATTTTCTCACCCACCCCCCACAGTTTTTGTATGTAAATTCCTTTACTTTTTTCTTTTTTTTAACTGATCACTCTTAACATAGCAAAGCCTGTCAAGCCTATTGCCTCTCTATGAGGAGATGGAGCTACAGCAAAATTGTAAGACATAGACTATGGATTTATCTTGTTAAATATAGGAACTCCGCCCAAAGCCTCTTTGCTGTAGGACTCAAAGGATCCTGTGGTGTCAAAAATGAATTTCACCCTTTGCTGGAGTGCCATGTATATCCCCATCCCATTCTGTGCGCCTATGTGGGGAAGTTTTAGTACTACTTACCACTCACTTTTCAATCTCAATCTCTCTCTCTCTCTCTCTCTCTCTCTCTCTCTCCCTCCTCCTCCCTCCCCCCCTCTCTCTCCCTTCCCCCTCTCCTCCCCCATCTCTTCTGCGCGTGTGCGTGTACGCGCACACAAACACGCTTTAACCATTGCCATCTGCTAAAAGCTTCTCAAGTCCAGGGTTCCTGAGGATCCATTGTCTGGATAACTGATTAAAATTCCCATCTGACTGAGCAGAAACAGTATGACCTCCATTTTCAAAAACTCATTCAGTCCCATATAGGGCACTTAGAATCACACAATAGTTCTTCAAAGTTCTGAAATCTGATTGAATAAAGGCACCAAACAAAAAGAGCACACTGCTTTTTTTGAAGTTTTGACATATAGCTAAAAATCTGTGATGAAAGTAACAGGTGTTCTGCATGTATGGGAACACCCAAAGATTCTGGGCTAGGTTGCTGTTTACCCATTACTATGTAATGGATACCCAAGTAGTTGAGCATCTTACAATCACACACACACACAGCCCCTTCTGTGGGCTGGAGACACACTGCGTAGACTTGGGAGTTAGGTCACATTGCCCATTGTGTCTGGTTTCCCTGCAGAGAGGTTGTTCTCCAGGCTTCCTCAGAGAGTGACTGAAGAGCCTCAGAGCTGCCTTAGATTTAGGGGTTGGAAAGACACAGAACAAGAGGAGGAGAAATGGACACCAGTGAGAGGCAGAGCCCCTGTATCACCCAAGTTAATTAAAATTTGTATTGGGGATGGAGATGTAGCCCAGAGGTTAAGAGCACTCTTTGTTTTTTTGTTGAGGATCAAGTTTTAATTCTCAGCATCTACATGGTGGCTCACAGTCAGGTTTAAGTCCAGATGCAGAGGATCTGATGCCCTCTGCTGGATTGTGTGGGTATCTACCATGTGGCATACACTCACATATACTTATACATAAATCTTATTTTAAAAGTTGTGTTGGAGCTGGAGAGATGGCTCATCTGTTAAGAGCACTGGGTGCTCTTCCAAAGGACCTGGGTTCAATTCCCAGCACCCACATGGTAGCTCACAGCTGTCTGTACTTCCAGTTCCAAGGAATCTGACATCCTCACAGAGGTATATGCGGGCAAAACACCAATGTACATACAGTAAAAATTGGTCATTTTTAAAAGTTAAAAAGTTGTGTTCATGTTACTGAAAAACCAAAATAAGGATCCTTAGTATTGCTATTTTATAAACAACTTGCAGTCATATTTACAACAGTGCCAGCGATTTCAAACTCAATCGAACAGCATTTCAAAAGTCACATTTTGGTGTCATTTATCGAGTAAATTATAACTATAATACCTGATGCTGTATTCAAAGGACAAGTGTAAAAGCCTGTGTGCTAACAAAGGCAGCGCTTCTCTCTTCCCTCATAAGGAATCAGCTGGCTATGGCGAGCACACCTCTGGTTCCATCACTTAGAGTCAAGGCTCTAGGATTGCAGTAAGTTCACGGTTAATTTGAACCACACAGTGACTTCCAAACCAGACTGGACTATAGTGTGAGGTCCTGTTATAAAACTCTAAATAGGAGCTGGAGAGGTGGCTTGACAGTTAAGAGCTTGCTGCGCTTGCAGAGGATCTTGAGTCCAATTCCCAGCACCTGCATGACAGCGCACAACCTCCTGTATGTAACTCTACCTACCAGGAATCAGATGCCCTCTTCTGGCCTTTTTGAATACTGCATGCAAACAGTATAAAATAAAACTTATAAGGCATGATCCAAAGACCCCATGATACCCATAGTCACTTCTGGAATAATCCAGGCTAGGTCCCCCAGTGTGGTTAAAAGAAAAAAAGAAATCACAGACTATCCCAGTTTGCAATTGACTCAAGAATTTTGTGTAGGTTTTTCTTCTTTGAGACAGGATCAAATGTAGTAGCTAAGGCTGGCCTCAAACTCTGACTGAGCATGACCCTGAACTTCTGATTCCATTGACTTCATGTCCTGAGTGTTGGGGTCACAAGCATATACCACCACACCATGTTTATGCAGTGCTGGGGCTAGAACCCCTAATCTTGTGTATCCCAGGCAACTTCTCTTTCAACGAAGCCACAGCCACAGCTCCTAACTTACTTGCTTTTGCGCTGTCTTTGTTTCTGTCAAGACATGCATAAGCCCCACATTGATACTGAGCGCTGTATCTAACTTTATCCCCAGGTCTGTTTTTTGTGATTCTCTCAGTTAAGGTCACATAGACATGGCATTCACTGGCTGATACTCAATCTATCCTCCAGCTTTCAGGACATATGATACTTCTCATGGCCTAGTTTTCTCCAGCTCTCCAGCAGTGTGTTCTCTCCTGGCATCTTCAAAGAGTTGTCAAAGTGACCACCCAGTGCCTTGGTTTAGGATTATGATGGCCTCTTCAAAAGTGCATCTGAATGCCAGCTTCTATTTTTCTTGGGTGGTGGTGAAATCTTCAGAGGTGAGGCCTAGGGACAGGAAGCTATGTCACTGGGGTATGCCTGTGAAGAGGTACTAGATCTGAGTCCTCTCTGCTTTCCAGAAATGATCTGAGCAGTTTCCCCAAAGGGACCCAAAGGAAACCTTTAGACTTCAAGTGCTTTGTTACAGTGCCAGGAAACTGACTGACAGCTGGGCTTCTCTCATCCTCCATATTTGGTAGAAAAGCCACCATATCTTTCTTTGAGGGTCTTCTGCAGAGGCCCGGAGCTTGATGGGGTGAGTCTCTGTGAGTCACTGGTTCTCATCCAGCCCTATGCTGCTTGGCTTGTGCTGGGATCTTGCAGCTCTCAAGCTTGAAGGTCCTGCTAATGTTCCCACTCACTCCATTGGAATGCATGGTCCTGGGCTATTCGTGGTTTGTTTTACTCCGGTCAAAATATTGACTCTGGAAGCAGCAGACACCAGCACAGCCTTCAGAGGTTTCTTTGTTTGTTTTTAAATTACTTCAGCTGAAGAGAGCCCCAAAGGAGAGCAAATGTTTTGTTGGAAATACAGGGATTGAAGACAGAAGGAGATGCACATTGAGGGACAGGTTCCTTTGTCTGCTGGGCATTTCTCGGGGGACAGGAAAGGGAGACTAGACCAATTTTGAGTATACACAGGGGGTCTTCATGGGATTCAGCATGGCTTGCTGGCCCTTCCCACTTAAGTGGGTTTGAATGAATAAGAGAAAATGGATTCAAAATTCAGAGAGATTAGGAAACAATAGCGCTGAGGAAGAAGGGCAGCTGATGGGACACAAGCTTCACCTGCCCCTGATTTGCACTGATTGAAATCACAAGCCCTGCTGCTCTTGCCCAATGATAGTGGGTGGGAATTATTACCCCAGGCAGCAGCAGAAGATGGTGGGTATAGACACATTTGCCTGTTGTTATGGTTCAAATATGAAGTCTCCCTAAAAACTTGTGGGTTTAAAACACTTGGTCTCCAGCTGATGGCAGCTTTTGGTGAGACTGCAGAACCTTTGGAGTGTTGGGGTGGGGGTTGAGGGCGATAACTGGGTTCTACCTTCAGCCCCTCTGTCCACTCCTAGTGTGGCCATTTATCATGTGGCTGCCACACACCCACCCCGTGCCATGAAGCTGCCCATCTTCATTCCCTCTGTGATAGCATGAATTACCTACTTGATGGGATCTAAAATCATCTGAAAAATAAACCTCCAGGATTGTGACAGATTATTTAGCCTCCGGGCATGTCTATGGGGGACTATCTTGATTAGGCTATTTGAGGTGTAAAGACCCATCCATGTTGGGTGACGCTAGTTCCTAGGCTGAGGACCTGCATTCTATAGAAAGGAGAAAGATGGAGGTGGAGGGGGTAAGATTTTTTCAGTGGTTAAGAGCACTTGCTGCTAGGTTTTTAAGAAAACCCAGGTTTGGTTCTCTGCACCCACATGTCAGCTAAAAGCCACCTGTAAATCTAATTTCAGGGAATCTGATGCCCTCTTCTGGTCTTCATGGGTACCAGGCATACACATACTGCGAATACATTCAGGGAAACACTGACAAAATTAAAGCTTTAAAACAAGTAGCTAGCTGAGCCCAAGCATTCAGCATCCTCTGCTTCTCCATCTGACCAGCTTCTTCAACTCCTGCCACGTGACCTCCCTGCCCTTCTGGACTGCAGTCTGGAACTGTGAATCACAATAAACTCTCCCTTCCTTGAGCTACTTTGGTTATTTTATCACAGCACCAGGAAGAAAGATCAAAGACACTTTCCCCACTATGGCGTAGAGCTGAGCAGGTGACACATGGAGGACTATGTGACTGCAAAGTCACCAAAATGTTCTTCTGATGGCCTGTTCCAGCTCTAAACAACTGACTGTATGAAAAATCATATCCACAGTAAGATCCCATCTCACCCTAACTGGAAGGGCTAAGGGCTATTATCAAGAAAATAGCAAATGCTGGTGAGTGTGTGGAAACAAGGGCCCTCTTGGCGGGGGATCTGCTAGGGGAGTCGTCTGGATTTCTTTGCAAAGAATTAAAAGATTTGGAGTTTAAGATATGAGCTGCAAGACTTGAATCTGATGAGATAGCTTCAAGTGCTTGAGGCAGGACACTGCCCTCTGAGAGATGGGCTTATGGGTTGAAGTGACCTTAGTAAGGAATCCTAAATCCTCAAACTTCTGGAGCTTTTGAGTCCACTGCAAGGTTTCTGCTCTACCCTTTATAGTCATGTATCTATCTGCCTGACAGTAGTGCTTTCAAATAAAGGGGCAGAGGGCTTCTTACCCAAGCAATGAATGCCCAGAGCTACCCCTCACCCACAACTGGGGCCCTAACAAAGACTATTTATTTCCCTCTTGAATGTAAAACTGCAGTTTAGTAGGGAGAACACATACTGACCAGCAGCAGTCAGCACAGCCTGAGTCTGGGTGCTCTGCTGTGGAAGTCCCACTTACTATTCTGCCTGGTGGTAACTGAGAACAAGACATCTCCCAAGCAGGAGCTGGAGCTCTGCTCTCCATCCTAGCATCTAATTCCACCAATGGCCATATCACCAACCTTCCTCCTCCCTGCAAAGGAAGCCCCAGCCCTCTTTAGCTGATGAATCACCCCTTTGCTTACCGAAACTTCTGAGAACTGCTTTCTGAGGTTCTTCCCCCGACGACTGTGACCTCAGTACTACACGGCCCTTAATTACTTTCTCATTGATTTCTCTTCCTGGGAGCTGGTTGCAGCTAAGGTGAAATCTCAAGGCTGATGGAAAATTCGATGCTTTTCTCATGCTTCCTATCCCGACTAAGGACTCAAATAGATAAGAAAGTGCTGCCTTCTGGGTACTTAAGCTAAGTAATGGAGAAGTCTGGACATCCAATCAAAGTCAAGAAGTGCTGATCACAGCCAAACATTTTGGGATAGGATATTGGTCAGGAAATGCAACTGGAGCCTTCAAGTTGAGAAGAAGGCTGTAGAAAGTCTCAGCATGGAGCTGGTATGGTAGTGCACACCTGGGGTAGAGGCAGGTGGATCTTGATGAGTTCCAGTCCAGCCTGGTCTACACATTGAGTTCCAAGTTAGGCAGGTTTATACAGTGAGACCCTATCTCACAAACCACGTCTCACCACGAGCTCATTGTCAAAGGATGCTGGCTCCATGGTGGGCTTATCCTTTGGGGTGAAATCAGCTACATACTGCAATATGTAGTAGTCCCCGAGGGAACTGGTTTAAAATCATCCTGAAAGGCCTGCTCTGGGCCTTCCCATTCTCTAGATGGTGTGTTTATGGTTTGGCCCAGGGAGATGCGTTTGTTGGAGGCTTGGTTCCCAGCAGGTGGCGCTGCAGAGAGGCGATTGCATCAAGAAGGTACCAACATCGTCAGGGGTTAGCCCAGTGAGCTCAGAACGGAATGGGATGGAAGGAGGAAATGTGCCCATGGGGTCTTTGATAAACATATCTTAACCTTGGACCCCGCCTCTCTGCCTTTGCCTCCTGTCTACCACAAGGTTGACAGGCTGTCACATGCACCTGCTGCTGTGATGTTGAGCATTTTCACAGGCCCCTATCACTGGAGTCCACTGAACTTGGAATAAAACCTTGGAAACCAGGAGCCCAAATACACCTTTCCTCCCTTGTTTACCTTGGGTAATTTTTTTTTTTTCATGGCAATGAAAGAGGACTCCCAGAATAAGCTGAACCTCGAGCCTTTTCTCTAGAGGCATGGGGATTCTCTGGGATGGCCAAGGAAACCTATTTTTAAAAAAGGTTTATTTTTATTTCTAAGTATTTGTGATGCGGTGGTGGTGGTGGTGGTGGTGCATATGTGTGTGTGTGTGTGTGTGTGTGTGTGTACACATGCAAATCTCAGGGTATAGTCATTCACTTAAAATCTCGTTCAGCTCCTACACAAAGTATCCCAAAAGCCTCAACTATGGTAATTGAATGGCTCCCTGTGATCCAGCAAGACTCTGTTGTCCTTGACTAAAGGCATTAAACCCTTTCCCCTGGTATTAACACCGGCTTTTGTAACCTCAAACCAAACTGCTCCATAATAATAAAAAAAAAAAATGAAAATTACTCTATTGCATTTAGCCCTAATGTTATTCACTTCCATCCCTCAAAAATTTTTATATGCTCTTAACGTATGGAAAGCAGGGCATCAATGGCCCATTATCCCTTAAAATGAGAAATCATATATTTTCTCCCTCATGATAAAAGGGCTTGGCTCTGCAAGGAAAGGGGAGAGTGATGGCTGCTTTCTTTCAGCCATTCCAGTGAAGGTCACTTCCCTCAGGGAGGGGGAGCTCGGGATGGGTGGAGCCTGGAGACCAGGACTGACTGTGAGGTTCAGGGCATTGGCCACGAGCCTGTGCTAATCTTGTTTATAGTCTTCCTTTACCTTTGCAAACCTCAACCAGGCCAGGGAAATAAATGTCTCAAGAAACTAAGAATCATGATTAAGACACAGTGGAAGGGCATCCTGATGGTGTCCCAGGAAGCAGGTAGGACAGGGGTTTTGCTGTTGTTGTTTTTTGTTTTTAACAGACCGGGCTGGCTAGTTTTATGTCACCTTGACAGAAACTAGAGTCACCTGAAAGGTGGGAACCTCAGTTTGGGAAAATGCCTAAGATAAGATCCAGCTGTAGGGAATTTTCTTACTGTTTGATGGGAAGGGCCCAGGTCATTGTGGGTGGTGCCATCCTAGGGCTGGTGGTCCTGGGTTCTATAAGAAAGCAGGCTGAACAAGCCATGGGGAGCAATCCAGTAAGCAGTTCCCTCCATGGCCTCTGCATCAGCTCCTGCCTCCAGGTTCTTGTCCTGTTTGAGTTCCTGCCCTGACTTCCTTCAACGATGGACTGAGATGTGGAAGCATACGCCGAATAAATTCCCCTATATTGCTCTGGTCATGTTACTGTGGTCAACACAGCAAGCAGGGTTGCTACAAAGAGCAGCTTTGATTGGATGAGCGGAAACCTTCAGTTATAAACCTGGCGTGATTGGTTAAGCAACTGGGAATCCCTAGCTGGGAACTGCTGACTTCAGAGATTTATCCCTGGGATAAATATCCAAGTCTCTGGAAACTTCCAGGGCCTTGACCTGTAGTGGGTTAGAGCCTAAGGTCTTACAAGCAACTTTCCAGCTTCATTTGGAAAGTGGGGCCGGAATTACCACATGTCCTTCAGACTTGCCCCACCAACCTCGATGTTTTCCCACTCTGCTTCTCAGGAAGGCTGAGGGTAATATTCTTCTCCCCAAACCAGTTTCTTATACAAGGTCTGATTGTATTTTACACGACGAAACAACATACCGAGAGAAAGGACCAGAAACAGTATAAGAAAGCAGAAATAAACTCTCGATTCTCGAGGCTAAGAATCAGAAACCAATATTTAGGCAGCGTTCTTTGGCTTATGGACAAAGCACTCAAATCACCACTTCTGCTTTCTCATGCGTTTGCCCAAGCCTCTCTCTCTATTGGAACCCTCTGTTCTGAGAGGGGCATAGTTACTAGAGTAGGGGAATCCATAGTCAAGAGTGAACCTGTCTGTCTATCTCCGAATCTGGAAGGACCGTGACTCTAAGTTTGCATCCTAGGATTATTAACGGATGTGAGATTTGGGTCACGGTCTAGCTCAATACAGATGGAGATGGTGGTGTAGATAAACCACATACCATTGACGAGACAAAAGGTCTCTGTGTGCAATTCTTATGAGGAAAGAACCTTCCAGATACACCCTCCCCCCCAAACAGGATTCATTTATTTTTTTTTTTTTTGTCATTGGCTAAAATGGTGCCATATCCCTATTGTGAACCAGGCGTCTGCTTTGGGAAGGGGACAGCCTTCCCTGTTCATCCCCTGGTATGGAACACATTGTCACGCATGTATAGGATTGATTAGTGTACTTGTTGGCAAAACTTGCCTCAGCCTCTACTTCCTGTATCCCTGCTCCTGACAAGATGACCCTGAAGCCCCTCCATAGGAGGTGGGCTCTGCCTTCAGAGGACACCCCTCCCAAGCATGGACATTATGCAATGGGGAATGATGTGGTGATTGAAAAGAATGAAGGGCCACCCATGCTACAATAAAGGATAAAAGTGCTTCTAAGCCCAAGCCAGCACAAGTCCTCAGTCTGTAGGATTCCATTTATATAAAATACATGGACTTAGTATGTCTATAGAGACAATAAGGGGGCCAGTGGGGAGGAAGTACTGGAGAGTCAGCCAATGGAGAAGCATTTCTAGTGGGGGTAGTGAGAAAGCACTAACGTGAGTTGTAATGGGGGCTGAGGGTGTGGCTCAGTGGTTAGGGTGCTTACATAAAGCCCTCTGTTGAATACCCAACAGGACATAAATTCAGCATGGTGACTCTGCCTGTATTCTTAGCATAGGGGAGGTGCAAACAGCCCTGGAAATTGAAGCCTTAGCTAATGTAGCAAGTTCAGGGTCACCCTGGACTACATGAGACTC
Source organism: Rhabdomys pumilio (assembly GCA_030674055.1). Lineage (NCBI taxonomy): Eukaryota > Metazoa > Chordata > Mammalia > Rodentia > Muridae > Rhabdomys > Rhabdomys pumilio. The sequence goes on from JANHMN010000023.1 coordinate 24,910,536, forward strand.
TGTCTCAAAAAAAAAAAAAAATTAATCTACCATTGTAGATGCATTCTACAGGGAATAACTAATAACCATCAAGTATACACTCGAAGTGAACCAACTAGGTACGGTATGAATTCGTAAGGAGGTTAAGAATGATGAATACTGGTGGCGGGGCATCGTGGTGCACACCTTTAACCCCGGCTCTCTGGAGGCAGAGGCAGGCTGATGGATTTCTTTGAGTTTGAAGCCAGCCTGGTCTACAAAGTGAGTTCTGGGACAGCCAAGGGCTGTAACACAGAGAAATCCTGTCTCAAAAAAACAAAACCAAAACCAAAAACCAAGCCATCTTTCCAGGTGCTCAGACACAGGAATCCCTAGCCAAGATCAGTCAATCGATCAAGCCATCCGCTTTGCTAAGTCACTGGGGCAGCTAAGGATGAACCTCAATTGCTGCTCACAACACCGGAAGCTACCTTAGGGAATGCAACTCAGAGGCTCCCAGTGTATTCATAGGTGGGTGGCCATCCCCACAGGTCACTTTAGGATCCTCTCCTCAGCTACCAGCTCCTTATTCCACCCCTGACTCCTCCAATCCCTGGGTTCACCCACCTGGCTTCTCTCTGTGTGGATTTGTCTATCATGTGCATTTCATAGAAACGGAGTCATTCAATATAGTATCACGTGAGGTTTTGTGGCCATTTTCACACTCATGCTGCCATGCCTTCCCCCCCCCCCAGGTCACAACAGACTGCAGCCTCAATTCACCCCTCCTTCCTTAATGTGGTTTTTGTCAGATGTTTTGGCAGTGAGAAAAATGACAGACATAGTCACCGTGTCACAAGGTGACCTGTGCTAGGGTGTCTTAGAACTTCTAAGTCACCTGACCATACAGCCACCTCTGCATGTTGCTATGAGACTTCCCTCAAGTGGAGCTTTGAAGTGCTCCAGCGGTGCGTGCGTGCGTGCGCGCATGCGGATTCCAGGGCTCCCTCTCTCTATCCCTCCTCTTCCTCCCTTCCCTTTCCTCCCTCACTTTGTCATTGCATAACGATACAAGAATGTCCCCTTTTGCTTCTAGCAAAACGGTCAGCTCTGACTAGGGAAGACAAGGGAGATTTCCTTACCTGGAACCACATTGCCTTAGGTGACCACTTTTCCCAGACTCCCCTTACCGCCTTCCATCTGAGGAAGCCCGAGCAGTATCAGAGGAAGAGGGGAGGCCGAGTTTCTCCGGCCCTGTCTTTATATTCCAGGTCTGCTTTAATCCTCAGGCTCTGAGGAGCGAGTGACAATGAGTTCCAAGGTCGTTTGAAACCAATTTCACCATAAACAGCGTCTTTTGTTGAAAATAAAACAACAGCAAAACAAAAATGAGATGTCCTTCATTTCTGAAGCTCGCTCTGGGCAATGGTGGGCCCAGGCTGCAATCAGTTTCCACCTCAGCGTTCTGTTCCCGTGAGACTGAGAGAGCGGTTATCAACATCTCTTTGTTGAGCTGGGGAAGAGGGCCTGACACAAATCACCTGGATGAGTCCTTGGCTTCGGGGATGTAATCACATCAGAGGTAGACTTGGGGCCTGCGGAACGTTTCAGAACTCCTTCCGGAAGGCCTCAAACTTTTGGAAGTCAGAGCCTGCCTGCTGAGGAGCGTTTGCCCCGGCAAAGGGTGTGCGTGTTGGGGAGATTAATACTTTTCAGACCCCGGGAGATTCATTTACAGCCCAGACACATCATCCTGCTGGGGCTTGCAGACAGGATTTGTTACCCATGCGCCTAACAGACTTCTGAGGAAATCTCAGGGGCAAGGCAAAAGGCACACGTGCAAGATGTGTGGGCCAGGAGCTGATAATTCACCTTAATGGTGTCGGCCCCAGCTGCAGAAGACCTTTTGAAGGAGAAGCAAAGGGGGTTTGGAGGTGAGGGGCCAGGCATCTGGTCCAAGGTCTCTGCCAGTGTCCTTCAACCCACCCGGCAGCATCTTCTGGGTTGGAGGGTACGGGTACATGAGGTCCAGCCAATGACATTGCCATAGGGATGCCCCTAAAGGGCTCCTCTTTATTTATAGGACTTTTTTGGGTGGGCAGGGCTTTCCTTAAACTCACTATGTAGTAAGGCTGACCTTCTACACCCGACCCTTCTTGTTCTGCATCTCAGGGCTGTTGTGTGCCACTACCCCGGGCAGAATTACTACTGTGTTTTGTCGGAATATGATATCTGCTTGCTGTAGAATTCAAACAATTCAGAGATATGTAAAGGGGAATTCATCCACACTTCAGCAGATCTAGGAAGACCAGAGGGGACTGTCTGGAGTCCTTTGGGTCAGTTTCTGTCAGTGGATGAATGGACTGCTGTTTGTGAAGTACTTGTTACAGCTCAATGAAGCAGGGTTATAATCTCCATGATGATATCATCATCACCACCACCACCACCATCATCATCATCATCAAGCATTGTATCATATTGCAATATATTATTTTATTGCATTATATTATTACATGCATTAAACTTTTTATCTCACGCATGAATATTTTGTCTTCACCACATGCTTGCAGTGCTCTCAGAGGCCTAAAGAGGGCGCCAGACACATGTGGGTGCTGAGACTAGAACTCAGGTCCTCTGCAAAAGCAGCAAGTATTCTTATCCTCCGAGCCATCTCTCCATCGGCCTTTCCTTTAAACACCTTGCTTCTCATCAGCGTTTTCTCACAGGAATTAGAAGGACAAGAGCCAGGACGATACCCTGTGTCGTTATGGCCTCCACCTTCGCTGACACTGTGTGCTTGTGATCTTCTGGGCTTCACGTTTTAGAAATTTCATATTTCAGAAACGGTATACACAGGTGGAGAGAACTGCCTCCTGAGATCTCATAGCTTCCCACCAAATATCAGTAGTCTTTGTCCTGAGCCATCCCAGGACTTACACTGCACCAAGGACCTCAGTATTAGTCCTAACAGGTATTAGTCCAGTTTTTCTACTTTACTCTCCCAAGGCTCTCTCTACCATCTATCTTCCTCTATCTATCTATCTATCTATCTATCTATCTATCTATCTATCTATCTCTATCTATCATCTGTTTATCTATCCTATCTACCTATCCATCTATCTAAATATCTGTTCATCCATCCATCCATCCATCCATCCATCCATCCATCCATCCACCTGTTGAAGCTAGGCCCTGGTTCTTCCTCCCAGCCCCATGCTCACAGAAAGAAGACTCGGACTCAAAAGGTACAAATATCTTGGCCATGTAGCTAAGTTCTCTGAGTAGTTATAACTTAAAATATCCCATTTACTGTAGCCTGCATTCTGCCACATGACTGGTTACCTGTGCTCAGGTACATGCGTCTGGCTAGTCACAACTTCCTGATGACTCTCCCACCTTCTCTTCCGGTATTCTTCCTCCTCTCCATCTCCCACCTTTTATTCCTTACCTATACCATGGACCATAGGCTTTTTAATTGACAGGTGACACATTCATACAGTACACAAGATGTTCTTTCTACATCCACCTATCTACCTACTACCTATCTGGTATCTATCTATCTATCTATCTATCTATCTATCTATCTATCTAATTTACCTGTCTGTCTACCACCTACCCATCCATCTATTTATATAATCTATCACCTATATATTTGCCTGTCTGTTTACCATCTATATCATCTATCATATCAGTCTCTTTACTTATCAATCTATCATCTATCCATTCATCTATATTATCATTTATCCATTTATCTATATAATCTATCTATCTATCTATCTATCTATCTATCTATCTGATGTATGTGTGTGTATGTATGTATCTATCTATCTATCTACCTATCTATCTACCTATCTATGAAGATCTATCAGTCGTCTCTCTATATACTGAGATGGAACCCAGGGTCTTGCTAACACTAGTCAAACACTGTTCCACTGAACTTCATGCCCAACCCCTCACCTTGCAAATTGTCTTAACCACACCTGCCTCTGTGGGGCAGGTTTGGCTTCTCTCCCAAACCCAGCATCCCCCAGGCTAGCTCTCATAACCCTGTGTCTGCAGAAATGTACAAAGGTTTGAGAGTAGCTGTGTTAACAGCAGCTGTCTCCGAGCCAAGGGAGGCCCCACATCACCTGTATTGATCTGATTTCTGTTCGGAGTGCTGTTATCTGCTTTGATGAGGGTGACAGAACACCACTTTATAAAGATTCCTCAGTGCTCCAGGCCAGAGCACGAAGACCTTCCCACCCTGCCAATCTGACAATCTGACGACATCCTAGAAGTGTTCATCTCAACATCCTCTGGATTTACCGTTCAAAACCTTATCTGTTCCCAGCACCTGTGGCTGGCAAGGAAGTCAGGAAGGGACGGGAGGATGGAAGAGGGATTTTTCAGTTTCTTGAAGACAAGATGTCATGGCTGCAAAGATATTAATGAATGCCAAAATATGTGGCCAGCTCTGTCCAGTCCCTTTGGGTTCCCTTTCTAAACCTACAGCAGTCTCTGTGTGCAAAGGGCCAGGAGGGTTGAACAAAGACATTTAAACCTCTCTCCTGCCCCACTTTAGATTCATTCTGATAATGCATTCTGATAATGCATCTAAAGCCATTATCAGAAAGGTGTGTGGATTTACCTAGAGGCACACTTGTTCTTCAGGAGCTGAGCCATCTGGTCGAAGCCATACCTTTGGCCCCCGTGAAAGAGTCCTCTGGCACAGACAAGTGCAGCTCCTGTCTCTTGACCAACATTAGCAAAATTGAGCATACAGCCCCACAAAGGCTAGGGATGCCACAAACCTCTTAGCTATTAGCTTCACCCTCAGTCTGTGGGGGCTCAAAGTTGAAGAGTGAGGGTCCCAAGGCATACGGGCACATGGCTACTGCACAGGCTAACAGAAGCACCGTGACCTTGGCTCTCAGCTGCCACAACAACCCAATAAGATGAGTTCTAATGGAGACTCTATCTTCTTAGAGTTGTCTATGCGACACAGCAAGATAGGAAACACCAACTCCTGTATCAGCTTGGCCAGATGTGCTCAGTTGCTCTGCAAACATCCATGTCCCAGGATCCTCTGTTCCTAAGCCAGACAAATGGGCTTCATCTTCACTGTTGGGAGTCAGCCTCAAAGAAGAGGCCTCTGATAGCCGATAGCCAGAGACTAGACCTTGTGGTCCTACTGTGCAGAGGATTCTGGGAGAATGGGGCAAAAAAAATGGGGCAAAAAAAAAAAAAACAAAGGAAAATCAAAGGCTGGTGACATGTCCTGTTGGCCTCTGTTGGGTTTGCCATAATAAAACACCACACGCTGGGCAGCTGAAATAGACAAACGAGCCTCTTTCACAGTCCTTAGGCTAAAGAATCCAAGCTCAAGGTGTGAGTGGGTTGGGCCTCACCCAAGATATCTTTTCTTGAGTTTGGGTGTCAAATTTCTTGCAGTGTCCTCATTCCGTGTGCCCACCTGGCTGGTGTCATATTCTGTGTTCATGTTTTTTTTTTTTTTTTAATTAAAAATTAAAAACTCTGTGTGTGTGTGTGTGTGTGTGCTCAGAGAAGGCCATTATTTCTCCAGCCTCCTCCACTTAGGGACATTGGCCACATTAGGTGGAGGCCGTGTTAATTATTCTTCTCATTGTTGTGACCAAATATCCAACAAGCAGTAACTTAAAGGAGAGAAAGGGCTCACAATTCAAGCGGAATCCAAGGGAACAGAGTCCATCTTGGCAAAGAAGAAATGACAGTATGAGTGGTAGGTGGCTGCTTGGTTGTGTCCCCAGACTGGAAGCAGAGACAGACATGAAGCCAAGCTATAAAAATCTCAAGGTCCATCAACTCAAGTGGCTCACTTCTTCCAGTGAGGCTCCACCTTCTAAAAATTCCAGAGCCTTCCAACCTAGCATTGCTGCGGCTGTTTAAATGAGAAAAAACGCCACACACACACACACACACACACACACACACACACACACACACACAC
>JANHMN010000023.1:24924738-24946513 GCA_030674055.1 Rhabdomys pumilio
TGTGTGTGTGTGTGTGTGTGTGTGTGTGTGTGTGTGTGTGTGTGTGTTGAGGCCTGAAGACAACACTGAGTACTGTTCTTCAGGAGCTGTCCCCATTTTCTTCTGAGACAGAATCTCCTCCCGCCCCCCACCCCTGGCTTCCAGTTTGCCCTCATGTCTGGCTTTTTCTGCAGGGGAGACAAATGCAGGTTCTCATGTTTGTCTGGCAAGTGCTCTTAACGGACTGAGTTGTCACCCTCCCCCCAACCCCCAGCCCAGCTTATTTCTGAAAAACCATGAAAGACTCTGTCAAGAAGTAAGAGGTGACACTGGAGTAGCTGTGTGGCTCACACCTGCCAACAGTTCTCCACTTCCGGCTTTGACTGACAGTCCCCTAGCCTCATTCATTACCTCACCCCTTGTAAGCAAAAGTACAGCTAGTTAGTCAGCTGGTGCTAAGTAGATTGTTGCTCCAGCGTCCTCTGGACAAGGTACTCCTGATAGGTTTCACGACTAGAACCAGATTGAAAAAAAAAAAGTTAGCTTCTGTAGGCTCCCATCTGCATAAAGAGAGATGTGTTTGAAAGATGAGCTGACACACAGGCCCTTGAGATAAGTTAGGTGTCCTGTGCTTGTACACAGTGATGATCTGACTTCACCCCAAGAGGGAGAGGTTGGGCAGAGCTGGCACTCAGAGGGGGAAGGAGGTGAATCCTTTGGGGGCAGATCTGATTGATTGAGGGTCTGACAACAGAAACCCCTACTGTCTAAGTAAGGTCATACAGTCATAAAGTCTTAAGTTTGCATTATGAGAGGTGTTTGGATATGGCGAAAGATCCCAATGACTGAAATAAACCGAGAAAGGTTGATCTCTTTGTATTTTTTTTTTCATGAGTGTGTGTGTGGAGCACATGGGTGCACACTTGTTTGCATGTGTGTGGAGATGGGATGATGCTAGGAATCATCCTCCCCTACTCTTTCACCTTATTCAAAGAGGCAGGGTCTCTCAATCAAACCCAGAGCTCACTGATGTGGCATGTCTCCATAGCCAGCTTGCTCTAATGAATTGTGTGTCTCTGCCCACCACCCAGCGTTTACATGGGCTCTGGGGATCTGAACTCTGATCCTTAGGGTTGTACAGCAAGCGTTTTAGCCACTGAGCTATCTCTCTAGAACGTCTAGACTGACAGTTGCCACCGACCTCAGTTTCCGTTCAGTGGTTCCCGGGATGTGGATTGCCATTGGTGAGTATTGATAACCCATCAGACTTTAGAGACACCTAGGGGATAAATCTCCAGGCGTGTCTGTGAATTTCTAGACTGGGTTAACTGAGGAGGGAAGACTCACCCTGAGTGTGGGCAGCACCGTCCCACGTGCTAGGGTCCTAGACTGAATAAAAACAAGACCGTGACCTAAGCGACAGCATCCTTCTCTCTCTGCTTCCTGACTGTGGATGTGACCAGCTGCCTCAGGCTGCCCTGCTGTGACCCTGAGTGGATAGGTGATCAAAACTGTCCATCATCAGAATAACTCTGGATCTGCCCAGAGCTGAAGCAAAGGGGGAGGGGCGAGTGTGTTGTTTCTTCTTTAAAAGGCGAGTTCTTCGGCAGGCTCGTGCCTGTCAGGATTGGAAGACAGGAAGTAGTTAAAGGAAGAAAGTCCCATGAGACACCGACTTGTGAAGCATGGCAAGCGTTTTAATGACAACCGCCACCGCAGGTATAAATAAATAGCTTTTCTTAAAATCTATTGTAAATGCTACAAATATATGTGTCAAGGGTCCAACCAAGGTCACTAGGCTTCTGAGACCTTTTCTCAGCTACTGATTTTAGTAATAGAAAGAAAAAAAAAACAAAACCAAACAAACAAAAACAACGGCCATCCCCTGGTCTCTCTGTGAATGCTGCTCTGTGGAGGGTCACAGTACCCGATGTCCTTTCCCTTAGCTGATGGATGAAGGGTGCCAGGCTCCGGACATCCTAGTTCATTTGCTCCCTTCTGCTTTTCGAGCAAACACTCGGTTTTGAGTGGATATGATACTGCAGTGTGCTGTTATACAGCCGTACTGTTCCGAGCCACAGCTTGATTGAAAAATCTAACATAGATTTTTTTTTTAAAATAAAAAAAAAAACATTTTGAGTTTACGCTGGTTTGCCCTGCCTAATAATAAAATCAGATAACTCAACCCTGCCCCCATATGTCTTTTCTGTTTGTCCAGTTCAGTGTTGGCTGTATCTTGTGGTAGACATGGACCATCTGCCTGATTCTGCACACCCTGTGCTTCTAGACTTCTCTAACAGCTCTCCACATAGAGGCAACCCTATGCCCACACTGATGGAGACACCACACCGATTGAGTCTCTGACTCCATGGGGAGTGGCCAGGTGTCACAGGCTGCATTCTGGTCTCTTGGCCACAGCCTATTCAGACAGCTGTGAACACTATTCCACTCACTGGCCTGACCCAGCTGATGATAGATTATGGGGTGTGTTCTCCCCATGGAAGGAACTGTGTATTTGCTCTATTGTTAACAACAACAACAACAACAACAACAACGACAACAACAACGAAAACTCAAAAAGAATTTCAAACAAGCCAGAAAATTTTAACAAAGCGGGGGATATATAATATAAAAACAGGTTAATGTTGTAACGTAAAGACTGGACTCATTAATGGTATTTCTAAAAAGAGGGGGAAAAAAAACCCTAATGAATAGAAATATAATTTACATTTCGTTTAGGAAAATATACCACTTGGTCCTCAGAAATAAACATGACATTAAATCACATGGAAGCCTAGGAACCTAGAAGGAAACACGGAAGCATAAAGAGATATGGAATCAAATGTAAAATTCTCATTCTTTCTAAGAGGTGACCAGTGTTCGGATGTGCCTCTCCTTGGGCAGAAGGCTGACAGACCTGCGACTGTCCTCAGAAATGTAAAGACTGAATTAAAATGGAGGCCTTCTCTTAGCAAGCCCTATTTTTACATTTTGTTCCTTTATTAGAAATATAAACCATCAGTCATTTGTGTGGGTTTTTTTTTATTTGTCTTTTTTTTTTTTTTGTATTTTTTTAACAAATATTTTTGGTAGCTTGTCTGCAGTGTATTTTTGATTCGTAAAATAACGCTCTCAAGTGTGAGCAGTTCTCTCTCGGATCCACTCTGCCTCCCGGAGGAGTCAGAGACTCAAACTTCTGGAAACCTGCCATCCTTAGCTGCTAAAAAAAAAAAAAAAAAAATGCTTTAGTATAAAAACATCCCTTCCCAGCTTCTAACCTGCTACCTGGTATTTAGTGGGGCCCCGCTTTCCTCATCATCCGGTCTACAGAGAGCTCCTTCCGGTCAGCTACTCTGCTGAGGGAGGGAGGGAGGGAAGGAAGGGAGGAGGCTACCGTCCCAAGTTGGTGAGGAGGCCCGAGGACTACACGCTGTCTTGGAATTTCTCTAGGTAGGTTCTGAGTTCCTTGGGCGCGCCCACATCCAGGTCTTGACAAACCCACTTGATGTCATCTTCCCCACTGAGGATGGAGTTCACCGTGGGGCAGCTGTCCTCAGGTGGGATGGTGAACGTGGCAAACTTAACCTTCTTCATCTTGGAGGTGGGGGAGTTTGCAGGTTCCTGCCTGGGCTCCCTGGTCTGCCGCTCCCCGGGGCCTGGTGGCCTGTGAACCTGGCTCTGCATGTGCTTTTGGGAGCCACCGTTGAGAAGCAAGTAATTATTTTCCTCACAACCTCCCAGCCCTCGGTCTATGATGGTCGTGTGCTCGTCCTGGGGTGGGGACAAGTCCCCAATGTTCTCTAAGAGCTCTGCCTCATTACCCAGCCAGACCCAGTCATGAGAGTGGGTCATGGATGCCTGGCCTTCCAGAGGTACCTGTTTGTGCCTGTATTTGAAGGCAAAGGTGGCACAGTTAATGAGAAAGACAAGGATGGCCAGGCAGAAGACACCTAGGAGGGCATACATCCCAATCTCTAGGTCACTCAGGCCATGGGCTGTCTGCATCAGACCATTCTCCTCCAGTGTGCCCCCAGCCTTGGCCTTGGGGAGGTCCACATGGGCCGGGAAGTTGGTGAAGTCAATGGGGATGCTGTGTAGCCTGGCCCCATCCCGCCTGCCACTCTTCCCCACGTTGTTATCTAGCAGGGTCTTGGTAGTGGCGGTAGCGCTCAGCAGGGCCCCTTCCTCACGATCCCCGGGAAAGTTGCCACGGTGTAGTTCATCCTGGCCTGGGCGTTCCAGGTCCTGAATCTTCTGCCGACGATCACTGGCATGGTTCTTGATCTCCTCCTCATCCTTATCTCCAGTCTGGCTGGAGTCAGCATCATCCCATCCAAACTTGACCCCCACGTGGCCAATGCCAACAGCCAGCACACTCTTGCGCTTGGATTTCTGACAGGCCTCAGCGATGGACATATCAACCCGGAGCAGTGGGCCCTGGCCTTCTCCTTCAGCTATCACAGTGGGCCACCAAGGCGAGAGGGGTTGTGGGATGGACACGACAGCCTCGTCCAAAGAGATGGCAGTCAAGGAGAAGTCCTTGGTGTCATAGATGTCCAGGGGTGTCACTGAGCCATCACTGAACTGAAGCCATGTGCTGATTATAGCTTCCTGCAGGGAGAAAGACCATGAGAACCACTTGGGGGTGTGTGTCTTAGCTCCAGGAACCCCTCCTAAGACACCACCAAAGCAACAGGAAGGGTGATGTGAAGTCTCGATCTAGTATCAACATACTGGATAGCAAATAGGCTTTCTGTCAGTCAGGGAGATATTGTAACACAGCTCCAGCATAAGCCGTATGCTGGAGTTCATCTAGCTAGCAAGTTCATCTATCCAGTCCTGGGTCTGCTTTTTGTTATCTGCCAATCACTTATTCCTGGGCTCTATTAGCCTCATAGGCCGACGGGAGCTTGTAGAGGTAGGAAGCAGAGGCAGGAAATTACATCAGAGCCAAAGACCTAAAACTGGAAACTATAGGCTGGGAATGTGTAGCAGTCGGTAATGAGTTTGCCTACAGTACATGAAGCCTGGGGTTTGACTCCTTGCACTGCACAGATTAGGACTGGTGGACGCCTTTTACTTCAGCGCTTGGGAGGAGTTGGAGGCAGGGATATCAGTAGCTCAAGGTGATCCTTCTTGTCTATCATGTGATGGCTACTCTTGGTTGTCAACTTGATGACATCTAGAATCAACTTTAGCCTTTGTTGCTGCAAACCCTTGGGATGGATTTTCTTTCTTCTCTCTCTCTCTCTCTCTCTCTCTCTCTCTCTCTTAAAGATTTGTTTACTTATTTTATGTATTTTATGTATGTGAGTACACTGTCACTGTCTTTGGACACTCCAGAAGAGGCATCAGATCCTATTACAGATGGTTGTGAATCACCATGTGGTTATTGGGAATTAAACTCAGGACCTGTGGAAGAGCAGTCAATGTTCTTAACCACTGAGCCCTATCTCCACCCACAAGAGGGATTTTCTTAATCAGATTATTTAAAGCAGGAAGCCCCACTTTAAACCTGGGCCACACCTTTAGTGGTAGCACAAGTAAAAAGACACAGAGAAAAGATTCTTTGCTTTTTGCCTGCTTGTCCTCACTCTTGCTGGCAAGTTCATCTATGCTGCTGCTGCAGCTGGTATTAAATCCAAAGTCTTCAGGATTGCAGCATGGTCTGAAGACCAACAGCCCTCTTGGAATCATCCAGAACTCCTGAGCCAGATTGAGGTGGCTGAGACATCCAAGCTCACATACTGAACAACTTTCCATCGTGAGACAGCCATTGTCGAACTACCTGGAGCACAACCAGTAAGTCAAGCTAATAGACCCCCTTTCAATGTTGGTATTCATCCTTTCAGTTTTGTTTTTCTGGAGAATCCTAACTCAGCACCCCTATGCTTCTCTAGGGTCTTAAAGGTATCTTTTTGCTTTGTGGGGGAAACAGGGAAATAAGAATATCTTACCTTTGTATGACACAAAAGTAATGCACATGGCACACTCTTTGAAGGGCTGTCAGGTAGACAGCAGTGACATTTGGTGGTTCATCTCAGCTGCATCAGACTAAGAAAGCTCAGGCCAGTGTCAGGGACTGAGTCACTAAAAGACTAGGGATTGTTCAGTCCAAACAGCCACATGATCTCTTTCATTATAGAGAACAGAAAAGGGAGTTTAAAAGTTCCTGGACAAGAAATGTCCTAGACCTGTCTCCCTAAGCCTGCTGGATAGCCCAGGGACAATACAGTGCAATGGTGGACACAGCTCCATGTAGCCGGGATGCTCCAGGGCATCTCCTGCTAGAGCATTTGTCTTCAGCACCATGGACAGAGCCACAATGTCGGCCTTGCCAACAAAACCCTGGAACTTTTCAGATTCTAAAAGGGGAAATCGCAAACAGAGCATGTGTGCCTATTAGGCGTCAGCTGATATTCAGAGGATGCTTCTCTTGTAAGTTTAACTAGAGAGTCCCTCAGCAGGTTAGCAAGAAGTTAGTAGAGCCCTGCTGGGCTGGAGACCCAGGGATCAGCTATTGTCAAAATCCCCATGGCCAGCTGCACCCAGACCACCAGATCAGTCAGTCCTGATTGTGGGAGCCTTTCTGGTTGCTCATCCATCTCACCCATCTTAGACTCTATTGGTTCAGCAAGAGGTCCAGGGAGTGGGAGCCTCTTTACATATGATGGGTGGAAAAATTTCTTCTCTGACACTGGCGGGAATAAAAAACAGGCACTCAGATCTGGTCTGGTGGGGGCACTGCCAGTGTGCCACAGGGAGTGTGCCACGATGAAGGAAAGCAAGAAAAAAGACTGGAAAGTGGATCATCAAACACATCAAGTCACATGGAGATCCTTAGGAGCAGAGCGGGGTAAGGTAACTGCTGCTATACAAGGCTCTCCTGATAAAAACAAAACTCCATCTGTGGGTGGACGGCAGGTGTCACAAGAGGTGTTAAAAATACACAAAGGAGGTCTGTGGGATGGCTCAGTAGATAAAAGCACTGGCTCTGCAAGCCTGGAGACATGAGTTCAATCTCAAAAACGCGTGTCAATGTGAAAGAAGAGAGAACAGACTCCTTTAAGTTTGTCCTCTAATCTCCACATGTGCACTGTGAAACACACACACACACACACACACACACACACACACACACACACACTGCTGCTGCTGCTATTACTACTACTATTAATAGAAAATAAAAATTTACTATTCATAAGATGATCAGGCTAATATTGGAGATGTGGGAACAACTGGAAAACAATGAATTATAATAAACGAGGAAAAAAAGATCACTAAAGAAATAAAACGGCAAAGAAGAAATTAAAGCAGAAACTACTAAGAGGGCAGAGGCGAGTGGGGGAAGGGCAGGATTGTGTGTGGGATTTTACAGGAATTCTAGGAATGAAAAATTGAGCAGGGTGTGTTGGCACAGGCCTACAGTTTTGGGACTTGGGAAGCACAGGCATGAGAATTAAGAGTTGGAGGCCAGACTGGGCTACATGAGACCCCTTCTCAAAGAAAAGAAGGAGAGGGTGTGGGGACAGGTAAATGAACCACTTGAGATGTTTTATGCAACAGACAAGACATGTCTGAGGAGAGAGTTGACTCACCAGCCAACACAGCCAACGTGTTTACTAGAATTGGGAAGAAACAGAAGAAAAGGCAGGCAGGCAGAGATAAATAAGAGAGAGCAAGAATTGTCAATAGCCCAGCTACAAGTATTAGGAGGAATTTGGAATGAGGAAGGCAATATTCTGGAACATTCTAGGCAATGGTGACCTTAAACTCCACCATGAAGGCAAAGGCAGCAGAGACTTTGGAATGGTGCTGTTTGGGCACCTGGATCTGACTGTACCTGAAGGCATGAATGCCTGCCAACAGGCTGCTCCATTCTGTTTAGGTCATTTGAGGGTGAGTCACTGCTATTTGACATAGAAAACCCAGAGCAAAGTTCTGTAGAGCAAAGGGGACTGCACTCAATGTCCTCCTACCCTTTTAAACATGAGGGCCATTTTTATTTGAGCTTGGGAGAAAAATAACAGGGCAAGCAAGTTGTAAATCTTGGCAGCTGCTGGGAGGGAGTAGGAGGAGGAGAAAGAGGAGAAAGAGGAGGAGGAAGAGAAAGAGGAAAAAGAGGAGGAGGAAGAGAAAGAGGAGAAAGAGGAGGAGGAAGAGGAGGAAGAGGAGGAAGAGGAGGAAGAGGAGGAAGAGAGAATAACTCATGACTTTTGAGTTAGGGTTAGCAATGGAGGTCTGCAAGGAGCTATGTATGGGTAGTGGACTTTCAGAAACAATTGAGAAAGCTCAGAGTGTGAGGGTTGGGCACGTTTAAAATTTTGTCCAAAGATGAGGAGAGGAAAAAAAAAAAGAGTGAAAAAGAATAGTTATTCTTTTGAGTTAGTCTGCACTAACTCAAAATCTCACGATGGCGTGTAACACCTTGCAATCAGCAGCTATGAGCTTAGCTTTCCACGATCAAATTTGCATGCACCTTACTCATCTTAGCTCAAAGGCATCTTCTGGCTTTGGAACCTGAGTTCTTGTCTGAAGCCAGAAATGCCAAGAAATTAACACTCACCAGGGCAGTCCTGGATAAACGGTACTGTTTATGGTGGTGTTATAATACTGATCCCAGCTCCTTTGTCCTCTGAGTGTGGTACGTTCCTGTTATTTCCTCAGCTGGCACGGTCTCTCCAAGAGCCTCGGTGGGTAAACTTGCCTTCATTGGTATCTGATCTAGTGACACAGCTGTAGGACCTGCCTATCCTTCCTTGCACACTGTCTGCTTTGCCTGCCGAGGAGCCTTCACTTTTCATATAAGTAAGGAAATCCTTGTGGAAGCTCAGCTTGTGGGAAAGCTTATATCTACAGAACGTGGCCCCATGCCTTTAGTTTCTGTTCTTGGAGTTCCATCTGTGGTACCCAACATGCCCCCTTCTTACACATCATCCACCAGAATTCCAGGCAACCAACCCATCTTCCCTTCCCCTTTTCCATCCAAGCTTAAAAACAAATGATACTCATATTCGTCTGGATTTTAGAAAATAAATCCTATTAATGACACATGCCCGAGTTTCAGCCTTTAATTTCTTAGGGCTGAGATTAAAATGCCATATGCTGTGGTTTGCTTATCTTAAATTAATTTTTCTCCACATACCTGGATGGAGAAGGAAGTTAACATAACCCAAGGACAGACAGTTGGATTGACACTCGTAGCTGGTCAGAGCTATTTCCATCAGCTCTGCCTTGTGACTGAGATCTGGTCCTTCAGTCGTCTCATTACGCTGAGGTGGAAACTGCATCAGGGAATCCAACACACATCTCCCAAGACGACAAATGCCAAGTGACTTCAAATAACACATAGCCGCTAGTGATTTAGACCCTGCTTCTTAGAGAGCCATGCCTGCAAATGGACGATGCTCTATCCAGCGAGTCGCCTGCATCTGAGCTAGGCATCCAATTACTGCTGCTTGATGAAGACAGATGGGTCATG
Organism: Rhabdomys pumilio; assembly: GCA_030674055.1. Classification (NCBI taxonomy): domain Eukaryota; kingdom Metazoa; phylum Chordata; class Mammalia; order Rodentia; family Muridae; genus Rhabdomys; species Rhabdomys pumilio. The sequence continues at coordinate 24,934,199 of JANHMN010000023.1, forward strand.
CTGGATGTGGGTGGTAGCTTTGTCTCATTTCCTAGTGCAGTGGTTCTCAACCTTCCTGATGCCGCAACCCTTTAATACAGTTCCTCATGTAGTGGTGACCCCCAACCATAAAATTTCATTGTGGCATCATAACTACAATGTTGCTACTGCCATGAATCACAATGTAAATATCTGATATGCAGGATATCTGATAAGTGACCCTCCCCCCAAAAGGGGTCCCAACCCCCACGTTGAGAACCACTGTCTTCAAAGCTGTGATGCCTCTGTCCACTCTAATCTATGGCCTAAGAGCTTCTAGCTTTTGACTTTTTCCTCTGTTCCTTTGGCTCTCATTTTTTTCCCTCTTTTTGTGCATATATGAATGTATGTAGGTCAGAGGTTAATACTGGGAATCTTCCTTAGTTACTCTCCATCACAGATTTTGATACAGGGTCTCATTGAACCTGAAGCTTGCAGGTTCAGATAGGTTCACTGGCCAACAAGCCCCTGGGGTCCTCCTGTCTTTCACCTTCTGATAGCTGGGATGAGAAGCGTGCACCATTATGCCTGGCTTTTTATATGGATTCTGGAGTTCCGAACTCAGGCGCTCACACTTGCATAGCAAGAGCTTTAATGACCAAGCCCCTCCCTCTCCCTCATCTTCTATTCTCTCTTTTACAAACCAGAACACACCTTGCCAATTCCTGTCCTCAGGGAAGGTGGGCAGAGGAGCTGGCCCTGTGGACTGGATGTGGCTGGAATATACACCCAGCCTATGTTGCTGAGGCTTAGACTCAAAGGCAGCAAATGTCTACTGTGCTAGGCAGACTGGTTTTTCAAAGACAAACTCAACAGGGGTTCCAGGAGCCAGGTGCAGGGGCAGGGATGCCTGCCCCTTCTCATCTGTGCCACTTGGTGCAGTTGCCTATGGGACACGGATGGCTTCCTGGGCTACCTAACAGGGGGCTGGTAATAGAATTACAACCTCCCTAGGGTCCTTGGTTCCTACTGCTAGTGTTAGAAGAGGGTGTCAGAGCCTGGGGCAGACTCTATGTTGTGTGTGAGAGAGGTGGGGAAGTGGGGGAATAGCCACAAGGACCTGAGAGAGGCACACTGACAATTACAATCACTGACTAAGAGATGGGGACCTCATTCATCTGCAGTGAAGATCTTGCTTCCATCAGCAACACCTCTGGAAATAGATCCTTCCCTGGATGAGAAGTCAGCATTGTGACACCTTGAGTGCTGGGCCCAACTGAGCTTCCACAAAACGGGGTGGAGGGGGAGGGTAGTATTGCAGTAAGCTGTTAAGCAGCCATGGCTGTTACACAGCAGTAGCTAGCTGATACACTGCTGTGTACTGAGTACCATCCCAGAGTCTTTCCTGGAGCCCACAGCTGGGAGGACGTGGCCATGTGGATGTCACACAGCCTGAGTCACCTGTTTGCACCACTACCTCTGCCACATACACAGGGGAATAGGAAGCCTATGTCTGTCAGTGGTGAAACCCTACATGGCATTCTGGTCCTCCCTAGAAGCGGAAGTGCCTAGCTAACCTCCCTGGCTTTGCTCTGTCTGCTCCCGATGGCCACTGTGTTCTGGCTCAGTAGTATGTTCATTTCCACAGATACTGTTTGGTTCCTATTGTGGTATGTGAAGGACTGTAGCCTCCACTGCTTCCCTGTCAAGTCTAGAGCCTGCTCCCTGTCCCAGCCATGGCAGGCCAACCTTCTGGCACATCTTGTCCACAATGGGGGTTAACTGTAGCTTCGCTGCAGCCTGCCAACTTCTCCTGGTTGTGTGTCATCCATAGGAACCAAGTCTGAAGCCAAGTGCCTGAGTGTACATGGAGCCAGCCCTGTGGGAGTCCTGATGTCCCTACCGCTTCTGGTCTAACAGTGATGGACAGTGACTGTCACTCACGGAGGGAATGGTGACAGAGACATTCCCTGTAGCACATGATAGTTGCTTCTAATTTAATTATCAAACGTGAGACGATCCCTCTCTAAGGATTGAGATCCCAGAGCTCTTCCTCCAGGATCTTCTTCAGTACAGAAAGTGTGTGGGACCCCACGTCCCCTCCTCCCTTCCTGCCAGCTTCCCAGATTCTATTCACTTACAATGGCATTGGCTGTGAGCCTTCTATTCACAGCAGAGCGGTAGCTCTGCAAAGCTTTGCCCCCATGGAACGTTATCCTGTAGCCCCTTTCCCTTTGGACGTCTGGTCAAAAGCAAGCACATAGTGGAACACACCTTCATAGCAATGCCAGGGGGTAGTGAATGCATAATTGAAGTGGCAGAGGAGGCAGAAGATGGACCAGGCTGTGAAGATGACATTAGTGAGAAGAGAGTGGTTGGAACTCAGACTGGAAAGGAACCAAGGCAGTGATCCGAGGAGGGAGAGCCCTGAGGAACACAACAGGACTACCAGAAGTATCTAGAAGGTCTGAAGAGCTTGGGGTGGGGGAACTGGAGACAGAGTGCAAGCAAGGTTGCAGCAGCTGGGGTATGTGGGCTGTGGATTATTAGGGATGAACAAGGGAACAATTGATTTGGTGTGATCAGCATCTTCTCAGCCCAGGAGAGAGCACCGAGGTGAAAGGGGAAGGATGTTGTGGGAGTGGGGTGAGGGATGAAATGGGAGGGTACCATCAGTCATCTCTTCCCTGGAAACAGCTGTAGGATGGATGACTCTTTCCATGTCCCAGAGGCTTCTGCGTGACCTGAGCACTTGTATTTCTTGTAACCCCGAACTTGGAACTTGGACAGATCCCCTTCCCCTCCTCCCCTCAGCCAGGCCCGTGGTCTCCCTACCCCTTCTCAACCCCTACCTGTTTGGGAGTGCGCAGCAGCTCCTCTGCTGTGGCTACAGCTGAGGTAGCCTTGTTGTTCTCTGGGATGGGGTACAGGGTGACAGACAGCCCAGCCACGACCTGGACAGCCAAGTCTGTCACGGACACTTTGTCATCCAGCACAGTTACTGTCTTCTCGGCCAAGATGGAGTCGGACAGAGGAGACAACACCTGTGGTAGCAGCAGGGCACAGAAGAGCCGTCACACTCATTTCCAGGCATAGGAACCCCTTCTAGCCTTCTGTGCTCTACCCTAGATAGGCCAGAGATCCTGAACATAGAATGTAAGGAGGCATGGGCTTCCAGCACTGTTAATGGTCCCAGACTGAGCCTTTGTGAGCAGCAGAGACAGCCCTTCCTTGAAATTTTAGTTCTGTTGGTAAGTGGAATGGCCTCTTCCATTTAGATAATGGAGCGCCTGTATAGTGTGTAGCCTAGTTAAGTAGATGTGGTTAAGTTAAGTCAAGCTGGCTGGATGCATCAAGAGCCATGTACAGACTGTCTTGAAGCACCAGAAATCAAATTCTAAGGGGTCCATGGACTCATGGGGGATAGCAGACCTATATTAGTGCCCCCTCCTTTCCATCCGCTACCACACAGCATTTCTGCGGAAGACCACCCTACTTTATCTTACAAGCTCAGTGTCGGGCTGGAGCTGTACAGGTGGAATGACATTTACCATGGCATGGGCATCTTCAGGACACTCTAGAAGGGTGGTAGAAGTCAGGTGGGACTTGAGGGATTAAGGAAACCTACCCCTTGTCTGTCATCTATCGTGCAGCCAACTATATATATATAATGCAGAATTATAAAGAGTTTGGTGAATGTGTCAGATAACAGAGTCTAGAAGATAGATGGAAAATTCAGGCTTCCCCATTCACAGCAGCAGTACACACGGGGCAAAGGTAAGTCTCAAATATTGAAGCCAGTCTGGAGAACAATGTGGGACTGGAGGGAACATCAATAAAGCCCTTAAGAGTGGGCTCTCATGGGTGAGGGAAGACTAAAAATGAAAAGGCTGGTCCAATGTGGGAAAAATATGGCTGGGGAACCCAGGGTTCCTCCTGCCATGCTGTGGGTAGTCAGTTGGGACTGCTCTGGGTTCCTCCAGCTGTAAGTTAGGCCCGGCTGCTCATTAACTAAAAGCCTCTCCACGGTTCCTCACAGCGTGGCCCTAACACATGAGGAAGTCCTTGGGTTTCCAAAACCGGTTTATTGGCATGGTGGATGGTGGATGGATCTGGATTCACACCCCACAAAACCCAGGCCATGCCTGAGTTAAATAGGGAGGGGAAAGGGGGGAAGGGGCTGGGGAGGAATGCTTAGTCGGCTCCACCCTCTGGTCTTCAGGTACCTCATTAGTATGTAAATCTCTCTAGGGCCTGGGGGCCTGTTTATCACGCCCACCACCTGTGTACGTGACTGAAGGGTAAAGATGGAATGGAGTTTAGACCTCATGTCAGGAGTCTGGGTTCTGGGGACATGGCAGAACCCACAACCCAAGAACCAGGATACCCTTCCATGGCCCAACAGTCCAAGCCCACTCCCCTGTTTCCATGTCACCCTCTGGAGCCATCATAGAGACTACTGGCCACAGGAACCTGCCTCATGCCCCCCAACCTCCTTGAGGACCCCTAGACTTAGGAAGAATGGTATCAGCCAAGGACATGAAACTCCTGAGCCCCTGCTTCTTACCTGGATAGTGGTCATTCCGACTTCTCGTCCAACCAAGACCCTGTTGTCCTGTAGCGTGGCTATGTGCGGGGACTCTAGCTTCATGTAGTCAGCCACCAGGTGGGTGATGTCAAACTGCCAGTCTGGACTGAGAAGGTGGCTCAGCTGGCCCCAGGGCCCAGCACCCTCTGATACAAACTGGGTGAGGACGCGCACTGTGGCATGCTGGAACTGCAGGGTACAACCTCGCCCTCTCTGTTCTTCCTCTTCCTCCTCCTCACTGTCCCGAGTAGGCCTGCATGGGAGGAAGAGTGCTGGCTCAGACACGGGGAGAAGCTTAGAGGATCACAGGATGACTGTTTGCCTCAACCTCAAGTAGGCAGTGCTCAAGGTAGGCGCTTTAGGTCCCCATGGGAGCCTGGGATCCATCTTTGGGCATCACAGAGCCTGGATTGCATTGCCAGGCAAATGAAGGACAGATGGTATTTCCTATGCTCACATGGCCCCATAAGCAGCCATTGCCCACATATAGATCAATTTGTTTTTTAAAGCATGTGTGTATATATGTTTGCATGTGTTCAGGTATGCCTGGGCACGTATGTGCATGTATCTGGGGCCAAATGACAATCTCAGGTGTTATCCTCAGGCATACTTTCTGTTTCCTTTGAGACAAAGTTTCTTAAAGGTATATAGCTCACGGGTTAGGCTAGGCCTGTTGAGAATTAAACCCCCACCTCTGTATGAATTACAAGTGCATGTGACCATGCCCTGCAGTTTTCTTCTTGTTGTTTGTTTGTTTTTGTTTTTCAAACAGGGTTTCTCTGTGTAGCCCTAGCTATCCTGGAACTCACTCTGTAGACCAGGCTGGCCTTGAACTCACAGAGATCCATCTGCCTCTGCCTCCTGAGTGCTAGGATTAAAGGTATGTGCCACCATGCTTGGTTTGCCCAGCATTTAGTTTTTATACGTAAGTTCTAGGTATGGCTCTCAGGTCTCTTGCTTGCACAGTAAGCACTTTACTGACTGAGTCATTTCTTCAGCACCCAGTGGCTTCCCTTGAAGTATGCTTAACTTGTCCCTCAAAATGAAGGGAGCTCGGGGACTGTCTGGGAAGCACCTGGTGATCTGTAAATAAGGAGGTAGGTAGGAAGCTGGGTCTCTCAGCAGCCCTCATAGAAGTGAGTTGTGCTCATTCTGGGAAAATTGTTATTCAATTGTCTGTGGCAGCCTAGCGTCACACCAGAGAATCATTGGTGGCCTTCTGCAACGGGAAGCCCCAGCTCCAGCGCAAACATCATCACACTCTCCCAGAAACTGAGATGCCGTCATCACGGAGAATGAAAGTCAAGTCCGCATTTAACTTGTGGATACTGAACCTATTCTCCAAGTGCTGGGGGCTGAGGCTGGAAGAGATGGCAGCCTTCTGCTGTAAAGGAGCCATTTCCAAGCAATGGATTCAAGCTTCCATGTACTCTGAACAAAACTTGGTTTGATACCCGCTCCTCAGCAATGTGTGGGCCTGGCCAGGGGACCTGAAGCCATGGCCTGCTGCCAGGGTTAGGGAGATGTGGGCTGTGGGAAGACCAGCTTCTACTGTATCCTGGATCCTGCCTTGGTCCTTTTGAAGTGATCTGTGAATGAAGTTGGTGTTGTTGTGGCCAGGGGCATCTCCCCACCGCTGACTCACCTCTTGCTGGCCACGATGGGGACCCGCCAGCCCTTAATCTGGCTGAGTTCTGTGTCAGAGACTTCGATCTGCAGGGGAAGCCGTGGCACCCACACGGTGACATGCAGGGGTGCGCTCAGGTGCTGGTAGGTGAAATTCACCACGGAGTCCACCTTACCCTTGATCTCTTTACCACTGACAAAGACATAGTCACAGCGGTCTGAGACCTGTAAAGCCAGAGAGAGAGGATGCAGTTCGAATGGCCGTGCTGACAACTCACATTCAGTTTGTTCTAATAGTATATGTGTGGGCACATGTGTACACACTCATGTGGACACACACGTGAGTACACACAGCTTGTAAGTATATGCACATGGAAGCCAGTTGGGTACCTCTAGTATTACTCTCCATCTTGCTTTTTGAGACAGAGTCTCTCATTGAACCAGAAATCATTGCTTCAGCTGGTTGGCCCGCAAGTCTCTGGGGTCCTCCTATGCCTGCCTCTTCAGTGCTGACATTCCAGGCATGTGCCACCAGACTCAGTTTTTGTGTGGGTGTGGGGGATCTGAACTCAGGGCCTCATTCTTTCTTGGCGAGCACTTTACAGACCGTGCCATCTGCTTTGCACCTCCTCCACCCCGGTTTGTTCTACTTTATTGCAAAGTAAACTTGCTCCCAGTGCAGAGCGGGTGACAAGGACTTAGCATCATTGGTTTAATGGGAAATGAACCTAGAGAACAAGACTGAGGAAACAGACCAGGGAATGTGGAGGGAAAGAGAAGCCAGTGAAAAGGTGCACACGTCGCTTCTGGGATTACAGGGTTGTCTTTCCTCTGTGGCTCGTGAAAGTGCCCAGAATTGCCCACTTAAGGGGCAAGCGGTGCAGTATTTTCCAGTTCCCAGTTCCCAGGTTGCCTTTGCCATAGAAAGCAGAGAACACACTGAGGTCAGGACCTTCGATCTCCGAGTGAACTTGAATCTGTAGAGAAGTGAAGCTAGGGTTGAAACCTGAGTGTACACAGGGCACAGGGTGGCCATCAGAGGCAGGATGCAGGCTGATGTCTGTTCAGAAGGTAAACATCACCACTCCCCAGATGGCCCAGCTTCCAAGCATGCCAAGGGGCCTGACATCTTCCCCTGCCCATGCATGTCACAGTCTCTTCCCCTCCTCCCCACTGACACAGCCCCATTGGTCCTCTGTGGTTCTCAGTCTTTACTCTAGAGACACATTTCCACCCCAGTTTGCCTGGTCTGAGCATGCAGGAGTCCCTATGATGCTGCCCCACCCAGGACCTCTGGGATCTTTACACTAGTACTTTTGATGTTCCCACAAGAGTGTTGGGATCTCACGGATGACTTCCTGCCTTTGCCTGAGCCCTCACCATTCCCCTTCTCTTCTCCTGGGCCCTTTTCTTTCCCCTTCTTTCCCCCTTTTCTTCCAATTTTGTTTTTAGAAGCTGTTTCATTGAGAAACAAAATAGACAAGGAAAACAGAGATAGCAATCTGCAAGAATTCTGCTTTCCAAAGGCAAGGAAGCACTCGGGCACTTTCTACAACTGCATTCAGTCTCAGGTCTACAATGGAGCCCAGGGAAGTGAGGAGGCAGCAGACACACCTATCCTCCCAGACAGGCATAAGTGCCAAGGTCAGTGGCTATGTGTATGTGTCACTGATATTGGATGTCTCTGGGAGCCATGATGAGAAGATTAGACCAGGATCCCCCACCCCAAGTGCCTAGGTAAGAGTTACATCCCTTTGAAATCAGATTAGGCTGTGTCATTCTAATGAACTGAAAATAGAAATCAAGTTGAGTTGTAGAAAGGCAACATGACTCGTCTTGCATAGGCAAGCTTATGGAATATGACTTAAATTGGCCCCATGTGTCTGTATCACCCTTGAAACTGTTATATTCTGGATGAAAAAAGTGCATTATGCTAATTTTCCATAGTTTGGTCCTTACAGCAGTTGCTTATGAGATAGGGGCTGAGCAGAGCTGACAATGGTTGGGGGGGGGGGTAGATGGATAGAGGGGTGGGTGAATGGATGGATAGATAGAAGGATAGGTGGGAGAGTGGATGAGAGGATGGATAAATGTGTGGGTGAGTTGATGGACAAGTGAGATGATGGATGGATGAATATATGGATGGATGGATGGATGGATGGATGGATGGATGGATGGATGGATGCCTGCCTGGTTAGATGGGTAGATTGACAGATGGGTTGGGAAATGTGTGGATGGACAGATAGAAGAGTAGATTGATGGGTAGATAGATCAATGGGTACATGGAGAAAAGAATGGATGAGTATTTGACTAGGTGGATGGATGAATAGATAGATGGATGGATGGATGGATCGATGGATGGATGGATGGATGCCTGGTTAGATGGGTAGATTGACAGATGGGTTGGGAAATGTGTGGATGGACAGATAGAAGAGTAGATTGATGGGTGGAGAGATCAATGGGTACATGGAGAAAAGAATGGATGAGTATTTGACTAGGTGGATGGATGTATAGATAGATGGATGGATGAATAGATGAATAAATGGCTGACTGCCTGGTTATATGTGTAGATTGACAGATAGATTGATAGATGTGTGGACAGACGGAAGAGTAGATCAATGGATGGATGCATCACTGGGTAGATCAATGGTAGATGGATGAAAGAATAGATGAGTGTTTGACTAAGTGGATAGATGGATAGATGGATTGACAGGTGGACTGATGGATAAACAGATGAATAGATATATTTATATGAGGATTAATTAACTTGTGGGTGGACAAATGACTGGAAGGGTGGAGTTGAAAATGTTTATGGATAGATGGATGGATGAAGATGTTGAGATAGTAGAATGAAGATGGATGGTAGATAAGTGGACAGAAAGATAAAAAATAACTGGATGTATAGATGGAATAATGAACAGATGGGTGGGTAGATAGACAGATGGGAGGATGGATGGATGAAAGGACAAATATTCCCCCCTTATGGATACACCTGCTTCAAAGCAGCCAAAATAACTGAGGAGAGAGAAAGTGAGACCCTAAGATGATATGGAAGTAGTGACAGCATATACACAAGAATTTAATCTGAAAGCTTCTAGAAAATTCTCAAATCTAATCGTTCTAGGTCATTGACTCTCATGAGCACCTACCTAGAGTTGATATGTGCTGGCAAATTGCATACTATGTGCAGGTTGGCAAATATTTCTGAGCTAATGATGATGTCACCCACCACCTTTGTGGCACCACACTAAGATCTAACTTTCATTTGCATATCTGTCTCCTACTAGGCACTGTCCTCTGGAAAGAGTAGAGTCCAATTTGGGTATCTGAACCTGACCAAATAACACTGTGTGCTGAGCAATAGTTGTTGTGACCAGTCAGCCTGCTCTTGGTGCAGAAGAATCAGGTATAAGCTACTCTGGGCTCCACTTTCATCTCTTCTATTTGCAGGGCAGATGGTGAGGGCTGGGCAGAGAGAATTCTCTCCATCTGCTGTGGACAGTGGCATGGAACATTTGGGAGGGGCCACAGGAAGCGGTCTTTTCACTCACTGGTCAAGAGTGGTTTAAAACAGTTTCCACACTGAGAGAGGATGGGAAGCAATTTCAGCCACTGTCCCAGACTTATCATTAGCATGTAAACGCTGTCCGGGATCGGGGAACATATTAGCATAATAGCCAAGCATAGAGTCTATCACTAATCACATCTTTAATCAATGTTGTAATTTACAGACCATTGACTTTCCTCATTTATTACCTCTCTGCGCTCGGGTGGGTGGGAACCTTGCCTCTCCAGAATACATAATGATTAGGAGGAACCCGGAAGACACAAAGGTGCTACACACGATAGAGCCATCATCCCCGCTGTTCCTGACGGTGTCACCAATGTCTGGGGACAACTCCGGACAAATTAATCATGTCCTAAATGGCTGGCAGTGGGAATGAGGGTACCACACAAAATGAACAGGTTCTCTTAACAAAAAAGGAACTGATTCCTGCAGGAATCTTTCCAGCCCATTGGCTGCGTTTCTCGGAATCTTTTCATCTCTGTCAGTGGGCTGTGCACGTGAGCCGAATGCTTGGTGGGCAACTGGACCAGCATTAGGCCCCTGTCCATGAGGACCTGGTGGGTAAGGCTAGGCAGGGAGTGGAGGTTTTGAATGGGGAGTACATAGATGGTTGTTTTATTTTGATGTCTCTCGGGGGTTGGTAATTTCTGATGACCTGCCTCCTGTGGGAGACCCTAGGAGTTAGTCTCCATGGAGAAAGCATAGGTGTTCATTGCCAATCACTGATGTCTAGGGAACTATCCTGCAGCCACTGGGGACTTTAAAAGATTTATGGATGCATAGCCTGTAGAATACACAGCAGCTTCTAACTTCTGGGGACTATGGGGGAGGACCATGTTCATATGTCTCATGGAGTCTCGTATGACGCTAGTTTCAGCCTCTGAGAATCACTCTATCATATGATACAGCCATGTCTTTTATTTCTATCGTGTCTGCCATTGTTTTAAATGCTAATTATGATGCTCAAAAAGGCATCTCCAATGACAGCCTATCTTCGAATAGCCAACTGTTTTCTTCCATGTCCCCGCTGGAGGCAAGCTTGCAAACCTTAGCCCCATTCAGCCTCCTTGTCAAGACAAGATTGCATAATGTACATTTCAAATTCAGAAAATTCAATAATCAGACTCCTGGCCTAATTCTTTTTCTATTTTGGTGGCTGCTGCTGTGTATCAGTGGTGTCTAAACATAGGGAAATCAAAATTGCTTCTGGATACACCTGAACTCAGGAGCCAGCTCTGTCCATATAGGATGTCAATGGCTCTCAGATCTCATTTCCCACTTGAGTATCCTTTCCCACCACTGCTATGGAAACCTCATGGGGGCTTGGCATACTGCTAGCATCCTATTCTGCAGATGAGAATCCCGAGGCCTGCTGCAGAGAGGCTGCTTGCTTACAGCAGACAGGATGCTATAGGATTCTATTTATAGCCGTTAAGTTCAGAGCTCACCCAGACTGCTCCAACCTTGCACGTTCACAGACTCTAACGTGAGACAGTGGCCTTGACCTGGCTGTCTCTCTGTATCATGCCTACTGCTGAGATGGCAGGGAAAGGCGGGCACCGAAAGGAACTGCTGCTTGGCAAGTGTGATACAGGCTTTAGCCAGGCTGGTTGCATGCCAGAATCCTTCCTAAAGGCTGCTCTGGCCCTTGTCCATTTGGTCCACCCCAGGCCAGTCTGCTTGGACAGGCTGTATCTTTCTGAACTCAGGCAAGAGACAGATGGTCAGAAAAATACAGTATGAGCTGAAGGAAGGAACTCTGTGAAGATATAGATGAGGATGAGGGAGACCATTGGGAGGCGATGACGTCTGCCTGAACTATAGTGCATTGGAAAGTTAGTGGGTTTTAGAGCATGCTCTGAATTTACATCCATCCCGAACAAGGTTGTGGCCATTGGACATAGAGTGTTTTTTTTGTTTTGTTTTGTTTTGTTTTGCTTTGTTTTACATATGCCATTAGTTAAGGAAGACAGCAAGGTGGCTTAAATACAACCTAGATCTTCAATTTGCACCCCAGGATAATCATTATAGTGATTTGAATATGCTTGGCCAAGGGCGTGGCACTACTAGTAGGCGTTGGTCTTGGAGTAGGTGTGGCCTTGTTGGAGAAAGTCTGTCATTGTGGGTGTGGGCTTTTAGACCCCTCCTCCTCCTAGCTGCCTAGAAGTTAATTAGTCTTTCTCTAGCAGCCTTCAGATGAAGATGTAGAACTCCCAGCTCCTCCTGCACCATGCCTGCCTGGATGCTGCCATGTTCCCACCTTGGCGATAATGGACTGAACCTCTGAACCTGTAAGCCAGTCCCAACTAAATGTTGTTCTTATAAGAGTTGCCTTGGTCATGGTGTCTTGTCCCAGCAATGGAAACCCTAACCAAGACAATCTTTAACAATTCTTTTGAGTCCTAGACTGCTCCTAAATTCTGTAAACGCCCTTAACTGGTGCGTAGACTCGCTGGCACAGCCATTACCAAGCCCAATGCAGCTTCTAAGTTCTCTGTGTCTTCTCTGTCTCAGTGTTCAGCCTCTGCATATGTGGTATATGTGGTATATGTGGTATATGTGGTATATGTGGTAT
>JANHMN010000023.1:24946523-24966567 GCA_030674055.1 Rhabdomys pumilio
TGTGGTATATGTGGTATATGTGGTATATGTGGTATATGTGGTATATGCCTGCCACAGGCCCTTTGCACTCCTCCTTCTTGCTGCAGAAGACTCTTCTGTAGCCGTCTGTACATTCCTTCACCATGTCAGCCATGTTTTTTTAATGCAGTAGATCCCAACCAGAGAGAGTTTTATCCCTCAGAGGCATTTCCAGTTTCTCTGGAAATCATGGCAGTCATGATTAAGGGGAACACTGCAGCTAGTGGGGAAAGAGGCTGGGGTTGTATGTCAAGACTCTGTAAGGTTCAGTGACAGCCATTCATGCCAAATGCCCTTAGGCTCATCTGTACCATCACTGAGAAATGGAGTTTGAGTTAGGTACATATGCTTTCAAGGTAAGCATTCTTTACCAACCTAGCTATCTCTACTGACCACATGCCTGTGTCTTTTAGCCCTGGAGACTTGTCTATGCCACTTGGATCTTTGTAGCTCTGTGGATGAGACATAGATACTGAGACTCAGAGTGGCTGGATTCCCTGCGGTCACTCAGAAGGCAAGTGACAGAGCAAAAGTATGGCAGGGTCATTCTCTGTCTAACTTCAGCCTCTATGCTACGTCACCACATTGGACACTTTCGAAACATGAACGACCCCCCCTGCCCCACCCCCCACCCCCCCAGCAGGGAGGAGCAACATCCCCAAGATGCAGAGGAAACAAGGGCAGGTAAGATGGCTCAGTAGGAAAAGATACTTGCCACAGAAGCTTGGCTAATGTAGTGCCATCCCTAGAGCCCACAAAAAGGCAGAGGAGAGGACTGACCTTGTTAAGGTGTCCACTGGCCTCCACACACACATCATGGGATGTGTGCCCCCCCCAAATGATAATTAGAAAAAAGTGGTGTCTCCCTAAAGAACAGATCAGTGGCAGGGAAGAGGCTGCAGATATGGCTTAGCCGTATTTTGAACCCACATAGTAGAAATTCTAGAGTTCGGTGAACTCGACAGACCAGCTTCGTACACTTTAAAGTGAGGACCCCAGGTCCAGCAAGGGACATGGCTGAGTATCGTCACTGGTCACCTGCTGACCCACAGTGCAGGGCCTCGGGATTCGGAGAATTGCTTTTACCTCTGGCCCTTCCCTCATCTCGGAACTAGATAGTTGTTTGTTGCTTTGTTTTCGCTTCGTTTTGGTTTGGAGACAGGGTTCCACTCTGCAGCCCAGACAAGACTTGAACTCACGACATCATCCATTTTAGCCTCTGATTTGTGGTAATTTTCCTGATGCATCCTCAGGAAGTGCTGGGATCACAGGCATGAGCCACTGCTTGGCTTTTGAGGACAATAAGGACACAAGAAGCACACACGGGGTCATGGTTTTAATAAGTCTCCCACAGGCTCATGTGTCTGATGGTGACACTGTTATAGAAGGTTGTGGAACCCCTAGGAGTTGAAGCCTGACTGTAGAAAACAGGACACTGAGGGCCAGCCTTGAAAGTGTTGGCCACCTCTGCTCTCACCATAATGGACTATGTTCCTTGAAATCGTGAGTCAAATGCACTGTTGCCTCCCTTAAATAGCTTCTGACAGACATCAGGACATAGCAGTGAGAAACATAACTAATACCAGTATAGTCAGGAAGTGTGGTTTCCTCTGTGGGAGGATGTCTGTCTACTTCCTGCTTGGTGGGTTTCACACTCCACCCCTGACACCAGCACAAACCTGTAAGTCCAGAAACTCAGAGCTGTTACTAATGACCTTTGCTCTTTTAAGGACTTATATAGCCTGTGTCGACAGGAATCCTGGGGCAAACCAAAGCTACCATCAGAGGGAATTGCTCCTGTGACCTGGAGCCTGAACAAGCACCTGGTGTCAGAGAGGTCACTTTCCTCCCTTGTATCCAGTGTTTGCAGCTTAATCCCTGTGATACACTCAATGTGTGTATTCCCGGAGGTCATGAGGGTCACACAGGAAATCCCATTCATCCCTTAAATGTGAAACCTCAACCCATCACAGCTGGTGCCTAGCAACCTATGGTCATGAGAGCCCATGGAAAAGGATGTGCTAGGCTATAGACTGAGATGGTTTCCTGAGAGAGCCCATCATGGGCATCCCAGAGCAGGTATAGATGGCCCTATTAAAGCTAGCAGCTTAGTGTTACCTATGCTCCCTTTAACAGGCTCAACTGTCCCCTCCCAGGAGATCACCCTGTTTGAACTCACCCCACCCCAGTACTCTTTAGTGCAGCACCTGGGACAGCCCATTTCTGTATCTCTCACTGTTGGTCTCCTCCATCAGTGGCCAGGCTCAGTGAGGGCAGGGCCGCAACTGCTGTATTTACTGTTCCCTCTGTCTCAGGACGCCAGTCAATCTTCACCGAATGAATTAGCCTGTGATTTATGAAGACACCAACTGTGCACTGTCAAAGCTCATACGATTCAAGGATCAACGAGGACAAGTACAGGCACATGATCCATGCCGTGTCACTGGCTGGGAGACAGCTTTATTTCAAAGGTAGCCAGCTAGATACTTTGTGATGCCACCAAGACATTCACAGTGCAGAGGCAGCATACATATTCTTCCCCGACCCTTGTTCTGCGTGTCGGTTGAGCTAGTTGCTTCACCGCCTTGCTCTAGGGCTCTATCCCTTCATCTGCTGAATGTAGATCAAGGTAGATGGGAACATTTGAGGTCATCCCGGGAAGATGCTGAGGCAGGGATGAAGCTACATAGAGGGGACAGAGCAGACAGATCCCTCAGCCTTAGGAGCCTTTGCCCTGCCTGCTGGCCTGCTTTCACTTCCCAGCACCTTCAGGCAGAGGGATTCATGGTGCACTGCTAGGAATCAGGGGGGATGACCACAAGAAGAATAAACCATGGTTGCAAAGCCTGTGTGCATTGAGTGTTTTCACACATATCTATGTCTACGTGTGCGCATGTGTTTAAGGCTATAAACACATGAAAGAAGCCACAAAAGGAACTGGAGATACTGCCTCATAGATTATCTGGGACCCAGAGAAATGGGCTTGAGAGTGTGTATATGCTGTATGTGTGTGCGTATATGCCTCTGAATAGGTTATATGTATGTGTGGAATACGTGAGTGTATGTCTATGAATAGATTATTTGTACGTGCACGGATTATGTGCATATATATGTGTGTGTGTGTGCCTATGAATAGACTATACGTAAGTGCATGGATTGTGTGTGTACATGCATGTTTGTCAGCAGATTATATGTGTGCATGTATGTCTGTGAATAGATTATGTGTATATGTGCACGTGTGTGTATGTGTGTATGTATGGGTATATGTGTGTATATATGTATATATGGGTATATGTGTGTATGTGTGTACATGTGTGTATGCGTGTGCATGTGTATTCCTGTGTGTGCATCTGTGTAGAGCATGAGGGTAGAAAGAAGATCAAGAAGGGAGGATGAGATCTAAAGGGGGGGGGACAAGAGCAGGTGATGAAATCTTTGTGGCAGAAGAGAGGTCTATTTGGAGTGACAAAAAGGACCAGCAAGGGGGTGAAGGGATGGGAAGACAGTGGGGGAAGGATTGGATAACAGGCATAATAACACACGAATGCCATCATGGATATGAAAATATATAATATGTATAAAGAAAATATATAAGGGAACCCATTACCTTTTATGCTAATTAAAATAATTTAAAAAGAGTTCATGGGGGCTGTAGCTCCAGGGGATTTGACACCTTCTCCTGGCCTCTTTAAGTACACATACACACGGAAACATCAAGACAAAAATCTTATATTAAAAGGGCCACAGGGAAAAAATAATGTAGATGATCCAATGTCATTCTTACAAATGTGTAGCTATCTGTTTTAGAAGGGTATAGAAGAAACATTGATTTGCACATGTGAGACCTGAGAATAGCCATATACCCCACGGGGTCAAGCAGACAGACTGGACAGACTGAGTGACCCAGACAGAAGGCAACAGGGATTGGTGGCCACTAGATGATTGGCAAGTATCTGTTTAGGGGACACTGCCTGGAACACAGCTCAGTGTGTCAGATCTGCTGGGCTCTCCCAAGATGCCAGAAGACTGCCAGACTTAAGGTTTATAAACATGTGGTCATTAACTCTTCTTACATAGGGCCAGAGTTCCCCAGAATTAGGGTTCCTTCCTCAGGACACCACCATCTCCATACTCATGTGTCATAGGTCTTATCTGCACCCACCAATGAGAAGAAGTTCAGGGTTTGGATGTAGGAAATTGCTGGAATAGAGGCTGTTTTGTACCTGACCCAGAAACCCCATTTTGTCACACATAAGTCACAGCAGTACCATTCACCAGGTCACATGGGGGCGAAAACTCTGAGCCCCCTGAGTCTTGACAAAATGAAACCATCTAGTCCGAACCTCCTGTACATGCAGCAGAGCGGGCACTGGTTACACGCGAGCTCCCCTCTTCGCCTCCCCACAGCATGCCAAGTGGCACTCAGAGACTCTACAGAACCGGTGACCTCAGATTAGAGCCTGAATCCCAGGAGGCAATTTTCATTTTGAACACACTTATTTCCCCAAAGATACTGATTGCATCACATTCCTGGAAATATCAGCAACGCGTTCCATGTCAGAGCCCCTTGCGCGGAGCTAAAGGTTGTTCTCTGTGTAACCACGGTGGCATTTATTTCTGGATTTGGTTCATACCTGGCTTTCATAGGCTGAGTGATGAATTCTTTGCCTCTAGAAGATGGAGCAGATGTGGCATAGTTCTCCCTACATGTTACTGCTCATCCAAAATGAGATTTTTTTTTTTTTGCTGTTGCTCCATGAACATCTCCTATGCCCCACCCACTTCTGGCTCTGATCAGTGGCATCTTCTATTGTTTGCTTCTCCGAATTCATCTCAGAGGAAATTTAGGAGGTCTCTTGCCCTGAATACTGGACGTAGTGAGTGATGATGATTATTTTAATTATTTTTCTTAAGGAAGAGATTTTAAGTATTAGTGCCTCGAGTTAAGGCATGTGTTCTCAGCCCGACAAAGGCGTTCCTCGTGTAGAATTTGGAAGCAACGTTCTTGATGGTAAACAGATTTTAGTTTAATTTGATAAATAAATAAATATAGGAAGGGAGAAAAGAAAGGAAGGAGACAGAGAGAAAGGGAGGAAAGAATGAAGGAAATAGAAAGGAAAGAAGAAAGGAGAGAGGAAGAGAGGGAGGGAGAGACACTGGAAGGCTGGAGCCAATCCCCACCAGGCCCACATACCTTGATGACATTCTCATCCATAGCCTTGCACTCCACCAGCTCTGAGATGTCCCTCACGGTGCTGTTCTCCTCCACCGACACCACCCTGACAGGCATGGCCACCGTCTTCCCCGTGAGGATGGCTGTGTTCAGGAGTTCAGTGTCCTGCCAAAGAACCAGACACACCAGGTCAAGGGACAGTCTCCTTTCTGCTGGTGCCACGTGATGCTTGAGGATACTCCTGAGGTAAGCGCTGGGCTGCTCCTCATAGACACACTGTGACGCTGCCCTTAGGATCTGCATGAGAAGGGCATCCTTTGGAATAATAATAAGGAACATATATTCTTTTCAGTATTTCAGAGACCCAGCAGAATTGCACAGCGACCAGGTGACAAGCAACAGAAGCCAACTTGGAGTACTATAGGAAGAAAGGTACCACGTTCGGTGGATTAATGCCTGTCTCCACTTGAAAAAAAAATGCCCGGAGCCTATGAACATATCTCACATGGTGTGCTGGCTAGTTTTGTTTGTCAGCCTGGGAAGAGGAAATCTCAACTGAAGAGCTGCCTCCATCAGATTGGCCTGTGGGGCATATTCTTGATTAATGACTCCCATGTGGGAGGGCCCAGTCAACTGTGGATGGGGCCATCCATGGGGAGGTGGTCTTGGAGTGCTTTGGAAAGCAGACTGAGAAGGTTCAGAGGAGCAAGTCAATAAGCAGTACTCCTCCATGATCTCTGCTTCTGTTCCTTCCTAGAGCTCCGGCCCTAACTTTTCTCAGTAATGGGGTGTGACCGGAGAGTCGTGAGCCGAATTTTCCTTCTTGGGTTGTTTTTGATCATGGTGTTTATTCTAACAAAAGAAAGCAATGGGAGGAGGGAATTTTGCAGGTAGGGTGAACTTTATGGTTTCAAGAGGTACCACTTCTTGAGGTGGCCTCAATAGAATCCTAGACCCTGAAGAAGAAAGAGTCATGAGGTCATCAACACACTATGGCTGTGTTGAGGAAGGAGAAGTCAGCCTGGAAGTGACCAGCCCCAAGGGTCCTGAAGACAGGAAAGCCAACATCCTGCAGGAGGGACACAGCCCTGTTCCACAGTCCAGCTGACTTTCACCTCACACAGCTCAATGTCAAACCTCTGCCCTTCAGAAGGGAGACAAGTCCACCCTCATGCCTCCAATTGTGGAATAGCTGAGGCTACAGGCAACACTTTATCCACAAAATTTCCCTTTTTTCTGTTGCTGTTTACAGTGTTGGGTCTCAAAATGGGAACCTCCTATATGTTAGACCAGTACTTTACCTCTGAGCCACATCCCCAGCCCACAGGTTTCCTCTTCATTGATGACTTATTGATTTATATTTATTATAAACCCAACTGTCTCTCTCTGCTCTCCCATGGGAGCACACCTTACCACACTTCCAAGCATGTCTGCTTGTCTCTCTGTGTCAATGTTCTGTAAAAACTGCACACGTGATCTGCTGAGTGATGGAGCAAACACCATTCTTTTTTGAGTTTGCAGGGTGATCACTACCTGCATGCAGGCTGCTAGGCCTTCTCTCGATAGCCACATGAAGATGCAAACAGACCTTTGAATCTAAGGGGATCTAGCGGATCGACTGGCCCCTTCCGCCTGGGGGTCTATTTCTCCCAGGTCTCTTTCCACAGACTCTTCTCCAGAGCCACCACTTTTGTTTGAAGCAGGCACACAGCACAGAGAGGCTCCTGTTAGAAGCAGAGCCTGAGTTTCCCAGACTGTCAGTCCCATCATCCGGTCTGCCTTGATAGGGTACCTGGGACTCCTGAGGCCGGGTTCCAACTATGGGTGGCTTGAACCTGTCTATTACAGATGCTAAGAATACCAAGGAAATCCCTAAGTCAAGTTCATTCCAGGTAATATGCTCTGGGTTGTCTTTCACATGGTCTCGGTGAATGGCTTTATTAAGCAGTGTGGTCCTTTATGGGGACCATAATTGTGAATAGCTTCTTAGATGGTTGTTAAAGCTTCACAACAGTGTATGTACACACACACACACACACACACACACACACACACACACACACACCACCAGCACCACCAGCACCACCAGCACCAGCACCACCAGCACCAGCACCACCACCACCACCATCACCATCACCACCAAGTAGTAGTAGCCTCATTACACTTTGGCACTCACCTCTGAGCAAAGCTAGTTGAACATTAGCAATTTCTTACTGGTCACCTCAGTTTTAAGGATTAACAGCCCCGGAAATACGAAACAAGGATAACAAACCTTTAGACTGTGAAATACCCTGGCTCACACTCACGGGAGAAGTTCCCTGTATTTAACAGCTGTTCTGCTAACCAGTTAGCATTAGTGAGAGCCTGTTGCTATGTGTGCCAACAGTCTGGCATTCTGGATTCTTCCCTGGCTTTTCCCTCAACTTCAGAATTGCCTGAGATCACATTTATCAAGTTTCTTCAGGATGAGGTGGCAGAATCATTTATGACTACTTGCCAAATCCAGACTGCTCACATTCTGGGCTCCTTTGTAGTATAATACAGAAAAACACAGATGAGGTGGCTTAAAAGAAGGGACAGTTATTCCTCAAAGTGCTGGAGGCCAGAAGGGCAAATCATGACTCTGGGTCTGGTGAAGGCAAACAGCTTAAATCCCTCTCTCTCTCTCTCTCTCTCTCTCTCTCTCTCTCTCTCTCTCTCTCCTTGTGTGTGTGTGTCCATGTGTCATGTGTCTGTGTGTCCACCTATTTGTGCATGTGCCCATGTATCTATGTGTGTGCCCATATATTTGCCTGTTTCTCCATGGGTCTGTGTGTGCACATGCGTGAGTCTAATACAGATGGACCAGGCACATGCTTCTGTTCTTTCACTCCCAGATTCTCAATGCTGTGAGTGACACATTATTTAAGAGCCTAACATCGTACTGTTTCTGAAAGCGAGGTTCTAGCACAACCCTGGGGAGGAGTGTGCTCTTCATAGGGCCTACTGGGAGCAAGAATGAGTTTCCTATCTCCTGCCTCAGAGCCGACCCAGAGAAGCTTCACACCACAGAACACCTCTTCTCAGTCCTTTCTGGACATGGAGCATATCTCCCTCTCTGTTCCCCTTTCTGTCCCCCTCCCCCTTCTTGCCCCTCTCCTTCTCTCCCTTTCCCTTTCTGTCTCTGTGTATGAGAGAGAGAAAGAGATAGATAGATAGATAGATAGATAGATAGATAGATAGATAGATAGATAGATAGATAAGAGAAGAGAAACAGACACATAAAGGAGAGAGGTAGTGAGAGGAAAGAGAGTGAGTGAGCTCTCTTTATGAACACATGCCATCCTGTTGGCTACATGAGATCAAACAGGGCCTCACAGGGGGTGTGAAGGTGTCACGACTGCCCAGAGGCTTCAAGCTAAGCAGTTGTGTCTTTGCTGCCCTGTCCTCCCCCCCCCACTTCCATTATATGTAGGGTAACTACTCTGCTTTGCAAAAAAGAATTAGTAGCAGGCTTGTTAAATCACTCCTGTCCCCTGGAATTCTGAAAGAGCCTGAGGCTCCCAAGAGAGATTCCCACGTGATTTGTACTCACATCAATCTCTGTCCATTTCTGGACAAATTACATTTTTTACCTTTTTTTTTGATTAAGAGAATAGAATCATTTTTGATGCATTAAGAAGCCTTAGGCATGTAAACTCACAAATGATGACAAGGAAGCGACCAGTTGTGCTGGAGTACTCATTTCTGGAATGTCTGTGGGGAGCACCCCTGGGGTTCCCCGGAGAGGAGATTATGGGTGTGAAAGAGACAGGATGGATTATGATTCAACTATGAGAAGTACCAATGACAGGCTTCCAGACAGACAAGGCAGAAAACATGGCACCGGGTGAGAAAATCCAGATTCAGCTAACCTATAGGTCAGGAAGCCTATCCAGTTATCCAGGGCAGGGCAGGGATTATGACGGGGATGAGCATGGGCGTCTCCTGTCCGGAGACTGAACATTGTAGAATTACATAGAGGCTCTGCATGTTGTAATCACATGCACGACAGCACATTTCCAGTTAAGAGGCAGGTTTGAGGGTGTCATCATCCAAGCAGGGTGCACCCCGGTGTTTCAGGTCCAGCAGGATGGTTAGATGTCACGGCAGGAATCCCTGAAGAACCCAGGCTGGGAGGGGCCAAGGGCATCACAGAAGACCCACAGAGCCAACTAACCTAGGCCCATGGGGGCCCACAGAGACTGAACCACCTACCAAAGAGCATGTATGGATTGGAGATAGGCAACTGACACATATACAATGAATGTGCGGCTCAGTCTTCATCCTGGTTCCCTAACAATTAGAGCAGGAGCTATCTCTCACTTGGACTCTTGTTGCCTGCCACTGGATCCCTTCTCCCTAGCTGGGCTGCCTCGTGTGGCCTCAGTGGAAGAGGATACACTTAGTTCTCATGAGAAGGTGTCAGGGCAGGTTGGTACCAAGAAGGGGTGGTCTCTCCTCCTCAGAAAAGGGGAGAGGGCAAGGGGGAAGGAGATGAGACTAGAAGGCGAGGGAGGGGGCTGCAATCGGGCTGTAAAGTGAATAAATAAATTAATTAATATGAAAAAAAATAAAGAATTCAGGTTGGATGGTCACAAACGCCCAGGGCTGAAGAATGAGACTTCCCTATAACCATCTGGGACTGAGGTATCTGTATTTGGTGCCATTTAATGGTGCTAGGCCTGGAGCAATTGCTTGGGCAATCAGGTCCTTGTCTGACTTTGCTGTTCCTCTGATGGTCCACTCCTTCCTTGCATGTTGTCTGGGGAACTCTTTGTTTTTGAGGGACATTTCTAATGCTTTCTCCAAGATCCCTGAAGATGAAACAAAACTTACACCCCGTTGTGAGAGGTCCACACCCTTCATCTATTTTTTTTTCTCTAGCAAGCATCTTTTCTTCTAGGAGTCCCCCAAATAATCTCACCTAGAGGGACAAAGGTCCTCTCTGGATGCAGAAATGGAAAATGAGTTTCAGACCCCTGTGGTTCCTGCAGGTTGTCTAAGGAGCTGAGATGATCCCAGATGTCAGGCGATGCCAGATAGGACCTGAAGCCCCACATATGAGTTGCACTTAACCTCAGACACATTCATGTGAAAATATCAGCTCACTGTAACAGGCTTGTGGCTGAGCCTGTGATGAAAGAGGCATACCTCGACTCTGAAGCTAGACAGTAGCTTCTCTGTCTGCCTTGGGACCACCTTCTACATGCCCTTGTCATCTGGGGCATCCTCACCATCCATATCAGCCTTTCTCAGGGCTGGCAGGGAGCATCAAGTACTCAGATTTCTCTCTTTATAGATGTAGCAGCCGCCGGGCCAGCAGTGCGCATTCGAAGGCTTTACTTGAACTTGATCCCATGACCCCATTTCAGCCTCACAGGTGCAGAGCCTTATGACTTAGCATCTTCAGGGGACAGAAGTCTACCCATATTCTGTAGAAATATTCCAAATGAGTTTTTGTTCATTACAGCTCATAGAAAAGAGGGTGACAGTGTTATCATCATGGAGGAAACTGAGTTCTAGAACACCTCAGCTGGCAACCAAGCCATCTGCTGAGGTTTCTCTTTGTGCTAAACGGCCCCTTGGCCAGCTAATATTGAGCTAAGCCAGCCAGCCATAGCCGCAGATATGAGAGCACCAGTGTCAGAGGAATTCATTTCTCTGGGAAGTAGGACTGACTGACTAAGGTTGAAAAAGGTTCTGGCTAAACTCGAGCCATTGCACAGATTTTTTTCAAAGGGGAATCATCTTTTTAGTCTATGATGTCTGCATTGATAACGTTAGGATAACCCTATGCATTTATAGATTTGCCTCTACGGTGGGGAAAGCACATCACTTAACATACCAACCATCCTTTCTTTCAGTGTTGTTTAAGGGTAATGCCATAAAGTCCCTGTGGTCCCAGAGAGCTCTGTCAGGCTCAAAGGCTGGCAAAAGATATCAACCTGACCAGCAGTCAGGCATCTCACCCTGATCCTCTGGACCCAAGGACATGCTGTGCTCACAGCCACACAGGAGCCTTCTCCCTCTACTGTGAATGCCACTCCTTGTGTCATGGAGGGCTCAGTTCAGTGTTCTGTGACGCTGAGGACTCCGTGTTCCGAGGGCAAGCATTCCTAGACAGTATCTTGTTAAGCGTGCTTCTGTCTATTGGCTGCTTTTCCAGCCCCATCTCAATGAGAGACTCTCCTGCCAGCCCTTACCAGCAGCATAAATCTTCTTTCTTAGATCTTGTTTCTCTTCCAATTTGAGGGCTAGGATCAATAGGATGCTGTGAGGTAGGATTGCCTCATGTCTCATTCAGGGGAACAGGCGAGCATCCTTGTGTGTGACTGGTGTAGCTCCCAACCCTTATTCTAATCCCAAGCCGGTGAAGACTCCCATTCAGGAGCATCGCAGGATGGTAGCCCAACCCCCAGCCAGTAAGGACTCCCATTCAGGAACACACTGGTGTGATAGCTGTCCTTCATCTTTCAGCCTGGATTATATTTCAAGAGCCCTGTGTTCGACACAGCAGATGAGGCAAGCCCGTTAATACCCTAATGAGGGGACCCTGTTCCTATTCTGCTGGAGTGTCACATCTTCCAGAGTCTCTGCCTCCCTCTACTTCTTTCTGTACTTTCATAGCTACTGTGACTTCATCTCTTCACATACCTCGTTCCTCTTATGTGGAATACGGTCCCCTCACATAACCACACGGTTCCAACCTCGCTCTCCTGTACTACCTATGTACAGCACTGAGTAGTAATACTAAAAGATACCTAAGATTAGGGAACACTTCTGGGTGTGATTGGGAGGGAGTTCCCAAGACCTTACATCCTGAGGCCTCTGATTGGTTGACACTAATTCCTGGATGGATCTACAATCTGATAACACTGTGAGAGGTGGGGACCCGCTGAGAGAAGTCAGTCACTAGGGGGCGTGTCCATGGGCTGCCCCCGCCCCTTCCTGTATCTTTGTCTCTGCTTCTTGTCTGGCAGGATGGGAGCAGCTAGCCTCTATCATTCATGCCTGCTGCTGTGATATACTGCCCAAGTGCATGGGGGCTCAATGGCTGTGGTTGAGCCCTCAGAAATACGAGCCAACAATAGCTCTGTCCTCTCTTGTTTCTTTCTTTGTTTGTTTTAGTCAAGGGATTTGGACATGGTCACAAGAAAAATAACTAACATGGTTCTTCAGTGCCTCTTGAGAGACATGATTTCTATTCAGATTTGCAGCCATGCCCGTCTCTTTCTGAAAGCAAAACTCCACAGAAGGGTTCTTTCCCCTCCTCCTCCTCCTCCTCCTCTCCCTCCTCCTCCTCCTCTCCCTCCTCTTCCTCCTCCTCCTCCTCTCCCTCCTCTTCCTCCTCTCCCTCTTCTTCCTCCTCTTCCTCCTCTTCCTCCTCTCCCTCCTCTTCCTCCTTTTCTTCCTCCTCATTCTTCTTCTGCCTCCTCTTCCTCCTTTTCTTCCTCCTTTTCTTCCTCCTTTTCTTCTTCCTCCTTTTCCTTCTCTTCTTCCTCTTCCTCCTTCCTCCCTCCACTTGCTGTTCTACTCTGAGTACCTGGAACAGCCACTGCTGAAGAACTCTGTACTACAGACATACGATAAGAAGTAGATAGACAACCAGAAACCATCTACAAGTCTTTCTAGTTTGAGTTTTTCAACATACCGAAAGGGTTGGGGCTGTAGCTCAGTGGGTAGAGCACTTGTCTGGCATCCACAGACCTCTGAGTTCAATCCCCCACAACTCATAAGCCAAGCATGGAGGTACGTATTTGTAATACAGAACTTGGGAGGTAGAGGCAGGAGGATCATAAGGTCAGAGTCATGCTGGGGGTATGCAGTGAGCTTAAGACTAGCCTGGGATACCTGAGATCTGATCATTTGGGACTTAGTTATCTTTGAAGGCCCTGGATTCAGTACATGACCCTTGGTTGGCTTCCTGGGTCTGTCTGTGTGACCAAAATCCTGGAAGGGGCTATTGTTTCATGGTTTCATCTTTGGAAATGAGGCCAAGGCTTGGCTCAAGGACCATAGTCCAAGAGTATGGAGTGACAAGCTGTGTAAGATTATGAGTCAGAGTCCTCTCAGTGCTCCAGCTTTGGCTTCAGAGGTAGGTGATGCAGAAGTTTTACAATGGCAGTATCTGGTGGAGTTATCAGGGTGACTTGAGGACAGCAGGAAAAATTTGAGCCTGCCTACTATTCCAATGACTGGAGAATCAACACTTGGAACTGACGTGCTACAGGCCTGCATGCCAACATCATTTTGATTGGTCGGTGTTACCATCTGCTCTGTTCTGATTGGTTGGAGCCTGTATCAATCTGTCTGGCAGATTTTGAATATCATTCATTTGTACCCATGTGAGTAGTAAGTTTCAAATGATCAGCAGATTTTCTTTGTTGTTTTTAGGGTGCTTTCTAAGTGATCCCCTAGTTTGTTGTAAACAACTCAGTAATGGGATGTGTATGTGTATATGCGCGTGTGTGGGTGGGTATGTGTGTGTGTGTGT
Source organism: Rhabdomys pumilio (assembly GCA_030674055.1). Lineage (NCBI taxonomy): Eukaryota > Metazoa > Chordata > Mammalia > Rodentia > Muridae > Rhabdomys > Rhabdomys pumilio. Next base: position 24,960,230 of record JANHMN010000023.1, read on the forward strand.
GTGTGTGTGTGTGAGTGTGTGCATGCGCACACAGACGAGATGTTTATATTAAGTGTCTTTCTCAATTGCTCTCGGATATACTTTCTTGAGACAGGGTCTTTCTGGTCTGGAGTTTAGGCTGACTGGCCTGTGAGCCCAACAATTCTCCTGCCTCCACCTCTTCAGTGCTGAGATTACAAGTGTACACCACCACAGCAGCTTTTTATGTAAGTGCTGAGAAGCCAAACTCAGGGTCTCATCCTTGTGATGGCGAGGAGCCAGCTCCTTCACTCCCAGTAAGAATATTTGGTAAAGATTTCAAAGAGCTTCCTGGGCTTCCTCGGGGCACTTGGACAATCAGGATAGAAGAGAGTTACCCTTGCCACAGTGACCTTCCAGGGTCCAGACACACACAGCGTTTTTTCTTGCACTGTGTGTATTCATCACAGGGAGTTAAAAGCCAGATTCATTCCTCCTCCACTGTCCTGTAACTTTGTATTTGTGCCAGCTACCACCACCAGAGGAATGCAGAGGCCCAACAGCAAGCCACTTACCCATCCTTTCCAGGGAGTCGTGGCTGCTCTCCAAAGGTAGCTGAGCAAATTTTCCTCCCTCCCCGAGGATGCATGCTAACAGCTCTGCGGGCCTCATAGCCACACAGCAATAATTCCAGGTCTTGGCTCTGTGGGGAAACCCAACTCCCACCTCATTTACTTCCAATTTATTCATGGTCCAAAACTGGGGTGCGGGAGGCAAACTTAACTTAGCTGTCAATTTGCTTCTAAGGCAAGATGGAGAATCTAGTCTAAAGCGTGCATTTAAAACAAGAAGGCAATTCAATTCTGCTAGGCACCGTCTACAAGGTCCAGAGCGGTAACTCAGCTATTAAACAAGTCACCCTCGGGGGTGGCACAGAGAATAAAAGTTCCATGAACGTCTCCAAGGAGAATCAGTCGCTTCACAAGTTTGCTGAGAAGTGTTTGAGAACTATGTATTTTATTTCGGTAAAGTGGTGGTAGGTTCTTGCACTTCTTAATTATACAGACACCGCTGCTACAAACCGAGGGTGCATTTTCTCCATGGTCTTAAAGTGGATTCTGCTTTAGTGATGTCATGAGGAAGAAGGAACCAGGAGTATTTGCCCATAACCCTCTGACTTGCACGGGGCACAGGATGGAAAGCATACCTCTGTGTGTTCATTCCTAGGATACTTGCCTTTCTGAAGCCATGGGGAAGAGTCTATCCAGGTCCCTTAAACCTTGGGATTGGGAGTACAAATGATATGGGCCCTTTCTGGTCCCCCTTTTATCTTTTCCATCCTCTCTCCCTCTCTCCCCTCCTCTCCCCATCCCTCCCATCTCCTCTGTGTATGTCTGTGTGTGTTTAGAAGAATATTTGAGTCATTAAAGGTAATCAAAGCCAGGCATAGCATGCTGAGCAGTCCTTACGAACGTAACACAGACTGGGAAGTCACCCAGGAAGAGGGAGCCTCCGTTTAGAAATTACCCTCTTCACATAGGTCTCGGGGCTTTTCTGTGGGGTATTTTCTTTATTAATGATTGATGTGGGAGGGGCCAGCCTACTAGTGGTGCCATGCCTGGGCAGGTGGTCCTGGGGTGTATACGAAAACAGGCTGAGCAAGCCGAAGAGAGCAAGTCAGTAGCAAGTCAGAGCAGCATTCATTTGTGGCCACTGCTTCAGTTCCTGTCTCCAGGTTCCTGACTGAGTGCCTACCCTGACTTCCTCCTGATGACAGTGTGACCTGTAAGAAAAAAAATGCTTTTCTTCCTCCAAGTCATCAGTTTTGGATTTTTTTTTTGTTTGATTTTGTTTTTGTTTTTGTAGGCAGGGTTTTTCTGTGTCCAGGAACTCACTCTATATACCAGGTTGGCCTCGAACTCACAGAGATCCATTTATCTCTGCCCATATCTCCCATATGGTCTTGGACAGTGGCTTATCACAGCAGCAGAAGGAAACCAGGACACACAGTGACCCACAGCTGTCTACTCAGTACTTGAGAAGGAGAGGCAGGAGGATTTCTACAAGATTCAAGCTGGCCTGACTGAGCACCAGTGTGATGTCTTGTAGACAGGCAGCCAGCCAGCTAGGCGGACAGACAGACAAGGAGAGCTTTCTCCCCCTGTGTAGGTATGCAGAAAACCCAGCAATCTGGTGAAGGGCAAACTCCCTTTTTCTCTCCCTCCTATCTTTCCTTTTCTCTTTCTCAACAATCGAGATCTAGTATCTCCAGGATAGTGCCTCGGATCCTTAATGATATGTCAGAACAGAGCCTGGGCCACACTCTGGTGGATAAACTATGGCTGTGTGAATGCTCTGACATCTGGTGTGGTACTGGCCAGTTAACTGGTTTAACAGACACATAGGATTCTCCAGATAGCTATACCCACATTCAAGTCTGATGGATGGAAAGAAAGAGTGCCTCTGCCAACAGCTCTAGAATTTCAAAGAGTATGGTACCTAGTGGGAGATGTTTACAGAGTTGTGTGGGTTGGTGATGGTGAGCTGGAGGCCAGTGCTTGTGGGTGATCAGTGGAGTGGCTTTCCAGGCAACTTTTCCTTGATGTTCTTACAATCACACATGGTTTCTTTATCATTTGAGGCTTTGGGCTGTGAACAAAGAAAGGAACAGAAGGGGGTTTTCCAGAATGGACTAAGGTGTGGGTGGGCTCTGGTGTGGGTGGGCTCAGGTATGGGGCAGGCTTAGGTGTATATGGGCTCATGTGTGTGTGGCTCATGTGTGGGTGGGCTCCGGTGTGGGTGGGCTCAGATATGGGGCAGGCTTAGGTGTGGGGCAGGCTCAGAGGTGGGGAGGGCTCAGGGTGAGGTGCGCTTGGGTATAGGGTGGGCTCAGGTGTGGGTGAGCTTAGGTCCATGTGGGTTTGGATATAGGCTGGGCATCATGGCTGTACCTGGGCAGCAGGGTCTGTCCCACTTGCTTGGGAGATGCCAGTTAGTGTAAGTCAGATGGTTGAGGGCTCCTATACTATATCAATCAAGAATGGATCCAGCTGGCCCCATTTGAGTGATGCTCAGTACTGACTGGGCGGGCAGTGAGCCCGGATTTTATGCAAGGAGCTGGCATGGGATCGAGGAGCGCTCGAAAGGCTCTGGAGAGGGTCAGAGGACCCTCTGGGGCTTAGCTGGAAACTTCTCCTTCTTTTCTCTTCTCTTCTCTTTTCTCTTCTCCCTCTCTCCCTTTCTCCCTCTCTCCCTCTCTCTCTCCCTCCTTCCCTTCCTCCTTCCCTCCCTTCTTCTCCCTCTCTCCCTGCCCCCTCTCTCCCTGTGACACAGTCTTTCCCCAGCTAAAGCAAACTGCAGGTCACACAGCATACTGAACGAGTGGAGTGCAGTTTACTCCCTGGCTTGACTGCTCCTGCGCCCACTTGGGTGACACACTGTGTCAAAAGATGTCAAGATTCGCTTCCTGTAATGTACCCAGGACAAGGAACCTGAGCAACTCCGTGCAGCTTCGCCAGCTTGCCGCTTCCTAGTATCAGAACGTCCCATCTCTCAAAGGCTCTCCTGGGCCATTTCCAATTAATCTCTGCTCCAGCCCCAGGCAATCGCTGGCTGCTCTGTCTCTGTAGTTCTGCCATTTTTAGAAACGATCCCCAGAAAGCCTAATTGTTGAATGCCTCGTTTCCCTCATCTCAGTTTTTTTTTTTTTAAAAGTGTGTATGTGTGTGTGTGCACACATGTGCATGTCAAAGGCGGAGAACAACATTAGGTGTCTTTCCTCAGGAAGCCATCTACTTTATTTACTGAGATAGCATCTTTCACTGGCCAAGAACTTGCCAAGTAGAGTCTCTATTGGTCTCCGACCTGCCCCGCCCCGCCCCAGCCCCGCCCCCCAGCCCCTGAGATTACAGGTACGTGCTATCATAGCTGTTTTTGTTATTGTTTTACTTTGTCTTTTTGTTTGTTTAATCCTGTCCTGGGATCAGGCTTAGGTCCTCCTGTAAATGCTTCACCATTTTTATTCTCTCTCCAGTACGTGTGTGTGTGTGTGTGTGTGTGTGTGTGTGTGTGTGTGTATGTGAGTGTGTGGATGTGTGTGTGTGGTGGGGGGGATGTCTTAGGTAGTCCAGTCTAGCCTTGACTTTGAAGAATCCCCCCCATGCCTCACCTGCATAATTGCCGGGGCTCCAGGTGTGAGTTACCATGCTAAGCTTCACCCCAGTTCTTTAAAGGGGTCCCAGCAATTACTGCTGCCAGAAAGGCAGCGCTCCACCCTCTGGCTGCATGGTGGCTCACCCACTCCTTCCCAGCAGCTCTCATCCTCCAGGGTCCGCAGTAAACACGGGGCTGTGCAGCGTGCACAGGTAACACAGGAAGAAACTGCCAGGCCGGTTTCTGATCATCTCTCCAATCTCTTATTCCCACCACCAGAGCCTGCGTGGCCCTTTTTCTCTATACTGTGGTGACACGCAGTCTCGCCTGCCTCTTCTGTTTTAGCCATGCCTGTAAGTGCTAGGTGGCTGCTTTTCTTTTTTAAGTTTTGAGTTTTGTGTTTGCCTGGAGACTAATGAAATTAAGCCCCTTTACTTCCCAAACAGTACACATTTAAATTTTGGCTCATGGTCATTTTTTTTTTTTTTTTTTTTTGACATTCAGATTCCTTAAGTCATTATGTTAACACTAGATTTAATCTTTTTTTTTTTTTTTAAATGCTTACATATTTATTTCCTGCAGCTGGGTGTTTTGCCTGCATGCATGTTTGGGCACCATGGACACGCATGGGGCTCACATAGGCCAGAAGAGGACATTGCACCTCCTAGAACCAGAGTTACAGTTGGTTGTTAGGCCTCGTGTGGGTCCTGGGTCCTCTTGCAAGAACAGTCAGTGCTGCTAATCACTGAACTATCTCTGCAGTCCCCAAATTTAATCTTTATGTAAGGAGAAATTATAAAGAGTTAGACAACAGATGACAAGGGGATGTTTTGGCTCATCACTAGAGATAGATAGATAGATAGATAGATAGATAGATAGATAGATAGATAGATAGATAGATAGATAGAGAGACAGACAGACAGAACTTGGGGATAAAACTACTATATATCACTAGATATTGAAATTTGGTTCTTGCAGGTGCTATATCTCAACCCCTTAAAAAAAAAAAACAAAAACATTTTATTGAGATAGGGTCTCACTAAACTGCCCAGGCTGGCCTTAAACTTTCAATCCTCCTGCCTCTGCCTCCTTGAGTAGCTGGGATCACAGGTACGAGCCACTCTTCCTGCCTGTAGAGGGCTTGCTGCAAAAAATGTAAGGCCTGTCTTTGTCAGTAGCCATTGGAGTCGCTTATTAGAAGTGCTCGACTGTCCACACTTAGACGTTTTTTTGTGCAAGTAGGATTTATTTCCCTCCAGATTTTAAAACAGTCACCTGTTGCCCACAGCAGCAGACATAGCATTCGCATTTTTGTGACTGGGGAGCGCTTGGCCAGGCTGTGGTTTCCTAGGGGATTTCCCAGCTGCCCTCCCCTGTGAGCTTTTACACTCTCCTTTCTCAATAAACCTGTCTCCAGGGTGCCTGAGAGCTGGTGAGGTCAAACTATGAGGCGCAGACAGACAGCAGCACCATGAAGCTGCCCCCTTCTCCCGTCACCGTTTAAAATGGAGTTTGGGATTCAGATTCATTCAAATCTTCCAGGAGTTAGGGAAAACATTTCTCAGCTTCCCGCACCCCAATTCCACTTTACATTTAATTTTGAGCACAAGCAGTAATCCCAGTGTAAACCCACCGCCCCTGTCTTACAGAGAGCCACACTCTATTAGACAAATAAGAGCCCAGGGATAGGAGGAGATCGTGCCTCTTTCTTGCAATGATTAAGGACGACAAACTAGTTTGTAGGCTTCGTGCCTCCTGAGAACCAGAGATTTCTCTGAGGACTGGTGACAAGGGGCCTCCATAATGAGGAGTGGGGCGGCAGTAGCAGGCAGGCTCTGGCATCTATGATAACCTACTTCTGTTTCTTTAAATTAGCATACAAGACATCATATGCCAATTCTGAGCAAAAGGTCTTCAGTCTCCGTCCTCCCCAAACCCCTGCTGTTGGTGCTCCCTGTAACCATCTGTCTCTTTGATTTTTTTTCTGTCCCACGTGACCTTATACCCAACTCATGGTCTTTACCCATAACCCACTGAATCCAATTAATGCTGGCCACAAGCTCAGGGATGTAGGGGCATCCATGGGTGTATAAGCAACTTACCAGTGGCCACATACCCTGAAGAAATGCACCCTTTCCAAAAGGCAACCAACTACCAATAGATCCCTTATCATTTAGGCTTTGTTCTCGTTTTCTCTCTCTCTCTCTCTCTCTCTCTCTCTCTCTCTC
>JANHMN010000023.1:24966577-24971577 GCA_030674055.1 Rhabdomys pumilio
CACACACACACACACACACACACACACACACACACACACACAGATACACATTTTCTTTCCTCTTTCTTGTCCTTGTCTGTCTGTCTGTCTGTCTGTCTGTCTGTCTCTGTTTCTGTTTCTGTCTCTGTCTGTTTGTCTGTTTCTCCCACCCCTCCCCCAAGGCTAGGATTCCCATACCCCATACGAAAGAGAGCATGTGTTTTTCTGACATTCTAACTTTGCGTTACTTCGACATTACACTTCCCACATCCGTTCAGTCTCCTGAAGATTTTGTGAGTTCACCCTTCTCCTTGCAAGTGAATAAAACCCCACTGTGTCTAGGTACCACATGTTCGTTACCCATCCATCTATTGATGGAGATCTAGGCTGATTCCATTTCCTGGATACTGTGGACAGCACAGCCGTGGACACGGATGAGAGATGCCTTAGTGTAGGATGTGGAGTCCTCTGTGTGTGTGCCTAGCAGTGGTGTAGCTGGGTCACGTGGGAGCTCCAGTTTTAATGGGGGGGGAGGCATTCTTCCAATTGATTTCCACAATGACTGTATTAATGCAGCCCCCTATTAGTAACTAATAATAATTATTAGTTATTAATAATTATTAAGAACTCCTCTCTCCAGCAGCATTTGTTCTTAGATTTCTTCATGACAGCCACTCTGACTGGGCTAAGGGGATATCTCAAAAGAGTTTTTAAATTTACATTTCCCCAATGACTGGGGGTGATGATCTCCTTACAAAAATATTCATTACCCATTTACATTTCTTATTCCAAAAGCAGTTCATCTCATTAGCCAATTTGTTGATTGGCAGGGTTCTTTTGGGGGGGGGTGGAGAATGTTTAAAATTTTTAGTTCCTTTAAAATTCTGGCTATCCGTGCCTCTGTCTGAAGTACAACTGACAAAGATTTTCTCCCGTCCTATGGGCTGTTTACTCTGCCGGCATTTTTTTCTTTCTTTGTAATCTTTTAAATGTCATGGTGCCCCCCATGTGTAGATCTTGGGGCTAGTTACTCTGCTGCTGGGCTTCCAAGAAGAACGTTCTTGCTTCCACCCATGTCTCGAAGACACTTATGTTTTCTTCTACCAGTTTTTATGTTTCAAGTTTTAGATCAGAGTCTTCAATTCACTTTAAGTTGATTTTTGTATAAGGTGAAAGATATGCTTCTAATTTCATTTTTTCCCCCTGCAGGTGGACATCAGTTTTGCCAGCGCCATTTGTTGAATAGTTTTTTTCTATACTGTATGCTGTTGATGCCTTTGTCAAATATTAGCTGCTCCAGCTTTGTTGGCATATCTCTGGGTGCTCTCTTCTGTCCCATTGGCCAATCTGCTTTTATGCCAATGCCAGGCATAATCTTTGTCACTAGAGCTCTGTAGTGTAAGTTGAGGTGAGGTATTTTGACCCCCCTCATCCACTTTGGCTCACTAGATTCTTCCTCGTCTCTTCTTGGCTGGCTCCAAGGGAGAGGGCAGCCTATGCCTGGAAGCCAGGTCACCTGACTCCAGCAGAGCCTGTTACCTGCCTAGGATACATAAGTGCACAGTAACATGTCCACTTCAGCTTATGATTCTCAACTCTAACGGGCCCACTCAAGGGTACTGTAATCATTCCTAGTGCCCTGGCATCTTGTTTCAAGATGAGGAAGTGGCAACTCTAACCTTGTACCAGTTGTCTATGGATGGCTATAACAAGTCAATATCACCATGTTGGCTCAATTTGTATCAAATTATCCTCTCCTCGCCTTACAAGTTGCAAGTCTGCAATGAATGTGTAGAGGGCATGCTTTCAGCAAAGGCTCATGAGAGAATCCTGTCTTGCCCATTCCAGCTGCTACTGTTAGTCAGAAACCCTTGACTCATGGATATGTCCCTCCAATGCCTGTCTTGGGGACAATTTTAAGAGTCTTACAAGCATATGTGGTATTGGTTTTAGGGTTCACCATTCCCTAATGTGGTCTTGCCTTGACCCTTGGCTTTGTCTCACCTGGGAAGACCCGATTTGTACATAAGTCACAGGCACGGGCAGCATGGGTTAGGACTTGAACACATCTCTGAGGTACATAACTCCCCAGGCAGCAAATCTTGCAAGGTACTGGGAAAGACTGTCAGTGGCTGTTCTGCGATTATTATAGAGGGAGATATGAAATATGAACCAGCCAGGTCGAATGCATGAGGCTGGAATGAGGGTGTGTGGGGTAGGACAGGAACCCAGGAAGCTTTCTCTACAGGACTGATTCCTGCTGGGGTCGTTGACCCTCAGAGCCTTTGGTGCTTTTCTATGTATTGATTTAACCTCATGTGCTCTGAGAGTGGGACACTTAGACATGTACTCTGGGCATGTTATTGTTTCCTTCCTTCCTTTCTTTCTTCCTTCCTTCCTTCCTTCCTTCCTTCCTTCCTTCCTTCTTCCTTTCCTTCCTTCCTTCTTTCCTTCCTTCCTTCCTCCCTCCCTTCCTTCCTTCCTTCCTTCCTTCCTTCCTTCCTTCCTTCCTTCCCTCTTCTCTTCCCCCTTGTCTTTCTCCCTCCTCCTTTTCCTCCTCCTTCCTTCTTCGTTCCTGCCTCCTCCTCTTTCTCTTCCTTTTCTCCTCTTCCTCTTCTTCCTCCTCCTCCCTTCTTCCTCTTCATTCCTTTCTCCCTCTGATCTTTGAAACAAGATGAGATTCCTATGACACGTGTTTAACCAGTGCTCCTTAGAGGATACACAGAGCTGTACAGCCGTCTCTGCAATGACTGTGGGTATATTTTATCACCCCCTAGCTATTCTGCCTCCTCTGGTGGTCACCGCATCCTCCCCATCCTGGGCTGTCACTAAGTTGTTCTCTGTATCGGTGGCTTTGCTGATCCCTTTCGAGAAGGATGCTGGCTTTGAAGCTCAGCCTTGTCCTAGCACATGCCTGTACTTCTTTTTTTTTTTTTTTGCCCTGCAGAATGATTGCAGTGCTCTTGAGTTGAGTGGTACAATTATCGGGTGAGAATCATAAACCAAAGCGGCTGTATCAGTGAGCGCTTCCTAAGATCCCAGCTCTGTTCTAATTATGCACATTATTTCAGTGGAGATGCCTTCTGAGGTTGGACAGAAAAAAACAAATGGATCCAGTGGACTTGGGGGAAACTGTCCCAAGTGCTGGCTCAGTCCTGGCCCAGGGAGGGTGGGGCACACCTTCCACTTAGCGATACCTCGGGCACTGGGGTGGGGGTTACCAGATACTCTGTGACTTTCAAGAGAAGCCAGGGATGGGTGTAGTGGCTCCTGTTAATCCCAGTGAGGGCAGGCAGATCTCTGAGTTTGAAGCCGGCCTGGTCTATATTATGAGTTCGAGGACAATCAGGACTGCATTTATCCCATTGGTAAATACGGACAGCAGAATTCATCTCAAGGCAATTTAGACAAAGAGTGACTTCTAGATAGGTACCTTCATCCCTACAGAGAAGACTTAAGGTAACCACACTGAGTCACACACATCTTTCCAGCAACCTCGGAGTCAAATGTGAAACCCAGGTTGGCCAACTCACTCAGGTTCACATAGGTTGTCCTGATCTTCAAAACCAGAAGCCCTGTATCCCAGGAACCTCCTCAGTGCTGAGCAAACTGGAATGGTTGGTCCTGTGAGGTCCTGTGAGGTCACAGTTGAGGATTCCATGACTGAGGTATTGTAAACTCAGAGTGAATATTTGAACACACAAAGGAAAGAAGTTGGCGTTTTCGGTCCATTGAAATATTCTCTAGGGCAGTGATTCTCAACCTGTGGATTATGACCTTTTTTGCGGGGGGAGTCTAATGACTCTTTCACAAGGGTCACATATTAGACACCCTGCATATCAGACATTTATGTTATGATTCACAGCAGTACCAAAATTTAGTTATAAAGTAGCAACAAAAATAATTTTATGTGTGGGGGGGTTACCAGAACATGAGAAACTATATTAAAGGGTTGCGGCATTAGGAAGGTGGAGAGCCACTTCTCTAGGGTCAAAGACGCCATTTTGTCTCCTCACTAATCAGATTTGAGTTTTGACTGTTCTCCAAGATGACATCACCACTGTGACCATGACTCCTGTCACGAGGACAGTTATCAGCATCGCTGCTTTCGTTAACCCTGCCGTCGGGATTATCGTCGTCATAGGTACGTCGTCAGCACCATCAGCATCAGCACCACCATCACCGTCACCATGATCATCACCATGGCCACTAACACCCACGGTCACACTCACGTCACCGTCACCAACATCACTACCATCATTAATACTTTTTGATTTCATACAGGAACTAAAACTGGGCAGCTCTAATCTCCGGATACTATGCTTGCTAGTTTTTGCTTTGACCCTCTGGTTAGGCCTTCCAGGATCACATAGGCACAATTGTGTGATGATGGTGATGATGATGATGGTGGTGATGGTGATGATGATGATGATGATATTGATGATGTGTATCACCCTCCTCTATGCTGAGCCAAAGGAACAAACCCCTTGCTGGCTGTGCTGTGCTGGAAACTTCCAAAGGTTTTGGGGAAAGGAAGGCGTTCTTACATTTCCATGGCGCCTCAGTAGGCTCCTCGTTTTATAAATAATCTCAATTAAAAACCCCAAATTAGGGGTGACATTTTCTTTATAGCTCCACCACTCCTGTCTAGATGTGCCAGGCCACAGAGAAATTAGGTCACGCAGAAGCAAATATTTATGGTAAACTTGGCAACCGTCCCTGTAGGGAATTTCCACTTTGCCAACTGTGGGATTGGATGGGGAAACCCCGTGTTCAGCTACAGTGTTTTCAGGAGCAGAGAGAGCTGGGAGAGACTGGAGAAAAGTCCCACCAGTAAGACCACAGACTTGGCTTCAACAGGCCTATGTTGCAGCACACACACACACACACACACACACACACACACACACACACACACACTGTCAGGACTGTGTTCAGCCTCTCGGCTAGTCCCAACTGCTGAGTCTGAGAAAAGGCACTGAAGTCACACCCAAGTTAAGCCCTGGGAAGGCCCTGACCAG
>JANHMN010000023.1:24976577-24983750 GCA_030674055.1 Rhabdomys pumilio
ACAAAGCAAGAAACACTCCAAGATAGATATTTGAGTTGGGCACAGTCTGGGAGTTCTAATGAGTCCCAGTAGATTCTACTGAAAGTCTACAGCCCCTAACCCCCTGTCACAGGAAATGAGTCCATTGAGTCCCTACCTGACCTCTGCTCCTGACCAACCTACCTTAGATGAATATTTGTTTTTACATAGAAGAAAAATGATCACCCCAAGACGTATTTGACAACCCAAGGGCTTCTCCAACTTCATGATACCCACACAGGGACCTGCCCAGAAGAGGGCATCAGATATTACAGATGGTTGTGAGCCGCCATGTGGTTGCTGGGAATTGAAGGATCTCTGGAGAGCAGATGGTGCTCTTAATCACTGGGGCCATCTCTCCAGCCTTTGACTGGGCTCTTACAAACCTATGTGTGCAGCCTGCTCAGTGCTTGGTGGGTGGGGGTAAGGTAGTCACATGCTGAGGACTGATGGTAGTGTCTGCTGGAGGCTCTTCCTGTCCCTAGCTTTCTCCTGACACTGAAGAAGGGCTTGAGAAGATGTGGTATTGAGGCAAGAACTCCCCCCACCCCTGCCCCGAGAAACAAATTCCTCTTCCCACCCACTGGACCCTTCTAAAGGCTCTTTTCTTTAAGATGAACAGCATCCTGGGAAAACTGCTTGATTTCTTTTCCTTTTATAAAGATATATTTACATGTATGAGGGTGTCCCTTGAGGTCAGAAGAGGATGTTGAAGCTGGAGTTACAAGCAGTCGTGGGCCACTCATTGTGAGTGTTGAATTGAACTGGGATCTTCTGTAAGAACAGTAAATGCTTTCAACCTCTGAGCTACTTCTCCATCCCTTATTCAATGTTTTCAGAGGCCTAGCCAGCTGTAAACCTGCCACAGAGGGTCTTGCTTCACGGGGGTTTGTTTGTTTCTCTTTCCTTAAAAAAAAAAATCGTTAGCTAGGCCTGTCATTTCCAGATACATGGGATTCTGAGGCAGGAGGATTGCAAGTTGGGGACTTGACCGGGCTATAGAATGGGAACAAGGACAATCTGGGCAACATAGTGAGACCGTGTCTCAAAGTAAAAAGATGGGTTGTATCTCAGCAGTAGGGGGTGTTTCAGAGTGAGTATAGGGTCATAGGTTTAATCCCAGTGATAAAAAATGAAATAAAATTTCTCATCTTTGAGTGAAACCCTATATCCTGTTCCTATTTACTATCAATAAAGGTTTGTTTGTTTGTTTTTGTTTATTTTTTGGTGGGGGGACTAGTTATAAACATACTTAATCTCATTTTATTTATAAAAAAAAAAGCCACTTTCTGATATGGTTATCTGTTTCCTTCATAAACAACTGAATCCCTAAAACATTTTGTTTCTTTCAAACACTTATACCCAAACGTAGTTTTTAAGTGCCTTTGAGCCGGTTCATCTAAAACTCTTTTGTTAGCACAGATCACACAAGGTACACCATGTAGCCCAGGCTGGTTTTGAACTCAGAACCCTCCTGCCCTCAATCTGAGAACTGGGATTATTGGTGTGCCCATTCACACCCCACTGATGACTGTTCCCGAGTCTCTAGGCTGTGCTGCACAACCGAAGTCAAGTTGCATGTTCCAGAGAAGCACCACAAGGGTGAACCTGGCGATCACATGTAAGCTGCATCCACACCGGATGCAGAGACGGCATCGCCGTCAGTGATAACGGCATGAAGCCAATCTGGATTCACTCCAGGTAACTTGCAGACAAAAGGATTTGGGGTGTGACATTAGCAGTGATTTCAACTCATCTTAAAAGCACTGTAAAAACCACAACAACCACAATAACGACATCTCATTTCAAGGAGGACTCACGTATTTACAATAGACCGTAATGATATCTTATGTCTTTATAATGGTTTTGCTTTTCAAAGCATTTGAATGCCTTATCTTTCTGAAATAGGCAGGGTAGGAATTGGGTGCTTATGTTCTGTAATAGATGTTGGCATGAATTTTAGGATGAAGATTTGAAAAACAAAAAAAATTGCCATGCGTCACACAGTAAATATTTTTAGAGTTTTTGAGCACACAAACAAAACTGTTTAAAATGTAGACTCGAAAATGGACTTCAAGGTCAGGTATCGGATGGAGGGTTGCCTGGGGTTACAGTACACATTCAAAGCCAAGAATGAACCAGGCTATGATGCACACCTATAATCTCAGTACCATGGAGACTGAGGCAGGGGGAATGTACCTTTGAAGGGAGTCTGTTTTATATAATGAGTTCAAAGTTGGCTGATTTTCCTAATGAGGCCTTTGCAGCTCAGAGGCCATGTGATTAGCAACTGTGTGCATGGCTTGGATTCGGTCCACAGCATCCAGAAAACAATGCATGACTACTCTCTACCTTCTCCAAGCTAATGAATCCTGGAGCAGATGACATGTAGGCTAATGTCTGTTGTGTCTGGCTAGCGTCTGTCTTCCACCGTCCAGTGAGAGACAAGTTTTCCCAACATACAACACATCTGCCTATTCTGAGGCCTACTGTGTACCTACCCTGGGTGACATGGCTTTAGGCCTGGCAAGTGGAATGTAGCATCCTCTCTGACGTTGATGAATGGCTGAGGGGGAGAGCACATGACTAAGCCAGGCTAACGCTCCCAAAATTGTATGTGTGTGTGTGTGTGTGTGTGTGTGTGTGTGTGTGTGTGTGTGTTTGTACATAGAGTGCCTTCAGAGACCTGAAGAAGGCATAGATCCCCTAAACTGGAGTTATAGGCAGCTGGTGCTAGAAACTAAACTCGGGTCCTTTGAAAGCCCAGAATAAGCTTTCTTAACTAGAGAGCTATCTCTCTGGACCAATGCTTCTAAATCAGAGCTTCCTGGAGTAGGGAGTGGGGTGGGGTGGGGAGGAACTTCTGAATGATTGGCAGTGAGGGTCTCGTTCTTTCTTCTGGGACAAAACGATTATGGTCCCTAGACCTGTTGGTCTAATGAAGGGTAAGATACCCAAGGCCCAGAGCATCCAGGGTGTGGTTTACAGACCAGCACCAATAATCCTTTCTAGAAGGTCTTAAAAGGCTCCAGGTGGATCTTCTAAACCACACAATATGCATATACAGGAGTCTGAAAAACATTTTAAGTTCAGATTGGGTTGGTTTTTATCTCTTACGTAAGCTGAAGAGTCCTGATCAACCCATTTCCCCTAATCTCTTACTAATTCAGTTAAATAGGATGCTTGCTGATAAGAACTCATCAGTGAGAATGCTGGAGACTCAACGCTTGGTTTATAACTTACAAACCAAGCCCACTGTCGGTAGGATGGAGAGTAAGAAGTCCTGTAACTCTAGTGTGGCCCATCCACTGTACACTGTCTGCTGACTTCTTGACTATTGCGAGAGCCTTGTCCATGGTCCAAGGGAAATGGGATGAAGCCACCTACAGGGAGCAGGGAGGGTCTAGGAGCGCCCCCTTGTAGGGGGAGCTGCACAGTACAGGGTCCCCTGCAGGCTTAGCTTCCTCTCTGTTGCTGTAAGAAAACACCCTTAGCAAAAGTGACTTAGAGCGTAAAGGACGCCTTTGGCTTACACTTCCAGGTTACAGCCCATCATTTAGGGGAAGTCAAGGCAGGGGCCGAGGCAATTGATCAGGCTGTATCCACAGTCAAGAGCGGAGAGGAGAGAACTCCCACCTGCTGCCTGCCCGCCCATGGGATGGATGGGCAGCCTGTTTTGGCCACTCTTACACAGTCCATGAAATGATCCCGCCCACATTCAGGGTGGGTCTTTTCACCTCAACTGACCATCAAGATAACCCCCCCACAGACATGCCCACTGGCCAACTCGATCCGGGCAATTCTTCAATCAGACTCTCTGCCCAGGTGATTCTAAGTTGTGTCAAGTTGAGAGTTAAAACCAACCAGCACATTTTCCCATCTACGTCATCCCATATAATCATGAATAACTTGGGTTGACTCAGGTCTCTGAGATCTGTGGTCACTTATTGCCACAACCTAGCCAAGCTCATCCTGACCAGGACACACGGCAGTCTAAAGTTTCTAAGAATGGAAACATGAAAAGGAGAGCAGAAGTGGTTTAAAACAGAAGCAAGCAACAGGGACTTGGGTATGGAGACGTGGCTAGTATCACAACACGTTATCTGGGAGGCTTAGCCAATGAAAGGTGATGCTGCTTCTCCCAGGGTGGAGGATAATAAGTCACTTATACATAAAATAATAATTGTAGCAATGACCTGGGAAAGAGGAAGCATGCAGTCAGTAGAACTCCAGGGCTACCCTGGCGCCATGACTTACCATAGCGAGCGGGACGATGGCGACCAGGTCCTTCTGGCTGATGAAGATCTCGGACACGGCGATGTCTGTGGTCCCCTTCCTTGGATACTCCACTTGCCAAGTGATGGGCTGTGTCCCTGAGAGGCTGCTGAAGCTGGCGATTTCAAAATTCATCTGCATGACCTCGCTAAATAAATTGCCGCTTCTGGAAGGGAATGGAAGGAAACAGCTTTAATGTGATGTTATTTGAAGGTTCCTTCTCGCCAGGTGGTGGTAGCGCATGCCTTTAATCCCAGCACTTGGGAGGCAGAGGCAGGCGGATTTCTGAGTTCGAGGCCAGCCTGGTCTACAGAGTGAGTTCCAGGACAGCCAGGGCTACATAGAGAAACCCTGTCTCGAAAACAAAAAACAAAATAAACAAACAAACAAACAAACAAAAAAGAAGGTTCCTTCTCTCCCTTTATCCTAATCCCACAATAGTGCTTGGAACTAGGGAACTAGGGGAGGAGGGAACCACCTCTCAGGAACAGAACTAGGCACTTGAAGTATGACATCACATTTAAGTTAGAGAGTGGGGAGCTGGGACAGAATAGCACCCACAAGCTACAGATCTGGACAAAAATTCTTAAATATTGAACATTGATCATTGTGTGGAGGGATGAGGTCTTTGGATTGTTTTTGTATTTGTTTTTGAGATAAGGGCTCACTACATATCTATAGCTTTCCTGGAGTTCTCTCTGTAGACTAGGCTAGCCACAAACTTGTAGAAATTCCCAACCTCAGCATCCTGAGTGCTGGGATTAGTGTGCACCATCATGCGCAGATAACACTTGCTGCTTTTGTGCTCAAGTGGGGACTTGCCATAAACATGTCCTTTTAAGACTGATCCATGGAGTTGGGGTGTGGCTCAACTGGTAGAGTTGATGTTCATGCTTGCCTAGCATGGGCAAAGCCACTGGTTCAATTCCAAGCTTTGTGTCCACCAGGCATGATGGTGCACACCTGTGATCCCAGCATGTGGGAAGCCAAGGCAGGTGGATTGGAATTTACAGTCATCCCAGTTACACTAGGATTCCAAGGCTAACCTGGGATACATGAGACCTTGTCTTTGGACTCTGTGGTGCATGTGAGCCTGATTCATTTAGCTCTGTATATTATATCGTCACTCAGAATCTGTCCCTACTACACGTTCCCGTATATGCTTGGTGCTGGAAGATGGCAACAAAGAAAAGGAGGGAGTCTATCCGGTGAGCATCTCCTTTGAGGAGATTTAGAGTGTCCATGTAGCAGGGGAGTGTGGTAATGCTGGAGTTAGGGAGAAAGAGATTTAAACACTGAGGTAACCTCAGAGAGTATTGGAATCCACGACTTGATATATCAATGGTGTGGATTTACAGACGTAACCCTTGAAAGAAAATTTCAAAATTGTCTTTAAAAAAATACCCCCAATAGTCACCACAAATTCCAGACCATTGAAAACCCAATTCTCCAAACCTCTTGGACTCACTTGCAAGAAAACAGAGACTAAGAATGAACTAAAAAGCCAAAGGGAGTTTAAGGTTTCTAGCCTGAAGGTGAGAGGAGAGATTTGAGTACCCATGTCCTAGCCACTGTGGGAAGCTAAAGTGACTCACAGAATAAAGAGATAAAATTCTGAATGGGGAAGTCTTTCTCAGGAGAACAGTACAGTCTGATCACAGGCTGTGTTTTACTCATGCTTGGAGCACTGTCAGGAACCCAAATAGATCTTTCCCACGCTGCCCACCCAGGCACCTTTCCGGTGAGCTCTCCATGGTGCTGAGGCTTATTGATTTGCTTTGCAGGCTCCACCAGTTGACTGAGAAAGTGAGAACTGAAAAAGTGCCTCACGGTGAGCAGGATAGGAGAGAAAGAAATGGGGTGAGATGGGCAAAGAGGGGGTGCAAAGCTAGAACCCTAGGAAAACGGCCCTAGAGAAGTCCATGTCTCCTACCCAAACACACAGGCTTCTGTCTTGCTCCTCTGTGCCACTGATTCCCATTCAGAGCTCTGAGGGAGGATATATCTGCTCAGTTGAGATTAACATGCGATTGTAGAGAGAGGCCCTGGCCTCCCCTACTGTTGTCTGTAGTTAGTTCGCAAGATGGAACTCAGAACTAACGACATGAGAGCAGCAGGAAAGTAAAGCTTGTGAAGCCTTGCGGGAAAGGGCAACACATTTGGATTTGACTCTAAGATTCAGCTCTAAAGATAAGCAAACAGGAGGGCTGGAGAGATGGCTCAGGGGTTAACAGCATTTGTTTCCCTTGCAGAAAACCCCAGTTCAGTTCTTAGCACCCGCAGGGCAGCTCTCAGTCATCTGTTCCAGGGGATCTGACATCCTCCTTTGGCCACTGTGGGCACCTGGTTCGAATACATGGTGCACATACACACATGCAGGCAAAACATTCATATACGTGAAATTAAAATCAATCTTATAAAAGTAAACAGAAAGGCTAAAAGGATGACTCTGTAAGTAAAGGACTAGCCATACAAGTATGGGGGCCTTGACTCCCAGTACTGAGATAAAACAGCTGGGTATAGTAGCATACACCTGCTGTAACATGCACAGTGCTTGGGGGACAGAAAGAGGAGAGTCCCTGTGGGTAACTGACCAGGGAGCCTAGCTAAATTGATGCACCTCAGGTCTCAGTGAGGGACTATTGTAAAAACTAGGTAGACAGAAGCTGGAGAGAGGTTCAGATGTTACGAGTGTGTAACTGCTCTCATAGAAGATTCAAGCTTTGTTTCCAACATACATGCTGCATGGCTTACAACTGCCTGGAACTCCAGTTCCACAAAACCCATGTTCTGGTCTTCATGGGCATTTGCATACATGTGCACATGCTTATAAACACACACACACACACACACACACACACACACACACACACACACACA
>JANHMN010000023.1:24983760-25000640 GCA_030674055.1 Rhabdomys pumilio
ACACACACACACACACACACACACACACACACACACACACACACACACAGATGTGCATAATTGGAAGGAAGTAAATCTATAGGGACTGAAAAGATGGCTCAGAGGTTTGGAACACAGAACACTTTTGCAGAGGACCTGAGTTCAATTCTCAAGACTCACATCGGGCCTCTGACCTCCTTGGGCACCCCATACTAACAGATCCATGCTCCGCCGCAGAGAATTACAAAATAATAAATGTTTAAACAAAAGCAACAGCAAAATAAAGTGGGAAGCATTCGCAACATCCTAATGGATAACAGGTTGTCCTCTGGCCTCCTCGTGCACACACACAGGGATTCATATCTGCACATGCCTATATCCCACCCCCCCACACACACACACTGAAACAAGCAAACAAATGACCTTTTACTTCTATCTCCTACCCCAAAGACTAAAGACATAAAGGGGCAGGTAACTATATGGGGAGGCAAAGGAAAGAGTCCTCCCCTGCACATTATGTAGATGACAATACCATTGTTTGAGAATCCAAAACCTAGAAAGGAACCTGAGCTTTCCTGCCCTATGGTGCAAGCTGTGGCCTGCTAATGGTTTAAGTACCTAGCAAGTTGGGAGGGCAATAGATGCCCGGGTGTGCTCTCCACAAAGACAATGAGAATGCTAAGAGTGGACATTCCGAACTTAGAATGGAGATGGTAACAAAGGGTCAAGGTTCAACATCACATCTGTGCACAGAAAGCTTTCCGTGTGGGCACCAGCTTCTCCACTTCCTTTCTCTCCATCTCTCAGTGCTTGTACAGATACAGGTTGGGTGGATGGTACAACCACAGGTTCTGGAAGCAGATGTGTGGGTATCTCACCTATGGCTTCTCTGTGGAGTTGAAGGGAGATTTCAAGTAAGGTCCTGGACCCATTAGCTCTCAACCTGGGAGGACCCGCGTGAGCAAGCTGAGAGGCTGTATACAATTCTGATGTCTGTGCTTGCCCAGCAGAGTTCTTGGCTTTACCAGGGTGGACTGTGGCTTGGACACAGATTCCTGAGAACCTCTAATGACTAGAATCTTCAGTGACATTTAAGCACTTCTGAATCAGTCCAGGGCTCTGGTCCGTGGGATGGTGTCACTCATATTCAGGGTGAGTCTTCCCTCCTCAGTGCATCATGTCTGGACATGTCCCCAGAGTTGCATCCAGATGTGTCTCCCAGGTGACTGAGTTAACATTCAAGTCTGACCATCACAAGGGGCTTCTGGGAGGCACCGAATGCATTGACAGCAAATAAGTAGAGTCACCCACTGCTCCATACACTGGAGCGAGAGACTGAAAATCTGCCTTCTGTGTTTGTTGCCTAAAGTTAAACTCAGCATAGACATTTTGTTGAGTCAACCTTCTGAGACTAAGGCTGGGGCCCTGAGATGGTTTGTGTATGCTTAGCCCAGGGAGTGGCACTATTGGGAGGTGTGGCCTTGTTGGAGTAGGTGTGGCCTTGTTGGGGGAAGTGTGTCACTGTGGGCTTGGGCAGTGAGACACTCCTAACCACATGGGAGCCTGTCTTCTCCTAGCTGCCTTTAGATGAAGATGTAGTACTCTCAGCTCCTCCTGCACCATACCTGCCTGGATGCTGCCATGCTCCCACCTTAATGCTAATGGACTGAACCTCTGAACCTGTAAGTCAGCCTCAATTAAATGTTGTTCTTATAAGAGTTGTCTTGGTCATGGTGTCTGTTCACAGCAGTAAAACCCTAAACGGGACTCAACAATTCTTTCATCTCCCTAGTCCTGACAACAGAATTCCCTTCCCTCTTCTGTTTTCTTAATCTCTTTCTACCACTCAGGACTTGTCATTATTTCCCATTACATCACATAGCATCATACCTATCCTGCCTGCAGCTCACCCACTCAAGCCATTGAATCCCTGTGGCTTGGGACTCACCCTTCATTTACAGGGCCATTCGGCCCAGTATGTGTTTATCTGCACTTGGTGGTTTAATATCCACATCTCCCTTCACCAATTCATGGTCCCTAGTAACAGGGCTATGGAATTCTTCCATTACCTTCAAATGACACATCTCCGTGCTGACCCGCCAGAGGGACGCCGTAAATGTTTGCTAAATGAATAATAGATGAAGGGACTGCCTGGTTTCCTGATATTCACACTTTTCCTTCCAGTAGTCAGGTTAATATTAATTTCTACGCAGGAGGGGGAGAGTCTCCGTTTTGTTAGGAAGGACTGCGGAGGCATGCTTTGGAGCTATCAGCTTTTCCAGAAGAGTTGAACCCATTCCAAGAGGAAAAAAAAAAAAAAAAGCAAAAAGCAGGGTCTGTTGGAGACCTTCCAGAGAAGACACGCTCCGAGGTCCACTCCTAAAACTTTGCCTTTCCCAAATATCACAGAGGACAGACGCTGGATCCGCTCCAAAGCTTGCTATTGAATTTTACGCCTGCTAAGCTCTGCTAAGTACATAATGACGAGTCTGAATTAACTATGCAAAAGTGTAATTTACGGTTAATGTTTGTAATTGATGAGTTGCGGGGTCTCTGTGGCGGCGCTAACTGCTGAGACGAACGGGCCCTGAGGGGGATGAAGGAAAGTTTCTTAGTTCTAGAACAGAAGGCTTCCTCTACTCATTTCTCACCAGTCAGCCATCCGTCAAGCATTCAGAAGAGTTGATCTCTGCCAGGCACCCTTTGGAAACACCCAGAAGCCATCACTGTAGCTGATGGTGGGTGGGAGAGTGGCATGCTGTCCACTGTCCAGCTACTCAGCTAAAGACACAGTGAAGAGAGCGGTCCAACCAATGCATATTAACTCTCTTTGGTGCCCCTTTCTTGTCCCAGTATTCTCTTCTTTGTCATCCCCTGCAGTGACATTTTTTAAGCACCCTGGACTCAGCTAGGGCTGAGAAGTGTGGTGGTTTAAACATAGTATGTCCTCACTCCCACCTCCCATACTCACATCTGAACAGGGGATGCTGTTTGGGGAAACTTGTGGGATTTGGGGGAGTTTAGTTTCTGGCAATGGTGAGCTTTGAGGATAATAGCTTGACACTGCTTCTTGTCAGGTCACTTCTTGTTGACTGACAGCCATGATGGAACAGCACAGTCTCCCATTGCAAAATGGCCACTGCTCTGCCTCACCTGCCCCCCCCCCCCCACACCTCCCCAGATCGTGAGCCAGAATAAGCTTCAGAGAAACTGTTGGGAGAAGGCTGTCTTACTGCTGCTGCAACTATGTTGTATGTGGTGTGCCTGGTGGCTTTGGGGTACACACCCTATATCAAAAATCTCTGCCCTCATATTTGAGGTGCTTAACCAGAGCTGAATGATGGGATACCTAGCTTGACTTCTGTCTTAGGAGTCTCTTTTCTCCTACTGTACAGAGCCTGGAGAGAGGGAAGAGCGAGTTTTTGCCTCCTCCATATTCTGCCTGGCTAGTGGGGCGAACCTGAATCAGTTCAGTGCCCTCTGTGTGTCAAAAAAGCACACCAAGAAGAGAGATGAGAGGGTGGAGATAGTTCAGCTGGTGAGGTATTTGCTTTACACACAGGGGCCTAAGTTCAGTTCTCAGAACATACAGACAAAAGCCAGGTGTGATGAAATATGCCCATATGTCCAGGGCTGGGGAGGCAGAAACAGGCTGGTCTCTGGGGATCACTGGCCAGGTACCTTAAGTAGCCAGTGCTCTGGGACCCCAAGAGTATGGACAGCACCTTAGGAGTGACAGCTAAGGTTGTCCTCTAATGTCCACACATACAAATGAACACACACACACACACACACACATACACACACACACACACACACACACACACACACACACACACACGCGCGCGCGCGCGCACACACACACAAACACACAGAGAGAGAGAGAGACAGAGACAGAGACAGAGACAGAGACAGAGACAGAGAGAGACAGACAGACAGCACATACACATACAAAGAGAAGGGATAGGTGACAATGATCCGTGCATTAGGGAACACTGGATAACCCGCCTGACTTGAGGGTCACATTTTTTTGTTTTGTTTTGTTTTGTTTTGTTTTGTTTTGTTTTGTTTTGTTTTTGACGGGGTCTCATTGTGTAGGTCTGGCTGTCCTGGAACTCACTATGTAGACCAGGCTGGACTTCAACTCACTGAGATCTACCTGCTTCTGCCTCCCAAATGCTGGGGTTAAAGGCATGTACCACCATACCTGGTGGATTGTCCTTTCTTTACCCTTGAGCCATTGTAAGCGTTACCTATGGAAGATAACCAGGTAGCTTCAGGGTTGTGTGTTAACACTTGGTATAGCAGCCACATCTATCCTACCCACTCCCACACCTGACAGGAACACGCTGGTCAGTTGAAGTCTGGTGAAGTGACTTTGGGAAGAAGTCTCTGCTTCTCAAGTCTCTAGGGAGCTGCAGTATACTTCCCGAAATGTGAACATCCCCGAGGTCTGACACCAGATATCCAGCTTTGATGGTATCAGCTGCCTTTAAGCAATTACCCACCGCCAGATCCTGTGTGAGAATCGGGTATCAAACAAACAAACAAACAAAAAAAAAGGCGACTGATGGAGAAACAGATACAGGATCCAATGATTGTCTCCACTCTGCATCCTGGACCATTGGGCTTCCTCAAAAAGGAGTGCTTCTTGACCAGTAGCCCCTCCACCCTCGGATGCCACACCTAGAGCCTAGTGTCCCCAGAGCATCTCTGACAGGGAGAGATGTGAAGCACAGAAGCTGTAGTTGCTTAGCTGAGGCTGTCCGACGGGACTTCTAATTTAGAAAAAGCCTTTCTTAGGTGTCTTGGAAGCAGCTGGAGCGGAGAGAAAAGAGGCTGAAATAAACCACATCCTTTGAGAAATCAGTTTAGAGGCTGTAATTTTGGCTTAGAGTAAACTCCGTTTAGGGGACTCCTAGTCTGTGGGCTGTGGGGAATTGGATAATACTGTGTGTTTCACACTGGAGATGAGAAACATCATCCTGCTAAAAAATGGTTTTGGGTCCCAGGGTCCTCCTCGTGCTCAAGTGTTACAAAGCAGCCGTGACAGCTGGGCCTTTGTGTTCTTCCTGTCTGGGAGGAACAGCAGTGGGGGGGGGGGTTCCTCTAGGTGCCGGGCTGGGAGGTCTCCGGCTCCCTTCATCTGCAATAGGCAGCATGTAGTCTCTCAAGAAATATTAAGTGTACATCCGCAATGTGTGAGGAGACAGAAGAACAGCAAATCAGATGGCTGTTTCTCAGGCTCAAGGCAGAAGGGAAGACTCACTGTCAACAGACCAGCTAGCCACAGTAATGGCTTCCTGAGCACGTGTCCTGGGCATTGGCCCTTCTGCCTGGCCTTCCCAGTTGCGGAGGCTGCTGGGAGTGGATAACATCATGAAGCAAGAGGAGGTTCCCACAGAGGCAACTGAGCCTGTGACGGCAGGCTTTGCCTCTCATCTGGCCCTATTGCGTTGTCTCCTGTCTTGTTTCCTTAACTGGTCTCAGAACAATATCTTAGGATTAGACAAAGGAACCACATATCTTTAATGTTTCTGTATCAGCAAAGGGAGGCTGGGCTCTGAGTCTACCAGACAGGCAGGGGTGGGAAAACAGATGGAGAAAGACACACACACACACACCCCAACCACATGGGGTCGGTGGGGGGAGAGATGAGAATCCAAATGTTCCAAGGTAGTGTAGGGTGGTGGATAAAAGGTTTTTAATAGCTTCCATTCACATCCATGGATGATTGTGTGCCATCCAATTCACAATATTGCTCAGGGGACTGGAAACTGGCTTAAATAAGAGACGGCTGTGAACCAGTATTGATGGTACACACGTGCTGGGCATTCAATTCATATTAGTACCCAAAGCCCTTGAAATAGTCACATGAAGAAATACCAGTGTCATGGAGAGGCAAATCCGTGTCTCAAGGACCAAGGCGCCTGAAGCATGTCTCAACTTCAGGTCTCCCTCATCAACTCCCAGACAGATGGCAAACGCAGCAAGGGAAAAAAAACACAGATGCTGTTATTACTCATAGTTTTTGCTTTTGGTTTTTAAGACAGTTACTCATGTAGCTCAGGCTGGCCTAAAACTTCTTATGTAGGCAAGGCTGGCCTTCAATTCTTGACCCTCCTGCTTCCACCTCCCAGGTGCTGGAATTGCAGATGTGTTAGTGACTGGAATGCTGGGAAAGTATTTCTATGTCAAGATCTGTAGGGGTGTGCGTGCGTGCGTGCGTGCGTGTGTGTGTGTGTGTGTGCGCGTGCGTGTGTGTGGATTGTTGGTTGGGAGAGCCAAGAGAGGAAGAAATGGGGAGGAGAGAAGTAAAAAGTAGTGAAAGAAAGACAAACAAAGAAAGGATTTAGAAGGCGGAGGTGTGAGAATCCATGTACCTGTGGCTTCTTAAGTCAAACCTTCCCACATTTAGCCGACAGGAAGTTCAACAGAATAAACAAGTAGTGGCTGTTGGGAATGAACACTGGTGCAGCCATTTTCTAAAGGGGCCAGTTTGTTTTCAGCCAAGCAGGCTGTGGGTTCTCTTAACAGCTGCCTGTGGATGGATGAGTAAAAGACTCACCAGGCCCCACTCTTTACTGCTAACCTACTGGTGGCTAACAGATTCTGAGAGTGGGGGAGACATTGTTTCATTCTTTGCTTTGGTGATCCTTTTTTTTTTTGGTTTTTCGAGACAGGGTTTCTCTATATAGCCTTGGCTGTCCTGGAACTCACTCTGTAGACCAGGCTGGCCTCGAACTCAGAAATCCTCCTGCCTCTGCCTCCCAAGTGCTGGGATTAAAGGCGTGTGCCACCACCGCCCTGCTTTTGGTGATCCTTATAAAGCAATCTCTCTCTCTCTCTCTCTCTCTCTCTCTCTCTCTCTCTCTCTCTCTCTCTCTCTCATACACTTTAGCTTCCATTTATTATTATAAATAAACAGAGACCTTTGTATCAGTACATTGAGTTGAACACAAGACTCAGAGCCTACACAGAATGGGCCAAGGAACACATGAGGTCTTATCCAAGAGCACTCGAGCTTGCACACGTTGCTTCCCACCAGGGCTCACCAGAAGCATCTGGAGAAAGCTGAGACAAAGTTCTTTCTCACTCTGGGAATCTGAGGGAGCTAGTGCTAATGTATACGCGACCCAAGTATAGCCATCTCTTGAGGTCTGCACTCATATGCTGAAGTCTCATCCCCTGAGGTGATGGATAGGGGTGGGTACTGGGAGGGTTAGGTCCTGAGGATGGGGCCTCCTGGGTGTTAGAATGAAAGACTGGGTCCGGGGGGGAAGAAACTGTTTCCAGACATCCTAAGTCTGCTGGGATCCTGATATTGTCCTCCAATCTGTTGACTGGGAGCATTTTCAGGAGCCACCCAGGCAATTCCATTATAGCAGCCGGAGTGGGTCGGGGCATGATCTTCCAATGTGCTTTTTGTGGTGATGCTTCGTGTCTTATTTGGCTTCTGATGACCCATAGCAGGTAGTCACCAGAAGAACAGAATCTGAACGTAACTACAGATGACGTGTCCTGTTACAGTTTTGGCATGAGGAATACCCACAAAGACTAAGGTGCTGAAGGAAGGCTTGGTTCTCACTGCAGAGGTGGTCAGAGGTGAGCATGTGCTCTCTAACTGAATCACTGCAAGGAACCAAGGATAATTTTAAGGAGTTTCTGGGTGGCAGTGGAAACTTGTGAAGACAGGGCCAAGAGGGAGGAGGTCATCAATAACGGTGTATCCTTGAAAGGTGACTCTTGTCTGCAGCTAATTCCTGTGTCTTTCTGCTTCCTGGCATCTAGAAAAGCTAGCCACTTTCTACACCACATGCCCTGCTGTCTCAAGATCCTTCTTCATCTCAAATCCAGAGTAATAGAGCCAGCTGACCAAGGACCAAAACCTTTGAACCAATGAGCCAAAATAACCATTCTCTTCCATAACTCCTTATCTTAGGTATCCCATCACCATGATGGAAAAACTGCACCGGATAACACCATTCCATTTCCTCAGTGTGTATGCATGAAGTCCAGGGTATAAGAGTTGATCTCAACTTGTGGTCCCCAGGCCCTTGGGTCCACATTCTCCTTCCACCCCCCCCCCCAACAACCGACAATAGCTTTGGCATCTCAGCTGAACAGCAGCTCCCTAGAAGAGGTACAAGGAGCAGTCACATCCAAGCCTGGAATAGGGGGAGATCCCTTTCATGGGCCAAGTGTGAGCCCCAGGGATGCAGGAGGGCACCGAGGATATGAACTGGGTTTAGCTGCAGATACTTTGAACCAAGAAGACTAGAGACAGAACCAAAGCCGAAGACACAGAGCATGGGCTGCAGGCTATTTCCTTTTCAGTTGGTGATGTGACTTCATGTGGCTTTGAGTAGAGACATCCCTCATTGTTGGCCTGGCTGCCTGGTCGATATTAGCCTCAGTTTCTTTTGACAAAAGGCATGATGGGTTTTCTTAAAAGAAAAAGAGAGGGGGAAGGGAAAAACAGAGTAGATGGGGAAGATGAACCTCACGCATCACTCAGGAGTCTTTAAATACACAAAGCAGTTTGGTGGTTTGATTTGCTTATGTAATAGTGGAAAAGTACAAGCCCAAGTCCCATCTCTCCCTGTAGCTAATAGTCATTTTTAACCATAACAGAACAAAAAATTCTGGTCTTTGCAAAGTAGGTCACAGATTGCTAAATATATTCTGCTAAATATATCTTCCTAATATGTATTGTGTACTTATAAAAACTATATTTATATAAATATATACCATAAATCACATGTAAGCATATAGCATATATTTACTATGCACAGCTCTTAGCAGATATATTTGGGTATGGTAATTATTTAGCATTTCTTTTGGCATTTCAGACAGTTTTAAATGCAGCACCCTCAGATGGTAACAAAGAAAACCTGCAAACGCTACACAAAACAAGAGGGTGAGAATTAAGCCTCCCTCTCGTTCCCGACATTTAATTTCTCCAATCGTCTTGCGTAGCTTTCCAGAGGTCAGCTCTGTGTTTGCCAACATATTCTTCTCGCTTCCTTTGTGACTTTGTACAAGGTGTGCCTGCGTGTGAGTGTTTATGTTTGTATGTGTGGAGATGCATGTGTGTGCGTGGTGTATGCACGTGGTATCTCAGGGTCTCCTTCAATTGATCGGCACTGTATTTACTGAGGTAGATCTCCCACTGAGGCTCAGTTTAGCTAGTCTAGTTAAGCAGATTACTGTCAGAGATTCCTCATCTGCACAGACATGGTCCTCATGTTTTATCCACTGGGCCATCATCCCGGCTCAGAAATATATTCTTTTATAACTTTAATTTAACATTTGTCATGTATTTATTTCTGTGAGAATATTTGTGTATTGGTATACCCCACAGTATGTGGAGATCAGAGAACAACTTCGGGTGTCAGTTCTTCCTTTCCACCACGAGGATCCCGGACATCAAGTCAACAAGGGAGGCAAGCACCATTGCTTGCTGAGCCGTCTCACCAGCCTCTCTTTTATAGCCCTTTCTTTTCAATTGCAAGGAAATACATTTAGCAGAATTTTCTGTGGGATCCATTTGTGAGCATGCAAGGCACACACTGGACACACGTGCAGTCCCACAGCACTGTGAAGCCTTCACTATGTCCCTCGCCATAGCTCCAGTCACCTTGAATAACTGCTGCCCCACCCCCTCAGCCTCTGGTACTCCCCCTCTACTTTCTATCTGAGTCTAGTACCCTGGGGAATCTATCACAAGTGAAACCCTAGGCATTGGTCCTTGTGTGTGTGAGAAGATCCCCAAGGTTTAGCATCCCCCCACCCTTTAGAGAACACAAGTCCCACATACCCCATAATACTTTGTTTCTTTTCTCCCTTCACAACATTTCTTAGAGGACTTTCCAGACCAGTGGATACAGACAGCTCATTTCAAATGACTACATCCTATTCCACTTAATGGAAGTGTCAGAATGCATCCAACCTGTTGTGGAAGGTACCTCGAGAAGCTTGTCTGAACAGACGTGTGGAGATATTGAAGGTTGTGCCCCCACGGGGAGGCCCTCTGTGTCCTAAGGTTTGGGCATTTAAAGTTTGCTATCATGAAATGACACCCACAGAGTGGGCAGCGAATACAACGCCAAGGGGTTGCAATAAGCCACCTCACCTACTTATCTTCACATGGTGTCAGGATGTTCAGCGTTTTAACTGAGTCTATCTCGGTTTAACCATCTCTTTTTTTTTTGGTAATAAAACTATTCAAACGATTGACTCACAGACATTGGAGTTTCCCAGGAATCTCTTCCTAGGAGAAGAAAAGACTGAGGTCCTTGGGGTAGCCAGAAGAGGAACTTATATCCTGGAAGAAGAATGGCAGCGTGACAGCTGTCCTTCCAGAACACTTAGAGCTGGGACACTGATGGGCAGGTCCCACACCTTGGGGACTGCTTGATTATACATATTTATGACATTTTATTTAAGCCTTAATTTCATGTCCGATGCTATGATGATGGTCTTGGTGTGGAGGGGTGGCTGGATCTCTGTCTTTCATTCTAATGTGGCTACAAGGAAGAATCTCCCTTCTATGCTTTCTTTTTTCTTTCTTTCTTTTTTTTTTAAAGGTAGTCTTTTGTCTTATCAAGAATGGCAAATGAACCAGGCCTGTTGCTACCCTAAGTTCCCTAACACAGTCGACGGGAATCTGGTCATCTCCTAGCAACAAGTGTAAAGACAGTGAGCTAGGTCTTGCCTTCATTGTGGCCCTCAGTGGACCATGTCTCCTCGGCTTGGGTCTTGCCTCCCTGCTCCCTTGTATGGAGGCTGGTGCAATAGATTGCAGGAGGCAATGCTGTTGCATCTCAGGGGAGGGAGCTTCACACTACATGAGGCTATGGTGGGAAGAGACAGGGCAAGCATCAGCAAGGTCCCCCCACCTCAACTTGTCTATCTTCCAACAACTATAGCTAGCCTCAGTCTGCCAAGCATACACACAAGGCCGCCTTGTACACGCCAAACCCAGTGGGCTGCTTCCGACACTGACGCCTCACAGAACAACAGGCGTGGTTCCAGATGTTTCTTACCTTGAGGAAAGCCCTGTTACAAGCTATGGAGAAGTGGGGGAAGCTCTATATTGGGACTGCCTGTCACAGCAATTGTTATCACCATAAAAGATTCCCAAGCACTAAAGCTTGTAAACAAGGAAAACTACCTTGGTCCCTAGTGTCAGGGTCAGATGAGGAAGAAAGACTCTGTGGTGTCTCATTTTATGTCAACTTGACACAAACTAGAGTCATCTGAAAGGAGGGAATCTCAATTGAGAAAATGCCTGTATAGGATCCTGCTGGAGGGTCTGTTTTAAAATTAGTGATTGACGAGAGAGGGCACAGCTCATTGTGGCTGGTGCTGCTCCTGGGCTGGTGGTCCTGAGTTTTATTAGAAAGCAGGCTGAGCAAGCCAGTAAGCAGCACTCCTCCATGGCCTCTGCATCAGCTCCTGCCTCCAGGTTCCTGCTTTGTTTGAATTCTGGTCCTGACGTCCTTCAGAGATGGATTACAACGTGGAGGCGTAAGCTAAATAAACTCTTTCCTCCCCAACTTACTTTTGGTCGTGGTGTTTCATCGCAGCAATAGAAATGCTAAGACAGACTTCAAAGACGAGGTCATGAAAAAATATACAAAGGGCAAATGAGGCAGATACAGAAAGCGTGAGACAAGGAGACGGGGTGAGACTCGCTCTGCTAGATTGTCTCCTGGTCTTCATATTCATCAGCACACATATGTGCAAATATCTGTGCACCCATGAAGAAGCATTTCCTGAATTCTTATACATGTCTCCCCAAGAGGTACTTACTGAGGCTTGAGAATACCCCTCCTCACTCCTTGGCCTCTCTGGCTGGGTTATAGGGTTTGCTGGGGATCTATACACAAGATTTGTCTTTGTGTGTCTGAGTCTGTGCTTAGAGGCCCCCTCACTCTCTCAGCCTTTGCTCAGAGGCATAAAACAGTCAGCTACACATCAGAGCGGTTTCAACTCTCTGGGAGCACGAGTCAAACATTTGCTTTCTCCATTCGCTCCTTTATAGCCTGGCACCATGTGGACGCCCTGAACCATCACCCTTGTGCCAACACTGCAAAGAGCGGATGAGAAGTCGGTAAATTCAACATCAAGCTGCCTGGCTCTGAAATACACTCCAGCTGGGTCTCAAATGCGTTTAATATCCTGGCCTGTCGTTATAATGGCCGGCTCTGCATTTTAAAGACTAGGAAACAGGTTCCGATTCATGGAGCCTGGGGCTTTGTAACCGCTGGGATGAGAATCGAGAATCGATCAGCTTCAAAGGAAAGAGTGAGCGAGCCGTGAAGGATTGCGGAGCTCGCCGGTGCCATGTGGCGTTGGCAAGTGATGTGAGATGCACTTCTTCTTGGTGATGGAGGCAGAGACCTGGGAGGGCCTTGAAGCTGATCTATGCTGTGTGTTTAAGGGTTAACTGCATTAGAAACACATTGAGATTTGGAAATTAAATATTCTTTGGTTAATGTGTACTTTAGGAAGAGAAGATTGAGGAAAAGGAGGAGGCAGAGGAGGAGAGAGAAGAGGAGGAAGAGGGAGAAGAGGAGGGCAAAGAGGAAGAGGG
The DNA here is from genome assembly GCA_030674055.1 of Rhabdomys pumilio. Lineage (NCBI taxonomy): Eukaryota > Metazoa > Chordata > Mammalia > Rodentia > Muridae > Rhabdomys > Rhabdomys pumilio. The sequence goes on from JANHMN010000023.1 coordinate 24,996,341, forward strand.
AGAAGAGGAAGAGGAAGAGGGAGAAGAGGAGGGAGAAGAGGAAGAGGGAGAAGAGGAGGGAGAAGAGGAAGAGGGAAAAGAGGAGGGAGAAGAGAAGAGTGAGAAGGAAGAGACAGAAGAGAAAGAAGATGGTGAGGAGGGAGAGGAGGAGGGTGAGGAGGGAGAGAAGAGGGAGGAGGAAGAGGAGGAATTCCCAGAATGAGACAACAACTAAGTCCTGACAGAAGCTGGAACTGCATGTGAATTATCACTTAGCCTTGAAGATCACATGTGATCATTTTGCATGTGCCCAGATGCAAGCCTAGACTTCACCACAAGGTCTTCCACTGGCCTGGAACTCACCAAGTGGACTAGACAAATTGGCCAGCAAGCCCCAGGAACTTTCACATCTCTGCCTCCTCAGTGCTGGGTTCACATTTGTGCACCATCACGCTGGATTTCCAAGGTTCTGGGGATCAAACTCGGGTCTCACGCTTGCAAATGCAAGTACCTTATGGGATGGCCTGTGGACATGGCGGGCTATGTTTGTCAAAATTTAAAGCGTAATGTTGGCCTGCCCATGGACATGTCATCAATGATAGGTCTTTGATGGAGGTAGCGTTAACTCACCCTCAAGGACCAGTCTGTTACATGCATCATTGCCATGCTAGGCTCCAGGCAGTAAGGTTAGAGAACAGTGCCAGCTGAGGCCTCCTGGGGGTGCATCTACCCAAGGCAGTGATGCAGTCAGGGATTGAGGTCCTCAGGGCATCCCTTGTTGGTGGGACTACATAGCACCTCTTGACAGAACATACCACAGGGGTATCCTTGTCTCTTGGTAATATTTATGTGCTTGACATGTTACACCTAACAGACTTCAGGACATTGGTTTGATGGTTGCAGGCAAGCATTTTCAATAGCTATCTACTAAGTCCCCTAAAAATATAAGTCCCCTAGCCACTTCGAATCACACACACACATCTTCATGCTTTCTTCTTATAATCAAGGGTCTCTCTGTGTAGCCCTGGCTATCCTGGAACTCGCTCCATAAACCAGGCTAGCCTCAAACTCACAGAGATGCCCCTGCCTCTGCCTCCTGAGTGCCAGGATTAAGGGCATGTCCTTACCACTACCTGGCTTTCAAAGATTTACTTTTAATTGTATGCATGTGTGTCTGTGTAGGGTATACGCACATGAGTTCAGTTGCTTTTAGAGGCCAGAAGAGGGCATCAGATCCCCCACTGGAGCTGGAATTACGGGTAGTTGTAAGCCACCTGATGTGGGTATTGAGAACCAAGTTATAGTCCTCTGCAAGAGCAGCAAGCACTCTCAACCACTGAACTATCTCTCTAGCCCTGTAGGTAAAACTTAACAGCAGAAAAAGGTCTATTTAACTAGTGGCTTGCATCTGATACTTTATAATAGAGAAAAAAGTTAACCCTCAATGTGTGGGTAAGTTTGAGTGTATAAGAAACAAATGGAGAGGCATAAAAAACAAAGATAGTAGTGGGGGTGGGTGGGGAGGGTCCAGAGACCTGGGGAGAGGTAGTCTGGGGAGAAAAGTACACAGAAAAACATGTTGATGTGTCCCTTGGGGGCACAGAACACAAGACAATCAGCTACTGTCTGGTGGCCATTTTCTGCAGCATGTGGCTCTCGGGGTGACTTTAAGTGGATCAGCCTAGGGTTGGGGGTGGGTGGGAACTTGGCCTACATCCAAAGTGTGAGCGATATTGTGATTCCCAATGCATCCTTCTGTTTACACAAAAGAGGATGGAGATGAGGGGTCTCTCTGGGGCACTCCGAGGCAAGGAGAAAGCCATTTAGGGCCTACTCATCTTCACTGGCAGAGAGAGGTGGGCCCTGGGCCAAGAGTTTAATTGCACTTATTTATATGGTTACTTTCTATTTGTGGCAGCTGATGCTGGGCTTTTTGTTTGCCTATGACATCAAGTTTCCTCTTGAAATATATTTATTTAAAGAGAAAAAAAAAAGGGTTGGCTTCAATGTAGGATACTAACTCATGGAGACTGCGACTGACTATAGCAGACATCCTGAGGGATGGTTTCCTGTGGGGTCTCTGATGTGGGAACGGCAGAGTAAGATGATATATCCAACTTTCTCTGGGGTGGTCAGAGTGGCAGGAAGGGAAAGCAAGTGACCGACTACTTAGAGAGTCAGGGGGACTCATCCCATGTCCCTGGGGGGCGGGGAGTGGGAGGCCATGCTGTTCTCTGTGACCTCCACAATGGCTCATCAACTTTTTAAAAGGTCAGTGGCCACATTAGGAGTGCCAGGCTCGAAGAGGACACTGGTTAATAAGGGCAAGAGGTGCCAGGGGCGGACACAGCTCTCTCATTTTAGGATTCATTTCTGAGAGAGCCAGTCCCACCTCAGTTGGACAGGGCTCCTGGGAGATGGGCTGGATGTGAGATTGTCACAACTTCAGAGCAGGTTTGGTGCCTGGAACTCTGAGTCAGCCCTGGTCACAGAGTCTGGGTATAAATAATCATAAGCTACTTTTACATTGTCAGACTTTCTTCCAAGAGTAGGGGTTACCCTTGGCTCTGCCCTCCCCGACATTGGGTTATAGCTGACTCTGTGGAGTAGATCCTGACCATAAATTATCCCAAAGGATTTAAGAAGACCATTGGGAAGGCTACACAGTTATGAGTTCACAGGATCTGGCAGCCACAGAGTATATGAGAGTACCCTCATAGACTTTGAGCTAGACCAGAACACAACTGGGTATCTTCGGTAGAATCACCTGGGAGATACACCTCCGGGCTTGTCTTTGAGGGTATTTCTGGAGAGGATTAACTGAAGAGAGGAGACCTACCTTGAACGTAGACAGTACCATCCCATGGGCGGGGTCCTAATTGAAAGCTGAGAACCAGTATTCATTCATCTCCCTCTGCTTCCTGACTGTCAACGCAATGTGACCATCACCTCTCATGCTCCGGCTGCCATGATGGATTTATGTGTCCCAGAACAAACCTTTCTTTCTCTTAAGTTGCTTTTGGCAGGTTGTTTTGTTACCGCAATGAGGCAACACGGTTACTCCCATGGTTGGACTCTCACTGGTCTTTGCTTACAGAGCTGCCACCTACTGCAGATCGCTGACAGGCCACCTCAGTGGTTCTCATCCCAAATCTGCTCCTTCACACCTCCCACCCAATGGGGAACATATCCACTTTCTTTCCCCATCTGTGTTGAAAAGTCAGTCGCTACTTATTTATGAATTAATTTCTAGACCTGTCTGTATGCCTTCCTTTTAGATTCTCCTTTGAATGGTTATAATGTGTGTGCAACACACACACACACACACACACACACACACACACACACACAAATACAGTGCCATCAGAGACCAGAAGAGGGCGCCAGATCCCCTGTAGCTAGAGTTACAGGTGGTTGTGAGATGCCTGAGGTGGGTGCTGGGAACCAAACTCAGGTCGTCTAAGGAGCAGTACGAACTCTTAACTGCTGAGCTATCTCTCCAGTCACAGACTTTCAGTCAGCTTTGTTTTTGTTAGTTTACTCACACAGATCTCTCCTTCTTCCCTCTTCCCTTACCCTCCTCCCGCTGCTCCGTTCTTCTCCTTAGGAGGCCCCACTCACCTTTCATACCACATATGTCTTCTCCTGCCCCTCCCCCCAGCTGTCGTATAGTCCAATCAAGCCATGTTTTGGTTGTGACTTTATTTTTAGAATTGTTTCGCAAGGTAAACATATGCGGGGTGGGGGGGGGGGGGGGGGGGTGGGAGAGTGTCAGACTGCCGTTGGTGTTCAAGAAAGATTAGGAAGGATTTGTGCGTGGAGATGTACATGGGAGAGAATCCTCCCGGGATGTGTGCTCTTTGTTTTAACCCTGGCTCCATCTGTGGCTCTCTCTTCTCTACCCTCTCACTTCTTGTAAAAGATGAGAAAGATTTTCAATGCACAGAGCCAAGGAGGTCGGACTGACTCCCGGATCCCTGATTTTACCTCATGGGATGAAGACTTGGTACCCGGGATAGGAAAATCTGCCTCCTACCAGACCTGGGCTAAGAGAGACTACACTGCTCTTGGCAGAGATGTCCCATCTCCTGGCAAAAGTCTCCCCTCCCAGCAAAACCTCAAGGGAGATCTTTAAAATGTCAGTGTTAGTCTGTGCCTGTCTCCTCTAGCTACAGACATGGTCATGGAATCCTTCTTCTTTGAAAGACAAATCTTGCATACATCCTCCCAGTGGGAACCCAAGGCAGGCCGATCCACACCGACAGAAAAGAACAGTGTGTGTGTGTGTGTGTGTGTGTGTGTGTGTGTGTGTGTGTGTGTG
>JANHMN010000023.1:25000650-25030146 GCA_030674055.1 Rhabdomys pumilio
GTGTGTGTGTGTGTGTGTGTGTGTGTGTGTGTGTGTGTGTGTGTGTGTGTGAGGGTATGCAGTGTTTAATGAGGGCCGAGTGTCACTTCGGGAAGGGAGAAGGCGAGAGATGGATGCTTCTGCAGTGATATGACTTTTCTCCGTGCACACTTAAGTGGGGTTAAAAATGTTAAGTTTTATATTACATATATTTTACCATAATAAAAAAATTCCATTAACAAGGCACTCTCATTTATATAGGCTTGACAGAGGGCAAGGGGAGATTGTGTCCGTTTCAGCACTTTTTTGCTGAACAGGCCAGAAAAGCAGCCTCAGACTGGATTGACTGAGGATGAGTTGTATCTTTTGACCAAATCAGTGGGCTGAAAGGCAGGCAAACTCAGAGACGGAGAGTTGGAGGCCCTGGTAAGGCCAACTAAATTCTTTAAATTTCCGTTCCACCCTGCCTAGAACAGACCTCTCTACCCAGGACTGTCTGGTTTGGGTTAAAAGTTGCCCCCAACAGCTCTAACCATCATGTATGCTTGTGCAAATGTACGGCTGTCAAAGATCGAGGGCAGCTTTTGGTACCATAGGCCAGACTAACTGGCCAGCAAGCTCCAGGGATCCTGGCTATAGTATCTTTTGCTTTCCTGATTGGCTGTTCACAGCAGGTTGTTACCTGTTGTCTTAAGCCATGCCCCTTCCCCCTTGGAACTCAGGTATAGTCATTGATTGCCTTCTGTCTAAGAGAAGTCACATGCTAAAGAGGGTTGAAGCAGAAAGAAGACAGGAGTCTGGGTCCCTGATGGCTTTTTTAGGGCCACCAAGTCAACCTCAGCCCAGTTCTGCCTTCTGTGTGTTCCATACCAGATCAAGGGAAGCTTGTCCCCCGTAAGGCACTGTAATTTGGTTTCTGTGAAGTCAGCCAGGACTTCAATTAAGGCAGAAAACACAGATATAAAACAGATATAAAGATGAGAAAAATCAACCTAATTCTGGCACAGGGTCTAGCTCGAGCCTGTCACAACAAGATTTGTGAAGGTCCTCAAACATGCTCCGGCGTTGTTAGCTATTTGGAAAAGGAATTGACATCAGAAAGCACATCCTGCGTGACCCTGAGCTAGGGCAATGTCAGAATGTGGCCGGTTCTCTGTTCGACATGACTGTGAGTCTGTGCTGTGTGTGCCTGGGTTTGGGGTATCATCATTCCTCACTCCTGTGTCTTCTTTCCTTCTCTATCTCCCCCTACTTTTGGGGGGCTGTCAGTGGTGGGGGGCTTTACAATAAGAAACTAACTAACTCCAGCAGCAGATGCTGGGTAATTCATACTCTTCCATATTCTCCCCTTTAAATATAGTCACAGTAGAGCCTCCATCTCCTTTCCCACTTCTCATGTGAGCAAGATGAACAGAAAAGGACATCAAAGCGGATCAAAGAGACAGCGAAGCAGAAAAACGCTCACCCCAGGACTCCTCGGGCCGGCAACTCCATCACATCTAAAGTTGGGTTTTGATTTTATTGAATGTCTCTCGCGGCCCCGCCCCTTCTTTTATGATTCTGGCAACAGAGGTAATATAATCAAGGCTCTGTCGAGGCAGCTGTGTAAGCAAACCCCCATTTAGCCGGAGACAATGAAAAATTAATCTGAGCCCAGCGCAAATAAGTTTCTACAGAGACAATGAAACCCTTGGACTTTATCCTTCCTCCTCTGCAGATGTTTGCAGGCCCTCTTTATTTGGCAGACTGTGGGTTGGATTTTACAGCCCCCCTTCATGCAGGGCACCTAAGGGGAGCTGCCTTCCTGTCTTCTGGCTAACAAAGGGTCTCTGGTATAAATGAAGATAGATCGCTCCGTTCTTTCTTCCTTCTAACTTGCTACCCCGTCACTCCAGCATAGCAAATCTCCGTCTGATGCTTTCAAAGTGTGGTCTGCAGAGCACTTCGCTGCAGTCAGTGGGGGAAAGCCCTCTCTGCTGGGCTGTGGACTAGCTCTTTAGTGCTTTTAACATCTGGCTTTGTAAGAGACGGTATAAAGATCACACTTGCATCTGCTGTAGCAGATGAACAATGAAGAATTGGGACCGTGTGCCCACAAGAAACTTGCCCTGTCAATCAAGTCACTCCTGGCCCCCTCTTTCCTCTCAGATGAGATTCATCATTGTCCCTTTCCACACCCCACTCAGCATTTCAGAGTCACGGTGACAACTTCAGGCTGTGTCCAAAACCAGCTTCTCTGTCTGGAATGTTCTACCCACAGAGCCTATCGCACAGCACTGATCCCAAAAGAACTTGACCAACTACCAAAACGGAATCCAGATGTTCTTCCTGTCCCTGCTTCAGTGTCCCTCGTTAGCATCATGGACAGCATATGTCCCCCTGCTCCCTCTCGCCTCTAGACCCTGAGATGTGTTAGAGAAGGCTTGATGCACACAGCACCCACCGCTTGGAAGGGACTACAAGGGACAGAGAAGTGACTCAATAAACATTTATCCGGTGAATGAGGAAGATATGGGACTGTACAAACGAACCCTTGGATGTGGTTCCCTTCTGCTCCCAGCTCAACTGTGAGTTTTCAGGGCCAACTGCCTCAGGTTCCCAGAGATATGGGTGCTCTGAGCTTGCAGCTGGAAATACTGTCTGTGTGGATGGGCGAGGAGATACAGAGCTGGTCTTTGCGTTTCCTAAATACTCATCAAGCTAGACTAGATTGCGAGAACGGTGCAGCAGCCTAGATTCCACCTGCCCCCAGTTTTTAGGAGGTGGTCCCAGAAGCAACACCAACAGTTCCAGGTTGGAGAGACAGCTCAGCAGCATATCCTGTTCTAGTGTGCTTCCTGGGTTGGGTTGCCAGCATTCACGCGTGCAGCTCACAACGGCCTGTAACTCAGTCCCAGGGAGACCTTCTTCTGGCATCTATGGGTACTGCCAACCAGGTATCATATATGTATCCAGACACAAGGCATTGAGATAAATAAAACTAAACTTTTAAATACCAAGCAACCGAGAGGCTGGAGAGATAATTGGGTGATGAAGAGCACAGACTCCTCATCCACGGACCTGGGTTCGAGTCCCAGCACTCACGTGGCAGCTCGCAACTCTCTGTAACTCTGGTTCTGACACCCTCTTCCAGCCTGCAAAGGCACGAGGCACATGTGTGGTTTGCACAATGTGCTAGCAAAACACTCATAAGCGTGAAATAAATAGAAGTAAGTTAAAAAAAACAAGCAAGCAAACACTGCCAATCCTAACATTAAATTCTACATAAATACTCACCCCAGAGGTCACCTAAAGAACCATACTAATTTGAACCCTTACCCTGGATGCAAAACCTGACCACTAACCCTTAACCTTAATACTGAATCCTGAACCCTAACCCTGATCCTTAACCGTAATCTAAACCCTAATTTCTAACAATAATTGTAAAATTAATTCCTACCCTTACTCTAGCCTCTAACCCTATCCCCAATTTCACACCAGCCATAACCCTAATCCCTAACCGTAATACAAATCCAAATCCCTAATTGTAACCTGAACCCTAATCCTTCACAATAACCCTAAAAATTATACTTAACCCTACTCCACCCTCTAAACCCGTCCCAACTTCGCCTCCACCTTAACCCTAATCCTAACCCCAACCTTAAACCCAGCCCCTAACCTTAGCCTCTAAAACTAATCCTTAAACCTTAACCCAAATCCTAACCCTAACCAAAACTCAACCCCAATTTCAACTTCAACCTCTAACCCCAACTCAACCTCCAGCTCTAGCCGTAATCCTAACGCTAACCCTCATCGACACAAAGACTTCGGTGTTTCTGGTGCTCTTCAAAGCAACTGCATTGTTCACAGCAGTTTGGTATAGATACGACTCCTGTTCTCCATCCACAGATAAGAGACGCTAGACAGAGAAGCCAGCAAACCGCCAGAGTTCCTCAGGAGGCAGGTATGCTGGGGTCTGCACGCTGGCAGGCTGGCTTCTGAGCACAAAGGATGAGGAGCTGGAAGTATGGCTCTTCCCTTCCTATTCCTGGCTATTCTTTCTTCACCACAGAAAACAACCTTAGGTAAAATCAACCACACACCCTGCAAACTCATCCCCCCCGGGGTGTCTCAGAAACTTCATCTTAGTTTGGGACCTGGTAGGCTGAGATGAACAAACACAACATTCCAGCCCAGGTCACCTCCAATGGTTGCAGCTGGCAGCGACACGGGGCTAAAAATATCACACATTTCAGGAAATAGAAACAATTGGTATATTTAAACAAAACGGACAAAGAAAGATGCATTGAAGGCTTGAAGGGTCAAGGAGTTCCTTAGGGAAGCATACACAAAGTCAAATGAGTTGCCAGACATACGTGTACAAGACATCAATTATCTTTCTCTGCAGTCCACCCTCGTTTCTGCCGATGGAATCTTCCATAGGATCCTTTTTTTAATCTAAAATCCCAAGAAGCCAGAAGTTCAGAGAAGCTTTGAAAATTTTTAATCATTTACATTACATTCACATCTTGGATTCTTGTGCTGTTTTCGTAGGGTCCAATTGTGGCAGAAAAATCCATGTTTTGGGGTTTTACAAAGAGGAATCTCCCAAACAGACCACAGTGTCATGGGTCTTGGGAACATGGAGGATAACACCAGCTGCTTCTAACCTGTTGGTTGGTTGTGGGTAAGCCCCCTCCAGGGTCCTTGCTTCCTACTTTCCCTACCACTCCATTCCAGTCTCAGGGATTTACTGAGATGACTTAGCAAGGAGGCAGCTATAGGAAACATTTTACAAGTTGTAACATTCCATAAAGACACAAGGGCTTTTTTTTTTTTTTCCATTTTATTTTTGGCATGTACATGTACATGTGTATGTTTGCCTTGCGCATGCAATACCTGTAGTGGCCAGAAGAGGGCGACAAATCTCCTAGAACTGGAGTTAGGGATGGCTATGAACTACCTTAAGAAATCTGGGAATAGAACCCAAATCTTCTAGAAGAGCAGCAAGTGCTCTTAATTGCTGAGCCATCACTCTAGCCCCCAAGACATGAGGGATTTTATTCCTCACATCTGCCTGCTTTTAATAGGAGTTTTCCACAACAAAGAGTTTGTGCCGGCAATCCTGGTGTACCTATGCATACCCAAAGAGTTTGTACTGCTATATACAAAGTACTTGTCTCCTTTTTTCAGGTCTCTCCAAGGCTCAGAGCATGGTGCCCAAAAGGGACTGGGACCTTCCAGGAAGGTCAAGTGGGAAGGAATCTGTCTCCAGGATGTCACTGTTGTTGAAGGGGTTCCATCCCTCGTGGCTGTTGGACTGGCTGTTTCAGCTCCTCCTGCGCTGTTGGCTACGGACCCTCTACTTCTTGCCAGGCCGTCTGTGCCAACATGCAAGCCAGGACGACAATGGTTTTCTAGCAACACATAAGCACAGTCTTTGTTGCCTAATCACAGAGTCGACACATGCAGTAATAGTGATTAAAAGCCAGCCACCAGCTCAGCTCACAATGAAGAGGGTAGATTGTATAAGGACAGGGACACCAGGCGGGGGGATGGGGAACCAAACCTTGGCTTTCCTAATTGCACTTTGACTACTGGCCAAGCATTGGAACACACGCCCATCATTTGCTCTTGACAGCATCCTCAGGGAGTGGGAAACACCTCTCTCTTAGAGGCAAAGAAACTGAAGCTACAAGAAATCCATGTGACAAATGCCGGCGGAAACTTCACATTGTGGGTCCCAGCTCAACCACCCAACTCTGCTTAAACTTTTGATTTTTTTTTTAAAAAAATATATTTATGTATATGAATGTTTTCCTTGCATGTATGTATGTACGTATGTACGTACGTACTTATGGCATATGCATGCAGTACCCATAGAAGATGGCGTCAGAACTCCTAGAGCTGGAGCTTTAGATGGTGTGAGTGTCCACGTGGACGCTGGGAATCGAACCTGAGTCCTCTAACAGAATAATGAGTGTTCTTAACCACCGAGCCACTCCTCCAGCCCCACACCATTTTTTTCTTAAGAGACTTAGGTTCCTACAGCTCAGAAATGATGGAGACTTGGGCCCTTGATGATGAGACTGGAGTCCTTATGAAGAATAAGCCCTCCACAGCTGTCTGTCAGGGTGGACAGGTAACAAAACAACTCTAAGAGAAAGGCTTGCTTTCAATGTTGGTGTTTTGAGGCAGGGTCTCCTTATGTAGTCCAGGGTGGTACAAAACTCAAGATCCTCTTGCCTCTGTCTCCTCAATGTTGGGATAAACGAGTATTGAGTATTCGATACAATTTGCTTGGTTTAGTCAGACAATGGGTTAACAGGTGGGACGCCTTGCCTTTGATCTTCCAGCCTCCAGCACAGAGAAATGAAAGGAATGTCTGTTTATCCAGTAGCTCAGTGAAAGGTGTCAGGAAATGTAACAGCCACCGAGCCTCTCCTGCTAATATCCAGGACTCAGTGTTCCACTTTTTTTTTCCCCCGGTCTATAAATATTTTATCTTATTTCTCTCATTTTATTAGCTCTTGGAGAATTTTATACAATGTGTTTTGATCACATTCACGTCTCTCCTCGGCCTCTCTTGCCGTGAGGTGTGGCCATGGTTCTAAAATGATGGGTACAGATTCCATGTCCCGTTTAGAAGAGGAGGCAGGTTTTCTGCTTCACCACAGTTAATCCCAGTGGCTGGAGTTCTCAGTGTGGGTAAGCCATTGCGAGTGGAAGTGGGCGTGGCTACACTTCGGGGGCAGGGTGTGTGTGGTGGTGATGGAGGAACAAAGTAGGAGCCTGAACAGCATCTTTGCTGAGTAGAGCTGCCATGAAAATGTAGGTATTATAAAGACAGAGAGGCTTGCCCTGTCTGTCACAGAGATATCCCTTTTACCAATAAAAGAAACCACCTCCGTCTCTATAGTGAGCACCTTGGTCCCTGATAGCTGCCTGCCTATGTGGAGCATAGGAATACATGCCCCAGCATCCCACAAAGTACCAGGGTGACTTGCCTTTATCCTTACTTAAGCACCAGCACATCCTCCCAGGGTAGAAAATTAAGGACATGATGGATGAGTTGTCTCTGCCATTTAGCTGGCCTAATTTATACACTGCTGGTGAGAAAATGCCGCACTTGAGACAGAACAAGTGTGGAATAGAAAGGACCACTTATGAAGAATTAATGTGATCCTGAGAACTGAAAGGGGAGAGTTATCCAGCTACCCCCGGAAAGGCACGGGAGTGGGGAGGGCTTTGCGGTACAACCTGTCACTCTTGTCTTTGAGAAGGGTGTGAGGTCTGCCGGACCAGACAGATTCAAAGTTATTCAAATAACCTCTCTGTGGGAAGTGTGTCTCCCCACTCTGCTTTTATTGCTTCTTTTGAATGTGTTGTTAGCTTTCCTTCTGAACAAAGATGCAAAGCATTTACCACCTGAGGGAGTCTGGGTGTCACTTCAGAAGGCTTGGAATGAGGTGACAGGGCCCACCTTGGTGTATGGTGATTAGGGAGTGAGTACCTGAACCCCCTGATCTATGTTGACTAGACTCTGAGGAGTATAGAGACATATACACAGCCAGTCTTTATGTTGGCTTGTTTGCCATACCTAAGTGGCCACCCTTGTCTTTCATTTCACAATCTAGACATTTGCCGGTGAGATTTTGAACATGAGCACGACGTCGCCATCACTTTGCTGGTAACATTTTAAGGGTTAGGAAGCACCTCCCCTCTCTGCCTTTGCCTAGCTGACCCTGATCTTTGGTTGCTGTTGTTATGTTGAATCATGTCAACAGAGACACCCCTGTAATGGATCCTGTGTGCTAGAGCACAGGATACACCCTACTGGTTCCTGAGCACATGAAAGCAGAAGTCTAGCTGCAAAGGGCATTGCAGGAAGGAGCCAAACCACACTGGATTTGCAGCACAGAACGGATTCTCTTTAATTCATACCACTTTAAGCAAGGCCCTGCTTGCAAGCAGTTGACCCGGATTTAAGTAATACCCTCCTTTATTGGACTTAATAACACACACATACATCACTTCTCTAGTGGGCTTGCTTATCGAATTGCCTTCTGTCTTTCTGGAGACCGATCAATGTCACAAGGGTGAGTGTGCATGCCAGTCATATGGGCTTCAATATCCCCAGGGTTTGCCAGACACTCCATCATGCTTTGATAAATGAGTGTGGGTATAAAGATTCCAGCCTCGCTTTGAGATTTTCATAAAAAGTGAGTGTCACAACAAGACACCTTGAGGACCTATGAGGACCTAGCATATTCAAAACCAACACGTGAAGACTCTTTAGGGTCTGAGGTTTGGGGGGGAGCAGATACATCCTGCAGGTTTCTGAATCCTAGGGGGCAGCCTTGCAGAGAGATAAGAATGATTAAGATCCGTACATCCCTGTGACCGGCAAGTTTCAAGGTTGACAAATCTTGGTGGCTTTTGCCACCTGGAAAAATATATTAATATCTTGTCTGAATGTCCTATAGAGTCCAGTGGCTCCATGCTTTCTAACTAAAGGCTGGGGTGATAGCTCAGTGCTCTGTGTACAAGTATGGGGACCTGAGTTCAACCTACCCAGAAGCCATGTGAGTAAAACCAACCAACCAACCAACCAACCAACCAACCAACCAATCAACCAATCAACCAATCAACCAATCAACCAACCAACAAACAAACAAAAAACTGGGCTCTCTAGTGTACTTTTGTAATCTCAGTCCTGAGGAAGCAGAAACAAGAGACCAAAGTCTAGAGTTGAGCAGCTACGGAGAGTCTACCAAGAGTTAAGCACCATCTTGGGGACCTGGAGACAGTTCTGTGTGTACAAGCCCTAGCTGAGCAAGTCTGATGGGGGAAGATGGAGGCACAGCACAATTCGCTGGCCACAGGAATGCACCAAGAACCCTGCCATACCTTCTTTGTCATGATGGACTCAAACCCGAAGCCACAACTCCAAGGAGCTCTTTCCTCTTCTCACAGCCTCAGATGAGAATCTCTCCTGGGATTCCAGGTAAGCTAGTCTATGGAGGTGGCATATCAACTAGTTCTAAAATACTTTGCATACTCTGGAATACTCCAGAGAACAGGTTCCCCAAGCCCTTTTCTACAGTTAATTATAGAGAAGAGTTTAGTGGCTTGATAACTTGACACGAGTCAGCTCAGGGCTCAGATGCTGAGAGGGACCAAATGAATACCTTGACAGCGTGCACAGGGAAACACTTGCCACACGGAGTCAGGAACAGAGAGAATAAACATTCCATTCTAGCCATGGGGCTCAGGCCCAGGTAGCAAAGCACTTAGGTCCTTGGTGTAAGAAGAGAAGCCAGATAGCATCTCTTCCTGAAGGAGTGGGAGAAGGACTTAGGATAAGATGGAGGTGGGTAGGTGTTTAAACAGATGCACCAGCCATTAGTAATGTGATTCTGGCAAGCATGTAACCCCGAGTTCCCAGAGTCTTGGGTATATATGTTGCTGTGTCTTTACACCCCTCCCCCCACACTCTAGTAGAATAAAATTAAAGTAATCATTTCATTCTCTCGTGGTTTGGGTGTATCAGACATTCTAGAAATGTGTTTCTGGGTTGTTTTGGGTTGAGGAATCTCTCTCTACCCTCCCAAGACCCTGCATGCTCAGATAAGGGGCTGAGGTAATGAGATGGAAGCCAGTGGATATCACTTTTCCCTTTATGAAGCTCAGGGCTCCTCCCTGGAGTCTGTCCATAGAGTCTGGCTGGACTTCCTCCCCACATGGCAGCCTCAGAGTCATCAGACTGCCTAAATGTGGGTTTTAGATTCTTTTCTGGCTCAGGGACAGAAGTCATACGGTGTCACTTCTGTTGGGGATTATTAGCCAATCAGAAAGCTCACCTGGTTCTAATGGGAGGGGACCAGACACGGCCTCCCAATAAGGAGGGAGAAGAAAGGTGCATGAGCTGGCAACAGGGATGGTGTATACTTCACAAAAAAAAATGCAGCCAGTCCATGGCCTTGAAGTCACTGTGAGGCTGACGATGATGGATCTCCAATCTCCCAGCCTCTACCTTCTAAGTGCTGAGCTCATAGGCATGCGCCATAACGTCCTGTTTATGTGTGGTGCATGCTGGGTGAGCTCTCTACCCGCAGTGGATGCTGGGTAAGCTCTCTACCCACAGAGTCACACCCTCAAGCCTGTCATTTGGAAGCAGGTTATGCTAACACTCCTTGTGCACAGTGATCGTGTGCCAGGTTTCCCACATGTTGGGTTCCACAGGGGCCCAGGCCATGGACATTGCCTTCTGTCCCTAGTATCTTTGTAGAAACATCTAATTTAATGAGGGAAATGAATTTCCTTTACCGTACCATAGCAAGACTTGACCAAAGGATGAGCCACGGGGCTTGCACAGCCCAGACCTTTGAGAAATCTCTGTGATCCCTTCAGACATCAGACATCAGTCTGAGATGCTGACTGTGCCATGAAATACAAGGGGTACCCTTGGTGGGTCCATGCCAAGGTGTGACCCCTGAGAAATGACACCATGCAACAGACCTGATGTGAAAGGGGTTTACTGGGGGAGGGGAGAGAAGTGAGGGCCTGGTTCTTCAGGATAGAGGTGACGAGTGGACATGTAGACAGACAGACAGACAGACAGACAGACAGACAGATACATAGACAGAGAGGAGTAGAGTCATGAGGGAAAAGAGGGAACAGAGAACAGGTAGAGAGGATGCTGGGAACACACACACCGAGAGACAGACACACAGAGCACAAGCTACTCAGGTCCTTTTATATGCAGCACACACCTGTTGCATCTGTACTGCGGCATGTGGCGTTGGCAGGTCATGATGTAAGCAGTTGCTAGGTCCCTGAGAGCTGGCCAGTGGAACCACCTGTCTGTTAGCACACTGGCCCTCCAGAAACTACGACTCTTTCATATCTTTCCCTTCCCCCAGGTCCCACACTCAGGTGTCTCTAGCAAATCCTCTTAAGGGATTTACTCCCACAAACGACAGGGCACATCAAATGGCCTCCAGCACCTGCCCAGAATCTAGGAAACTGAGGGTCTTGTGTATGCTTCAAGTAAGAGGGAGAAAAGATAATAGAAAAAAAATGTCATAGCTTATACAACCACACGTGTACCTGTTTTGAAGGTCCACATGAGCCTGCTATCCACTTGGGAGTGGCGGGTGTGTGTATGTGTGTGGGGGGGGGCACATTTCTTCCTTTGAAGAGCCCAGGATATACCCACATGCCACTGAGCCAGAGATTTTAATGCGTGGTTGTTTGCCGTCTCTGAGAGAGGACTTGGGGTGGGCAATTTCCCTCTGGAGAAAGGGGATTATCTTACTCTATCATTTCCTAAGCTGCGATTTACAGTAAGCAGCCCTGAGTTTGATCATACTCCCAGCACCCTTCAAAAAAACAAATAACCTCCTACAGCTAGATCTAAGGCAGGCAATTGAGACCACTTAGATGAATGCTAATGGGTATTTTACTTACCATTTTCAATGATTTTTGCTTGCTGAAAAGCCCTTCTTGTTTATTACCTGCCTGAGTTACATCATCCCCCAACCCCCGCCCAGCAGCATATAGTCCCCGAAGCTTTATACTCCTGCATTAAAAGAACAGAGGTGCCAGCAGCTGATGATGATGCAGGAAGAAAGGAGAATGACATCAGCTTTGTGCTGTGTTCTTTGGAGGCACATATGGACCTCAGAAGGTCTACCCATAAGATCACCTGATAGCTGACCTGCCACTCATCCGGAGGAAGGGCAGGTAGGACAGAACAGTATGCTCCATCCCAGGTCCTGAGTGCCACTGGTATTAGCATATCTGTAAGGCTGCAGGTGGCTGGGGAAGAAGGAGTAGAGAGCAGACACCTCTTCTGGAAATGAAGGGGCACCTGTATGGTTCATTCTGTTTAGAAAAGATCCTGTGGTCACAAAAACGGAGGGTGGTTCAGCCCTTGAAGCTGCTGGCCACACTTTCTAAGTGTCTTGCTTGGAAAGAGGAAGCAGTCTTGCTCCAGGGTGACTTTTGGAGGCAGTTTCTCTTCCTGGAAGTTACAGATAATCAACTTCCTGAAGAGAAGGGCTCTATTGTGACGGGAGCCCCTGCCGCCTTTGCAGAACCATCTTCCTGTACAACGGGTCTTTTGTTGAACCCTCTGCACTGCGGTTTGAAAAGAGCTAGCTATTGGGTGTGTTGGTACTGTAAAACCAGCCCTCAGGAGGACAGGAGAAAAGTCTGAGGGAAGTGTGAGACCCATACAGTGAGTCCAAGCCAGTCTGGGCTATTTGAGTAGATACTGGCTCAAAAAAGAAAGGAAGGAAGGAGGACAGGGATGGGGAAAGGGAGGATGAGAGGGAGGGGGGAGGGAGGGAGGGAGAGAGAGAGAGAGAGAGAGAGAGAGAGAGAGAGAGAGAGAGATTAAAGAAAAAAAAGGAGCAAATGTACATAGTATGGTAGATTTGATGTGACAATCTGGGTTTTAGAAAAGCTTGTAGCTCTTGCCACACAGGGCACCATGCATTCTTACCTGGGAGGCTCTGAGAGCAGAAAGGATACATACACTCTGTCACTCTATTTAGGCACGTGCATCCTGTTTCCCTCTGCAACACTTTAGAATGGAAGAAGGTAAGTTCCGTGGACCTCCCAGCAGGACACCAGTGAGACTCCTGTCCATGGTTCTGAAGCTTCCAATGCAGGCTTCCCTTGGGGCTGACCCGCTAGCTCTGCCACTTAGACGATTTGCATGACAGCTGCCATGGGACATACCTCCAATGCCTCCATTTGCAAAGGGGGTTGCCATCCCTGACAAAGGGGACATGGGGACCCAGCGGATGGATGCATGTCCCGTTTGCATTCTCTTGGGCTCTCTGGGTTGTTAACAAGTC
Organism: Rhabdomys pumilio; assembly: GCA_030674055.1. NCBI lineage: Eukaryota > Metazoa > Chordata > Mammalia > Rodentia > Muridae > Rhabdomys > Rhabdomys pumilio. The sequence goes on from JANHMN010000023.1 coordinate 25,013,478, forward strand.
CCCAACACGCATATCACCAGAACTTCTGTCTGCTTTTTAGCATTTTCTCGGCTCCCAGCTTCTTTCCTAAGCCTGATTCCATTCACACTTGGGTACCAGGTTCTGCCTTCCCCAGCTCATTCATATTAAATATTCATACTCTGACTATCTGCTTGCCTCTGTCTCTGTCTCTCTGTCTCTCTGTCTCTCTCTCTCTCTCTCTCTTTCTCTCTCTCTTGGCAAGTATATGGCTTTCTGCTGCTAGCACCATCAAATTGGACCACAACACAGTTTTTATTATTTTTTTAATAAAGGATTTACTTCCTTTAATATTTTTAAAAATTATATATGTATATGTGTTGCTGTGTGCAGGTATGTACCTCGTGTGTATCCAGGAGACCAGAGGCCACAAAACGGAGTCAGATCCCTTGGTGCTAGAGTTATAGGCTATTGTGTGCTACCATGTGGGCACTGGAAATTGAACCCTGTTTGCCCACAAAAGAAGCAAGCACTTTGGACCACCAAGCCATCTCTCCGGCCCTTTATATTTTGATTGTATTTGTATCTGATGCCTTTTAGTTGTGCAACTGAGGCATCCCCTCCTCCCATCATCTGTACACGCCAAAGTTATTTTCGAAAGAAAACACTTTCAGTCACGTACTTACTTAAACATTCCATTTGGGTGCCTGCTCTTTCTAAACACCTCCATTCTTTATCTACCTGCCTAAGCATGTGACTTTGGTGGTGGAGGCTGTCAGAAAGATTTAATGAAACAATGCACACATTTTATAAAATGCCAGACCCCAGGGAATACACAGGGACCTATCCTGCACGCTCCGGAATGCTGCCAAATACACAGAGTATTCCTGTGGCTCAAGTGTGTGCTTTTAAAACACCATGTTTGTTTGGGAGACAGCTATTAACAGCAGTGCCTTAACAGCCAAGCCTAAAAGGAAACTTCAAGTGCAGACGCAAGCTGCAGTATGTCAAGGTGTTCGGCTGGGAACAGGTACACGGCTGTGTCAGGATTCCTGCGACTGGCGTCTGTGACCCAGAGCAGGTGACAGCTGGATCATGACCTGGGGCAGCGGGTCACTGAGCCCAGTTCATTTCAGGGTGTGCCCTCCCCGTTCAAGAACAGTCTTGTGCCCCTGAAGAATGGGTTTGTAAAAGGTGGTTCAGGGAGTACTTAGGGCAAAAGCACTTTTCAGATGAAAATTCCACACCGGGAGTCCAGGGGGAGCCAGCTTCTCTTTTTCTTTCTGCTAGCTGGAGGTCATTCTTCCAGGTCAGAGAAAGCACGTGGCTAATTGAGCCCTAGCTGCTTAGGCAGGGCTATCCTGGACGCTGAGGTCTAAAACAAAGACTCAGAACAGGGAAGGGAGATGAAAGGGAAAAGCAGGATGTTTCTAAAGGTAAGAATGCAGAAAGGGGCAAGAGAGTGAGTTCTGATCCAAGCCCACTGCTGTCTGCCTGCACCCACGCCCTCAGTCTTTTCGCTACACCCACAGTGGTCTCTGTCTCATGCTTGGCTCACTGAAGAGTCACATGGCTCTGATAGGGAAAGAGATGGACCAAATGTTAACTGCTGTGTTGGCCTTGCACTCTAAGTATGAAAAATTCTCTTAGAGGCTGTTAGCAGGGTTTGCCTAAGTGTAGAGCTGCTCAAGATGAAGAAAGAAAAAAAAAAGGCGTGGGGGTGGGGATCCATCCATAAAGTAAATAGAATACACGCGCATGTGTGTATAGCCCAGGTACAAGCTATCTTCCTGGGTCTGGGGAATTCTGGCAAATGGCTGACTCCCTGAATCCTACCTACAGTTCTTTTCGGGGAGGTTTTGAGTTAGTGAGAGAGGCCTCTATGTTATCTTTGTGAGTTTCCTGAGCTAGCTTTCTCTCTCAACTTTTTATCTGAGGCCACTTCCCTTGAGGAGGCAGTAGGGGGCTCTTTTGATTCTGAGTCTCAGGCTGGGTTGGCCAGAAGCAAACTCTGGCTTGAGGAGTCATTTGAAAGTGGTGAATTAATAGGGAATTTTCTTTCCCTGCTCCAGGAGAAAATAGGAAACAAGAGAAAAGAAAACGGTCTCAACACAGGAAAGAGGCTGTTTTCAAAGTCCCAGCTTCCAGCCAGCTCATTCGAAGGGTGGGGGGGTGGGGTGGGGTGGGGGCTCACTTCAGTGTCCTGAAATGTTTGGTGGTGGCCAAGTGTGATGACAGAGCTGGGCTTTTATACTCTACACCTAACCTCACAGGTAGGGCAACTGAGGAAGAAAAGGGCCCAGGCTTCTTCTGGTGATCTGCAAGAGTGGGCCAAAGAGACCCTCCAGCCTAGAGCCATGCTTCAGTGAAAGTAGTGTAGGATGTGAAGGCAACAGGATTGCTGGGGACTAGACTGTGACATACACACCCCAACCTCATTCATATACTGAAGCCCCTACCCTGCTGTGACTGTATTTGGAAACCAGATATTTACAGAAGTAGTTAAGTCTGAAGGAGATCCTGGGAGGGCCACAACTTGATGAGAGTGGGTGTACTAAATCCAAATTTGACTTAGCATAAGCTGTCATGCTAAAGCCTTGTTGTAGACAGGAGATGACAGGACATTTGGAAAACATGGAAGGAGCGGGTGGCACTGAGTAAGTCGCCACAAATGTCCCTTTTTCACTGGAACACCACCAAGCCTCTTCATAAGCTGGGTGTGTGGCCTGTCACATGTCAACGCTGGGTTCATATTTGGGACAGGCTCCCAGAGTCAACCTCCAGTCAGTCAGTCTGTCTGTCTGTTTTGACTCTGTCTCTGTGTCTCTGTTTCTCTCTGTGTCTGTCTGTCTCTGTCTCTCTGTCTCTGTCTCTGTCTCTGCCTCTCTCTGCCTCTTTCTCTCTCTCTCTCTCTCTCTCTCTCTCTCTCTCTCTCTCTCTCTGTGTGTGTGTGTGTGTATACATATCAGGGGACAATTTGTAGGTGATCTCTTCTACCATTGAATTCTGGGTATTAAACCCAGGCTGTCAGGTTTGGCAGCATGTGTCTGTACCCACCATGCCATATCATTGAATCCATCTTGCTTTTCAAACATGAGTCGCACACTGGCGTGGGCTCCTCAATAAATCCAGGTAGGCTGACTGACCAGGAAGGCTCAGGGAGCACTGGAATTATAAAAGCAGGCCACTACCATGCCTGACTTTTTACGTGGGTTTGAGGGGACTGAACACAGACCCTCCATGCTTACACAGCAAGCCCTCTGCTCATGGAGTCTCTCCATAGCCCCAACAGCCCCAGCAAATCCTCTTTTATGAGCCAGAACGCTGGGATGTAAGCGAGCTCTAGAAATACAGCTGCAGCTTCTGCGGCTCCAACGGGCAACTCTCCTAATTGCTGACACTCACGAGGGACATTGTGAGAGCCAAAGGCAAGACGCAAAGCACTCTTGGTGTCTCCAACTGCCACCAGCCAGCATCCCACAGAGAGGCTCCTGCAGGGAGCCACAAATCACGAAGATGGGGGAAGGGGGTGTCTGTGCCAACAGAATCCTTAGATAATTGACTGAGTTTGTCCTTGAAGCAAGAATACTTGATACACATGTCCTGATAAGGGCTGCCTGGTTCTGCTGGGTTGGCCAAGGGAGGCCAGCTCCCGTGCCCAGGGCAGCTTCAGGCATGGGAGAGCTATTCCTGTCAGTCTTCCTCAGAGGTCTGGGGAGCTTCCCTGATGAGGACTGTGGATGCTGAAGTATTTGACCTGAGCACAGACCCCTGCCCCAGGTGTTCCCTTCTAGCATTTCAGAGACAGTAAGTGTGCTGTAGGCTCTTGGCAGCAGGGAGTTACACACAAATCTCTGTGAATGGTGAGTATGCTACCTAGCAGGGCAAGGCCTTCTGCAGATAAAGCAGAGCTAAGGGTTTTGAGCTGGGGTGGGGGAGGTGGTTGTTAGGAGGGTTTACCCTGGATCGCTGATGACATCATGAAGTGCTTGGAGGTCAAGGTAGGAGGTAGTCGACTTGGAGACCTGCTTATAGAACCGAAACTATATATGGCAGCTCGGAAGAGCGATGGCTGGCTGAGGCTGGCTCAGTGAGTGATGGTCAGCCACAATCTAGGAAACAGGATTGCAGGTTCCCAAAGACTGGGGGAGGGACTCTCCCAGGAGCTCTCCTGCTACCTGTGTCAATTCCCAGTGAAGTCACTTGTATTCTGAGCCCAAGAACTTTCAGATGATAAACTTAAGTCATTTCAAGGCACTGCAGCTCAGATGATGTTTTCCAGCATTAAGAAACAAAGACTCAAGGCAATGTCGAGGCAGAATGGGTGACAAAGGCCACACCTCCCCATATCCTAAAAGGCGGGTCCACAAGTCACTCTGATGCGGAGTTTGCTCAATTGAAGTTTTCTCTTCTCAGATGCCCATGCTCCTAGTTTGTGCCAAGCTGACAAAAAGTCAAACCAGGACAAGCTCAATGAGCAGAGACGAGAAAGCTTCCCTGCATGGCCCTCCACATGATACTTCAGACCCTGAATGGCACTTGGATGGATGCCTGCCTTGAGACTTGAAGCAGAAGCTTCTTGTAGGGTATGCAGACACTCAGAGGCTATAAGGGTACGCTGCTCGGGCTGGGAGGGGACCCAATCAATAAAGAAGCACAAGAGTCTAGGTTTGATCCCTAGGAACCATGTGAGAAAAAGAGGTAGGCGTGGTGGCACGTGCTTGTCATCCCAGCATTGGGGATAAGAAGACAAAAGGATCTGGGGCTTGCTCGTTGTCCAGTCAGCTACTTGACCAGTGAGAAACACAGTCTTAAACAAGGTGAATGGTACCTGAGGTCATCTTCTGGCTTAGACACACACTCACACTCACACACACACACACACACACACACACACACACACACACACACACTCATTTGTGCATACATACATACATATGCATATATCATATGCATATTTCAAAAAGCATATCATCTTAAGGTCTAAGTCCTGTGCTCATTTTTTGTACAATGATAGACAAATCTAATGCTTTGTGTGACCTGCCAGAAGCTGGCTCAAGAGTTCCATACACTCTGGGTATTTGAGATCAGCTGTGATTCCGACTCAGGGGTACCGACCCAGCACAGAGCTGGAGAGCCTCACAGGGCCTCCTAGGTGTCCGAGTAAGGGACGGGTGTGAAAGGGGACACATATCAGTGTTGCACAGATGACTAGACTCCCCTGCAGCAGGTGGCTGTGATGTATAAACACTGTCTCTGTGGCCGAGTGACAGCTATCGTGAGGTTCTGGCTGTCACGGTCTGGGATGGGTGTTTGAACACATTGATGATACTGACTCTTCCATAGCAAGGGTACAGAAGGGGGCACATCACTCTCTTAGGGAAACTGAGAGTAAGCAGGCATTGTTAGGTTCCCTCCACCACATACACCTGCTTGTGGTGCCTACCCAGAGTCAGGTAAGTGGCAGTGCATATGTTTAAAAAAAAAAAAAGCTACCCTGAAAATGGCCTATAGCATTCCATCCAAGCCATTTACAGAGGGTCTGGAGAGATGGTTCAGTTGTTACAGGCACTGACTGCTCTTGCAGAGAACTTGGCACCCACCTGATGACCCCCAACCACCTGTAACTACAGTGCCAGGGGGATTTGACACCCTTTTCTGGCCTCTGTGGGTACCAGATACAGAGGTGAAGCACCCCTTTCACATAATTAAAAAAAAAAAATCCCTCTGAAGAACCAAAGCAGGAAATGCAGGTACACTCTGTGTACCCTTCCAGGGACACAGCAGCCTCCAGCCAGGGTTTTCAGAAGTCCCAGAACACTCAGGGCGGACTGCATGTCTCTTCAGAGTTTTCTACAAATGTCTCCTCTCCCTGTCACGGGTTCTCAGTCTGTGTCTGACACAAAGAACGAGTTACATGTGTAAACTCACTATCTCGTAATTAACAAGCCTGCCTTCATTTACTTAAATGTCTGCGGCGATTAGATTTTACACAAAACCAATTGGGAAGACTTCATTTGTCTTCTGACCTCCCCTAAAACTAAGGACCCAGGGTCACATTTCTTTCTGGCTATTCCCCCCCCCCAACCCCTATCCCCAGGTCAAAGACAGAGATGAGATATGCTCAACAATCTCCCAGGGGTCACCAGTCACCATGGGGATGGCTGGGGGCAGAAACCAGGAGCTGTTCAGCATGACGTCTTCACGGTTGGGAGGATTCTGTAGAGAGTTCTATGGGTCCAAAATCGGGTGCCCATAAACAAAGTGGAGAAGTTTTCTGTGACGGCTGTATTGGGAAATCTGGTAGAATCCTTGTATGTCGGGTCAACATTAGAACAAAACAGTTGTTTTCTAGAAGTACTTTGACCTTGAAGAAAGCATTGTAGAAAATGGATTGTTTTCTGTTACCCTAGAGTTGTCTTTCTGAATGAGCCTTATAGCCTGTGCATGGTTTTGGTCACAAGTCCTGGCACACCCAAAACGTCTTGCATTATTGAGTATTGCAAACTGTAGACCACAAGGACTCAAGTTGCGGGGGCGTGGTGTTTTCCTTCAGGAAACATATAGATTGGACTAGGAGCTTTGGTGCAAGGAACTTGTTTTAACCCCTCCCCAAAAAACTTTCGTGTAATAATCACTAAATACACTTTTGGGGGGCCGTTCAACACTCAGTCCACAGAGGCTGGATCTCCCTGCTGCCAGCCAAGCGTTAACTCATTCTTGAGTAGCCCCTTTTCTTTGATCAACCTGCATGCCTCAGAACACTGACAAATGGCAGCATTTTAAGGGTCAATTAAGATATGTCCCATAACTGAACCTTTCTCTTCTAAATCTAAGTTTCTTTAGGAAAACACATTGAGAGCCCAGACAAGGGAACACATTTCTGACGGAGAAAACAAGACAGACTGCATATGCTCTGCACACAAGGAAATATCACAAAGTACCCCATTCATATGTATGGTTAACCCCCTCCATTCAAAAAAATTAAAACTCTGACACTGGAGACGCCAGCCGTGCTGAAGTCAGATCCGTCTACCTGTGGACAGCTCTCAGGAACCTGTCAACTGTTGTGGCTGTTTTACTGACGTAAGCAAAAACTGAATGTGTCAGAGAATCAGCTGGGGTGCCAGATTTAGAGAGGGTTTGAATTTTTAATAAGGGAATTCTGTGTCACTCAGGTTGGCGAGGCAATTCTTTTCTTAAGTGATGGCATGCAAGCCAGCACCGAGAAACCAAGCTCTGTTCCAGTTAGAATGCACGAAACTTGGTCTGAGTGTCTCTTAAGGGAATATTTGAGCTCATACTGAATGCTCTCAGACTACTGATGTGAGAACCATCTTCCTTACACACTCAAAACCGACTGTATCACATATACAATGTACTCTGAGCATGCCCCCATCACCCCAATATTCTCCCTTTCTGGCCTTCCCATTTCTTCTTACCCTACAGATTAGCAGGAAGCCATTCTTCTAGATACATCTTTCATAACAACTTAAAACTCTTCCACCACCAGACACTAAGACAGGATCAAACATAATATTCACAGTGAGTGTCTTAGTTAGGGTTTTACTGCTGTGAATAGACACCATGACCAAGACAACTCTTGTAAGGACAACATTTAATTGGTGCTGGCTTACAGGTTCAGAGGTTCAGTCCATTATCATCAAGGCAGGAGCATGGCAGCATCCAGGCAGACATGGTGCAGGAGGAGCTGAGAGTTCTACATCTTCATCTAAAGGCCACTAGCAGAATACTGACTTCCAGGCAGCTAGGATGAGGGTCTTATAGCCCACACTCACAGTGACACACCTACGCTAACAGGGCCACACCTTCTAATAGTGCCACTCCCTGGTCTGAGCATATATAAACCATTACAATGAGGCAGAGGGTTCATTGTGTTGGGCAATTATTGTCAACTTGACACAAAGCAGAGTCACCTGGGAAGAGGGAACTTCAGTTGAGAGATTGCTTCCGTTAGATTGGCTAACCTGTGGGGGCATTTTCTTGACTGATGGACTAATGACTAACTTGGAAGATCCCAGTCCATTATGGGTGATATTACACCTGGGCAAGGTGGCCTGGATACTATTAAGAAGCAGGCTGAGCAAGCTTGGGGAGCAAGCCAGTAAGCAGCACTCCTTCATGGCCTCCGCACCAGCTCCTGCCTCCAGGATTCTGCCCTGTGTGAGTTCCTGCCCTGACTTCTCTCACTGATGGACTGTAACCTGTAAGCCAAAACCCTTCTCCTTCCTCTGTTTGTTTTTGGTCGTGGTGTTTATCATGACAGCAGAAACGCAAGATAGAAAAGTCATTTCAATTTTCTGTTTTCCATGGGTAGTAGAGAGAGAGGTTTTGGTGTGTGTGTGTGTGTGTGTGTGTGTGTGTGTGTGTGTGTGTGTGTATGTGCACGTGCGCGCGCGCACACACACATGCACGTAAGGAAGCTCACTACTCAGCGTTATCCAGGAGAATCAAATCTGGAAACAACCTTGACTCTCAAAAGTCACAGCGTGTTTACTTGCATTAAGTTGAAGGTGTGTGGTGAAATATTATGCAGCTGTTATCACTGTCTTTAAGGAAGTACTTAATGTCAAAATGAAATGTTTCCTATGTAAATGAAAACAAAAGCCATCTTAAAACTCCCAGTGGATATTATGATGCCAAACCTCTGAGATAATTAACTTACTACGGATTTTCTGTGTGTGGAGACTGTGTATATGAGACCCTGGAAGGAGATGAGCCTACATCTTAGCGGCGGGTAGCAGGACACCTTCACGTGACTTGAATTTGGTTTTCCAAAAACAGTAAGTGTGGTGTTTTCCATAGCCGTAAAACAACTCTCTTTATGGGTAATCCACAATGTCTATCGCGAGTCTCTGGTAGACTCCTCTTAGCCTCATAATTTATCACCCCCTTCCCTGCGCTCATCTCACCAATGACTAAATCTAATCTGTATGTAGAAGGGAACTTTTTGTCACAGCATCCTCTGATAAGCCAAGGAGAGCCAAGCCCACAGAAACGAGTTCAGGTGACAAAGTGGGGGTGATGTCATTTCTGTTCCAATGCTCAACAAGGCTGGAGCCTACACATGCTGACATGCACCATTGGCCATCCTGTGGGCATTAGGTCCTGGCTTTAGCATCTGGACCAGCAATGTTCTCCGGTCTAGCAATGGTCCAAGTGAAGCCAGATAAAGCTCTATGCAAAACCAGAATGCCCTGGAGGGGTTACTCACCTATTGCGTGCCCCAGGGCCCAGGCGCTGGCAGGCCACGGAGGTGGTAGTGTGCTTCCCTCCATTCCCCATCTCTTGTCTCACATCCCACTGCCGAGGCTCGCTGGTCTGTGCGGTCAGAATGTTCACGCCCTTCTTCACCTTGGCTCTGTGGATGGAGGGAGTGAGAAAGGGTCACAGTGTTAGATCTGAGCTTTCAGAGGTCTCACGGAGATGCTGCTATCAAAATAGTACGGCTGTGTCCCTGCTAGGACCTCACATGGAGATAGAAGAGATCCATCTTCCAAGGCTAAGGGATCATAGAACTTGATGGAACATCCTAGGGCATTCTGTAAATCACACAAGAAATGTGCATGTGATTCCAGGCATGTAGATCTACCAAGAAGGTAAAGAAATCATTTTACTGGTAATAAGTTTGTATGTGGGTTATACACATGAGTGCAATGCCCATGGAGTCCAGAAGGGGGCAACAGAGTCCTCTGGAACTGGAGTTATAGGCGCTTGTGAGCCAGTGAATGCTGGAAGCTGAACCTGAGGTCCTCACAAGACCAGCCAGTGCTCTTAACCACGGAGCCATCTCTCTAGCCCCTAAGCGTGGAGTTTAAAGAAAGACTTGGGTAAGACGTAAAGACGAAGAGAATAAAGAGATAGCAGAGAGTAACTCAGAAAATGACGTGGGAATTAAACAGCACCATGGTGGAGAACCTAGCAGGACTGTTTATGAATTAGGGCAAGAAACGTCTAAAAGAGCAGGCACTTTCAGACTAGAAGCGACTAGAAGATTATATGTACCATGGACAATAACAAGTCATACGGCCAGTGCATATTTAAACACGAGGTGCACAGAGGGGAGCTTCAGCAAAAAGCATTGTCCTAGTTAGCTTTAACTGTCAACTCAATGCAGCCTGGAGTCATCCAGGAGCCTCAGTCAAGAACTGAAAGGATCAGATTGACCCGTGGACATGTCTGTGAGGGACACACATGTCTGTCGTGTGCTTATTAGTTGTTATGGGAGAGCTCAGCCCACTGTGGGAAGCACCATTCCCTACACAGGGGTCCTGAGTTATAAAAGAAAGCCGGCTGAGAGTGAGCCTGCCAGCCCATAGCCAGCATCTCCCAGGATTCCTGTCATGCTTTTTTATCAGTGAAGTGAGCACCTTGATCATACATTGAATGGCAAGCCAGGCTGCTATCAAGTTCCTGCATTGAGTTCTTTCACGGGTGGTCAGTGATTTGGGATTGTAAATTAGTGACTGTGATTTGGGATTGTAAGTCACATACACCTTTTGTTTCCTCTAAAAGTTGCTTTTAGTCGGGTGTTTTGTCACAGATACAGAGGAGAAACTAGGACAAGAGTCAAGCATCAGAGTGAAATCAGAGTCCTTGGTAGCTTCATGGATTCAACTGTAATAGTCTAAGCAGAAGTGACTTCCGATTCAAGCTCTGTGCCCACCCACTTACAGATGCAGTGTCCCTATACATTAGAGTCTTCAAAAACGTTTACCCTCTACATCTATGCTTGGGAAACCACAGGAGAGGTGCTCCAGTCAGCCAGGGAGGAAGTGATGGGATCCAGGGAATAAGGTCCGGACTTCAACAGAGAGACAGACACCTGGTGCACGGGGAGCCTAAGATACTCTCAGCCTAAGATACTTCAGATACTTCATAGAAATATGAAGAAATGTCTGTTGACCCCAGATAGGGTACCCATGACAAAGAATCCTTGCTAGTGAGTGTATTGGGGTGATTGACAGGAGCATCTGTGACTCAAAGGCAGCTGCAATCACTCCTACCCTCACACCGAGGGTAATGATTCATGATAGCTACATGCCTGGAGAGCTCCCAGCACACCTTGCAGGCAGCTCCACTCGAGAGTCTCCTCTTTGCCGGATGTTGTTAGTGCTTTATAAACTTGGGGACCAGCTATGTGAATCTTCTGTTTCCAGGTTCCCAAGTCAGGTAAGTTTCTTAGGTTTCTCCCCCAAGAAGGCAAGATTTCAGCATATAGGGAGTCTAACAGCAGACAGTGACGTCTGCTGTTTCTAATGATGTCTGTCTGTGATCTAAATGAGTATGTCCTGAGATGTGACCAATGAGAGAAGAGTTTGGGAACAGGGACGAGCCAGACATACAGGAAATCAAGAAAAAAACAATGGAGCTCAAGGCTTGGTGGTTAAGAGCATAGTCTGTTCTTGGAGAAGACCCAAGTTCATTTCCCAATACTCATATGGTAACTCATAACTGTGTAACTCCAGCTCCTGGGAATCCAACAGGTACACACACACTCACATGCGTGCACACACACACACTCACGCTCACACACATATAAATGTACTTTTAGTTTTTATATTAAGTCACTGTGTTAAAGACATTTGCAAGTTCAATGAGATGAGGATGCAGTTGACAAAAGATATTTAAAGGCACAATAGCATGGGGCAGCCCCATCCTTCCTAGCAGAGACATTGACACTCTTGGGTGTTCAAGGCCTGGCACACCCTCTCAGCTGCTGCGAAGAAAGGCTTCATGATGTCTGGCTTGGCTGGAAAATGGTTTTGGTTGCATTTGGACCTTGCTTGAGATTCCAGATTTTTAGCGGACCTATAGTCATTTCTCCCCATTGGAGTGGACATGAACTTGAAGAACCCTGCTGGTCTTTGTGGTGGGAACTTTCATATCTGAGAGAACGGGAGAGCTAGCCACTGAGGTGGGGAAGACCAAGAGCGGTAAGGCTTTCTGCTGGACACAGATCACTTTCTTTGGGGAGAACAATGGGTGTTTTGATCTATTCCACTGGCTGAGCAGGGGAAGCCGCAGCCTCGATTCAAGAACTGGAAATTTGCAAGTGGAGTCAGCACTGGAGATGTAAAAGTGAGTCACTCATCCTTGAGGATACCCAGCATCGAGGTAAGAAGTGAAGATGAAATGGCCAGACAAAGGCTGGCTTTTTCTGCATGAGTATATGGATTGGAGCCGTAGTGGTCTAGGATGGAGATCCCAGCTCCAATCACCTGCCTTCGTTTCTCTGCCCCGGGCATAGCATGTGTCCTGGTCACATATGCCCCGATTTATGGGACTGCTTTTGCTGGCTACTGGGGTTCCAAGATATCATTTGTTATTTATGATGTCTGTGCTGAGTCCAGTGCTTCTCAGCACAGGCTGGGTGCTGGGGTGTCTAGGGATACGATTCAGCTGTGGGCCTTCCCCTTGGTGGCACTCCCAGCCTCACCACAGGTAGCCATGCAGAGCCCACACCTCCATCCTGAACGTTCCCAGCCAGCGATCTCACTCAGTTCTAGCTGGTTAAAAACAATAGCTTTACCCGTCTTTTTCCCAATACGTAATAAGGGGTGATTAAGTGCTCTTAGAGAAAAATCAATGCTCAGTACACATTTTCAACACCGAGAGGCTAATTTCCACCCCTGAGGTATCTCCCTCTGGTCATTTGTATCCTCCCTGTGTAATGCTTTCTCTTGAAGCTACTGGGTTCTGTTGGGATACATGAACCTCTTGTGAAGCATGCGCGAGTTTTCGGGTATCACTCAGTCTTGGAGCCTGGGCACCTAGATTTTAAACCTCAGGCAGAGTATGTCAGAAGGTATAACCATACAATCAGGTGCTGTTTGGAGTGCACTGTCCACTCCAGTTAGCATATGTTGGAGTCCTAGCCCTGGATCCTCAAGGTATAGTCTCATTCATAAAGGGTCCTGTGGTGGTGGTGGTGGTCTGACATGATGATTAAACTGTTAATGCTCTTGCCACACAAGCATAGGGACTGGAATTTGGATCCCCAAAAAAACCCTTGTAAATACTAGGTGGGTGTGGCCACCTCTAGGTGGGTGTGGCCAACTCCAGCCATGGAAGGCTGAGACGGAGTGGGGGTGGGGATCTCCAGAGCAAGCTGGTTAGCAAGACTAGCCATTATTGGCAAGCTCTGGGTTTGACTGGGAGACCCTTATCTCAGTGAATAAGATGTGGGATGGAGCAAGCTGATATCAACTTCTGGCTTTCACATGCATGTGCACACACATGCATAAATACCCATATACATACATCCATACATATACAAAAACATGTATAAACACATGATCACAACAAACCCATGCAAGAGGGGTAAAGGGTTATTGTGGACATAACCAACTTAAAATGCGGTCATAATGGTGGCCCAGATCCAAATAACTAGCATCTCCACAGAGCAGAGGGTCACAGTAAAGGTCACAGCAGGAGAATCCACATGTGTGTGCAGGTAAACATGGCTGTCACTCACCAGGAAGAAAGGCCAGGACGACTTCTGTATTAGTTACTTTCTCATTGCTGGAACTAACTACCCAACAAAATCCACTTAAAGGACGGATGTGTTTGGCTTACAGTTTGACGGTACAGTCCATCGTGGAGGGAGCCTGAGGGAGCTGGTCACACTGCATCCACAGTCAGTGTGATGGTTTGTATATGCTTGGACTGGCACTATTTGGAGGTGTGGCCTTATTGGAGTAGGTGTGTCACTGTGGGCATGGGCTTTAATGCCCTAGTCCTAGCTGCCTGGAAGTCAACCTTTCACTAGCGGCCTTCAGATGAAGATGTAGAACTCTCAGCTCCTCCTGCACCATGTCTGCCTGGATGCTGCCATGTTCCCACCTTGATGATGATGGACTGAATCTCTGAACCTGTAAGCCAGCCCCAATTAAATGTTGTCCTTATAAGAGTTGCCTTGGTCATGGTGTCTGTTGATAGCAGTAAAACCCTAAGACAGTCAGTAAGCAAAGAGTGTGAAACACAGATGCTCTGTCTGCTCTCTCTCTCTCTCTTTTTATGCAGAACATGGGCTAGTATCGCTCACATCCAGAGTGGGTCTCCTTACATCAGTTAACCTAGTCTAGAAGTAACCTTAGAGGTATGCCCAGAGGTCTGTCTCCTAAGTGAGCAATCCTACCAGGTTGACAATATTAACCATAATAGCTTTTGCTATATACCCCCAATGGGGACATCAGCTGATACCTTTGCTTTACTTCCCTCTGTAGCAGAAGAGAAGACATTTGCAAGGTGTCCTCCGCTCACATGTGGCACTAGGGCACGGCTGCCCCAGAGAACCGGCACATTTGCCAGCATGTAAGGAGAGAAGCCACCACTGCGGCTGCTCATCTAACCCGGCTCTTAGAAGATATAAGGAAACAGCCATAACAAGGCAGAAGCAGCAGTTTAGAGTCTGAGGGTCTCATCGTATCAGTCAGAGCTGCCCTCAATCTGGCTCCAGGTGCTGTCACCTCTTGCTCCTTATGCCTGGTGGCAGCTGTAGCTAAGGAGAGAAGGGAAGCTCTTTGCAGTGGCACACACTGCCCTCACTGCAAGAAGACACTCGAGTTCATACCTGCAGTCAGCCACTAACCTAGAAGAGATCCTGTGAAGCTGACAGACTGGGACAGGGGGAGCTGGCTGTGGGGGTTTCAATGGTTCAGAACACTATGAAGGACCAGATATGTGTGCACATGAATTGGTGCTGGTGTCCCCACAGCTTTTTGAGTTCAGTAAACTCATGCTGGTCAAACAGGATGTCAGGGGCCAGTGCCTGCCTGCCTGCCTGCCTGCCTGCCTGCCTGTCTGTCTGTCTGCCTGCCTGCCTGTCTCTCCCCTACACACACACACACACACACACACACACACACACACACACACACACAGCCTCCTCCAGGCTCTCTGCAAGCAAAAGCACTCAGGTCCCAGCCCCAGTTTGTTGGTGCATCCCATAGGCTGTGACTGCATTTACTTGATACTTTCCTTTAGATCGGCGATCGCTCTGCTTGCCATAGAAAAGTCATTCCACAAAGGAACCCCGTATAGAGTTACCTCCAGAGTAATAAAAAATGTTATGTGAACGCACATTAAAATGAGTATGTGACAGTACCAATAAGAAAAACGTATTCATGGACCTTATAAATTAATATGTCTGGCCACTAGCGTGCTCACACTCTCTGGCAGGAAGCAATAATGCAAGATTCGAAAATGCAGACTTTTGTGACCACAGCTTGCAACTGACATTTTTTTCCTTCCCCCTTTCCCTCTCTTTCTCTTTTTTCCTTGTTCCTTCTCTCCCTTCCCCTTTCCTTCTTTTCAAGACAGTATCTCAGCCTATGATCCCAACCAGCCTGGGACTTTCAGCCATCCTCCTGCCTCAGCTACTCAAGTGTTGGGATTACAGACACCCTTACCATGGCTTTGTGGGATATGAATTCACCAAGCATGCCCGTACATGGTCATGGTTTGCTCTCAGTAGTGGGGGCTGCTTCTCCACTCTCTGTCTCTCACTGGGAGTCCCATGAATGCAGTCGCCCTATACAACCTGCCATGCTCTGAGCTGGTGGTGAGTGTTCTGGGTAGAGACAGGGCCCTTTCCCAAGCCAGGACCTACTCCCTCCTACTCTGTCAGATTCTTTGATCTTCCTTGAATTGCCTGATGGGGTAGATTGTATCAGGACCCAACATGGAGAAAAGGAGGAACCTGAGCCTTGTTCCAAGACATGAAATGTCCCCTGGTCATGTTTGCATTTCCTCAAAGAAGCCTGTGCATTTATGTCTGCACAGACATGTGCTTTAGGTAGGCATGTGTCTAAATATGAGCCATGTGTGTCCTATATGTGCACCCTGGCATGTGTGCATGCACATGTATGCACAAATTATATGTATCATATGTGCACCTGTGTGTGCATCTACATACATGTTTGTGTGTACAGACATGCACATGCATGTGCAGAGAGCCACTGAACCCAGGCTCTTTTTCCTGCCCATGGAATCAATGACTCAGGCCCTGCCAGCCAGCCTGTCTGAACATGTGCTCCCCGCCTATCAGGTGGAAGCAGGTGCAGCCAGAGGCATTTCCTACTAAGCATCTTTCTGTGTCTTGATAAGCTTTTCCACTGTTGGTCCTCCGGGCCATTGCCTGTGGCTTCTCCGCATTTGCTTCTATCTTGAGTTAACGGTGAGTTCGTTATCAGCAGGTCTTTCCATCTCTGAGGCAAGGCTGAGCTGGAGAGCAGTGGGGCTCCTGGCACTGTTAAGCTCTACTGCTTCTGGTCCTTAGCAGTGGGTCCCCCATCTCCTCTGCAGACTCCGGTATAAGATGCTCATTACCATGCACCATTGCACAGCTTCAACAGGCTTACTTCTCAGATTTCCACTCTGCCTTCCTTACAAGTCAGGCTAAACAGCACGACACAGGCACCTGCTGGATGTTAGGGTTTTAGCATTATGCAAGTTAGTCGTTCGACCAAATCTTTATCCAGCTATAAACCATATACATTGAGGACTGAATGATTTTTAAAAAGGAGCTGTGCCTCGGGGCATAGCATGTAATCTCAGGTACCTGGGAAGCTTGAGGCAGGAGGATCATAAGCTGCCTGGGCTACAGAAGGAGTTCACAGCCAGCCTGGACAACTTGGATTACACACACACACACACACACACACACACACACACACACACACACACA
>JANHMN010000023.1:25030156-25062868 GCA_030674055.1 Rhabdomys pumilio
ACACACACACACACACACACACACACACACACACACACACACACACAATTACAAAAGAGGTGAAGAGTTGGCTTAGTGGTTAAGAGCACATACTAATCTTGCAGAGGACTCAGTATTCCCTGTATCCACACCAAGCAGCTCACAACTACCTACCGGTAACTCCAGATCCAAGGGATCTTTCGCCCTCTTCTGGTCTTTGTTGGTACTGCACTCATGTGTTCATACTAAATATATAATATAAATCTTAAAGGATACAAAAAGGGCTTGGGCTGAAGCTCAACGGTAGTGGCTTTGCCTCACGTGTGACAGGCACTAGGTTCTATCCCTAAAACCACATGCAGTAAAGGTAGGAGATGCTCAAAACTCAACCACTCACTATTGGTAGCCGCATGCCATTGTCTATCATCTGGAGGTCACATCTGTTGATCTATGTACATGAAAGCTACACTATACAGTGGTGAATTAAATGCCATCCCTTCCAACTCCTGTATCTGTCAACATCCATCACACTGGTACCTGAACTTAACTCAGCCATCAGCAGAGATGACAAATGGAGATGTTTCTTCAGAGTGTCCCTTGCTCGCCATTAACTGGTCACACCATGGGACCAGCGGACTTGGCTTGCATTAGCGGATAGTTTATATACAAATATGTTCTCAGAGTCCCATATCTACTCTCCCTCAACATGGGATCACAATCTAATAACCCATGCTGAAAATTCTCATTTGCATAATCCCCATCCCGGCCTCTGACCTCCGACCTTTGATCCTGCCACTGCCTTTCTTACTTCCATCTTGTGTCTCAGAGGCAGACTTCTGAGCCTTACTTGGTATCCCGTCCCTCCTATGTCCATCCAGTGGAATGTGGCCAAATTACAGATTAAAGGGCATGCTGGGAAGATTTACTAAGCAACACAATTATTTGCCCATTATCATTCCTTCAGAATCAAATTATCTCGCAGAACGAGAACACTGCAAATTAAAATTAAATTAAAACTAACAGAACGTTCACACAATTGACTTAAACTCATCAAAAAAAAAAAAAATCCCACAGGGCATTGTTCTTACATTCTTGCTCCACTCTTGCATCTCATATCTCTCTGTGAATGGTGTCTCTTCCATGTCTCCTGAAATGGATACGTTTTCAGACACCCATTCATTTACCTCATAGGATATAAGTCTGTGGGTCTGTCTGCTTGTGTTCCTGAATTATCCTTGACTTTCTTCCTTTAAATTATAGATGCAGAGACCCACAGCCAAACATCAGGCAGAGAGCTTGGGGAATCCTTCAGAAAAAGGGGAGGAAGGACTTGAAGGAGCGAGAGGAGTCAATGAGACCACAAGAAAACCCACAGAATCAGCCAACCTGAGCCCATTGGGGATCACAGAGACAGAACCTCCAACCAGGGAGCCTGCATAGGTCTGGCCTAGGCCCTCTGTCTGCACATACGTTGTAGCTTGGTCTTCATGTAGGACTCCTAACAGACGGAGCAGGGGTTGTCTCTGACTGTTGCCTGACTTTGGGACCCTTTCCTCCTACTGGGCTTCCTCTTCTGGCCTCCATAGGAGATGATGCATCTAGCCTTACTGCAACTTGATATGCCAAAGCTGGTTGATACCCATGGGAGTCCTCCCCTTTCCTGAAGAGGAAGGAAGGAGGAGTGAATTGGGAGGGGAGGGGAGGGGAGGGGAGGGGAGGAAGGGGGACTGGGAGGAAAGTAGAGAGAGGAAACTGCAGTCTGGGTGTAAATTAAATTACACAATTAATTGATCGAAATAAAAATTAAAACAATATATATTTTTAAAATAGCCTTTTGAATTTATTCTTAAGAATTTCATACCTGCCGGACAGTGGTGGTGCATGCCTTTAATCCCAGCACTTGGGAGGCAGAGGCAGGTGGATTTCTGAGTTCGAGGCCAGCCTGGTCTACCGAGTGAGTTCCAGGACAGCCAAAGCTATATAGAGAAACCCTGTCTCGAAAAACCAAAAAAAAAAAAAAAAAAAAAAAAAAAGAATTTCATACCTGACCATATCCTTTCCTGTTTATCCCTTCCAACTCTTCTCTTATCTCCTGACAAGTCCCTTTTCCTACTTCATGCTTTTTCTCTCTCTTTGTTTTTTCTCTCTCTATCTCTTTAAAAAATGACCCACTAAGTCAAACTAATCATATCCATATGCACACGTGTATGGGACCATCCACCGAAGCATAGGAAGACCTACCAGTGTCTCCTTTAAACGGGGGTTATAACAAGTAACATAATTAGATGACACTTTGCTGGTTAGACCGGGATACTTGAGTGTGGGCTGTGGATACAGACAAGCAGAGGCAGAGCACGCCTCAGAGGGATGCTGCCTGAGTCCCCATCTGGAATGGCTAGAAGAAGATGCTTAGTTATGAGGTTGAGAGAACACAAGGGCATCCGGTTCCTCCAGCCTGGCCCAGCGAGCCAGTCAGAGAAACCACTGCCCTGTGTAACCCAACATCCAAAGAATGGATTTTCATGAGCTTTGCCACCTGCCGTGCACTGGTGTCTCAGAGCCTGCCACGTTGTAAGCGTACAGGTTGAGGCAGCCAAGAGTTCGGAAGAACTTACCAGATCTGTCATATGGCACACCCCAGCACTGAGCAATGGCATCCATCTCTCTGCTTCCTGAGTGCGGGTGCCACGGGACCAGCTGTTTCACTCTCCTTCTCCCACGCTTTCCCATCCCCCATGACTGAGTGTACCCTCAAACGGCGAGCCAAACAAACTCTCTTTATCCTCAATTGTTCTCGCTGGGTATTTTGTCACAATTACAAAGCTAATGACTACTGGATGGCTGGTCTTTGGGGCAGTGATGACTTGAACTTAAATGTCCTGGATCCTGTGCCTTTCCACTATGGTAGAAAAAAATGAGCTAGGGATGAGACATGCATGGATGTGCATAAGCATCACACACACACACACACACACACACACACACACACACACACACATATGCACACACACACATACCACTGCTACCACTGCTACCTCTGCTACCTTGATGGAAACCACCTTGCTCACTGGTCAAGAGCTACTGGTACAAGACTGTATTAATAATAAACGCCATAGAAGACAAAAAGGCCCATCTGTTAAGTTCCTAATGACTCCCTAGGCACCTTCTCACCAGCACCTGCAGCTTTCTTGGGAGACAGGATGGCTGGTCACGGAAAAGCCAGGGCAGGAGGAGGAGGGCTCCTGTACAGCTTGTGTATCAATATTGGATGAGGCTGACCTACAAATTTGCCCCTGAAGGATCCTCAAGTCTCTGCTTACTCTGCTCTCTGCAGCACAGCCGTGAAACTTCTCAGTCAAACTTCTCAGAGATGGCCGATGGCGAGCAGCTCCCGGGATGGGCAGGAATGTCATTCCACCTCTCTCTTGACCCTCCCAGCCGCCATTCTTGTCACGCTGGGGTTGTGTAGCAGGACACAGTGACCTCTCACGGCTGGTTTACACATCTTACCCGCCCCTCTCAGCTTGGTTTGCCTAACACAGGAATGTTCTTGGCGTGCAAACCAGGGGTGTGTTGGCTATGACGTCTTTTATCCACTTTTAAGTGTGGTGTGGGCATTAAAAGCATGTAGCTAGTGGGACACCTACTTGGGCTCAAGACCAGTCTCTGCCACGCTTAATGCTTTGTCCTTTATTCATGAGTTCATAGACCGCTATGGTCTGCTTTGCACACTCCTGCCTGCCTTTTGTTTGTTTTGCATCTCTGAGTCGTGACAGGACAACGTGCCAGAGTTGTACCTCTGAGCTTCTTTCTCTCTGCCAGTCGCTTCTACAGAATGCCTTCTCTCTGTGCTGGCCCGGCTCACAGCTTCTCCCTCTTCTCAGCCCAGATGTACCTGGGAGGCTCGCAGAGAATGGGATTTGCTTCCTCATCTCTGTTCTCTGGTCCCGTTTTAAATTTATCCACAGCCCTTATCCCAATACACTGACTGTATTAATTCTTCCCAACAAGTTACCCCATTAACATGCAGACCTCGTCAGAGCCAGCATGGCGTGACTCTGGCTGGGTACAGCTTCAGATTCCAGATTGACTCCTTACCCGGGCAGGGTTGGTGTGACCCTGTGTCTCTCCCTAGATCTCCAGGGCAAATCCCTGCCCACAAGCAATGATATTAGGGGATGGGTGTTTTAGAAGTGAATCAGGGCATGTTTGAGAAGCTTCATGAATGGGAATAGTGTCATTAAGATAGAGACCCCAGAGAGCCACCATGCTCTTGCCAAGTGAGGATATAGCCAGAAGCTACGATCCGTAAATAAGGAAGCAGCCCTCACCGTGAGTCACCAAGTCTGCTGGTGTCCTGGCCTTGGACTTTCCACCTCTAAATCCGTAATGGATTGGCAGCAGTTTGATATCAACAGTTGATACTATTTTGTTAGCACACAGTAGTTTTATGACCTAGGACAGTGAACTACACAGGACACATATCCACCCACTTTTCCCAAGTCTCAATCAACACTGCCTTCAGACTTTCAAACAGAGGCTGTGGTGGTGTGAATACGCTTGGTCCAGGGAGTGATACTATTAGGAGGTGTGACCTTGTTAGAGTAGGTGTGGCCTTGTTGGAGGAAGTGTGTCACTGTAGCATGGGCAATGAGACACTCCTAACTACATGAGAGTCTGTCGTCTCTTAGCAGCCTTCAGATGAAGAGGTAGAATTCTTAGTTCCTCCTGTACCATGCCTGCCTGGACACTGCCATGCTCCTGCCTTGATATTAATGGACTGAACCTCTGAACCTGTAAGCCAGCTCCAATTAAGTGTTTTTCCTTATGAGAGTTGCCTTGGTCATGGTGTCTGTTCCCAGCAATAAAACCCTAAGACAGGCCATCCCAGGTTATACCTGGGGGCTCAGCTACGAACAACCACACTTTGCTGGAGTTTCCACTCTATTCTGTGCTCTTGGCTCACAGAGGTCAGTGCAGATGCCACCATCCCAGACTGCAAGCTCTTCCCAGGCAGTTCTGCATTCACAAAATCCCACTGGGAAACTGGAGGCAAAGCCTTGTTTAGGGGAGGGGAGCAATGGCCCCACTGTAACTTAGCATTACAGGAGCACTGGATGTTCCTGCACAGAGTCATTCAAGGGCCCCAGGGCTACCTGCTTCCGTATTCAGGAGAAGCTCTTCCTCATAAGCCTGGGTCATTGTCATCTACAGTTTGAAGGAGAAGATATCTGAGCCCCTAGATCTTCATTCTTACAGTGAATGATGTCCTGTCCTTGGAGAAGACATATAGAAAACTGGTCACCATTGGGTAGTACTAAGATACTCAGATTACTAAGATTATATCAGGACTCTTATTACTAAGATTATATCAGGACTCTCACTGTCATAAATTAATGCTGGTGCTGGGGGGAGGGGCTTCAAAAAGGCAGCTCCAGAGGTGTTTAGGAAGGAGATATCAGGTAGGAGAGATGGTTTAGTTGGAACGTGCTCACCACACATGCATGGGGCTCTGAGTTCTAGCTCCATAATCTACATTTAGCTAGGCAGTGGTGGTGCACGGCTTTAATCCCAGCACTTGGGAGATGGAGGCAGGTGGGTCTCTGCATTTGAAGCCAGCCTGGTTTACAAGGCAAGTTCCAGGACAGCCAGGGCTACACAGAGAAACCCTGTCTTGAAACACCAAAACAAACAAAAAACAAACCCAAACAGCAGCAACAACCACCCAAAGCCAAGAATAGCAGTGAGCCTTGAAAATCTGGTGTATTCAGCAAGTTCAACGTCAATGAGAGAACCTGTCTCAAAAACCAAATTAGATGGCACTTGAAGAATGGCAGCCAAGGCTGTTCTTTGGTCACCACATACTTCTACGGTCATGCCTACCCATACATGTATATGCACCTCTGCCAAAGGAGATATTTAAAAAACAAAACAAATAAAACCCAGTTATACAAGATTGATAAGGGGTTGGGGGTTTCTACAATGTTCTGCCCTCTCTCTTCCAGCATGGTTGCCTCTGAGCTCAGTACCATATTCCTCTGACACCACACCACTTAGGGTAGGAGGTGTGTGAATGGTGGGGAAACAGCAAGCATTCTTATTCTTTTTACATGGGGTCCAGGCACCATACTTCCGAGGATGGGGACTGGATAGGACCAGATGAGTGTGGTAGCTAAATCCATCCTGATTCCTCCTCTGAGACACAAGGAGAGTCTACCTTCCTGAGGGAATGATGGGAGTATCTTCTAGCTGATGACGCCACACTCTCACCAGCAGTGGAGAAGCAGGGTCCACTCTGATGGTTCATGTGAGGTTTGGCTCACCGGTGTTCCCTTTCAGCTCATGCTACTTAGTTTTAAGGAGAGCCGTAACACACTAAGTCTCAAGGAAGGGCTTCCTGTGTTCTCAGAGCTTGGTGGACAGGGGACAAGGTGGGGGGAAACTCCTTTCCCCATTGGCTAAGTAGACATCTGGCATTTACAATGTGATTATCAAGAGTGGATATGAGACCCTCTGGAATCCTCTTGTCATAAGAGCTTTTCCCATGAGAAACCAGAGAGAAAGAGAATGTGTAAGCCCTCACTTAACCCCCCCCCCAAACCTGCCCTGGGTCTGCATGCCCACCTCCACTCCAACCCAGAACCCCTGACTGAGAGTTTTTAATGCATGGGCTTACTGTCCCTCAATTCACAAAATTACTAAGTGTAGCTTCCTTTTTGATGAGTTAGTTCTACCTTGGAGTTTCCCTTTCAAGGTTGGAATTATTCTTACGGTTAGGAAAAGAAAAAAGGCAAGAGAGAGAGGAAATGAATTCAATCCGTTGCTGTAAATGACAGCCCATACTTGAGCTATGTAGGGCTGAAGCCAGCAGGTACAGGAAGCCCTGCAGGGAAGTCGCCAGTTTAGAGGGGATAGCTCTGATTGGTCCACACACTGCAGACGGTAGCATGTGTGTCCTGGAGGAAACGTGCAAAGGGATGCTAATGTCTAGAATTCACACAGCCCAGATGTGCTCTGACTTGGGGACAATTACAGATTCCCCACTTCCTGCATAACCTTCCTGTTCAGAGTAAGGGTTCTGCTATCTTTGGCTTTGTAATAATCCCTTCTTGTCTGAGCATAGCCGATCCCCATTTGGCTCCAAGGACTTGTCTTAGTGGCGGTGACTTCCACTTGAACCCATGAGACAAGGCTAAGGGCCACTACTCCAATTTAGCTTGTCTGAGTTCTTTGAAGAACTGGGAGCATAGAGACAGAAAAGAACACCCTTCTAAACACTGTTAAGCTAGCTGGAAACTGTGAGTCGGGGCTGCTGTGGGTCTGGGCTGCCTTCCAAATTTTTTCTGAGACTGGAGAAACAGTCTTGATGTACCTACCTCAGCCCCTGGGTCCAGCTCGACTTGAAGCTAAACTTAGGCTCTATCTGAAGCTAAACCTTTTTTGCTTAGAGACTGGATTAGCTTTCTTTATTTTTTCTATTCCTTTTATTATTTTTATTATTTTTTCTTTTTCTTTACCCTCTCCTTCCCTTCCTCCCTCCTCATGTGGGTGTATGTCTGCACGTCTGTGTGTCTCTATGTCTCTGTGGGTGAGGGTGCCACAGTACATGTGTGGAGATGAGGGATAACTTTTGGGAGTCAGTTTTATCCTTCCAACATGGAGATTTTGGTGATTGAACGTAGGTTATCTGACTTGGTGGTATATGCCTTTATCCACTGAGCCATCTTGCTAGCCCTTAGTTTCCATTTTTAAAAGATGGTAAGATGTAAGATGCACATATCATGAACTTTAGCATCGGGACTTGGGTCTGTCTGCCTGCCTGCCTGTCTGTCTGTCTCTGTCTCTCTGTCTGTCTCTGTCTGTCTCTGTCTCTGTCTCTGTCTCTCTCTCTCTCTCTCTCTCTCTCTCTCTCTCTCTCTCTCTCTTTCTCTCTCTCTCTCTGTGTTTTCTGGAGGATAGAACCCAGTCTTGCATATTCTGGAAAATACTCTATTCCTTTTCTACACCTCAGCCCTGAATTTTAGTACCTAGAAATCTCATGAAGCATATATCTCCTATCTCTGGGTCTAAGCTAGCCACCCTAGTGCCTGTGATATCTTCATCCCAGCCAGGGGATGAGTAAGACATTCATACACATATATCTTTAAATGATATTATCTAAAACCAAGCACATGTTCCTTTTACTCCTATCTGCTAAAAGGGAAGTACAGGCTTACAGGAGTTACCTTTTGCTGTATCGATAAAACATCATGACCGGAAGCAGCTTATAGGAGGAAAGAGTTTATTATGGGCTTATGGTTCCAGAGGGATTAGGGCCCATCCTGGTGAGAAGGCATGGCAACAGGCAGGTTTCCTGGCAGGAACTCCCGGGAAGCTGGGAGCTCATACCCTAAGTACATATGCGAAGCAGAGAAAATGAACTGGAGACAGAGAGAGCCTATGAATGCTCAAAGAATATCTCACCCTTAGAGACATACTTACTTTCTTCAGCAAGGCCACACCACTTAAACCTCCCCATTAGCTAAGACTAAGTATTCAAATACCTGACCCTCTGGTGAGCATTTCTCATTCAGATGTCACAAGTATATTCTGGGTAGAATGGACGGTGGAAAGAAGAAAGAGGAAGAGGTGGGTGGGCCATGTACTATATCTGGTACAAAACCCAATGGTGTCCAAGAGTGCCATGAACAATATTGAGGGTTCTGAGAGTTTGAAGGGGAGTGGGGTGCCTGGAAGGACCCTTCCCCATGACATACTGAAGGCTACTTTAGAGACAGAGAGAGTAAATGGTGTCTTTCTTTGAGGGTCCAGAGCAATGGCTCTCAACTTCCCCAATGATTCAACCTCTTTAATATAGTTCTTCACGGTGCGGTGACCCTCAACTGTAAAGTTATTTTATTGCTACTTTACGACTGTTATTTTGCCATTGCTATAAATTGTATTGTAAATATTTGATAAGCAGAATATCTGATATGTGTCCTCCCCCCAAGAGGGTCACAAGCCACAGGTCATGACAGAATTTAGTGACACATGAGGACATGGTCCCCAAGGACTGGCTGAAAGATCAAGTCTGAGGCAGCAGGCTATGAATGAGTGAGCTTCATTAAAGGACTTGCTTCGTGATGGTAGAAGCAGGGAGCTGGAAACAGAGCATCTGAGAGAAGACTTAGCTCAAGGTAGAGCCGTGCTTGGGAGTATTGAAGACGGGAAGCAAGAATCTTGTGGAAGAGATGGGCCTAGAGGTCTCGCTCCCAGGTCTTGCTCCCAGGTCTCCTTGTTGAGCTTAGGTGTTGTTCACGCCATGGGTAGACAGGTTCACCAGGGGAGCCTGGACCCACCTGTAGCCCTTGGGAAAGAACCCTGAACATGTCTACTATAACCAAGCATTCTGTTTCCCTTCTGTTGTTGGCTTCAGGATGTGTGTGTGTGTGTGTGTGTGTGTGTGTGTGTGTGTGTGTATACATGTGTGACAGTTTGGCTGATGGTCAGGGAGGCTTAGTCTATGAGACTGTAATACTTTGGGAACAGGCTCTTTGACCTTAGAGAATACAAGGAAGGACTTGATTTTTCTTCTAGCGGTGGCATGAGCTTTGTGGAGACTTGATACATGTGGTAATAGCAGCCACTTTGTAAGTTAGAGGGGATAGGTACCCTGAAAAAGGCTATTGTTGTGGGAGTTAGGGAAGGAGGCAACTCAGTGTGTAAAGTACTTGCCTTGTAAGTGGGACAACCCGAATCTGATCTTGAGAACCTTTATACAAAATTGAGCATATGGTTACTCCACTGTAATCTTAGTGCTGGGAAGGCAGAGTCAGGGGGATCCCTGAGAGTCGCTGGTCAGTTCTCTAGCTGATCTGAGTGAATCTCAGGTTCCACTGAGAAACCTGTCTCAAAAATGTAAAAAGTAAGAGTCTGAAAAATAACATCTTAGCCTGACTTACGGCTGCCACATGCCCATACTTACATGCACACCTGCTCACATAAATATGTATGTGCACACACATGCATGCATGCCAACACACAGATGGTTACTATAGTTAGCCTGGATGAGGAAGGATGAGAAGAATAAATTTCTTGAAGGTATTTGGAAGGCCCATACCTTACATCTGCTTCAAGATAATAAACTTAGCACTCTTATAATAAATAATAAATATAATAAATAATAAACAAAGCACTCTTGCCTTTACTCCAGTGATTAGTCAAGGCAGACATCACTAATCGATCCTAAAGATGCAAATTAGGCCCGCCAAACATTCATAGCATGGTGCTCCAGTGAGCTGGTGTCCAGTCGTCCAATGTGTAGATACCCAGATGCTTAGACACATACAGTAACTAGTATACTAGTATTTTAAGATCTTGCTATATTGTTAATTTCTCTGGCTCACTGAGAAAAAAAAAA
Organism: Rhabdomys pumilio; assembly: GCA_030674055.1. NCBI lineage: Eukaryota > Metazoa > Chordata > Mammalia > Rodentia > Muridae > Rhabdomys > Rhabdomys pumilio. The sequence continues at coordinate 25,040,535 of JANHMN010000023.1, forward strand.
AAGCCCAAAATACTGTCCACACAAGACCTGAGGGTAAAGATAATGGACAGCCCCTTCCCATTGCAGTCTGCAGGGTTCACAGTGCCTGTTCTTTGGACAATACTAGAGGAGGGATGGTGGTCCCCACATGACAGATTAAAGAAAGTGATGCCCCCTGGCAAGAAGATATAAATAAAGATTCAAGACCCAAGACGCTGAGGTCACATCAGACCTGACTGTGTCCATCAGGTTGGGGATGGCAAAGTCCTTGGTCTGCCACTCAAATCCTCGATCAGACCTAGACATCAGTGTCAGAATGAGCAGCTGAATAAATAGACAGGAGATGATGAACGCAATGGGAAAAGAGGAGGAGGGTGTAGGAGGATGAAAAGGAAGAAAAGACAAAGCGTGCCCAGGAGGTGCGCTCCTGACCTTGGAGCAGGTGGAGGCAGACCTGGAGAAATGGTGAAGCTGAGGGGTAATAGGAAGCCTAGATGTTTCGGAGTCTGCTCTGAGGGATGCTCAGATTGCCCAGCCAATAGGAGCAGCCACAGGCTGTGATGAAGATAAAAGGCCCCTCCCTCAATTTGCTTCTCAGGTTAATGACACAGAAAGACCTTGGGGATAGGTATTCAGTTCCCACCAATGCTGAAGCTGAGACAGACAATGTGTGTACGCCCGAGCATGTACGTGCGTGCGTGCGTGCGTGTGTGTCCCTTGTTTCCTGCTGTCCTGGAGTAATTTTATGCAGAAATCCTTTCCTTCCTCTCTGAGAAGTTCCTAGGCTGGACCAGAAAGTATTATCACTGTTGCAGCTTGGAAGTGGCCTCATAAGCCGAGGCCTGGGCAGTAGCAAGCAGAGCTGGCCTAACCACGGGGCCTTTCTCTGGGACACTGTGCTTCTGGGAGAGTCAGGTTTTCCAAAGTTAGAGAAACCCCTGAGCATTCTGCATCTAATCTCTGCCCCAAACACTATGTACTTCAGGTTTTTTTATGAGCAGTATGTAAATTATAGATCAACAAATTATACCCATATCCTGCTTACAATACCTCAAGCTCTTCCTCATGTCTATAAACAGACACATGTCCCAGTCACAGAGGAGGCAGCATAATTCCTGACTCATGGATGGAGAGACAGAGAAGGCTCAACAGCTTGGCCCACCAAGGGGTTTGTACAGCTAGAAAGTGTATAGCATATTCTTGCTAGTGTTTTCTGTTTTGGGTTTCTGCCATCATAAGGTTTCTGCACACACACACACACACACACACACACACACACACACACGCATGCACACACGTACATGCACATACACAGAGAGGCATCCTTGTGCATGCACGCACACAGACACACACACACAGACACACACACACACACACACACACACACGCAGGCACGCACGCACGCACACATGCACGCATGCACACACGCACATGCACATACACAGAGAGGCATGCTTGTGTATGCACGCACACACACACACACACACACACACAAATGACTACTTCAAAGGAGTAAGAGAAGGAATTTAGTTTGAAGCTGAAGATAAAAGAAAATATTTTCACAATATTTCAAAATTTTGCAAAAAGATACTTCATACAGTTTTACAGAACTAGGATATAATAACCGACTTAAATTTTAGTATTTATTTATGTGCCTATGAGCTCATGCACACACGTGTGTGCACACACACATACCATGGTGCATATGTGGAGGTCAGAGGACATCTTTCAGGACTGGGTTCTTTTCCTTCTACCATATAGGCTCCAAGGATTAAACTTAGGTCATCAAGTTTGGTGCTAAATGCCTTTACCCACTGAGCCACCCAGTTACCCCAATAATTGCTTTTTAAATCAGAGAAAAGAGGAGCTGGGGTCTCAGTGATACACACACGCATGCATACATGGTTAGGGTCTTCTCAATAGTTGGCTTCCCTTCCGACTGCAGCTTGTCTTCCAGAGCCTAAGCCCTGGGCACTGATGTGGGGGCGAGAAGAGTCACCTGCCCCTCAGATGCCACCAGGATCTGCCTATGTCTCCTTTTCTGTTCAAAGCAACATAGATGAGACCCCTGAGTTAATTGCAAAACAACCCCAGATGAGGAGAAGAGTCCCAAAATGCAGCCAGACACACCCCTCTCATCTCATTAATTGCCAGTCTGATACTTCATTTTCTGCACAAATAAATCACTGGCCCAGAAAACATGAGCCTGATCCACGGGGACCCAGAAAGGGCAGGGTGGCCTCGGAGCCTCAGGACACGTTTGTTTCTTCCGTGTAAGATGTCGACTTTAATAAAGGGAGATGGCCAGAGCTTAACTGTGCTTTCCCCGGAGGGTGAGATGTCTGGTACCTGAATTTCAATGGTTCTCACTGCCACACCATTCCATCCCCAGGCTTGTGGCTCTGGAGCCTAGCCTGTCTTTGAGGCTAAGCTCACCTGGTAATCAAGGCAGCCTGTGCTAAGTCTGTCTGGGGCATCTCTCGACAGCCTGACACCCGGCTTTGCATAAATATTTCAGTCCCAAGAAACACAGCTCTACCGGGCTCAATCAAACTCTGAGGTCAAAAATCTCATTTCCATAGGTTGTCCTGTCGCTCAGCAGTGTGAAGAGTTTCCTCATGGTATTTATTTGTTTATAGAGAGGGTCTCATATCACCCAGGCTTGCCTAGAACTCCTAATCCTCTATCATCCAAGTCCACGAATTATAGGTGTACACCACCACACAGCTTATGTGGTGCTGGGGCTCAAACTCAGGTCTCTGTGTGCGCTAGACAAGCACTCTACCAACGGATCCATATTCTCAGCCCTGCTCATGATAAAGAAAAGAATGTTTGCCACCAAACCTGCTGCCTTGATGTCTTTTGATATTCTATTATAAAATTGTGTATTGCATGCACATACACACACAGAGGCATGTGTACACACACACACACACACACACACATACATATATGTACGTATATATATATATATATATATATATATATATGTATAAAGAGAGAGAGAGAGAGACAGACAGACAGACAGACAGACAGACAGACAGACTCAAATTCCAGTGCTAAAGTTCATGGCATGTGCATCTTACCATCTTTTAATGGAAACTAAGGGCTAGCAAGCTGGCTCGGTGGATAAAAGTGTATACCAGGTTTCTCTGGGTCTGGCTTTGGGGGGGTTCCCCCAAGCTGGCACAGCCTACTTTCTTTTTTATTTATGGGGTTCAACACTTTCACAGGAAAGACACCCACCCGCCTGTTTTGTGGGTTGGCTAGGCAGGTGGCATATCTATCTTTTACTTGAGCTAGAAAGCACTTGAGCCTGTAGCTTGTGTGGCAAGCTGATGCCAGCCACCCCAGGACCTTCTCCCCTCCACACAGACCCTTTTGCTGAAGGCCAGGCATGGTATGGGCTGTGTGCCCTTGTAAGTGGCCTTACCCCTGCTCCATCGCCCATGGGTCTCTGCAAGGAAGCAGCCTGAGCAATTGTGTGTGAAGAGGAGGTCTGGCTAATCACCAAGGAGGCATGGGATAGATTCGAATAAACAAAGCCTGGGCATGGTGAAGGCGTTTGTTCCTTTAAGTGAATCGTCCTCCCAGTGTCTGGATGAGTCCTTGGTGAGAAGAAGTCTCCCCAGGGCTTACATCTCATTTTGTAGCTGTCATCTCTCCCCAATCATCTTTTCCTTCCTTGCAAGGAAAGAGTTCTCAAGGAAATTGGACATGTCACAGTAGCTCCTGACAGAGCAAGGCCAGACTCCCTCGCACTGTGTGTGAACTAAGTGAACCCTTGTCTAAGGAGCTGAGTCTCCCGGCAGGACTCCTCTTTGGGGTCAGAGAAGGAATTCTGTAAAGAGTGTCCCCAGTGCAGGGAGCGGGAGGATGCTGTGCCTTCTGAGGTGGATTTTGGCATGAGGTTTTGTCTTGATCAACAAGGCTCCCTTTTTAGTTCTTTCTAAAATTCATGTATGTGTGTCTACATGTGTATATCTGCACACATGCATGTATGTGAGTTCCCATGAAGGCCAGAGGAGGTTATGGGATCCCCTGGAGCTGGTATTACAGGTGGTTCTGAGCTGACTAACATGGGTCTGGGAACCAAACCGAGGTCCTCTGCAAAGCTGCAAGCATTCTTCACTGCTGAGCCATCTCCCCAATACCCCCAGATTCCCATTCCCACTTTCATGCATCTCCTGACCTCTCTGTGTTTGGGCATGGGGGGCAGGGAATTGTCTGTGCCAGCGCCCCTCCCTGACACTTCCACCCTTCTGTATAATAGGTCTGTATGACTGTATTTCCCCGAGAGGACTAAACTGCTTCCTACTTTCCTCTGGACACTCTGCACCAAGTCTGTATATTGTGTTTTCTCCCCCCTAGAAGGTCATGTCCAAAAGCACAGGGGATGCCTCTCGTTTTCATGTCAGTAATACATATGGACTTCAAAAGAGGCATTCGATAAGTATTTTGGTCACATGAACTCCGAGTGACAATAAGAAACTTACAAAAGTCTTGGCATTGCGAAGGGGAGGCATAATGATGAGAGAGAGCTGGGGGGGGGGGGTAAGCTGGGCATGAAGATCAGAGTTCAAATCCCTAGAACCCTTTTAAAGCTATATTTGTCATTTCAGTGGTTCTAAATGAGAGGCAGACACGGGAGAATCTCTGAAGGCCCGCAGCCCAGTTAGCATTGCTATGCAGCGGCCAGCAAGAGACTGTCTCAAACAAGCTGGAAGGTAAGGACCACCTGAGGCTGTCCTCTGGCTACCATATGTGTACTGGGATATATATGTACCCATACACTCTCTCACACACACAAACATAAATATAATCGTATGCATATTGAAAGAAAAGGATGCATGAATAAACCAAAAGTCTCATTCCACCTGTGTGTTAAGTATCTCGAGGAAAAGACTCCCTGGTTAGACAGTGAAGGACTGAATGGTTTTGCCTCAAGCAAAGAAATAGAATGAAATTTACCCCAAATTGCTCAAATTACTCACCTCTCTGGCCAGTAGCTTACTTAGACAGTGCCACAGAGCTTTCCCTGGATATCTCTGTATGTATGTTAATAGTGAGAGCTTGTGAGACACCCAAGTCCTGAGGTCATTGTTACACCTGGGTGTGTCACATTTGACAGGCCACGTGTGTTGTCTGGCAACCCTGACCTAATACTAAATGTGATTTAGTATTGCCTTCTCAGCCATGTGACTTAGGTGTGTGTGTGTGTGTATGTGTGTGTGTGTGTGTGTGTGTGTGTGTGTGTCTGGCCTCACACTATCCTTAGGGGTGTGTGTGTGTGTGTGTGTGTGTCTGGCCTCACACTATCCTTAGGGGTGTGTGTGTGTGTGTGTGTGCATTCTCACATGCATATGTGCATGCATGCACATGTCTGTTGCCACACATACACTATCATAAGGGGTGTGTGTGTGTGTGTGTGTGTGTGTGTGTGTGTGTGTCTGTGGCCGTGCTGTCACACTATCCTTAGAAGTGTATATATGTGTGTGTGTATGTGTCTGTGGACATAATCACTAAAGGGCTGAAGCAGAGAAGCCTCTGAACACCCAGGCTGGGGCCAGCATCCCTGGTGAGTGTTGGTGTAAGCATTCTGCTCACAAGGGTGAAGGAAGGGGCTGGTTGCCCCCGCCACATAATGACCAGTTGCCCCCGTTCTACATTTGGTATTCCGTAGCTTCTGTGCCTTGAGCGTCTTCACTTCAGTGGTTGGTTGCACCTACATCCTCTCTCGTCATAAACCATAAGCAGGCTGGTTTCCAGTGATGGTTCATGGGACACTCCAAACCCACATGGACTCAGACGTGAGGAAGGCCATTCGACTGACTGCCCCACTGCCACAGTGGAGGAATGGTTGACTGGCTGACTGGCTGCCCTCTCATTACTGTTTCCTCGAAAGTGTTTGGCTCATGGACGGTGCTTTCCTGATGGCCATGCAGTGGTCAGAAGGAAGCACTGGGGTACCTAACAGGAGGTGTGGTGTCCATGCCCTGTATTAAACTTCCCTTAGCCAGTGCTCAGCCTGGGTGTGCAGTAAGACTGGATGGGCCCCTTCCTCACCTTATCCTCTCATCCACTGAAGCCTGGAGATCACTCTGGCTAGCCCTATACCCATGCTCTGCTCACAACACACATGCCAGCTTCCAAGGCTGCTGGCATTCCAGGGCAGGCCAGAAATGAGTGACCATCAGCCAGCAGACATGGGATATATTGGAATGAGAGTGGACACAGATTGATCAGTGGGGGCAGAGAACAAGGTCACAAGCCTTCCTCAGCCTGGGCAGGAGGAAACAGTGGGCCCAGGGTGCTGGCAGTAGACACCATCTGTACATGCCAGGTAGGGGATGCCCAGTGGGTACAGGATACCCATTCAAGGAGCTCCCCCTCTTGGCACCAGCCAAGCTTCTTTGATCCTTCTCAGGATGGACCTCCAGGGATAGGCAGCTAATTTTGGCTTATTCCCCTGTGGCTGCTCAGTGTGAGCTATGGTCTAGCAGGTTCATAGCCATCTGATGGAAGTCTGGTGTATGCCAAAAAGTGTCATGTGAGCTGCCAACCAATTCTAACTATGCAGAAAATCTGAAAATGGCCTTCTAGATGCCAGGCTGTAATTTACAAGGAGGTGGAGGAGGTGGAGGCCTGATGGCCTTACTAGGGGGAAAGGCCGAAAGACATGCACCCAGGAAAAAGATGCAGGGTGGACACCTTGTTCTTTGTTGTTTTATAAAATGTAACAGAGGGGGCTGTGAGATGGCTCAGCAGGAAAGGGGCTTGCTGCCAAGACTCAGGATCTGAGTTCAATCCCTGGGACCAACCTGATGGAAGGAGAGAAATAACTTCTGAAAATAAAGTACACATGCCCTGGTGGTATGCATCCCCCGAACATACAAAAAAAAAAAAAAGTGTGATTTTAAGAGTTTATATAGCCATAGAAACTTTTTCTTGCTAAAACCAGTTACGAGCCTGCCAAGGTCCTGGCCATTTGTGATGGAGACACATGGATAAAGATTCCTTTCTGATCAGCATTGGGCTGGTTAGTGAAGGGTTTGGGGGTGTGTTTTGTTTTTCTTCAGTGTATATTTTTGGTACTGGGTCATGTAGGGACATTTTCATACATATATAGTCTATTTTTTGCCGGTGAAGTCTTTGAAAAGCGGTCACTGCTGAGATCCATTAATGAAGGCGGATGACTCCAATTAAGAGTGATTGACAGCAGAGCAAGAAGTCCCACCTCCCTGCAGTGGAAGCATGGCTGGGAGAAAACAGCCCTCCCACCCCCTTGAGTCTTCTCTCTACTCTCTTCCCTGAGCCAGGGTGGATACATTTTCTGGTCTATGAGGACCCAGATTCCCACAGGTCTATGTTAGGCATGTCGTTCAGACTCCCAACCACAGTTTCTAATCTTCCTGCAACACAAACCCAGTCTCCTCCCTCATGGTCCCTCCTGCCTTCATGCTCTGACCAGTGAAGAGACAGTACAACGCTGACAGCCGGCATAGGGAAAGGAGAGCTGGTCAGCTTCTACATTCAATTGCATGGGACCAATGAAGAACAGCCTGTGTTCCTTTGATGCAAAAACAACAACAACAACAACAACAACAACAACAACAACAACAACAACACCCCAAGTGTTTTAATGCCTAATGAAAGATGAAGAAAGCTGTCAACTCACTTTTCATTAGAATGGTCATGCTGGGTTGGATGACTCATCCTTGAGATGCCAGCTACTCAAGAAGCTGAGGCAGGAGAATGGCAAGCATGGGAAGAAGTCATGCAACTTTCCAAGACTGCTTTATAATAAAAAAATAAAAAGAGAGTTGAAGATATAGCTCAATAACAGAGTACTTGACTAGTTCTAGGTACTAGGTACTAGGTACTAGGTACTAGGTACTAGGTACTAGGTACTAGGTACTAGGACAGGTACTAGGTCCTGGATTCCATCCCTAGTACTGAAGAGAATGAGGAGGGAGAAGAAAGGGGAGGAAGAGGATTCCCATGAAAAAGAAAGTTATCTAATACCCAAGGCCTCCTTGAGCCAAGCTGGCTGGTTCATCTGCAGAGGTCTAACCACTAGGCTCCCCATGGTGCCACCAGCCACGTTGTTCTCTGGCTTTTCCTGATCCTAGGCTGTGTTCACAGTGCATGTGTCACAAGCAGTGGCATCGTCATGCACTTCAGAGCTGTGCTTTCTGGAACATGTCTGTTATACCTTGGTTAAGGGCTTATAAAAGCTTTTTTTTTTTCTTTGAATACATTTTAGGAAGGAAGAATATCTGTTATCAGGAGTTTTCATTGGGAATATATCTGCATCAAAAATCATACTGCAAAGATCCATTTGAGAGACAACCCAGATGGGGGAAAGTTGGTTCCTGAGCTTGCATCAGGCTCCGAGCTGCCCAGCATTTTCCTATCAGGGTAGAAAAAAAACCATCTGAGGACAGATGACTCAGCTGAACAGGATGGGTAGCCAAGGGAGATGGGATCCTTCCCAGCAGCCCTTGAGGGAGCTTGTGAAGAACTAAAAACCTCAGGTCACTGGGAGGACCCTAGGACAAGGTGGCTTAGGCAGGCAGCAGTGGCATCAAGTCTGAGTTAACCTTTTGAAGGCAGGCTCAGGATGATACTTTGATCAGTAATCCTAGGATTATTGGTGGCTATGGAACCAGGGAAGAGCTGCTCCTGGGGGGCAGGGGGGGTTGGACATTCTCCCTCTTCTTGCATTTGTGGCTCATAGGAACACAATTATCATCACCCCCATCTGAAGGGTCACAGGACAAGTGACATCCCACAGATGGCTTATTCGAAGAACGAGCAATATTGTAAAGGTGACCCTGCAGCTGGAGTCACTGAGCCACACTGCAGTGATCCAGAAAGCACAGAGGAAGTGTGCGGGGCCATTTAGGACAACTTCTGAGTGTAGCTTTACTGACCTCATTGTCAGAAACAGCACTTAATTCCCACCTGCTGTCTGCTTCCTGTCCCCAACATGTGAACACTAGCTACGGGGAAACATGGTCTCCGACCATTCCTTCCAAAAATCAACAAATGTGTGTAACAACCTTGCTTTCCAGGCTGTCTGCTTGTTAGCAGGAAAAGGCCTCACACCTCTCCAAACATGTAGGATGCTAAACAGATTTGATGGCTGAGTTGGAACCCTGAGACGTGCCCTCAGACAGAGACCTGAAGTAGCTCCCAGTCATGGCTTTTATTCATCCCAGATTTTCAAAGATGTATCTCTGACATTTTTATAGCCTTTTCTAGAAGATGCCCAAGAAAACCAAGTATACAGAGGACTTGGAAGAATCCTGTCCTTCGGACTCCCTATCTGAAAGACAAAGCCTCAGGGCAGGTTTGCTCTTATAAAAAGAAACAGACCATTAAAAAAAAATTACACTCCACCATGACTATGAAGATTCCGGTGTCTTCCCTCTCCTGGATCCTAAAATCTCATTATCACATTCTTTCCACTGTGGGTAGATGTTTCTTAGGTGCAATTAGGTCCTCAGGTGAATTCACAGAAGTGGAAACAGAAAATGAATCTGAATGGGCTTTGAGGGGTCACTGGGGCGCAGGAATCCCTGTGTTGCTCTGAGGACACTCTTGTGTTAATTCTCATTGCCTCTGAAAGGGTTTCACTGTCTGGAAGCAAATGCAGCCACTTTTGGTTTATGCCCCCAGGGAAAGGCTGCTTGTTTCCAGCAGCTACAGCCCAGGTCCAGAACTATAGGTAGGTAGGTAGATACTTGCTTCCCAGCATCTCCATGGTTACTCCCCCAGGCTTAAGGCACAGGCTACTTATAGAGGCAAAGACTGTGGTGATGAGTGTCTATTCCAGGTACTCAGGCAAGAGAATCAAAGGGAGCCATCCACCATGATTCTAACTGACCATCTGAGGGTCTAATTCTAAATTATTACTGAGGGCCACTTAGGTGCTGGACACTTCTAACGTTGCTTTTACTTGACCCAACGTTTTGGGAGATATTGTGGTGGGCTTTGTCATTTTTCCCAGATGGAGAACAAAGCCAAAGCCTTGTGTCATCTTGCTTAAACTTACAATAGTGACCCTCTGAAGTGAAAATTTTTGGTTTCTTTAAAAAACAAACAAACAAACAAACAAACAAAAAAACCAAAAAAACCTCAGTTGTGTCACGTGATGTTTGTCTGGAGGCTGTTTTGTGAGAGGACATGTGATGTTTTGCTGAAAGGAGACACTTGAGAGGGTGGGTGCACAACGTTTGGAGGAAGTACAAATGGAACCCCACAGACAGTGTGTGTGGGGGGGGGGGTGGGGGGGGTCTTGCACTGCAATACTGTGCAATGCTTTACTGGTCTTTGCTGGTCTTCGCTGGTCTTCTCTGGTCTTCTCTGGTCTCCGTTGGTCTTCACTGGTTTTTCCTGGTCTTCACTGGTCTTTGCTAGTCTTCACTGGTCTTTATTGGTCTTCACTGGTCTTTGCTGGTCTTCACTTCATGGAAAGAGAGGTATCAAGGAACTTCTCATGGTATTCCGGCTGATTCTGGCCACTTCTGCTCACTTGTCCTTTTTCAGCAGAACCTCGATGTTTCTGTTGGATCAAGCTGCCACTGATTCATGTTTGGTGTTTGCTATGGAACTGGACTGCTGGTATCTTGACAACAAAGAGTAGAATCACCCCCAAATAACTACTTCTACATAAGTCCACAACCCCCCTTTCCTATTAATCTCCTTTTCCCCTACAACTGGTTGGTGGGCTAGAAGGGAGGTTGAACTGTTCAAGAATCCAAAATAAAGCAGCTTTAGAAAAATCTAAGCCTATACTCCATTGTTTTACTAGATTCCTTTAGTTATAATCTAAATGGAACAGGTTTTCAAGTATCTTACTTACCTTGTCTAGAGATAGCTGGGCAAAAGACAGACACTTTTCTAACTGGTGTCTCCTGTGACCATGAAATTGGTGGTGAGTGAAGGGCAGAGTGAGGAGAGCAAATGTTGAAGCCGACTCTTCCCATTGGTGGGTGGTATACCTCAGGACCAGTGGTTGATATGGTTACCAAAACTGCACCCTACCATTGGATGGTAAGTAAAGGATGCTGGACCAGCCTTTCCTGCCTCTTTCCTAGATGTTCTAGATGTTTCTTGCCTTCTCCACTTCTGTGAACCATTCTACAGCCTTCCCAACGGAGCTCTGCTCTGGGTCCTCTGACAGTGTTGCTTTCTGCTGTGTGTAGTGAGAGATTCTGATGATGTGTGCTCACAGGAGGGGCTGTAATGCTGAGGAGGTCACCAAGCCCGTGGGCACACTGGGATTTGCTCACGACCATGGTGTTATAAGAGTTGAGGTTGGTTATAGAACTTGGGGCTGTCATCTCTGTCTGTCTGCTTTGCTTTGTCCGACCCCATTATCCACGTTCCTGTACATGCAGACAAAGGTTTATATAATACTGTTCTGAAAATGGCATTCTCCCTCAGTTCACATGTTTTACCATCATGAGGGACTTCACTGGGAGATAGGGCTATAGGGAGATGATGGGGTTAAGTGGGATTACAGAAATCCAAATCAGCAGCCACTGATGTCTCTATAAGAAGAGAAAGAGACTAAGGGGTCTATCTATCTATCTATCTATCTATCTATCTATCTATCTATCTATCCATCTACCAACCCATCTACCTACCTACCCACCCACCTACCTACCTATTTCCCCCCTCCTCTTCTGTGACTCCTCCTTGTCCACCTAACAAAGAAGGCATACCTTGTGAAGACACAGAAAAACAGTCATCTACAGCCACGTAGTATCTTACCAAACACTGAACCTATGAGCGCCCCGACCTTGGTAATCCAGCCTACAGAATTGCTGGGAAATAAATGCATTTTTTTTTTTTTGTCGCTCAATCCTGTGGCCTGTGAATACAGGTGTAGTGATAACTGCACTTTCCAAAGACCAATCACTCACTGTTGATTCCGAAGTTCGGTATACCTACTCTTCATAAACGGTGACCCAGATCTTTCTCACAGTAATAAGGGGAGTGGATGAAAATGAATACCCCACCCTCCTGGAGCTGGGTGGTGTTTGAGGACTAGTCATTAAAAGGATTCATGAGCTAAGCCATCCCATGAGCCCTGGTCCAAATGACATCATAACACAACTGCTGCCTGGGCCTGCTCAGTTAGGCCTGGGGAACACAAAACACTTAACCCCATTGGACTTGCCTTTCCTGGGAGGTAATGGGACTTGCCTCTTTGTGTGAGTATATGTGTGCTTGCGTGTGCACAGTGTGTGTGGTGAAGGGCAGAGGTCAACCTCAGGTGTCATTCTGCAGGAGCTTTCCATTTGGCTTTTCTTAGACAGGATCTCTTAGTGACCTGGAAATCGCCAGTGAACCTCAGGATCTACCTGTCGTCACCTGCCAGGGTGACAAGTGTCATTCTGAACTCAGGTCCTCACATTTGTATGGCAAGCACTTCACCAACTGCACATGTCTTTTTTTTTAGCTCGGAATCAGCCTGCTGCCATCGATGGGGGCATTTGAAGGGAGGATACAGTCCTCATACTGCTGGCTCTTGGCCTGCTTTTGCTGTTTTAATGCATGAAACCAAGTTTATGCCATGATGCAAAACAGAATCAGTGCTAAGAATCCCAGCCCCATGCCTCCCAGACATACGAAGGGCATGAGTATGGGGCCCATTGGAAGAAGGAGGTCCCTGTAGATCTTAGCATGGTGAGACACCCATCAAGAAATCCCCTCTAGGGCTGCCACTTGGGCTCCTTGATGCCTCTTGAATTTCTTGTTGTTTTGAATCAGAGACGGAAGGATTTTTCTTTGAACCAGAAAACCATACATCAAGCTCTCGAAAGGCGGACTCTGAAAGCCTCATGCATAGATAATGTACCTGTAGATGGAACAGACCCTGGCGTATTGGGGACAATGATAGCCTTCAACTTTTCTCCACTTCCCTGAAAAGAAGTTATGATTTGAAGGTGGAGAGCCTCCGAGTGAGGCCTCGAGAGTTAATGGGACCACTTTGGCTAGGTGCCATCACGTCTGAAAACCTGAATAATGAGGCACACTTCGCCCTTCATGTCTCAACAAAGCCCTAAGTAATGGCAGAGCTATTATCCCAGGCTCCGATTGACATGGCCTTCTAAAAAAGCCCGGAGATTGTTAAGTGGGTTGCAGCAAGAAATACTTGGGAGAACAGAGCGAATGGAAAGTTCTACAGATACATTTTTTTTTTAATTCAAAGTGGGACACCACTCTGGCCCAGAACTGTAGCTGCTGAGGCTTCTAACGCTATGGTGGGGATGCAGTTGATTGTCATCTATGTGGGCCATTACCGTGACGAGCGCAGAGTTATGCATAGGTTGCCTGTCACCTTGGCCAGGTCAAGCCAAAAACAAGAGGCTGTCAATTACAATACTCTTACTCTTGCTGCTGAGTATTCAAGGGCACTCTGGGATGAAAGGTCACCAGGCTGACTGCATGCCTATATGAGATCTGCTCTCTGAGGTGACAAAAGGCTTGTCAATGTGTCTAAGATGACCAGGGATTCAGATCTCTCCTAAGTGAAAGACGTCCTAGCTTCAGTTCTATTGCTATAATTTAAAAACCCGACAAAAAAAAACAACTGAGGGGGTGTTAGGCGTGTCATTTCTGATTATTGTCCATTGTTTCCATAGCCTACCTGGTCACTGTCCATATTTCAGAGAAACTGAAACAGAAACTCAGCTAGTCACACCAGATCACAGTCAAGAGAAGAAGGAATAAACATACCCTTGCTTGCTTTTAACCGACGTTCCCCTCTTATGCTCAGTATCCCCTCCCTGACTAGAGAATGGTGCTGCCCATAGTGGGCTGAGTCTTCATCATCAGTCAACAATCAAGAGAAATCTTCCACTGATGCATCCACAGGCCAACCAGATCTACACAACTCCTCTTTGAGACTCTCTTCCCAGGTGATTCGAGGTTATGTCAAGCCGACAATTAAAACCAACCAGCAACAGAGAAATGCAGACCTTGAACTCTGGAATCTTGAAGTCCTGAGAGAGTTGCTGTTGTTATCCTGGCAGACTCACTGGAAGTCACAGGCCATCCTGTTCATCTAGGGCCATCCCTCACCTATGGTCATACACATTGCTTCATCGGCACATGTTGGCTCACGCCTCTGTAGGAACACCCACCTCAAGTCCACCATTGGTCCTATGTTTGCTTCCCCTCTGGGCTACACTCACATCTTGCCCATTCTATATCTTAGCTGCAGTGCTGGGTGTCTGATAGCCTCCTTCTTGTCCTCCCCTTCCTCTATTTCTCCCCTCCCCTTCCTCTCTTTCTCTCCCAGCTCCACCTCCTCTTCTACTGCCTAATCACGGCCTCGAATACAATGTAGCAGAATAAGTATATTGCCACACCCCTTTCTTAAAACAGCCAGAATAGGATGCAGCTGGGAATTTTCAGGGAGATTTTCTCATGCTTAGGCTTCTGCTGGGCCAGGCTGTTCCCAGCATTGTGAGATTTTTCTCATAACCACAGATCCCCAAACCTGGAGATGCTATGCATGGGAACCTGGGTGTAAGGTCTAACTCAGTCTCTCCTGCTCACTCTTCACTAAAGGGGCAGAATACAGAAGTTCATCTGGATGTATAGGACCAAAGTCTCACCTTCCTAATTTTATCTGGTGGTTCCAATGTGTCATTGGGATTGGGCAGTAAGATCATTTGATTCTTTTCCAATATGCAACATTTAGCTCCACATACTGAAGGTACACACATACACGCATCTTGTGGTCCCTCTTATGGGTCCAGAAGGAACACATTTTTAAAACATTTGCTTAAATTTTACACATGCGGATGAATGAGTGTGCATCTGTGTTTTGAGTGCATACCTAGATCACGCATGTGCGGTGCCCATGGAGGCCAGAAGAAGGTGCAGGAGTCCATGCAATTAGAGTAACAGACGGCTATGAGCCACTAGGTGGGTGCGGAAAACCAATTTCAGATCCTCTATAAGAGCAGCAAGTGCTCTTAACCACTGAGCCATCTTTCCAGCCCTGCTACATCGTATTTTGCTTAGGTCACTACTGGACACTCATATACAAGTTTCAGTGTGAGCATATCTCATTATGCTCTAGGGTTGTAGCTAAAAGCAGAGGTAATGAGCCACAAACCAAGTGCTTAACATCTGGAGGAAACTGCCGCACTCCTGGCCAGAGCAGAGTGCTCCCTAGTCCTCCCTCACCACCAGTGAGTGAGAGAGAGGTCCCAATTCCCTCAACATTTGCTGTCTTCTGAAGCCAATCATGCTGATGAGTTGGAAGTGGCATCTCACTGTGGCCTGATTTACATTTCCCCAGTGAGCAATTAACCGGGGGCCCCTCTTCACATGCTCACTGGAGAAAAGGCTTCTACCGTCCTTTGTCTGTGCTTTAATTGAGTCGTTTGTGTTTTTATTATTGAACCGGAAGAGTTATTTGCTAGGCTAGGCACTTGCCATCAGATCACCAACTTCCAATATTTTCTCCCAATTCTGAAAGTGACACCTCCCCCTTCTTTATAGGGTTCTTTGGAAGCACAAAAGGATTAATTTTAATGAAGTCCGGTTAGTATAGTTTTTCCTTTGATTGCTTGTGAGTTTAGAATTATAGGTAAGAAACTGTTCTCTTTTTCCATTAATTTGTTTGTTTTTCTATCCATCCATCCATCCATCCATCCATCCATCCATCAATCCATCCATCCATCCATCCATCCATCCATCCATCCATCCATCCATCCATTATGTAGCTCTGGCTGGACTGGAACTCACTATGTAGACCAGGTTGGTCTTGAACTCAGATATCTGCCTGCCTCTATCCCTAAAGTTTTAAGACTAAGGTACGTGCCACCATACCCAGTCAAAAATGATACTTGAATGTGAGGTCATGTCCATCTGTGTGATTCTAAGCTCTCATTTCAGTTCTTTCATCTGGATATCGATCCATTTGGAATTAGCTACTATAGCTGGTAGGAAGCAGGGGTCTGGTCTTGTTTCTCTATGTGAGGATAACCACCGGTCTGATCATCCTTTATTAGAAGAGCTATTGTTCTTCCATTTTGTTTTCTTGATACTTGCTACCGCTGAAAACCAATTAACCACAAGATGACAGGTTCATTGAGGAATTACAAATCTTCCTCATCGACCTGTAGACCTGGGTCTGCTCTACTCCTCTGCATCAGTACGGCACAGATCTGATTCCTGTAGCCAGTAGTAAGCCTCAAAAGAAGGACCTTGAACCTGTCTTGGTCAACATCATTTGGGATTTTTTTCCTCCGTCTTTTGGGTGCTCAGGATTGAACTCAGTACGTCACAAACACTACGAGAGTGAGTAGTCTCGATCCAGACACACCCCCAGACCCTCCGTGCATTCCTGAAACAGGTGGACAAGGTGGTAAGAATCCCATTTGAATTCACTGGCCTGCCATTCTCATTTTAACAGATGACTCCTCACCATCCTTCATGCAAGCAATGTTAACTAAACTCAGCGAGTCTTATACATGGAGCTCTGCTGAGAACTTGTTCAGAAGAGTTTTCCGAATGAAAGGGACGGAATGAAGAAAGGCCATACCCATACATATACACACATATACACATATACACATAGACACGTATACACGTATACACGTATACATATATACATATATACATATATACACACATACATATGTACACATATACACATATATATATACATATATGCATATATGCATATATACATATATACATATATAATATATACATATATACATATACATACATACATAAATACACATATACATATGTACACATATACACATATACATATATACATATATGCATATATACATATATACATATATATACACACATACATATATACATATATATACATATACACACATACACACATACACACATACACACATACACACATACACACATATACATATATACATATATACATATATACATATATACATATATACATATAATGCCAGTGACATGTACCCAACAATAGCACATTGAGGGATAAACAGGTTGTTGGTTGACACCTGAGGCTGATGTAGTTATGGTGGAGCCCAGTCACCACAGAGACCTTGGGAAATAACCATTAAGCTGCGGTCAGGGAGAGTACAGGGTTGCAGCGTAGTCACACTTAGGGATGAGCTATGGAGTTTGACCTTAGGCTTGGTGACGGACAATCCAGATCAGTAGCATGTTCAAGTCCAGGTCTAGAGCCTCAGGTGTCCTCGACTCTTGGGGTGTATATACACATGTTTAAAATTTAGATCTCAGCCCCAAAACATAGGGAGTCTTTCCTCATGAATCTTTGTTCCTCGAACAGCTAGCTGACTCTGCCAGGAATGTGTGCACAACTCTATACCGACCCAGGAGGGCAGCCTGCGGCAGACCTCAGGGGCAGAACCAGCTGGCGATTTGGAACTTATTAATATGCTCAGACCACTCAGCTGCAGTCTAATCCATCAACCTCGAAACTGTCGTATTCCAGGAAGAGGCTCCGGCCGGAAGCTAAATTCACTAGACTGCTTTCATCTTTTGCTAAAGACCTTGCTCCTTGTTGATGGGGACACTTGTGCCTTTGATTGTTTGGCTGATTCTAAGGCACAGGATGCTCCTGACTTCAAGTCCATTTCCCTTCTGGTCACACTTGAACACTCTGGTGCTATCATCAGAGCTTTGAACTTCAGCATCAGACACGATAGGCTGATGTCTCAACCAGTTCCTACCGATGCTAGAGGAGTGAGGACTAAGCTTTGGTTTCTCACTTCAAATAAATATCACAGGTAACAGAATACTCCTTAAATAAGTTACACAGCACTTAAGGTAATTAGCAAAGGAAAGACAACAGCGGCTGTTAGCTAATTATCACATAGGGTACAAAGAACAAACACCACTGTCTAATGGGACAGGCTCAAATTTGGCTGTTAGGACTTAGGGACTTTTCTAGAATAATAATAGACAGCTTACTGTGGGTGGTACCACCCCTGGGCTTGGTGCTCCTGGGTTGGATGAGAAAGCAGGCTGAGCGAGCCATGGGGAACAAGCCAGTATGCAGTGTTTTTTATCTTGACTTCTTGCCCTGATGTCCTCTGTGATGGGCTGGGGAGATACACCCCATCAGGTGGATTTGTAGAGAAGTCTGTGGGGCCATTTTCTTCACTGCAAATTAGTGCAGGATGGTCCAATGCCTACCCTGGGCAAGTGGTCCCTCCTAGGCTCTATGAGAAAGCAGGCTGAGCCCAGGAAGAAAGCTTGGTGCTCACTGCCCAGGAAGCCACCATGGTGTCCAGGACTTCTCATATCCACAATTCGAGCCTGTCTCTGGGTCAGAACTAAATGCTCATATACATTCACTTCAGGAAACCAGAATGTCACTAAAAAGACCTTTAAGAAGAACTTCTGTTCCCAAATTGTCTCCCCATTAACCTCCATCGATTTTCCCTGATTCAAATATCATCCCCTTAATTGAAAACGGTTCTGAGTTGTACTTTGAAGGAATAACTGACATTTAGGCGTGTGGTGTGGACTGCAGGCAGTGGCTCTCAGTCTTTTGGGGTTTGTGACACGCTTGCTTGGGTGGTGGAGCAGAAGTCTCTTTGGAGTTCTTCGGGGTGTGGCTGGCTTGAACGATGTATTTCAGGTGTTATGGAAAACCCTAGTGGCTACACCATTCACCTGGTGGGCGGTCAACAGAGAGGCACTTATAAAACAACAATTCCATGTGTTCTCCTGTGTGTAGTACTGGGAGGGGACACTGGCTTGTGTTTAAATCTTACCCTTCTCCCATTCCATGGCTCAATCTTTCTCTGACACCTGGAAGATATAAGAGACCTACCATGGATAGAGGGGCCCTGGCATCAACACATAGGTTTTATTCTCCGTCCCAACCTCCTTTCTCATCCTTCTTCTCCTCCCACTTTCGTGTGAGGGTAGTTAGGGAAACAGAGGCAGTAACGAGGAGAGGAAGCTGCACACCTCACTCACGAGTGGTGTGCTTCCTTGTCTGCACGCCACGCCCTCTCCAGGACACAGCCACAGCAGGTGGGGATAGGAAGGGGCTGGGCATGAGTCTGAAGGAGGAGGAAAGAGGGAGGCGGGGGTGGGGGATGGGGGATGGGGGTAGGGGAGTAGGGGGTGGGACAGAAGCATGAACATTTAATGCTGGGATCAGGCAAAATTTATCTCAGCTATCCTTGTTTATATGACTGCCAGACGCCCGGAATATGGCTAATATAATCGAGAGCCATATTTAAAGTTTGGTTTTAATGAACTACAAGTTAAATAGCCACCAATGGCTAGAAAGAACCTGAATGACAGTTCAGACGCTGAGATCAACCCTGTCTG
Source organism: Rhabdomys pumilio (assembly GCA_030674055.1). Taxonomy (NCBI): domain Eukaryota; kingdom Metazoa; phylum Chordata; class Mammalia; order Rodentia; family Muridae; genus Rhabdomys; species Rhabdomys pumilio. The sequence goes on from JANHMN010000023.1 coordinate 25,059,870, forward strand.
TTTTAGAGTGGCTGGGGACCAGTGAGATCTGAATAGGGATCTTAGTGGCTCAAGGGAGTGAGCCCCGAGGCCACGCAAAGAGCACACGAGACAGTGAGAGCAGAGGGTGCAAAGGCCCTGGGGCAGGTACAGAGCAAGTGTGCTGCAGAGCTGTGGGGTCTGGGTTGGTGTCCTTGTGAAAGACCGGACCACCTGGACTGGCTGATCATGACAGGACATTACGATGCACGAGGTGAAGGCATGCTGGGAAATTCTGAGCAAAGGCATTTCAGGATCAAATGTAATGTTTTAAAAGAATAACCCTTTCTTTTTAAAAGAATGATTTGAAATTTTATGTGTATGGTTGTTTTACCTGCATGCGTGTCTGTCAGCCACATGTATGCCTGGAATTCACAGAGACCGGAAGAGTGTGCCGAATCTCTGGGAACTGGAATGTTCCAGATGGGTGTTAGCAGCTATGCGGATGGTCAAAATGAACCCAGGTCTTCTCAAGAGCAGCCAGTGCTTTTAACCACTGAGCAGTCTCTCCGGCCCCCAAGGGAATCCACTTTCTGTGACTATATTGTAGACAGTCTGTTAGCAGAAAATAATTGGGTGGGCAACCAATTAAAAAGCTTCAGATTCTTAAAATAATATTTTATGTGTTTACTTCATGCATGTGTATATGTGTGCATATGCACGTATGTCATGTTGCAAATGTGGAAGCCAGAAGACACCCGGGAGACTTGTGTGAGCCAGCCCTCTCCTTTTAACATGTGGGTCCCAGCTCATTCGTGAGGTAAAATTGCTAACTGTGGGCAGAGCCTGGTCCAGGTCTGCACCCAAGAGCAGGAAGCAAGGGAGGCTCTGGAAGGAGAAGATGGTCACTAGATACTATCTGTAGGTTGTTTGGAGACTGATGAGATCTGGATGGGAGTTGATCAGAAGTGAATGGAGGCTGAGGAAGAGAAGAAAAGTCTCACTGAGTATCTTGGGACAGAGAGACTAGCCAAGGCTGGCATTATACCTTACAGGGCACACTGGAGACAGACAGACCATCCTCAATGCTAGCACTGTCTAGAAGAGACAGACTAGTCCCTGGCTGGGCATACCCCTCACAGGCCAACAGTGAATGAAACATAACCACTAAGCCTCATTTGTGACCACCCTGCCCAGGTGTGGTGCCCACCTGGGTTTATGCAGTTGGCATCTAGACTAGAGAAAGAGCCATATCTTTCAGACTCTGTAACTCCTAAGTTTTCTTCCTTTCTTAGGTTGCACTCCAGAAGGCAATACTGAAAGACTGAGGTTTAATGTGTGTGTCTGTGTATGTGTGTGTGTGTGTGTGTGTGTGTGCATGTATATGTGTGTGTTTGTGTGTGTATATGTGTGATATGTGTGTATATGTGTGTTTGTGTGTGTATATGTGTATGCTTGTGTGTGTGTATATATGTGTATGTTTGTGTATATGTGTGTATGTGTGTGTTTGCGTGAGAGAGAGAGAGAGAGAGAGAGAGAGAGAGAGAAACAGTAAGAGTGCATCCCCAGAGAGCTGTGCTTTCTTCAGTATGCTTTCAACTCTGCAATGACCAGCAACAGGACACAGAGCATCTGCGATGACACGGGCCGCTCATTAGTCATGTTCCACTTGGCCACCCATGAGCCAAGGGCTGTCCCCGTCTCATCCCTTTGTGAGGTGTGATATCACTGTGTCTTCAGATAATGATAGAAAATAAAGAGGAGCAGGTTACTAAGGAAACAAGTCCTCCCTTAAGTTAGCTGGTCTTCTTGGGAGTCCCGCTGGCCCTCATCCCCCACAGGTGAATGTGAAGACATCCACCACACTTATCATCTGGGCTATCTGTCAGAAGAGGGCGGTTCTTGGCCAGCCAGCCTGTAGATACACGCCAGGCCAATTCCCACCAATCTATTTTCAGTTTTAGCATCTAGTTCTGTGGGCTCTCCCTTAATTAGTTTTCTTCTACTTGAGAAATAGTACATTTCCCCAGTCCTTACCCAGCTCACCACGGTGTGGGGAATGAGAATTCAGAGACCAGAACACCTACATGATGCTACCACTTCTCAAAGTCAGGGAAGGTCATCTGTGACTCCCAACAAAGATGTCAGGGATCTTGCAGATAGTCGCACGTTGATAGAAGCATGCGCAACATGGAATGACGGACAGGTCTGCCTATAAATATCTCCTCGGGCAGCAGACCTGACAGTATCACAGGTCCAGAAGGTGAAGAGGGTTGAACAGAAACCCCTGACTCTGTCCCCACAAATGATGCTTTGCTCCATTCCTAAAATGAAACCAACACCCAAGTTGTCCATCCCCGTCACCTAAATGTGAACTGAAATCTTGGTGCATCCACAGAGAGGCCATTTTAGGGGGAACTTGACATCTTAGATTCTAACCTTGAAGTGTTGCATGCTATAAAAATGATATACGGCTGCTGAGAAATGGAAGGCAGATAAAAACCAAATTGAGGAGGAGGAGGGAAAGGAGGAAGAAGAAGAGGGGGAGGGAGAAGAGGAGGAGGAGGGGGAGGAGGAGGGGGAGGAGGAGATATGGAGGATATTCTGCTGTGTCTTTAAAACCTCTGCCCACTCCACCAGTCTATGATTAGGACTGAGGATGGTGGGGAGGGACAATAGTCAACTGCTATTAAAACGTGGGTGACAGGTTCCACTACAGGGAAGGGGCAGACTCCTCAGCTCTGGCTTTCCTAAGGTCAGCGCTGTCTGATCCCTTGCTTTGAGACCCTAGCATTTCCTAGCATCCTCTTAGACATCAGAAACCACCAGAGTAACCACTTTCCTCCTGGCTGTGACAAAACGCCTGGCAAAAGCAGTAGGAAGAAGCCAGAGTTTATTGTGGCTCTCAGCTTGAAGGGATCTAGTCTATCATGGGGGAAGGCATGGCAGAAGTAGCTTGAGGCAGCTGGTTACATTGTATCCACAGTTGGGAAGGAGAGAGAGAGAGAGAGAGAGAGAGAGAGAGAGAGAGAGAGAGAGAG
>JANHMN010000023.1:25062878-25084520 GCA_030674055.1 Rhabdomys pumilio
AGAGAGAGAGAGAGAGAGAGAGAGAGAGAGAGAGAGAGAGAGAGAGACTGGCATTCAGTTCACTGGGCCCCAGCATCGGGAATGGTACTGCCCACATTCAGGGTCCGCCTTCTCATTTCAATTAACCCAGTTTAGAAACTCACTCACAGACAGGTACAGGGATCTGTCTCCTAGGTGATGCTACATCCTGACATGTTAACCATCAAGATCATTCCTCACAACGTCCTTCCCAAGGATGGTAACCCTGAAACATCTTTGAGTTGTTGCAAAATTCCCAGGTGGTGGGAAGGGTTTGCTCTGGGCTTAAAACCTCTTAGAGTTAAGAGGTTTATTCAACAACTTCACAAGTCAAAAACTTCTTTCTAGTGTCCTTGTAGACAGCTGAGGGGCTCTGTTTGACCTTTTGCCAGACAGTTCTCATTTGAGGACAAAACTATTTCTTGCTCAGCTATCTGGAACTGCTCCCGAAGTCTCTAGTTAAGAGAACTGGACATTCCTTCCTAGGGTCTTTCCCAAAGTCTATTCTCCTTACTGCATAATAACCCTTTTAATATCAGGAACCACCATTGTGTCATCCACAAGAACGATAGCAGTGGAGATACCCCCAGGAGGCAGGAGTCTAGGAAGAAGCACAGACAGAATGGAGACATGATGGGAAGCCTGAGAGACTGGGGTGCTGTGGGGTTAGTGTGCTCCCACAAAGTCCTTGTTGCCCGCTTGCCTCTGCAGCCCCACCTTATAGACCTCCCTGGGATTCTGACACTTTCAGGTTCAAAGCTTTGCCCAGTTCTGGGTCCTGAAGAGAGCAACCTCACTGAGAAGCTGATTCGGAGGTCGTTGTTTTCTTGGGTATCTGCATTTGTAAGGGACACATGGGTCTGGAGAGTTGGTTCAGCGATTAAGAACACTCGTTGTTCTTCTAGAGAATCCATATTCTCAGTGCCTTCATGGCGGCTCACAACCATCTATAATGCCAGTTCCAGGGGACCTGATGCCCTCTTCTGTCCTCTGTAGGCACCAGGTATATACATGTAGATACATATATACAGGCAAGACACTCATATACATGAAATAAAATAAATAAATCTCTCCTTTAAAAAAAAAAAGAAGGAAGATTGCTTATTTCACAAAGAGAACCATCTTCGTGCTCAGAGAATCTATTGATATGACCTTAAATCTATTTGTCCATGAAGAAATAGGGTTTTCTGGGGCCAGGGAGACTGCCTCATGCCAAAGCTGCTCAACCAGAGGTCCCTGAGCTCCATCCCTTCCTCTAGCAAAGGATGTAGGGTTTGAGTCATTCTCGCTCAAATAACTTGACACAGCATGCTGGGTTCTGCGTTGGCAGCCCCTCCATTTTCTCCATGGAAAACCTGTGTCTCCCTTTCACCAGCCTAGTATATGACTTGTCCAGTTGTTCATGGCTCTTTACCTGGCTTCAAACCATAAATGCCACATGAAAGGCAGTTCATGACCCTGGAAAGGCTGTGGGCAGCCCTGGTTGTAGAAGCAAGACCCAAACCCAAATTCAGAATGAAGCTATTCAGGAGACCTGTGTACCATCTCCATGACCTTGAAACATGAACAACGCCTTGCCAAGCCTAAGCATTGAAAGGATACGAGAGTGCTTGGGGAGACATCACAGTTACTAGGGACTGAAGATGGAAAACATACGAGGCAGTGCTTGGGGTCTGTGAATCTTCCTGAGACGTAAAGGGTCTCTGTCCTTTAACATTGGAATAATTGAGAAATGCGGAGCTGGCCACTGGGCAAAAGTGTTGCCACTCCCAATAGGTACATGACCTCAAGATGCCCTAGAAATCCCCACTTCTGATACCAAACCTCAGATATTAAGGGAACTAAACAGCTTCCTCCACGCCGAGTATTTGAGTCCTACCAATGGCTACAATGAAGATGGTAACAAATCTTATTTCAACATGCTCAGTTCAAGCAGAACTGCTCCATACAAGCCTAGATTTCATGAACAGTGAGCATTCAACTCACACCCATTAAATATCTACTGTCTACCAATGCTCGGAGCTGGGAGTCACTGTGCATAGCATAGGCTCAGCTCTGCCCCTCTGAGCTGATGAGAGTCAATTCAGAGAGCAGGATCTTTTGAGATGAATCACAGGCTGGAAAAGAATGGAGGGTTTGATTTATTCTTGCTCAAATAATTTGAAAACAGCAATGCTGGGTGCTGTGTTGGGTGCCCCTCTGCTTTCTCCCATGGACATCCTGTGTCTCCTGTTTAGCAGCCCAGTGTGGGAGGAAGGGTGATCTATGCATTGACTACCATCTCACAGTCTGTCTCTTTATGAGAAAGAAAAAAAACTATCCTGGAAATGCTAAGAAGGGGAATGGTTAGCAGGTTCCAAAATCTAGATTTCAGATAGGAGAGCCCATTTCATCTCTAGTCTGAATATTTCATACTTAAAAAAAAAAAGATTTAATTTTTAAGTATGTGTGTAGGTGTGTATCAGTGTGTGGTGTGGGTATGTGGTCGTAAGTGCAGAGCCGACGAAGTCCAGAAGAGGGCGCTGGATGGCATGGAGCTGGAGTGACAGGCAGTTGTGAGTTGCTGGGTGTGGGTTTGGGAAAAGAACTCAGGTTCTCTGCATGAACAGTACGTGCTTTTAGCTGCCGTGCCACCTCTCCTGCCTCAGTCTGGGCCTGGAGAATATTCCCACGTGTTAATGGCCAGGTGTGGGTCTGGGAGAAGGCTATCTCCTAGCCCTGTGTTGGTTTGCTTAGAGATGGGATGTGGTCACATCCTGGTGATTCTCTATTTCTGGATGGCTATTTGATATAATCCTCTTACAGTGGCAGGTTAGAGAGGCTTTGGTTCAAGGTTAGGGGCTTATTACAGTCATCTCTGACTTAAGACATACAGAGGATTGAGATTTGACAAGGAAGGTCTATTACAATGCTATCCACTGAGCCAAACAACCTTTATCTTCATAAGACCAGCATGTTGGGTTGTGAAAGATCACCACAGCTGGACTTCTTGACTGTTGATTTCTCTTCTAGACTGTGAGGTGGGGGATTGATTGAGAGGGAGGTAATGGGACCCTCATCTTGCTCTCTTCCCAGCCATTTGTATGCAATTCTGCCCTAATAACACCTGGTCTCTTAGGGGAGGGGCTGAGAAGAACTAGAAACTGGGATGCATTAATTCAGACATAGGTAAGACGCCATCTCTGCTATGTGCAGACCTAGTGACTGCTTTGAGGCCACCCATGGTCCAGCCCATAACCCCTTCCCTAACCTCTGTAAGTCAGCCTAATGAATTCAACCACTACCCAGGCTGGGCTTTGAGAGAATGAAATTTTGGTTTGCCATTGAGATCTTATGAAAGATTAAACAGTGTTTAGTCCCTAACCCCAAGAGGGAGAAAATAACAGAAAGCAGGTGAAGGAAGAACCTTTGCCCACAGGGATACTCTGCGGTACCCCGATGAGGCAGGTGGGCACTTCCCCAACTCCTGTCACAGGGCAGAGAAGTAGAGGCTCAATGGAGGAAGTATGCCTGGCAGAGGGAAGTCTTGCCACCAGGTTTACACCCTCAGCAGGAGACCCGTGAAGAATCCCTACCGGAGGACTAGATACGGGGTAGTTCAGTTTCTCAGGCCATATGGTCTCTTCCAAACACTCTGCCATCCGAATGAGGAGCAAGACAGCCAAAACACAAACAATGAGCATGGCTGTGTTCCAACAGAGCCTTATGGATGGATGATGAAGTTTGAATCTTGTTGAATTCACACTTGTCATAAAATATTTCCTTCTATTCCCTGCCCCCACCCTTCCTCATTCTTTAAGACTACTCATATCTTGAAAGCTGTGCAAAAACCTGGCTTGGCTCATGGGCTGTAGTTTGCCTGCCTCTGCTCTGGGCCAACCCTCTCTGCTCCTATATTTAGACAGAAAGACTTGGGATTACTTGTGCTATGAATATGGCCCACCCCCTCTCCTAACTTTCTACTGCGAACATCTTCAAGCCCATACAAATATGGAGAGAATAGGACTCTGTATTCTAAGCACGATGCCAGTAGAGAACCAGAGTCCCATGGGTAGATTTCCTAGGATGGATGAGGTGGGGCTTGTGTGAGAAAGCAAACAGGTGCACCTGAATCCTCACAGTCCACATGAGGTAGGGGGCTTGTCTCTCCTTTCTGAGGTCTGTCATTCAGAGACAGAAGCTCACTGAGAGGTGAGGACCTAGCAATGGAAAGTGCTAGAAGGTGGTAATGTCATCACTCTAGAGAGCTGGCACCAAAAGAACAGAGTGTTAAGCACTTGGAGACGTGGTACAGAAGCAGAGTAGGAAGCAATTGAATGCTCCACTTTTCCCAGAGCTAAGCAGGACGCGGAGGCTAAGAGGCAGGCTGGCACAGTGTCTCCAAGCTCTCAGCAGCAGCTCCCTGGCAGGATCCTCCCAGAACCCCATCATTGCTCAGCCTCCATGACCTCCAAAGTTAGAACAGGAAGGAGCTGAGCCCGGGGTCCTTGGCCATATGATTTATTTTCTTTAAAAGCCATAAGTGCTTAGAGATTGGGGTGGGGGGAAAAAAAAAAAAAGCAGCAGCAGCAGTCTGAACACACGACAATCAATGTTTTTCAATAAACAGCTGAGGGCTAAATCAAGGAGGGAAGCGCAGCCATAATCACACGGAATGAACCTTCATTAAGTCTCCCACATGTGGCCCGGTGCACCAGCATGATGGAAACGGTGCCGTGACCTACTTTTACCTGATGTGCTGTTTCACCTGTTTGGGCTTCAGGAGACTCATCGAGCAGCAACAACTTTGAAAGTAACTACTCATAAACTCTGCTAATTTAGCTTACGGGACTGAGGAGGACCCAAAGGCACAGTTGAAAACCAAAATGTTTTAGGTCAGGTTTTCTTGTCTAAGTAAAACATGTCTGTTGATAAGAACACCGGCGTCTCATCTTCTTTCCCCTCATGGAGGGACCAAGACCGACCATCTAAAAGGCGTCCCTGAGGGCATCTAAAAGGGCTGGGGCATACTCTCAGTGACAGACTGCCTTCAGTGTCTGTTTTTTGTCCCTCCCTGCAGCCCTGGAATGTGGCTGTGGTGGTTTGCATGAGGGTGGCTCTCACAGGCTCATACTATGAACGCTTGGTCCTCAGTTGGTGGAACTGTTTGGGAGGATTAGGAGGCGTGGCCTTGTTGGAGGAGGTGTGTCATTGGGGGTGAGCTTTGAGGTTTCAAAAGACTCAGCCATTCTGAATTTCTCCCTCTCTGCCTCGTGGGCATGCCTCAGGATATGACCTCTCAGTCATTCCTTCAGTGCCATGCCTGTCTTCCTGCTGTCATTCTTTCTGCCATGATGGTCACAGACTCTTAGACTCTAACTCTCTGAAACTGTAAGCCCCAAATAAACCCTCCCTTCTATCAGTTGCCTTGGCTTGGTGTCTTATCACAGCAATAGAAAAGTAACTAAAACAGTGAGCCCTTCCAGGAAAGCACACTTCTATCTGTGGTCTAGCCATAGAGTTCTCTTTCAATGACAAGAGAAAGATAGAAAAGAAAGGGGCTGTTGAGATGGGAGAACACTTGAGAATGCTTGTTGCTCTTGCAGAAGATCCCCGTTCTGTAACCAGGACTTGTAATTCCAGGTCTGTGATGTCCACTTCTGACCTCCACGGGCATTCATGCACACAGGTGCACAGTGAAACTGACGAGGAAGATGTGACATGTGGCTTCTGTGTGTGCCTAAATATGTCACGACACACGTGCTTGTGAACTTTGAAATAAATAGATGTTACTTCAGGCTACTGAGTTTTGGGGGGTTTGTTTGTTACACAGAAGTTGCTAACTGATACACCAGCAGATGTTAAGCTCAGGCAAGCCTTAAAAGAAAGCTGATTTTTCTGGAGAAAGCAATTGTGATATGGTTTAAATTAAGATGAAAGTAGGGCTTTGTCTCATACACAGGCTTAGATTTCTGTATTTGTTTGGGTAATTATAATAAAATCTCTTACTCAGGGAATAGATGGGTAGTAAACACAAATATGAAGTCTTTCTGGGCTTGGAAGGATAACACATTTATCTGAAAATGCATCACCTAGTACATTTGTCCCAGCTCAGGAATCTACAGGTTGGCGAGGAATCCCAAGTTACTTCCTAAGTGCCTAAGCTACTGAGGATACTGAGAAAGACGCTGAGATCTAGGGAGAGAGGGAGAGGCTTTCAGAAACTCACTCCTGACACTGAATCTATGTCTCAGTTACCATCATTATTAGATATGACTGGACGGTTTTCCTGTCTGTGATTTTACGATGTAGATGGAAAATGCCCCACTTTATGACAGATGTGGGAAGAATTCTTTCCCTCGCGTTCCCCCCCAATGACAATTTTCAGTCATCAGGACCCTTTGAGCAGCCCAGCTTTCCCTCCTTGCCGCGCATCTGTTAAGCTGTGAATGTGGTCCTTTCTACACAGCTGCTTTTGGTGTTACTTCATGTACTCCTTATCTTTTTTCAAAAAAAAAAATTCTTTTCCAGAAATCACAAGGAGCAACACCAAGTCTAAGGAGTACTGAATCCCTGTCATGAGGCCCTAAGCTTTGTTACACAGTCCCGTGAGCCTTTTGTGTGGGTCTCTCCCATCCCAGGCGACTTGGGGATCTACTTATCAGGGACTAACTTGACTCAATTTAAATTCGGCAGGTGTGTCAGTTAGCTACTGCTATGTAACGAACAAACCAATCCCCAAACTCCTGGTTCAGAATGACATCCGTGAAGAGCTAGTAAGGAGAAGACACAGGTTGGTTTGCCTGGGTTGGATGCAGAGATGCTGTATTAGCAGCCCTCCCTCCCTGGCCCAGAATGTGCAGCACTTATCAGCTGGATGAAGTTATATATTAGCTATCTTGGCTGTGGGCTGGACAGAAGTGCCTGCAGGCTATTGAGATGCCAGAGATGTGTAAATAAAAATAATGGGTTATACATTCCCACATAAAACCAACCTGGCCACTCCCCAGCTCTGGAGTGGTGCACAGGTGTTGCATGGGTTTCCTTGTCTGTCCCATGGACAGCACTCGCTCTGTATCCCAGGAAACCCCCAGAATACCCCAGGAGTCCCACATTCAGTCCTGTTCCCGAATCCTCACCATGTTCCCCCTGGATGTATCAAGTCCTCGGCCCCCAAGAAGATGCACAACTGTACTAGTTACTTTCATGACACTGCGGCAAAAGTACCTGACAGAAGCAGCTGAAGAGAGGAGGTGTTTGTTTTGACTCAGGGTTCAGAGGATTCGGTTCCTCATGGTGGGGAAATGTGGTGGCTAGCTTGGCTTGTGGTGGTAGAAACTTGAAACATGGCACGATCATATCTTGGTGGATTAGAAAGCAGATAGAAAGACGCAAGCACAACTGAATTGTAACCTTGGAGGCTTGCCCTTATTGGCCTGCACCTGGCAACTAGACCCTGTGCACCAAAGATCCTATCACTCCCCGACTCCAAACAGTGCAACCACCCGGGGACTCAGTTGAAACACGCAAGCCTATGAAGGACGTTTGACATCAAAACATCACCTGTAAGAATCGAAGAAAATGACTACTGCCTGTCCTTACCCACACTTCGTGGCCTCCCTGGCTGAGATGACCATCAGCACACCCTTAAAAACCTGAATAGCTCTGCCACAGAGCACTATCCTCTCAGAAATACAGCCGCCATGTTCATGTTTGTCAGAGTTCATCATGGTGGGGCCCATGGACTGCTGACATTAGGAGCGGCTGGGGAGGGTCATGGGACTCTTACCTGAGTATCCAGCCACTCCTCACGGCCATTCATATACAGCTCTGCTGTCACTACATGTGACCTTGGAGTCTAGGGGACGATTAGAGTATAGATAGAATCGAAGACTAGGGGGAGGGTCTCCATCAGCAGCTATGGGGACATCGTCATCCATGCTGGGTATAGAATGTCCACTGTGGCTACTTTGGAGTGATCAACGCCACTGCCAGTAACCCTTCCACCACACTCTGTAAGTGAGCCTAATAAACTTTCTGGTTCCCCAGGGTGGACCTTGGTGGAATGGTACTTTGGTTTGTCCTTAGGAACTTAGGAGTGGGGGTTGTTCATATCTCCCCCAGGGAGGGATTTTCTACAGTAAACTTTCACCAAGATACGTTCCGTTTGTGGGCTGGAGAGCTCGGGCTGTTTTCCTGAGGACCTGGGTTTAGTTCCCAGCACCAGCTCCAGTTTCAGGGGACTCTGTCGCCCTCTTGTGGTCTCTGTGGGCACTGCAGACATCGGGTGCACAGCCGTCTATGCAGGCAAAATACAACATGTACATAAAAAAAGAAATGAATCTGAAGAAAAGACAGTATGTGCATTAGCATATCCCAAAGGTACGTCATTGCCACTGTCTGATTCCAGAACATTCTATCTGCCTGAAATAAACACTGCATCTATTCTCAGCCACTCATGTTTTCTTCTTTACCTGGCACCTGTGGCCATGAATTCCATCTTCTCTGGCTCTATGCTGGACATTTTATTAAGATTTATCTTAACTTTAATTATGTGTATACATGTGTCTGCATTGTGCACGTGCACCTGAATACAGGACTCTCTGAGACCAGAAGAGTGTCGGATCCCCTGGAGCTGGAGTGATGGGCAGTTGTGTTTAACGTGAGTGCTGGGAACCCTCTCCTCAGCTCTCATTCTAGACATTTTATACAAAGAGAATAGAAATAACCACAATAAATGGCCTTTTGAGTCTAAGCCTAAGATAGTTTTATTCAAAGAAAAAATGTAAATACCTGAAAGAAATAAATAATGACTCTGTGTGGGTGTTGATCTCATGGTACCACTGGCCATATTGACTTCTGGGAAAAGCAAACGAAAGCCCTATGTGCTCCTCCCTGCAGTCACCTTACAGAATGGCTGCCTGTCTCATTCTCTCTTCCACACGGAACTATCATCGCTGGAACCCTGACCTCTGAGGGGACAGGCTGCTGCCGAACTCTTTGTCCTTTCCAGACTATTCCAATATGGCTTGGTGTGAATGTCTGGCTCACAGAAAACTGAGCCACAGTGGTTCCCGGTTGCTTTCTGCAAAGCTGTTGCTTTTTTGAAAAGGTGATGGCTGGTGATTACTGAAACTTCCTGTTCCATGCCTACTTTCAAAGACCACCATCCAATCATAGGTCCTGATGGGAGAACTCCTTAAAAAGACACAGAACTGTGTGGAACCACACTGATAGGCTGTTCTACAATTCCCACCCCCAGGATGCCAGATTGCTCCCCACACCCTGAGCATCCCCCCCACAGGCATCCTAATGACCACAAAAAGCATCGAGACATAATACCCACTGTTTCTGTACACTCGCTATGAAAATATGTTTTAGTTTACGAAGTGCGGCTCTGTGGTCTGGCTGCAAAATAAATGCTGCCTCCACTTGAAGATACTCCAGCTGGATGTTGGCAAGAGATTACTGTAGTCCAACAGCATCCTTAGGTGTGATGCCTTTGGGGAGGGTCATGGTAGACGCTGAAGGCAAGGAGGCCTGTGCCTAGCCATTTAGGAAGCTGGCAGATAGGTAGAAGTATAGACCACCTGCCATAAGCAAATCCAGAATGCTGTAACCCACCCGACCCTTGACAAAACCCAACAGGCTGGGTGCAGGGTCCAGCAGAATGAGCTTTTCCTGGGAAGCATGTGTATGTGTGTACATGTATGCATGCATGAATAAGTATGAGCATTCCTGAATGCATGCATGCATGCATGCATATGTGCATGCATTTGTGTGTGAGTGCAAACACACAATGTGTGGGTATGTGTGCATGTGTGTGTATACATGTGTGGAATCCAGAGATCAACATCCTGTGTTGTTCTTCAATCACTCTCCACCTTATTTTCAAAGACATGGTCTCTCAGTGAACCCAGAGCTCGTCAAGTAGGCTAAGCTGGTTGGGCTATCAAGACCCCCAAATCCTCCTGCATCTGACCTTCCCATGCCTGGATGTATAAGCGTACACCACAAACCTGGCTTTTATGTGGGTGCTGGGGACTGGAACTCAATTCCACTTCCTTACACAGCAAGCACTTTACCAACAGGGCGATGTCCCCAGCCCAACCTTGGAGCTTTTGAGAAAGGCCATTTCTAGACTTGTTAGGCCCATCAATTTGTGTGTAACTCAGGGGGCTATGAAGCCCTTCAGGAGACTTGGATCCCGTTACAGTTTAGAAACCACAGCTGTAGCGTTCTAGGACAGGGTGGTGCACCCAGGACCTGAGCTGTCAATCAAGCTCATGGTCAACAGGAAGAAGGCCTTTCAAGACGATGAGGCCTAGAGTGAGATGAGTGATGACCTCCCAAAAATGGGCCTGTATCTAGAAACTGAGGCGTGGCTGCATTTGCAAAGAGCATTTTTTTTTTTTGATGGCATCAAAGATCCTGGAAAGGACTGGATCTGCAAGGTCCTCACACCACTGACAGCTCCCTTCTAAAAGATCCTGAGGAACACTGGGTCAGGACAGGAGGGGACAGAATGTCTGCAGCCAGTGGAGACTGGGGAAGGTAAAGAAACCACTCCCCAGATCTTCTAGAAAATTCTAAAGCTCTTATCACCCTGACTTGGGAATTCTGGCTTCTAGACTTTTGAGGCAATTCATTTTGGGGTTTTAACCTGTGATGGTCCACTTGACAGGATCTAGAGTCACCATAGAAACCAGTCTCTGGGGGATAACTGTTGAGGGTTATCTAGATTAGGTTAATTGAAGTTGGAAGACCCCACGTAAACGTGTGCAGTATCATTTCAAGGGCTGGGATTCTGGGCTGCGTACAAAGGAGACAGTGATCTGAGCGCCAGCATCCATCTCTGCTTCTTGACTGTGGATGTCATGTGATCAGTTGCCCCATGCATCTGCTGTCATGCCTTCCCCGCCATGAGGAACTTTGTCCTCAAACTGTGAGCCACAAATTCCTTAAGTTTCTCTTGTTGGAGTATTTTATCACAATAGGGAATAGGGAATAAACACATGCCATCTAGGGTCGTTGGATAGAGTCATCCTGGGGAAATAAACCCATGGCCTGGCCTTTCATATAGGTAGACTCCTGGTCTCGAGATGTCAAAGAAGAAAAAGTAGCCTTTCCTCAAGCAAGGGATGCTGGGTAGAAAGCGTACTCATAAGGTCAAGGCGTGTGGAAGAGCATGGCCTATCCTCCTTCTAACGGATCTGTCCAGTGTTGGCCCTTAGGTGCTCCTTTTGCTACCCCTTTTACAGTCCAGGTATGAGCCCAAGGCCTTTCTGGAGAGTCTTCTGTGAGTCTGGCCACTGGGTCCTCAGTGGATCTAGCCAGAATTTACCTTTTAGCATATGGGAACCTTTACTGCTCTGTTCTGAGTCATCCCAGGGCCTTCTCTGGATCCAGTATGGATATTATATCTGCTTGAGAGTCACAGCTTGGCTTGCAGCATACACAGCCAACATGAGAAACAATTTACCGATGGCTGCTGGACACAGGAGCTGTCGCTGCTGCTTTGTGTACTGTACCGCAGCTCTCGACTGGGGCACAGGCAAAACCAATCGCACAGGGGCACATATATAAAAAAAAGAAGAAAGCTTCAACCCAGAGAACCGGGTGCATCTCTGCATACGAGACCATCAGGAACCCAAGGCATCCTGTGGTAACTGTGCTCTGTGTAACATCACTTTTCTGACTGCAGCCCTTTCTGACTAAGAAGGGCCAACATAGCATACCACACAGCATGACAGCTCAGGACACAGAAGGAAGACAGGCTGTGATGTAGCCACCATCACCATCAAGGGAACAGATGGAGGTGGGTGGGGCTTCTGATAGGACTTTAATCCTATCAAATCCCATAGGTTCTGGGGATTGATCCCAGAGCCTCACACGCTCCAGCAGAGCGCTCCACCGCTGAGCTACTTCAAGCCCTGCTGCTCTTTGTACTTTTTATTTTCGGGGGAGCCTCTCAATTTCTTAGAAAGGCCCCAAGATTTGTTCTGTTGCCCAGGGAGACCCTAAGCTGACATTGCCTTCTCTCAGCCTTCCACGAAGCTGGAATCACAGGCCTATCTCACCGGGCCTGGCTGCTTTTAAAAATGTACGTTATTAACATATGTTTCCAAATATCAGTTTAAAAATCATTTGGCTCGGCAGCACAAGGGTGAGGGAAAACTATCTCACTGTTCTGAAAGAAATTCATTCTGTCTTCAACATGGTCCTACAAGGTTGGAATCAGCACTGAATATTCAGGTTTTACAGAGGAGAGGACTTAAGCACAGAGAGGTTAATAATGTCCCAAGGTAACACAGCCAGAACAGTGTTAGGGTTGAGGTAATCTCCTAGGCCAGTGGTTCTCAACCTTCCCAATACTGCGACTGTTTAATACAGTTCCTTATGTCGTGGTGACCCCCCAACCATAACATTATTTTTATTGCTATATCATAAATATAAATATTTGATATGTAGGATATCTGACATTTGACCCCTGTGAAAGGGGTCACCACCCACAGACTGAGAACCGCTGTCCTAGGCCGGTTGACACACCCCCCCTGTATCCAACACTGCGCTTTGAAATGCCGCCTTCACTTAACTCTCCTTTTCTAGTTCAAACCCCTCTAGCAGAGATCTTTTCAAACTCTTATCTCCCATATTGATATTCAAACTCTTTTTGAAAGTTATGCTCCAGGCCAGAGACCAGACTTAACAGTCTTCCTTTTTTTTTGCTGGAAAGATGAGAGTCTGAGATTCTGACCTGTCTGCATTTTTTTTTCCTTTCAGCTGGAGGTAGGGTCATCTACGACTTCAAATTTACAAGCAAATCTCATTGTAGCTAACACCACAATGCAGGGAGGGTATTGACAGCAGGATTCACCTCTCTGACCTGGCCTGGAGGGAGCTGAAGTGTCGGCTGATATCTTTGAAAGTCAGGGGAAGCTGGGTCTGGAGAGATGGCTCTGATCTTAAGAATGCATCCTGCTTTTAGAGAGGACCCGGGTTCAGTTGCCAGCATCCACACTAGTCAGGTAGTTTTACAGTGACCTGTAACTCTAGTTTCAGGGGCTCTAACATCTTCTGCTTATCTCTGTGGGCAAATACAGTCAAACTTACACAGATGTATACACACACACACACACACACACACACATACACACACACACATTAGCCAATCAATTGTTTTCAAAAGAGCTAAGGAAAGTAGGGATGTCTGGAGCATTTAGTGGGGAAAGGCTACAGATGCTGTTAAAACCTTTCTGATACACGGGACCCTCATCTACTGAGCTAGCTTGGTAACTCCTGGCTCATAGACTTTCCTGCTATATGATATCTCACAGAAAAGCTTAAGAGTAGGAGAAGACCCATGTTCAGGACAGAGGTCCTCAAACCATTCCCTCAGCCCAGGCTCCCTGTAATCACTGTAACTAAAAATTTACCAGAACACAGCATACTCGTGTTCTTGCATTGCCGGTGGCATAGTAGGACGATGGTAGCAAAGGCGCCTTGGCCTGCAGAGATGGGGCTGTTTACTTTAGAGTTGTTTACACTAAGAAGTGTAACCCGACCATGTGCCCCTGGAATAACAAACGCATTCCTTCTGCACTAAATATTCAGCTTAGCTTCTAGGAGAGGGTTGCTCAGCTCCTGTGGCTTGTGGTGTGTGTGGGGTCTGATCCGCTCAGCTCTGTACACGGGACTCATTTGATGGAGTGCTTGCTGTATTTTTGCTATGTCCCAATACCTGACAGAAGGCTACTTAAGGGAGGGTGCTTTACTCTGGCTTACAATGTGAGGGTATGCATCCTGACGTGGAGGGCAAGGTACCACAGCGGAACAGGACATCTGGTCGCGTGACGTCACCAGTCAAGAACAGGAAGTAGAGCTGAGGCATAAGACCTCAAAGCTCACTCTCAGCAACCAGTTTCCTCCAGTGAGTCTTTCCACCACTTAAAGCTCACACAACCTTCTCAAACAGAGCTATCAGCTGGGGACCAATTGTTCAGTCACAGGAGCCTATAAGGGACATTCCACATTTAAAACACAGACCTGATTAACCCATCTTCTTCGGCATCCCGCACATTTTCTTTCCAAATTAGAAATGGCCAACACCAGGAATATTAGAAAGATGGGTGACTAGCAAGTCATTAGATGTTCCTTTTGCACTGGCCTCAGTAGACCACAGGGAGGTCAGTAGGCATCGCTGAAGCTGGTCCCGAGACTACAGAAGGTCACAGGGGAGGGCACCGGGAGTAGCTTGGGGTCAGAAGTTGCCGGGGAGAACTCGTCCATCATGACAGAGGAGTGGACAGTCAGCATCCTTCCTCGGCGTCAGCGGCTGACCCTTCTCATTCTCACCATTTGTCAAAACTGAAACGCATGGCTGTGTGCCAGCCTGGCATCTTGCCCACGTGTGCTTCACTGCGGTCTCTTAGAAGCTGCTCTGCTTGGAGTGGGGGTGTGTGTGTGTGTGATTTCAAAGCAGGGTTCCTTCAATAGAGCTCGTGGGCCCTGCGAAAGCTTGAAAAGTCAACTCAGCCACTCTCAAGCTGCCTTTTGTAACTCACAAAGAAGACACACAAAGGGCCAGTTCACCACGCCAAAGTAAATATGCACTCGAGAAGCTTTCAGACACACACACACACACACACACACACGTGTGTGTGTACAGATGTGCACACCCACCTAACAGACACATATGAAAATGGATGTTGCAAGATCTTGTTGGCTAATGCTGTGTGTAGAGCGTCCAAGTTATGCCAGAGTGTGTTTCTGCAAGTGAGGGTAGAAGCTGAACCTATTGTATTAGTTATTTTCCTAGTTGCTTTGACAAAATAATTTACCAAAGCAGTTTAAGGAGGGAAGCCTATATTCTGGTTTACAGGCCAATAAAAGTCCATCAGGGTGGGAACAACATGGCAGCTGGATACATTGTATCCACAGTCAGGAAGCAGAGGGCGATGAACGCTTGTTGTGATGCCTATTGTTAATTGGTTGTGATAGCAACTTGTCAACTTGACAGGACCTAAGATCAGCTGGGAGATGGGCCTCTGGCCACGTCTTTGGGAGACTCTCTTGACTACCTTTGTTGAAATGGGAAGGTACATCTCAACTGGGGGCAGAGCCATGCCACAGGCAGAAGATTCTGGATTGTATACATGGAGTTAAGGGAACTACTGAACTGCAAGTCTGTGTCCATTGCTGTCTGCTTCTTGACTACAGAAGTGTTGTGAGCAGTGCTCTGAAGCTCCCACAGCTGGGCCGACCCTGTAAATGGGACTGTGAGCCAGGGTAAACCCTTTCTTCCTTACATTGCTTTTCTTAAGTATTTCATCACAGTACCAGTTAAAGATAACAAGATAACAAAAGCTAGCACCCAGGTTCTCTTTCTTCCCTTTTGTGCAGCGAGGGATTCCAGTCCGTGGAATGACACAGTCCATCTTTAGAGTGGGCTTTCCCATCTCAATCAATCTAATCTAGAAACTCCCAGAGAGGCCAGGTTTGCCACTATGGTGATTCTAGATCCTTCGGAATTGGCACTCAGTTTAAACCATCACACCTGTTTTAATGGTACTGACATCATCGGAGACCCCCCCACATTTAGCCAAACAAGGTAAACCAGCTGGCTGGAAAGCCCCAGAGGTCATGTTGTCTTCACCTCCCCACCACCAGGGTTAAAACGCATTCAGCCACATTATGTGGGTTCTGGCAATGAAGCTCACTGAGTCTCATACATACGCCAACACTGACTGGTTTATCCCTCAAGTCCCGACGATCCTTCCACACACTACCCTCTGCGGTCACCCACAGATTATTCAGCCAAACAACCAAGGTCCTCGTCCCATGAGCCCCACGCTGAGGCCAAACCCACTCCATTTTATCAGAGCATCCAAACCCAACTCTCGCTTCTGAGAGATTTTCTGAGGCCAACATGGACCAGATTCAGTGCAGCCCACAGACTTGCAATGAACAGAAAGGAAAGCAGAAGGAAACAAAACTTAGCTTCCCCGGCTGGCAATCATTCGGAACAATCAGCTTCTGATTAGCCGCCTCGTTAAAACATAAACTCGTTTAATTCAATCATTGAAGCAATAGCCCAAGCCAACACAGCCATTATCACAGGAAACTCCATAATGCTCACTCTCTGTGAGACATGACAATTCGGCATCTTTATTAAGAATACAGATCTCTCACTGGTGTGGAGAACTCTACAGCAGCTGTGGTCCTTCCATTATCTCCGTAAACAAGCAGCCTCTTTCTAAAGCAACGAGGAAAGAGAACACCTAATACTCCCCGAGAGTGAGATGGTCCACTTCCAATTAGCTTGCAAGGATGATTTTATATTTAATTTAATTTTTTTCAAGTATGTGTATGATGTGTTGGAGAAGAGGAGTAATGTGTATATAAGTGCAATACCTGCAGAGCCCAGAAGAGGGCGCCAGATCCCCTGGAACTGGAATTACAGACAGTTGTGAGCTGCCCAATGTGGGTGCTGGGAACTGAACTTGGGTCTTCTGAAAGAGCAGTATAGACTCTTAGCCACTGAACTCTCTAGCACTAGGGAGGAGTTTCAAATTACCAATCTGTTTTATGCTAATGGACATGTAACTTTAATTTTTTTTCAAATCCTACTTTTAGTGATGGTTCTTAAATGCTTTAACCTTTCTTATAACCCACCACCCACCAGAGGTAGTGGGAAAGAAAGGATTCGAGGGAAGTGGGCCTGTTTAGAAATGTTCTCCCACAGAGCAACTCCTGTCTGTGTTGTCAGGAAATCGGCAGTTCAGTTCACAGGTTAGTGGGTGGTGGAAGCTCGATCCACTCGCAAATACTTCTTGGCTACACCAGCAGTCCAGTTCGGTAGAGTCAGGTTAGCAACAGCGGTGACACCACCTAGCAGAGACAGCCAGGCTTCAGCCTTGGCTTGAGTCAACAGGAGGGACCCAGAGGAGCACCAGGAGTTCTCAAGGCAAGTTTTCTCAGGCAAGCGAGGATCATTGAAGACACCAGACACACAAGCATTGCACAGCTAGCTGTACCAGCAAGCTACGCTGTCTCGGTCACTCCGTGGAGTCCTATTTATACCCTCCAAATATCACATGTCCTCCATATGCTTTGCCTCAGCATGGGTCTTGCCTCCACCTGCATCCAATCAGCCACAGAGTCCCAACAAAAGCAGCTCAACTACACAATGTAACGCGGACCAATACATGTGTGCCCTTAGCAAAGAATCCCTCATCATGTGTCCTTTCGCGTGCTTGCTTTAACAGAACATCCTCTTTCCTGTGTCTGCTTCAGGGAAACGTTCCTTCAGGAGTCTGCCTTAGTCTTCTGCCTGTGTCCACTTCAGGAAAACACTCCTTCATGTGTTTGCCCCAGCAAAACACCATCCAACTCAACTGACTCTCTAAAGAACCCTTAGGTTTCCATTTCAGGTCAGAGTTTCCAGAGGCAGATGGGATGGAGGACAGAGACAACCTCCCTGTCTAGGCATCTTGACCTTACAAATTCCTTACACCATCTTACCCTTACCCACAAACTTCTTCTTCCTTACCATCTACGGGTCCTAGTCTCTTAAGTGCTGGCTCATAAGCTCTCCTCCAAGTCATCTTCTGGTTTCTCAGGATGAACAGTCCCTTCCACTAGCATCTTCTTATAAACCAGTTATGAACAAGAATGGCTTGGGGATGCAGGCGTGTTCATTCACATTCACCTGTAAACTCAGCAACTAGGAGGCGGAGGCAGAATGACCACTGCTAAGTCAAGGCGGGTGTACCTATCCAGAGGGTTCCAGATCAGCTTTAGCTCCAGTGAGATTCTGTCTCAAAATATCAAGACATTAAAAAAAATCTGAGGGGCTGGAGAGATGGCTCAGCGGTTAAGAGCACTGAATGCTCTTCCGGAGGTTCTGAGTTCAATTCCCAGCAACCACATGGTGGGATCTGATGCGCTCTTCTGGTGTGTCTGAAGACAGCGACAGTGTACTCACGTACATAAAATAAAAGAAATAAATCTTTAAAAGAAGATCTGAGATATATTATTCCTTATAGACCTTTATACTGACTTTCAATTTTTAAACTATAATACCAGATTGTCTTTCTGAGTAGACGCTGGAGGTTCCATACACATTGTGCTAAATCACATCGTTCTCTGCCTGTCTCTTGATGCCATCCCACTCTCCCAGTCACCTCCCCATGTCCACAGACACACCTCCTCCAGATCCAAGTGACCGTGGTCTGGCAGCTGAAACCCAGCAGCTGGCAGAGACATGGGTATCTGATGCATTTCACGTATGGGTTTTCTGGAGGTTTGCATCTTCATACAGGAACGTGTGAATGGCAAGTGTGGGGTATGATTTTGGCCTGAGGGACTATTGCACGCTCACACCACACCCCTGGTGCTTATGGGAGGAGCATGGGTTCAGAGTGTGAGGAGCTAGAAATCCCGAACCGTTCCCACCATGAACGCAGCGGAGGGCAGAGCCTCCTGGCATCACCTTGGCCTCTGCGGCCTCCAGCACTGCAGATGTGGCCACCGGGAGCTGGCTCTGTGAAGAATGAGGAGAATCTACTCTCAGAGGGCAGAGGGAATCCATAGGATGGAGCTGCAGAAATTCAATTAAGCCAAGGTATCAGAGAGGAGAGAGGAAGCCACGGGGAAGACAATGGCGGAAGTTTACGTGAACCAGGGAGCCTTGGAAAGCCACGGGTACCTGTGTCTTCCACTTTCCCTGCTATGCCTCTGTCTCTGTCTTCTCTCATTCTTCCTGTATGTGCCTCTGAAAAAGTTAGCTCTTCTGATTCACTAATTTACACGTGAACCTTTAGGTGTCAGGGAACGCATCGCTCTCAGCCCTCCAGCCTTGAGGTTCCAGTCAGCTTTAACTATCAACTCAACCTAGCCTAGCGCAATGGTTCTCAACCTTCCTAATGCTGTGGCCTTTTAATACAATTCCTCATGTTGTAGTGACTCCCCCCCCCCCCAACCATAAAATTATTCTCAGTGCCACTTCATGACTGTAATTTGGCTACTGTTATGAAACATAACATAAATGTCTGCTATTTCTGATGGTCGTAAGTGACCCCTGCGAAAGGGTCGGTCAATCCCCCAAAGGGATTGTGACCCACAGGTTGAGAAATGCTGGCCTAAAGTCATCTAAGAAGGGAGTGAGTCTCCACTGAGGAATGGTCCAGGTCAGACAGGCTTGTCTGGAGTGGGGGTGGGGGTGGTTCTTAATTAATGATTGATGCAGGGGGGGCCTAGTTAGGCAAATGGTCATAGCCTGTATAAGCTAGCTAAGCTTATGCCTGTGAGTGAACCAGGAAGCCACAACTCTCTGTGGTTTTGCCTTCCATTTCTTGTCTGAGCTCCTGCCCTGCCTTTCCTCCATGCTGGACTGTAACCTATAAGCTGAAATAAACCCTTTTTTCCCCTAAGTTGCTTCTGGTCAGAGTAGTTTTCTTGTTGTTGTTATTTTGTTTTCCGTTTGTTTGTTTGTTTGTTTGTTTTTCAAGACAGGGTTTCTCTGTGTGGCTCTGGCTGTCTTAGAACTCATTCTGTAGACCAGGTTGGCCTCGAACTTAAGAGATCTGTCTGGCTCTGCTTAGGGTGGAGTTTTTTGTTTTTTGGGTTTTTTTTTTTTTGATTTTTGATTTTTGTTTTTTTAATCAAAGAATTAGAAAGGAGACCGACCCAGGTAGGAACCTGGGAGCCCAGGCAGGTCCAGTCACCAACGTATAATCACATAGGACTCAACAGTCAGACTATGCTGCACACAAGGATGGGAGACCACTATGGAACACGTGGGGTGGGGGGAGGTTGGAGGGCAGCCATGTAAAAGGGTGTCCCTGCCTCAGGTAAGGATGTAAATATCTTTCCTGAGGAGCCTCAGAAACAATATTCAATGCATAAGGTACATTTGCAACTTCATAGCCATCAGCTTGAGAGATCTGGGCAGTCGTGGTCAGTTGTGACGTAAGTGGAAAAAACTCAAACCCAATGGACCGCACGATTATTGATTATGGAGATGGTGGTCCGCACAGTCCCATCTGCCTTGTGATGATGGTGGAGATAGCCATCCACAGGGTCCTGTTTCTTCTCCCCTTGGTGCATCTTGTCCCTGGGAGACACTGTCTAGCCAATGACTGTATTACCTGGCAATGTTTGCCATAAGGGATGGGCTGCCATTAAGCAAGCAGAGTAGTGTGTCAGCACAGAATCTGTTTAGGGCCATTGTTGGCCCGTACCAGCTCTAGGCAGGTTCCTTCCTTTCCTGCCGAAGTGTCTATCTGATTTAGGGCAGCGCTAGCCCCTGGCAAGAGGACATGTCACAGTGTTCCCGGTTAGGTATGATGAATGCTCACTTAACTTTCACATCTCAGACTAAAGGAGGCATGTAGTCACAGAGTGGGTGTCCTGAACATGGTCACCGGTCACTTGAAAGTCCAGACAGGCTGTACATGAAATGTTCTGCCTCAAGATCAGTGTCTCCACATCCAGATATTGGTCAGGGAAGAGAGAGTGAGGAGGAGACACAGTCTAGTCCGCAAGGAACACTGGAACCCCTACTTCCAATGCATGCATCGCTGAGAAATGCCAGTCCATGGCTGGGCAGTGTTTCCCAGAGACAAGATGCAACAAGGACGGCCATCTCCATCATCATTCTGTAGGCTGGGGGAGCCTTGTGGACCATTTTGACTCCCATCACTATGAGGATGAAGGACCGCAGCACTAATCCTGCATGCACAGCTGTTGCTTAGAAGCAAGAGGTTTTTCAGGAAGGTCCAGATGGGCAGATGCTCAGGAGTGGGTCATATAGCTCTGTCAGGCGCGTCTCACTTCCTTCGTGAACATCCATCAGACACCAGCAACAATCACATTGGGACGGCCAGGCCACGTTGGATGGAAACCAAACTCCTGTCCGAGCTGTTGTGATTTGGGTCTGCTGACTCTTGCTGCCCAAAGCATTTTGTTCCTGAGAGTCAAAACCGAGTCATGGTTGTCTTTCTTCTCTCCCTTTGTGCCTTCAACATATTTTGCTCTTTGAATAAGATGTGCCTAACTGGTTCCCACTGGTCTCTACCTTGGGACCTTATCTCCTGCCCATCTTCACGAAGCTCCAGATATCGCCCACCATCCTTATTCTTCTTGTCTCTAACTTGCAGAAGCAGAAGCTGTTGACAACCTAGTCCAAAGCAACCAACCTCACAGCCCTGTTCTTGGGTTCCTTATGGGCACCCGAAGTGATTTTCTCCCTTTTCATTTTGCTCAAGTGCATGCATGCCAGCATATATGCATCTGTGTCTGCATGTATGCGGGTGAGTGCGTGCACATGCACGTCTGTCTGTCTGTCTGTCTGTCTGTCTGTCTGTCTGTCTTTCTGTTCATCCTACATAGAGGTTTGAGACCACTCAAAGGATTTTTAAAAATGTCTTTATCTGGGGGTATGTGTGCACATATCAGTAGCCACAAATCTCATTTTGAATTTGTTCATTTTTCTCTCCCCAGCCCAGAATCTCATGTTCCCTGACTGGCCTCTTGGGTCTTCTGACTGAGGGAAATCAGAACACGAGAAAAAGATTCTAGAATTCCAGTAGCCAGCCTCTCTCTCTCTCTCTCTCTCTCTCTCTCTCTCTCTCTCTCTCTCTC
>JANHMN010000023.1:25087904-25145572 GCA_030674055.1 Rhabdomys pumilio
TGTATGTGTATGTGTATGTGTATGTGTATGTGTATGTGTATGTGTATATACATCATATACATATACATACATATATATATACATACATACATACATATATATATATATATCAAAAAGTGTTCAGACCTGTGTATATTAATTTAAGTGATGTTAATCTTAAAAAGGAAGGAAGATGGGAAGGAAGGAAGGGAAAGAACAAGAAAAAAGGAAGGAGGAGAAGAAAAGAAGGAAGGAAAGAAAGAGAGTCTGGAGAGATGGCTCAGTAATTAAAAGCACAGAATGCTCTTCTAGAGGATCTTGGTTCAATTCCCAGCACCCAAATGGTAATTCTAGTTCTCGCTGATCCAATGCCTTTTTCTGACCTCCTTGGGTCTACCAGGCACAAATGCAGGACACAGACGTACATGTGGACAAAACACTCTTGTATGTAATTTAAAATATATATAAAGCAACAAAGAAAAGGGAGATGGAGATTAGGTAAGGTAAGATAAAGGAATAACAAGGGAAATTAAATGCTTCAAAAGCCATCGGGATTTAGAGTCTTCTGCCTGACTCCAGTGCTCTCTGAAGCAGCGTGCTGGTCCTGAGAGTGGACTCGGTATGCATGTTGTCTGTGTCCTTCTCATCCATGGCAGACACCATACTTAACTCCTGATTCCCCTTCCCCTCAGGCACAGCCCAGAATCCTCAACGGCTTTGCTGACACACCCTGCAAACTAATCAGAGCCAACACATCCCCAGCCTGGAGTAGAAGCCAAAATCCTCCACAGTCAAGATCAATACCCCAGTCATGCCAGTTTAGCCAACACCCAGAACAAATCCATCCCAGATATTCACGGATTGAGCCATGGTAAACCCCATCCTGTAGCTGCTGGCCCAGAGTCTGAGTTATATGGCTGGTCAGACCCCAGTGCCTGCAACCATCACCCAAGAGCTGGCATCTACTGTTCCATCCCACCTCCACCAGTTTCCTCTTGGTTTATAGCTTCTATCACCCAGCTCTGGGTGTTGACAATCTGACATATTAACACCAGCTCAAGGGTCCTGTGGACTTGTTCCCCCTCAGAGTAAGAGCTTCTATGGCTCTTCTGCTATGAACACGAACAGTGCTTGGGGGCGGGGCCCCAGTCACCCACCTCATCTCCATGGGGGAAAGAATTCATCTCTTTTACTATGAATAAACCAGGGACTGTCTTTCCTGCTTACTGGTTCCCTTGCTATTATGGAGGATCAGAGTATAACCTTGGTAACGTGGTACCTGGACTCTCAGCCTGATCCCTAAAGCCAAGGAGGTGCCCACACCCACACCTCATACCTTTTTGCTTCTGTGGTTTCTTAAATGAACCATCACTAGCGAGAATTTACATCCAGCTCTTAAGTGAAACTCAATTCAGGTGGCAGCCTGAGTCACTGCAGACCCACCTAATTGGACGTGACAGCCATGATTTATTTACTGTAGCCGTCTGTGCTTGGAGCCTTAATCGCATCTAACACTCATCTTATCGCAAGCCTGCTCGGAGGACCAAAAATTCAGATTTTTTTCCCTGACATCCCAAATCCCCAGTAGTAGAGAGGAGAAAGTGGGAAAACATAAAGGGATTAAATTTACTTTCGTTACATAGCCCAGGTATTTGTTTTTTATTGGTTGTGGTTAATTTAGATATTTAAAGATACGAGGAGGGGAGAAGTTAGTTTTGAATATCCTGGATCCAAGGAGATCCTACTTCCGATTTGCCATTTACTTTAAAAATGGGGGCTCGGTGAGTAAGAGTGCTCGCATCACAAGCATGAAGACCTGAGTTCAAATCCCCAGCACCTATGTAAAAAGCTAGCCATGGCTGTGTATGCATCTCCCACACCAGTGCTGTAGGAGGTAGAGACAGGAGGAGCTCTGGGGCTTGTTGTCCATCAGTCAAGGGCAGTGAGAGACTCTGTCTCAAGAAAATAAGGAGAAAGATGGTAAAACAGGGCATCCATGTCTTTCTCTAGCCTCTGCAAGCTGCCCTGCATGCACATGTGTGCATGCACCACACACAGAGAGAAACATGTGAATGTATGTGTGCATATGTGCATGCAGGTGAAAATGCATGTGTCTGCTCACCTGTGTGTGTCGAGGGGGCGGAGGCCAGAAGTCAACCCTACTTAGTGTTCCTCAAAGGTCTACTTTGCTTTCTGGGATGGTTATTCTCACTGAGACCTGGGGCTTCAAGATTTGGCTAAGCTGAATGGTCAATGAGTTCAGGGATTTGTCTGTTTCCACTTCCCCAGGACTAGGATTATAAGAACGCACCAACACACAGCATTTTTAAAAAACGTATTTATTTATTTTCATTTATGTGTGTGTGTGTGTGTGTGTGTGTGTGTGTGTGTGTGTGTGTATGAGTTCATGCATACTGCTTTTGTGAAGTGCCCGTGGAGGCCACAAGAGGGCACCAGATCTCATCAGACTGGAGTTACAGATGGTTGCAAGCTACCATGTGGGTGTAGGGAACCAAACCTGGGTCCCCTTTGAGAGCAGGCAGTGTCAAGAGGTAGGGTCCCCTTGCTTACATCCAGGATATTCAAACCTGACTTCTTCCCTCCTCGTATCCTGAAATGTCCAAATGTCTTAACTGCTGAGTGATTTCACAAACACATCCAACTTTTCGTGTGGGTTTTTGGGAACTAACTTGTATTCTCATGCTTATTCAGGGAACATTTCCCAATCTACCCACCTGAGTCCCCAAATATGCTATTATTCCCTACTTACCTTTTATTATTTTTTAACTGTTTATTTTTAAGGTGAGCATACAAAATAGTCGGTTTCATCATGTGTCTTCATGCATGCGTCATTCTACTTAAGCACCTGCCTCTTTAATAGGGGCAAGTCACCAAGTACCAAGACCCAGCAAGAGACACTCACACCAGGCTGTACTTGCAGTTACACCTGCGTCTCTACTGATAAACATTCAGTCTTTAAAAGCCCTCACTTATATATAACATGTTTATCGGACTCAGATCTATTTTAGACCAGATACTGAATGCTACAGATGTCAAGAGGCAATGAAGTTCTTATTGTCATTCGGTTCTACGTTTAAAATAGAAAACCAGGTTTTCTTTTAATTACCTTGACCTATACTCCTTCCTGCCGTCAAGAAACATATGTTTCCCAGAAATATCATCTATAACTGTTGAATGCTTGGGAAACCATCATTGCACGCATGCGTAATGTGCTCTAGCCCAGGACACTGGTCTTCCAACAGAGTACTCAGAAAGACCTGAAGACATTTTAGAACATAAAAGCAAAGTTGTGGCAAGATGGACTAAACACAAATGGAGTCAGGGAAGAAGAAGAAAAGAATCCAAAGGCTTGCAAGGTGAAATGAATGAAGCGCAGCTTGCCACTGGTCTTTTCAAAGACCAAACTTATGCCACACAAGGCAGAAGATGAACATTGAAGTCTGAGGCCAAATGCTGGAGAACTGAGCAAAGCCACAATACTGAGCCATGGGCTAGTTCTTTTCAGGCTAGTTTCTCTTCCCCCTCTCTAACGTCAGAGGAGATCTCTGTCAAAGTACATTTGTTGAGCTGACAGTAGTGTGTCCAACTTAGTTGTTCTAATGGATAAAGGGCTGGAGAGATGGCTCCGTTAATAAAGTCAGTGTCATGAATGCATGATGACCTGAGGTGAATTCTTAGAAAGCATATAAAAACCTGTGTTTGTAATTCCAGCTATGGGGAGCTAGACACAGAGGGATCCTTGGACACCTCTACCAAGCAATGTATATGAATTGGTGAGCTCCAGGCCAGTGAGAGAGTCTGACTACAAAAAAAAAAAAAAAAAAGACAAAGATACTCCATGTCAATCTCTGGTCTCCACATACACACAGTCACACATGCACGTGCACCCACACACATATGCAAACATGTACATGCATACACACACACACACACACACACACACACACACACACACACACACACAATCACCATCAGAAGGCAAATAGCTCAATGGTTTCAGATTTGATTGAACCTAGTGACCCAATTGACTATCCAGAACTCAGTCAGCTTCCTGATTTTTGGCCCCTCGTATCATGTCCAGATTAAGGTCCCCTGAGCATAGATGGCTCCTGAATTCTGAGTGTCAAAGGCAGACATGGTAACATCCAGAGAGAGAATGAGGATCCATGACTCCTATGACCAGTGTTCAGTCTTACATCAACTGGTGGTGAAGTGGATAGAATTGCCATCAGATCCCTCATGGTAAAATTATCCTGTAGCCCCGAGTTCTCTGATGTCTCTTCCTTGAGCATGATTGTCTATGTCACTCTCTATGACTATAGATGGCTTATTCCACCTAGTAGAGAATGGTAACAAGTAAGTCTGTGTATCCCAGCACTGAGTCTGAAGATAGCCTATTGTAAGGCTTTTGGGGAAGGCAAGAGCTATGTTAAGAATACTCTCAGAGGCTGCCTTATTCGCTTGATCATGTGAACCATAGTCACTGGGGTGAAGCTAAGGATTCAGCCCAGTTGGCATCAACTCCAGCCATGCCGGTGCACCGGCTTGGAGGACCTGCCTATGAAGACTCTCTGAAAATGTCAACCCTTACCAACATCTCTACATGCTAACACAAGATCCGGAGTGAAAACTGCTCAGCCATGCCTTGCCTGTGATCAATAGCAAAACAAGAGGGAGTGATAAGCCTACATTATAGGGTAATTTCCATGCTGCAGTAGCAAGGAAAATCCCAATTCTATTAGCTCCCAGAGCTGGTGCGGGACTGATGTTCTGTGAGGCATGTGTACAGGGAAGAAGGAATCAGTTCAGTGGACTGCACTTAAAACAGAGGGGCAGATGCCAGGCAGGCAGCTCCAGTCTTTCCCAAAGCGTTGAAACATTCAGTATATTACCCTGAGAATTAGTATGTGCAAAGCGTTAAGCATAATGGGTGTCATAAAGTAAGGATGTGACAACTGGCAGTTATTCCTATTATCATTTCATGTGCAAATTAAGTTTCACATATACCATGCCAAGCAGGTCACAAGTAAAAGCTGGTTATCTCATCTCCGTCCTTGGTGATCTAGATGAGAAAAAAAAAATCTGCAGAGGCCAAGATAAATCTTCATGGAAATAAAAGAACTCATGGGGGCTGGGGAGATGGCGTGGTTGCTGTACAAGCCCGAGGTTCTGTGTTCCATTCCCAGGACCCATCGTAGATCAAGCATGGTAGCACACACTTTTAATCCCCGAACTCAAGAGGTAGAGGCATGTGGGTTTCTTGTTTGAGGCCAGCCTGGTCTACATAGTGAGTTCCAAGCCAGCCAAAGCTACATAGTGAGACCTTCCTATCTCAAAACACAACAGAAAATGTTCCCATCATTCATAGTGACACACATCCATAATCCCAGCTGGAGATCTGGACGCGGAGGGAATCCTGTGACTGCTGCTCAGCCAGTCTAGCTAAATTAGTGAGATCTGGGTTCAGGGAGAGTCTCTGTCTTAAAAAGTAAGCCAGAGAGTGTATGATATAGGAAATCACGTGATACTGACATTTAGCCTCTACATGCGTGCACATACATGAACGTATAGACATACATTACATAAAAACAATTGAACACAGCTCCTACAGTTGGGTATTTGCCTTACTGCATTATGCTTTTGTTTCTCCCCCTTCCTAACCCTGATCCTAGGATGTCTTCTACGTCAAGGTGGTCTCTCTCAGTCAATAGTGTTAGCAAACTCAGGTCCTAAAGGGCTGAACCTCTTAGCTTTCTATAGATGTCCACAGAATTCCATTCTTCTTCATGCAATTCAAGAACTGCTTACCCCTCGAGACATCTCGTCCTCCTCCTCTTCCTCCTCCTCCTCCTCTTCCTCCTTCTCATCCTCTTCCTCTTCTTCCTCTTCTTCTTCCTCCTCCTCCTCTTCCTCCTCCTCCTCTTCCTTGTCCTCCTCTTCCTCCTCCTCCTCTTCCTCCTCATCCTCCTCTTCCTCCTTCTCATCCTCTTCCTCTTCTTCCTCTTCTTCTTCCTCCTCCTCCTCTTCTTCTTCCTCATCTTCCTCTTCTTCCTCTTCTTCCTCTTCTTCCTCCTCTTCTTCCTCCTCTTCCTCTTCTTCCTCCTTCTCCTCTTCTTCCTCTTCTTCCTCCCCTTCTTCCTCCTCCTCTTCCTCTTCCCCCTCTTCCTCCTCCTCCCTTTCTTTTCTCTCTCTGTCTCTGTCTCTCTGTCTACATGTCTCTGTCTGTCTCTGTTTCTCTCTCTCTCTCACACACACACACACACACACACACACACACACACACACACACACCACAAGCATCTTTTATCATTTCCCCATTTACCTCCCACTCTACCAAGCTCTAGTTTGCTTCTAGTATCAAAGGGTGGATGACTGGAGATTTATCAAAGATGGCTGCAGTCACCATTTTCAAAGCACCTTTGCCACAGCTCCCATTAAGCACCAGCTGTGGGGGGCTGGAGAGCTGACTCCACGGTTAAGAGCTCTTACTGCTCTTCCAGAGAACCTAGGTTTCCCAGCACTTACCTGGGAGCTCACAACCATCTGTACCTTCAGTTCCAGGGGATGTAATGCCTTCTTCTGGCCCTCATGATCACTGCACACATGTAACACATACATACACACAGGTCAAACACATATATACATAAAATAAAATAGAATACATCTTTAAAAAAAATCTAGAGTCAAATACTCCCTTCTTTTAGTAATGGCAGGCTCAGCAGCTCACTTTATGTTGGGAAGCTTCCTCATTTGTTCTCTTGGGCTTCTGAACTACCTTGCCAAGAAACCCAGTGGAAGACCACATAGAGGGAGACGGGTTAGAGGTCAAAGGTCATAAGGAGAAAATAGCCTCAGCAATTCAGCAACCATAGCTGAGTGGCCAGAAGATGAGAAAACTCACCCTATACTATACCATGGCAACAGAGATGGGAGCTGTATTTCCTCAACCAGGAAATCAAAGGCAGGCAAAGCCATAGCTCATTAAAGCCATTGAATTATGGATAGTCTGTTATAAAGCTATGAAAACAAGATTGTCTTAGTCAGGGTTTCCACTGCTATGAAGAGACACGATGACTAAGGCAACTCTTATTGAAGGACATTTCACTGGGGCTGGCTTATAGTTTCAGAGGTTCAGTCCATTATCACTATGGCAGGAAGCATGGCAGTGTCTAGGCAGACATGATGCTGAAGAAGAAGCCAAGAGTTCTGCATCTTGATCTGAAGGCAGCCAGGAGAAGACTGGCTCTTCTGCACTTGGCCAAACTTGAACACAGGACCTTAAAGCCCATCCCAAAGTGACTCACTTCCTCCAACAAGGCCATACCTCCTAATAGTGTTATTTCCCGTAGGCCCGGTGTATTCAACCACCACAAAGATGGACACCCTACCTCTATAGAGACTCCCAGTCCCACTGCAATGATTATTGAAAGGTCTTGTCTCCTGGTTCCTTTCTTTATCAGTCCTTTCTGTAGTAAGAACACACTTGAGAGCGGCAATTGTCTAGTGGGAGACGGGGAGTGGTATAGTTTATTTGGGTGGGAAACAGTATGGCAGAGGAGACTCCATGGCAGTGGGGTTACTGACAACTGTGTGAAGCAGAAAACAAAGAGATGAATGCTGGTGTTTGGATGGTTTTCTCCCTTTCTCCTTTATTCCTCCATCCAAGATCCTAGTTAATAGGATGATGCTTCCAGCATTAAGGCTGCATCTTTCCTCCTTCATTAACCCTCCATGGAAACACTTTTTTTTAACTGTCTTTCTTTTTTTTTTTTATTGGATATTTTACTTACATTTCAGATGCCATCCCCTTTCCCCATTTCCCCTCCCTAGAAAACCTCTATCCCATGCCCCCTTCTCCTTTTTGCTTTTATACAATTTTTCTAAATGTTAATCAAAGGCTTTATAAGTTTGGTAATGCTCAATATCAGTCAGAAGTGTGACCCAATACCCAACCTAGATATATCAACTATCTTTGACTGGTGGAGACACACGAACATCCGCTTCCATGTTTCTCTCTCTCTCTCTCTCTCTCTCTCTCTCTCTCTCTCTCTCTCTCTCATCACCTAGCTCCTCCTCTCCTTCTCTCCTTACTCCTCCTCTTCCTCTCCGTACTCCTCCCACCTTAGCTCCTCCTACATATTACCCTTCCTGTTAAAAATCAAACTTTTCTCTTAAAACACAATTAGAGCATAACTATACCAATTTGTGTCAGTAAGGTACAAGACCTAATACCCAGTCCATCATTTTGTTGACTAACCAGAACCTCTGTCATCTCTCCTAACTAAAAGACTTAGTTTTGAACCTGGCTTTTTTCTTGGCTTTAGAATGAATGTCAGCTGAAAACCATCCTCTCAAATCTTGTCTCTCAAAGTAAATAGCCAGTGTGGCTATGAGATTATAGGTTTTCAACCCCATCAGAAATCCAGAATGACTGAGTTAATTGAAATTATGGGAAGCACAAAACATAGCTTTTAAAACTTAGTCGTGGAAACACTCTTATAGACCCACCAGGAGGTGTGCTTCAATCTCCTGATTATAAGTCTAGTCAAGTCAACATTGAAGAGTAAATGTCCTACCATGTATGTGCTCCTCTGCAAGAGCAGCCAACACTCTTAACTGCTGAGTCATCTCTGCATCCCATCCTGTGTACTTATTATCATTTAAAGATAGTGACCCTTAGATGATCAGCAAAGAAAAAAAAATCACACTCTGGAAACTGCCTGATGCACATGGAAAAACCATCCACTTTCTCTGTGTCTGTGGTGGTTCGAATATGCTTGGCCCAGGGAGTGGCACTATTAGGAGGTGTGGCCTTGTTGTAGTAGGTGTGGTCTTGTTGGAGGAAGTGCATCACTGTAGGGTGGGCTTTAAGACCCTCCTCCTAGCCATGTCGGAGTCAGTCTTCTGGCTGCCTTTGGAACAAGAGGTAGAACATTCAGCTCCTCCAGTGCAACGCCCGCCATGCTTCTCACCATAATGATGATAGACTGAACCTCTGAACATTTAGCAAGCCCCAATTAAATGTTGCCCTTTATAAGAGTTGCTGTGGTCATGGTGTCTCTTCACACCAATGAAACCCTAAGATAGTGTCTTTCTTTGCATCTTCAAGGCATTGCTAGATACAACACTTGCTAAATCATACTCGGAAATGAGGGTTTGTTTGCATTCATATCACATTTTATCAATGTCTTAGTCACCTTTCGATTGCTGTGCTAAGACACGGTGACCAAGAACTCATAGAAGAAACAAATTTATTGAAGGGTGACGGTTTCTAGAATCTACCAACCATCATGGCAGCAGGAAGACAGGCATGGCACTGGAGCAGTAGCTGAGAGCTTACATCTGATCCATAGACAGACAGGCAGGGGAGAGCTAACTGGGAAGGGGCTTTTGAGAACAAGGTCACACCTCCTAATCTTTCCCAAACAGTTCCACTAACTGGAACTAAGTATTCAAACATATTATCCCATAAGGGCCATTCTCACTCAAACTACCACAATTACACATATATTTTTTAAAAATTTGTATGTGTGTGCCAGGGTATGCACATACCAAAGAACATACATGGAGGGTTGTAAAAGACCTGAGCTAACTGTAAAGGACCACTCTGGCCCACGTTTGGGGGCCAAACTATAGCGGCCTGCTCTGTTCCGCAGGTCCGGGTTTAGCAAGAGAGAGAGAGAGTGGGGGAAAGAAGGGGAAGAGATGCGAAGAATAGAGAC
Organism: Rhabdomys pumilio; assembly: GCA_030674055.1. Lineage (NCBI taxonomy): Eukaryota > Metazoa > Chordata > Mammalia > Rodentia > Muridae > Rhabdomys > Rhabdomys pumilio. The sequence goes on from JANHMN010000023.1 coordinate 25,097,627, forward strand.
AAGCCAGAGGATCTGTAGTAAAGTCTTCTTTACTGTCTCCACCATACACACACCACTACACCTACTACTACTACACCCCCATTCACACACACACACACACACACACACACACACACACACACACACACACTACAACAAGGAAATCCTGGGTATTTATAGGCTTTTGCCACATGCCTTGCAGGTGTGGATATGATGTAAGCCTTACAGGCGTGGACAGCACGTGCACCAAATACCTTGTAGGCGTGGATACCATGTGCTCCTTGCAGCTGGGGGCACTAAACAGCAAAACAAGCTATGTGGGATATCAGAGTGTGCTTCAGCTGTTGTAGGCTATTGAAAAGCAAGTTTCATGCAGGGTATATGGCTCAAGATGACTGCAAAGCTGATAGCTGCTTTCTAGCTGCTTTCTGCTTAAAGTCGGCTCCCAACAGAGGGCAGAGCGTAACTTGGAAGAGTCAGTTACCATCCTTTGCCATTCATGACCCAGGAATCGAAGTGAGGTCATCAGGCTTGACAGCAAGTGCCTTTACCCGATGAGCCATCTCACAGGCTCTAGATTATTGCATTTTGAACTGATCTTAATTTTTTGTCTGATGACTGTCCACCCATAGAGAAGGTACAAGCTCCACTCCACAAGGCGCCTTCTTTAAGTCTGTTCCATTCACTCACAAATCCTCAGCCCACAGAGACTGTTTAGGAGGTGTTGATAAAGTTTTATTGGCAGAAGGAATGAATGAAATTTCTGACTTCTTGGAAGATGCTACCTCACCCCAAGTCAGCAGTAACTGGGATCATCCACACACCTCTAAGATTTTTCTCTTCCCTGAATCAATATCATCCGTACAGATGCGAAGTAAAATGCTTGATAGTTTATTCTACGTCACAATAATTTGTTGATGCTGTATTTATTTTCCGAAAAGCAACGAGAGGTCTCCTGAAAAAATGGGGAGCCTTGAATGGCTGGGATTCACAAGGGAAAACTAAATGTTTATTAATCAAAATGTACAGTTCTCTCTGTTGCTGAGGTGGCCGGTGAAGAGGCACAGAAATTCAAAATGAAGAAGAAGATTGACTTTTCCAGAAACCAGAAACTCAAGCGTGCCATGAGATTTGAGGTAGATTTTGAGTTTAAATGACTATTTATTTTCTTCTCTTATAAGGCAAAAACAACAACAACAACAACAACAACAACAACAACCAGTATTTCTTCATTTATCACCCATTATTTTATCTTATTTTCCTATGGTGGCCAAGGAAAGAAAATTTCAAGTTTAATAGAATATATAAGTATTATATAAGATATATAAATAATCATATATAAATATATAAGTGTAAATATAATATTTCTGTATTTTCCTTCAGGAGAACAATACTGTAGAAGTCATCATTACATTATTTTTCCCCAAAACATGACGAACTTTGCACACTCCTGGCATCATCCTTTCAATGTCCTAACCACTGAGCCACCTTCCCATCTGGTTCAGTTTTCCATAAAAAGCTTATTTAACAGCACTGTGAATCCTCATGCACCCAAACAAAAACAAGAGAAGAAAAAAAGAGAGAGAGAAAAAAAACAAGAGAAGGAGAAAAGAGAAAAAAAAAAAAAAAACGGAGAAGGCTCCCAGCTGCATTGAGGTTTGAAGGACAGAAATTTGTGTTTTTCCAGCACGTGTACTTGTTTTGAAAAGGAAAGGAAGGGAAGAATTAATTACAGCACAAAATGTGTATAGTTCTTAAACTCCAGATATTTTTCTCACTTCTCAGGGGCTATTTACCTTACTGTTTGAGACAGGAGTTCTTCATGGGGATCTGGAACTTAAAGACCCACTCACTGGTTCAGCTAGGCTGGGTGGCCAGGGAGGCTTGGGAATCTCCTGGTCCCCCAGTGCTGGGATTTCAAGCCTCTGCTTGACTTTTTTACATGGGTTCTGAGGATAGACCTTGCTTCTTAATGCTTGTAACACAATCACTTTATGAACTGGGTCCCCTCCCCAGTCTTCATTTCTGCTTCTGGACATCAAATCCACACACTTCCACTCCTGGCAGACAATTTCTGTGGGTAAATGTTTAGTCCTTACCTTAGAAAGCCTCTTCCTTATTCACTTTCATGCCTTTGAAGCCACATAGCCACAAACCATAAGACTCATTACTGCTCCAGAGACAGTGGGATGGTCTGGGACATTATCATTCTCCATGCTTGTGGGTGATGGCCCAGGATGCACGCAGCAAGACCTTAAGGAGATTTTGCCTTTCTGCAATACACACTGGAAAACCATCATTCCTTGCTGCATAATGGAACTCGGACACCATCAGACAAAGAACACAGTTTCATCCTGGCCTTCATCCAAATGGAGAAGCCATCCTGCACGGTTCACACAGACCCAAAGCAGATGAATGGACGCTACCCCATCGGCTTGTTCTCAGCGGATTAAACACAATTAACTTAATGAGACTCAGGACTTAAGCACTCTAACACTAAAGGGGGAAGTGTCGGCTGACATGTCTAAAGGGGGCAGAAGGTACCTCAGGTGAGGAGTACAGGAACCTGTGTCGCATGTGGCATGGTACAGAGTCCAAAGAGCCATTGCTGGCTCCACACCCTTGCAGTAGAAAAATAGGCTTAACTTTCAGATCATCTGCCTTATAAGAGAAAACCAGATTCTTAAATAGAATGTCTTAGTTAATATAGTACTGCATGGGCCAATGATACATTTTTATAGTCCAAACAGACTCTAGGCTGGTACTTGCAAGTGTTTTCATGATTGATGAATAAGGGAGAAAAAGGATCTAATGGATATTTTGGGTTAGTGTCTGTGATGCATGACAGAAATAGGTGTACTTTTCCTTCCCAAGCAATGTGACCCTGAAGCTCCGCCCACTAAGGGGCGGGCTTTTACCCCACCCACAGAACATGGATGACTTTCTGTATTGACCACTATAGACCTGGTCACACTCTTAAATAACCTCAAAGTGAGCCCAGGATAGTTCCCTGGGTTATGTGGACATTTATGCCTACAGACTTAAACTGAATGTTTATCAGTCCCCAACAGCGTATGTCCAGCTGAGAGGTAACTGATCTCAGTAAGAGGGGCTAGCTTGGCCTGTCAGAAGAATTGCCCACCTAAGGCTTAGCACAGACGCTGACCCATAGCATTGGAATAAATAGTAACAGTTAGTCCAAGCTACATATAATCAGGGTGGGTTGTTCTGCATAAAGTAAATGAACCATTAAAGCTCTTAGCTACAATTGCTACCACAAACTCAATATTCCTCCTCTGTAACCGGATAGGAAGATTTCCAAGGACTGATACCATCCAGTGAAACATTAGTGTAGAGTAAGTCTTCGATGGATTACTGTCACCTAATGCCTTCAGTGTGTCTTTTCAAACAGTTCTTCAAGGGCTGCATGGGGATAGCTTAGCTGATAAAGTCCTCCACATTTAAACGGTATGGTTCTAGTATGATCCCCAGAATCATAACACTTAAGGATACAGAAAGAGCTTGATCTCTGTCCTATACAGAAACAAACACACACACACACACACACAGAGAGAGAGAGAGACAGAGAGAGAGAGAAACAGAGACAGAGAGAGAGACAGAGAGAGACAGAGACAGAGACAGAGACAGAGACAGAGACAGAGACAGACAGACAGACACACAATCAGTGATACCTATAATATAAGGCTTCATTTTGCCAACTCTAACATTTGGCAGGCTCCGTATCTCAGAAACTGGAAGGAAGCAAATTAGGCAAAGCCCCCTAACCGAGTGAATGTGTTGGACCTGACTCTTACTTGGGGATTGTCAAGAACTTGGCGAGCTCATTTGGTAACTTTGAAATTGCCATTTGTGGGCACTGATACCAGAGAAACTTTCAAATAATACAAACAAAGGCTGCCTCTTTCCCTGGCTGGAGGCTGGTTGTATTTATAATTCTTGGCATGCAAGTTTTAGGCACCAGCAAAGCCATGAGGCACAATCCCCTCTGCACGAAAGATTTTCTTTTTTATTGGTGCTACCAAAGCCCATTGAGGGAATGAATTCCATCTTGATTAGTGTGTGAAGTCTTGGCAGGAGAGATCGTTCCCTCTTCATTACTTTTGTTATCTGAGAATTGTATCTATCATCTGTCTCTCAATCATCTATCTATGCTGAAACATGATCACATACATCCCCATTTTCCATTCCCCCTGCATCTCCCATCATATTCCCCCAAAATCTCCCCCTCCCAACTTCATGCTTTTATTTGAAACTCACTAAGTCCAATTAGTGCTGTGTATATGTGTGTGGGTATATATTTACGCCATTAAAAAAGAATGTCCCTCTCCCAGCATCCGTCAACTGCCAATAGCTCCTCATCAATGGACAGGGATTGGGGCGCTCTTCCCTCATCCATTCAGGGATCGTTGACTGGTCTGATGTGGTACAGGTCTTGAGCAGGTAACCATGGCAGCTGTGAGTTCAGGGGAACAGCAGCCATGTCCATAAGACAGCTTTCCATAGCTCTCCCATGATCGAGTTCTTACACGTTATCTATCTCCTCTTCTGTGATGTTCCCTGAGCCTTGCCAAGGGCTAGGTTGTTGATAAAGTCATCTTATTTAGGGCTAAGCACTCAAATGACAAGGGGGAATCTTAAGGGACTCTCTTAGGGTTACTCTTGGTGTGATGAAACAGTTTGACTAAAAGCAAGTTGGGGAGAGAAGTATCTATTGGGCTTACACTTCCACACCACAGTCCATCATTGAAAGAAGCCAGGAGAGGACCTTAAACAGGGCAGGGACCTGGAGGCAGGAGTTAGTGCAGAGGTCGTAGAGGGGTGCTTCCTACTGGCTTGTTCCTCATGACTTGGTTAGTCTGCTTTCTTATAAGGCGTAGGACTACCAGCTTAGGGATGACACCGCCCACCAATCACACCAATCACTAATTAAGAAAATGTCCTAGAGGGTTGTCTATAGCCTGATCTTATGAAGGCATTTGCGTGCTTGCTCTCTCTCTCTCTCTCTCTCTCTCTCTCTCTCTCTCTCTCTCTCTCCTCTAGCTTGTATCAAGTTAGCATAAAACTAGCCAGCACAGGAACCAAGTCATCTACTACTTCCTCCATCCCTCTATCCCTAGGACAGCCTAGCTGGTTCAAGACCGAATGCTTCTTCCTGAGAGAATTCCACTCAACCACTAAACACTGGGTTGGGAGGAACTGTGGGGGTCACTGCTCCCTTCACGGCTGCTCTCAAGCCCTAGCTTTGAAGAGATTTCCCAAGAAGACCCTGCACCTCTCATTCATACCCTGCCCAGCATCTTTTCCTTGATTTCTTTCTTTTTTTTTTTTCCTGAGGTCACTACTCAGTTTAACTCACTCACGGTCGACAACCACAAGAGACAGGTGTCAGCATCAGATTTGAAGAGTTCTCCCAGGGTCTTAGTCCCCTAGACTTAGGGATCTCACAGGGTCTGTGTCCATTTACATAGGCAGCTAGGGTCTCATGGACTAGAAAAAAACATGTTGCAATCAGCCACCCAGAGGGACTGTAGAAAGCTTTATCTGTACTCTTAGTTTTTAAAGGGCCAGAGCAAAGGGCATCACTTCTTGAGTAAGTACTGAATGTAGCTCAGAGTACCCATAAACGGTGATTCCCCTGAACCAGGCACCAGGCCCAGGAGTGTGGGAGATCAACCAAACCAGTCAGAGCCAAAGCCAACAATGAGTTCAGAAGTTGGCGGAACTCATCCTCCTCCAGGGTGCTAATTCACATTGTTTTTCTTTGTGGAGTCACGTTAGCAGACATTTGATTATGTCAATGGGATGAAGAGATTTAGACAATTTGGAGGGAAACAGCAGAATGGCCACCTGGTCATCTGGTATGCCTGGTATATTGGAATACATGGTTCTTAGCTGCATGATTAGCTGGTGCTGGCTCATATTGTAAAGGCTTATATTGTAAAGGAGACCCATCATGTCTGTAATATCCTTACACCATATCTGGATGGTCTCCCTACATCACTCCCAGCCTGGTCCATATCTTCTTGGTTCTGGGACTTAAGCTGAGCAGGTAAGAGTAACATGGGAAAGCCACAGAAAGTTGTTGTCACAGCACTGAGGAATCCGACTGCTCTGTCACTGCTAGTGATTTAGGCAAAATTATATCCTCGGCCTGTTGAAAACGGGTGGCCTCGTTAACATGTCTGAGAAGGCAAATTGCTTTGAGCAAAGACGGTGTCATCCTCTGGACCCAAGTCCCACCATCCACACAGCCTTTGGTTTCTTACCTCTCAGTGTAAGGGGAATAAGCAAAGGCCCACAGAAAGCGCAGTTATTACTATGAAGTCCCCAGTGACTGGGAAGGTGACAGATTAATCATCTCACACTCATTAGGTCTCTGTGATTGTCACTCTGTGGTGCTTTGTGGCCCCTCCTTTGATGTTCTGTAAATGGGCTTGGCTGCTTTTTGAAGACAGAACATTCTAGAAGCCAGCGGAAAATTCCCAGGAGGGAGGGGGCTTTTTATAATCACCATTATGACTCCATTATGGAACATTTTTTTTCTTCTTATTCCATATGGAGTTCAGAGTGAGTGCCAGAGTGCTTAGAGAGGTTTTTCCCTGGAGGCTTTGTAAACATAGACACTGGGGCAAGCCTTCCATTAACTAACGGCCAAGTAAAACCTGCCAGCGAGTGCACGGGTAGAGCAGGGATCCAGAGGAGGAAACGGTCTCTTTGGATGGTCTAGACTGCTTCTCAAGGGTCCTGGTCCCTATGCTGGCCACAGCGTCATCCCTCCTCAATCTCACACCCTCTCAGGGAAAATTTTGTCTATTGTTTGTTGAAAAAACAGAAAATATAGATGAGCAGACACCTCTAGGAGGTGACCCAAGGGGGAAGAAAAGAGGCCACTTGAACCTTCAGAATCACATTCTTTCCTTTTAATCCATTTGTTCAATTCTGTTTGAATGTGCACACTGCCAAACTGGTTAAGTTAGATGCCAAAGTGGTAGCAATCTGGAGGGAGGAAAAAAGTTGTAGGTATGTTTTTTTTTTTAATGTAATATTTTCCGTAAGTTTATACAAGGGGAAAAAAAAACCCATAAAACAGCCAACACTTCCTTAGCAACAGCCCTGCTTCCTGTTTCCTAGAGACAGATCAAGGATAGAGCGCAATACAGCTAAGCCTGGATCTCAAAACTCCCTGTGAGGGTTTTCCAGAGGCAGGCCATTTCTAATTACTGTTAATTGTGGTCTCATTGTTCTGGGGGCTGAGATGGGCCTACAGATGTTACGTCCCCAATTCTCCTTCAGATGGTGTTTAAAGTGGCTTCAATTGACCTTAAGGGAAGGAAACCCCCATAGCATGGATTTAAGTCCCTGTGATTTCCAAACATCTTCCCCTTTCCCTTCCCCCATCTCTAACATATAGTCCTAAGGCATTCTCAACAGTTCCTACGGGTGCCTCATCCAGACTTAACATTGGGGTCTACTTTGTATGTGTTCTATGGGTGGTGGATAAAGGGAAAACTATATCTATATATGTATGTACATATGTATGTATGTATTTATGTATATATGTACCTATCTATCGATCTAGTGTGTGTGTGTGTGTGTGTGTGTGTGTGTGTGTGTGTGTGTGCACGCACACACAGGCATAGGTATTTTCTGAGCTGTGGAGCCATTTGCAAGGAGGAAGCAGACACCAAGATGCTTCACTCTTAGAATTCCACGCATATATTCTTGGGAACAAGAAACTCCAATCCCTAAAAACAAGAGGAGCTCTAAGATACTTCACTAATATTAACCATACCATAACACAGCACCAAGCATGGTTCTGTACTTAAAAAGCCAGGACCTGGGAGACTGAGGCAGGAAGATTGCTGGGAGCTTAAGGCCAGCCTGGGTTGCATAGTTCCAAAATAGCTTGAGTAAAACCTTGTCTCAAACAATATCTCTCTGTGTGTGTTTATGTGTGTGAGAGAGAGAAAAAAGGGAGGGAGGGATGGAGGGAGGGAGGGAGGGAGAGAGAGAGAGAGAGAGAGAGAGAGAGAGAGAGAGAGAGAGAGAGAGAGATAGATCTCAGTTTCCTGGGATGAGGGGAGATGGATAGGAATTAAACGGTCAATGGTTGTAGCATCTCCCTGTGAATGGAGATAGAGCTGAGCTGTCTGCACAGTATGACAGTGGAGCAAACGCAATGCTAAAGGGTTAATTCTGTGTGGTTTCCTCCTTAGTACAGACAGACTTGTTTCCAGACTCTCAGGTCATATTTCTTGATGGTCTTCTCCTCCTCCAGACAGCCCCCTCCCCTGCCACAAGCCTTCCATTTGATTTATTTTCCAGAGCACTCATGGTGTTGAAGGGTCCAGATCCGTTTTCCTTGGAGAATAAACCCCACTGAGAAGTTGTGCAAGGTTAAGTTGAAACGTGACACTTTTTGAAAGGACACATCCTAGTTAGTAGTTAGCATAACTGTCAACTTGACACAGCCTAGAACTCACCTGGAAAATGTCTCAAGAGAATAACTTTCTATCGGATTGATTTGTGGGTGTGACTGTAGGAGGTTATCTTGACTGTTAATTGATATGGAAGGGTCTAGTACACTTTGGGCGGCACCATCCCTAGGCAGCTGATGCTGAGCCATTAAGAAAGCATGACCCTATGCATGAACCAGCAAGTAGCATCCTCCATGGATCCTGCCTTCAGATTCCTGCCTGAGTTCCTGTCTTGACTTTATTCAATGACGGATTGTGACCAAGAAGCATAAGCTAAAACAAACCTTTCATCCCTAAGTTGCTTTCGGTCAGAGTGTATTATCACTGCAAAGGAATAATAAAAAAAAAAGAACAGAACAGAAGCCAGGAGAAGGGAAAATAAACCAGAAATCAACAAGAATTCCACCTATGGAGGGAAGAGGCAAGTTGCAATGGGTCAAAGGTGACAGAGGTCATTGATACTTCAGGTTCTATTTCCATATAAGTAGACTGAGGCTTGTGGGGGCTCAAACTTCCCTACAACTAAAAGGCTGAACCAGGATGAGCCTTGCTGGCCAGCCTCCACTGTGGTCCCATTTGGGTGGCATCAAGGAGAAGGCAAGATCACAGGTCATATGAGTGAAGCCTCAAACGCCAGTTGCTAGGAATAGTCCCAGTACATTTATCTACAGCTTCTCATTTAAAGCCACCAGAACATGCCACAAAGCAAAGGGTTTCTCTGCCTGTGGGAGAGGCCTACAGTGACACTGGGCATCTTGGTTGGCCTCTTCCTTTCCCTTCTGAGGGAGGAGCCGCATCCCTGTTGCTGGAAGCATTCATGTCATCCCGGCAGCTCCAGCCTAGGAAGCAACTAGCTCTCTCTGCAGAGATACCACGGTCCCATTCTGAATCGCCATCTGGCCGGATACAGGGCTGGAAGAGGAGTAAATGTCCCTAGACAGGCTGAGTATCATCCAAGGTGACACACAAGCTGGCTCAGGTGGCTGAAGAGGAAACTGTTCGCAGCAGCAGTGTAAACAGCTAGTCTGAGGAGGGAAACACACCTGTTTGGGTGCAAGTGTGCATTGCTTTGTGGAATCCTCAGGCCCTGCTACACATATGCCCTCCAGGGGGCGCTGTTGCACATTTGCAACCCCCGTGCTTAAGTTGTTGGTGGAAGCTGAAGAGTCATGCTCTTCAAAGGCAATGGGCACGGTCTGGGGCATAGAAGACTTCTCAGGCAGACAGTAGCAAGTCTCCTCTCCGCTGATCACAATGACAGTTTTCTTTTTTTAGTTGCCTCTATATCTTTTTGTCCTGCACAAGAGGTGCTAGGAACTGCAGAGACTCAAGGCCCCTTTCATCCTGGCATCCATCTCTCCACACTGCCCTTTTCTGTCATGTTGGGAGCAAGGGAACTCTGAAGCCTTCTTGCTCCAGAGACAGAGACAAGCACTTATTTTCTTCCTGAGTTCTCAAAGGTCTCAAGGTTCCTCCCAGAGGTGAGGCTACCTGGTAGGGTCCTGATGATGCTTCTTGCTGCCAAGTTTGATTTGACTCATTTTATGTCCAGTTTAGCAAAACCTTAATAAAGAACAAGCCCAAATATCTTGCTTAATTTAAAAATTAAAGATGTAGCTGGGCGGTGGTGGCACACGCCTTTAATCCCAGCACTTGGGAGGCAGAGGCAGGCGGATTTCTGAGTTCGAGGCCAGCCTGGTCTACAGAGTTAGTTCCAGGACAGCCAGGACTACACAGAGAAACCCTGTCTCAAAAAAACTAAAAACTAAATAAATAAATAAATAAATATTTAAAAAAATAAAAAAATAAAAAATAAAAAAATAAAAAATAAAAAAATAAAAATTAAAGATGCTTAGCCTGGAGAAACAACTTAGTGGTTAAGAGCATTGGCTGTTCTTGCAGAGGACCCAGGTTTGAGTCCCAGCACCCTTGGTGACTCCAAGTCCAGGGGATGTGAATGCCCTCTTCTGGCCTCTAAGGGCACTGCACGCACACACAGTGTACAAACAGATATAGGCAAACACTCGCAAACATAAAAATCTTTTTAACTAAAGATGCTAAGCAAACAATTAAATTAAACATTTTTCTTTGAGCAAAATGAAGAGTCATGACCAGATAGAAAGTGTGCGGGACCACTTACATGAACAATGCAAGCAGGGAAGATTTTAGAAGACACCGTGAAAAGTATGGTAAAGAACACATTCATTTGCTATAGCTACGTAATTTTGTCTGACTTAGACTAAGGAGAAAGTCACTCCCGTCTCCCAATCTTAAGAAGAACCACAATATGGTAATAACTACCGTACAATAACTACAATACGGTTATTACTACAGTGGGTGACAATAACATACCCATTATGAGGGGAGCCATTAAAGAGTTAAGTCCCAACAGTAGGTTTGTTGTTGGGAGGAGATGGGAAGAAATATTCTCCTCAATTCTTCAGGGATTCAAACCATGTGCAGAGTAAGGAGGAGCCAGGCTGCTTCCCTCCCTCAGCACCGCGCATCCAACAGCTCTGCTGAGCCAAAAAACGTGACCTCCCACGGTCCCATTTTTAACTCAGTCATCATGTGTGACTCATTTCCCCAATGTGCATTTCGGGATGACGTAATTGTCATCTGGACTCCATCTTTAAGTCATTCATCTGAGAGACTCTGACACAGATCCATGGGCTCGAAGATCAGTAACGTGACCGAGACTTGTTCCAGGAAGTGTTCATTAACAGATAATAAAGGGACCCGAGAGTGGACAGCAAGGACAGCTTCCATCTGAGTGATCCAGAGAATCATTTGGTTTTGTTTTGTATTCTAAAGCAGAGATGGTAAGAGGGACTCATTACAAAGTTTTAGGCTAACTAGACGAGGCCCCTGGTCTTTAGTAAACAGGAAAACTGGCCTCTATGTCAATGGCTCCTGGCGACATTATACTCAGGCAACATGTGGGAAACAGAGCCCTAGCCTCATCGAGAAGGGATGCTCTGTCCTTATCAGGAAGTGCTTAAAAGATGCACAGGGCACAGTGATGAGCCTCTGTGACATGCACGGGCTCTGGAGTCTGAGAAGCAACTGTGTATAACTCTCACCTTGGTGGTTACGGGCATCTCTGTTGAGCTGTTTTATTCTCAATAGAGAAGCAGGCTACCTTGTACACTGTTATGTATCTAATACCATCCCCCTAGCTTCTACTTACCAGTAACAACTTCTCCTACTCTCCGGCCAACAGCTAAAAACATCCACATATATTATCAAGAATCTCTGGGGAAGTGGGGTAAAACCAATCTTTGGCTGATCTCAATGAAAGCAAGGACAACTGTCTTCCCTAAGCATGCTGGTCTTGCCTTAGAGATGGTAGTCCTCCAGTCAGGTACCCCCAGCTATACTCTGTTCTCAATCAGAAAGAGGCCCAGTGTACCTTTGTGGGGCTGCAAGAAAACGTATGTGTGTGAAAAGTATTAGTAACATAAAAAATAGTTAATATGTATTAAAAGTGTCCTCGGTGCCTAATGTAATAAAACTCCATCTGATTGAAGTCTCCAGATACCACTGGACATGGGGACTGTGATTATCCACATTCAGGAATCGAGGCTCAGAGGGGCTAAGGAGCCAGTCCTGGTCACACAGCTGGGAAACTGCGGTGCTGGCTTCGAACCTCAGGGCCTATCTCTGAGATTATCATCTCTTCTGTGAGGCTGTAGCCAGAGTGCTATCTACTTCTAGTTCCTGCCCCTCTCACGAGACGCCCTCCTCTTCCTCCTAGCACCTCCATTTCATTTCTTTCCCAGATGACCCCATATGCACACGTCCTTCACATGCTTTGGTGAGATTTATTCACCTCTTCCAGCTTTAAGAATTGCCTGGTGGGTAAACACACTTGCATTCGCTGGCCACTATAAATAGATTAGAGCTGGCTGTGTGGCCCAAACAAAGTCAAAGCAACTCAATTACAGGCCATTTACTGGACTCATTATAAGAGAAACATCTACTTTAGACTCTACGAAGGGCAAGAGGCAGGAGCCACTGGGGCTCCCCGAGCAGAAAACGAGAGAGGTAATGACAATTTGTACCAAAGGGATGTCATTCAAGCCCAGACACTTCTGGATGCAAATCCCCTCACCAGTTCAATTGTAACTGAGATATGTGTGATGGACACATGCCTCCCCTCTCAGTGGCCCCATATTACCATCTGTAGGGTTGTCTGTTGAAAGGACTGAGTTATTTTCCAAGTGCCATGGAGACACAACTGTTCAGGAGCCTACAAGGACCACCCAAGCCACCGCGTCCAAAAGCACTTGGAGCTTTGATGCTTGGGACCCATAGGTTCCATCCTGGCTGTACTCGGCAAGACTAGCATAAAAGAGCTCACATTCTTTTGTCTGCAGCCAGTTCTGTTTTCAAAGACCCCTCTGGGAAACTCGAGAGAAGAGAAGCCAGCTAACAGATTGTCCTGTCACAGCAATGTGGCGGTGGGTGCAGGAAGCTTAAGGAAGGTGAGTTGTGGCCCCTGCCTTCCGCACATCACCGTTGTGAATGCTTCTATCAGGGTGGGGGCATCCTGGCCTCCCAGCTAAGTGTCCTCCAGGGAGAAAACAGAGGAAGAAAACTCTTTCTATAAGATAGATATAGCGACCATGGAGAGAGAAGGCAAGAGAGACAGGAATCCCAGCTCTGGGAGAAGGAAGGTGGATGAGACCTGGAGAGCTGAGGGCTGCAGCTGTCTCCCTTGTCCCTGTCTGTTGAATACTTTTCTTCTGTTTACTTCCATGTCCCCAGAACTCAGGACCTGCCTTTCTAGACAGAGTTCCCCGTGCCTCTTGAGGTAGATTCCAACCTACCTGGCCAGAGGAGACTCTGAGGCACACACTCAACTTCTCTAAGAACTCAGGAAGCACAGGCTGGAATGGCAGCCTGTATCAGCATGAAACTCTGTAAATGTTCTTTCCCCCTCTGGCCAAGAGTTGGACTTGGCTAATGATTCTTGGGAGGGCAAACAAGACACATAGTTCATCTACCTAAAATTCAGGATTCCCGGAAAACTGACATCAGACCAACAGAGTAGCTAATGCACTAACACCTGAAAATTCCAAGAACATTGCCCTGGGCACAGTGGCACACATTGGTCGTTCCAGCACTGCTAAGGCTGAGGCAGAAAGATTGTAAGTCTGAAACCAGTCTATGCTACATGGTGTGTTCAAAGCCAGCTTCAGCAGCACTGTGAGGCCCAGAGTCCATGAATAGAAAGCAGATTTGGGAAGATGCTTCAGCTGGGAACATGCTGTGTATACAAGCAGGAGGCCCTGAGTTCAAATCAAGTGCTCATGTAAAATGTAAAAGACTGGGCTACATGACTGGGTTCCTAGCACTGGGGACGTAGAAATGAGTGGATTCCTGGAGGTCACTGGTGGGCCAGCCTAGCCTGTGGGGTGAGTTGTGAGATAGTGAGAGACCCTGCCTCATTAAAAAAAAATCCCAGAACAAAAATAAATAAATAAATATGTAAATAAATAAACAAACAAACAAACAAATAAAACCTACTGAAACCAACAAAAAATCTAACAGGTAGATGGAACTCCTAAAAAGAAAAACCTGGGGTTGCCCTCTGTCTCCACACTCATGTGTATACAGGCATCTCATACATAAGAACACACATATGCACAAACATACACTAGACATACATACATACTTATGGATGCTGCCCACTCACAATGCACACACACACAGACACACTGACAATACAAACATATTCATACACCACAACATATATGTATACATGCATACTAACATACATACACACACCTATATGAACACATACATACACATACATACTAACTTATGTATGAACACATATTCATACATGTATAATAATATAATGCATACTAACACACACATATAAATAACTATACACATACCACATATACATTATATATAATACACACAAATATGTAGACCTACATGCAACATACATTAGACACATAAATACATGCACAATAATACACACATATGCACGTACATATGTGAATACAAGCAATATACACATGCACACTAACACACAAACACATATACACATATACATACATGCATGCATACACACACACATGCGCACCGCTAACAAAGAAACCAAATGCAGAAAAGACTTGAGAAACCTCTCTGCTGGAATTACAACTTGGTCTTTCTAGCCCCTCTCCTCACTGGACATAACCAGAAAGAGACCAGATGCCACAGGCCCACTCCTTATGGGTTAAACTGTGCACCACAGTCAAAGGCATAGTTTGGGGAACTTGAGAGCCAAGATGACTTTTAAGTGGGTTAAAGAATGTGGAACAAAGGCAGCGGGTGGTGGGTCAGGAGGGCCCTCTGGTTCCTCTCTGTTCCGAGCTGGAGTCAATTTGCTGTTCAAATGTTTCCCACAACAGCAAATAGCTCTGAAAGGCTGCACCAGGGCTGGGCTGCCTGGCAACACAGATGTGTTTTGGAGGAGTTGGGGAGGGGACTGGGGCTGGAGCAGGAAACTACTTCTTTGCTTCTTCCCAAGTAGAAAAAAAAAATTGCTCCTTTTGTCTGTTCCAGGAGAATGCATTTAAAATGACAAGCCAAAGAAAATGAAAACAAGCCCTTGCCTTTGGAGGCATTTGATGGGGAGGAAAACGGACTCCGGCAGAGAACGTACCGGTAAACGCATCTCCAGAATTTTCTGATTTTTCTCTTAATATGCTGTCGATGCAAACTTGATTGTGTTTTAAGGTCTCCTCTGATAATGGGGTGTTTGAGAACAGTCCAGCCCTTCTTTGACCTCCCAGCTTTATGACCAGTTGGAAATGTTGGAAATGCAGAAACAGAAATTACAGGCTGATCCAGGTATCTGAAAAAAGGTCTTTAAGGAGTTGTGTGTTTTTTTTTTTTTTTTCTTCTTCTTCTTCAACTCCTCAAACATGAAAGAGATCAGAAGAAAAAAAAAAGATGGCTCTGTGAAATTGAATTATAACAGCATCAGGCAGTCTATGCTCAGCAATTAAGAAGAGTGGATTTGAGGGTGCCAGGTTGGATAGAGGCGAGGAAGGGAGAGACCTACTTCAAACTCTGGCACTTCCCTGTGGGGCACATGGCTGGTGCTGCCAAGGGGTGAGGTAGCACTCAAAGGAGCCAGAGAACAGTGTTAGAGGTTTAGAAACATCTTCACTGTGGTTGGGTCAATGCAACCCCATTCCTGAGCACACACCCGCCCATATGCACCCTCACAATGAGTCCCATCTGGGAACAGAGTCTTTGTTGAGTTGTTATGGGTTAGTGAACCCTGCACACAATGACAGTATCCTTTGAAGAGGAAGGAAAGAGGACCTGGGTTATAAAAAACACAAAGCCAGCGACAGGAGGCAATGTGTGATGGGCAGACATGAGCAACATGGCCACCAGCTGAGGATGAGTACCATACATCCAGGGGACACCAGGAGTTGCGAAAAGGAAGGAAGGATTTTTCTCTGGAGACTTTGGGGCATCTTGATTTCTGACCTCCAAACCTGTGAGTGAAGGAAGCTTTGCTGCTTCTAGTCACAAAATTTGGAACCCATTGTCACGACAGATACGAGGAACTCATGGTTACTTTGTGTCGGGGTGAGCATGCAAGTACACGCATGTGTAGGTAGAGGCCAAATGTTGACATCAAGGTTCTCATCCTCAGCTGGTGGCCATGTTAAAGACACACAGAAGTTTGAAGAATAAGGGGGTAGGGAGAGTTGAGATACTGAATAGGGGAACATAGAGAACACAGAATGAAATACCATAGGATAAACTGTCAGAATGGACATGCGGTTAACTCAAAGATAAGTATCAGAAAACCCCCAGACGTCTATATTGTTTCTAACCCTTCTCCTCACTTTATGATATTCTACTTTATGATAGTCCTCGTTTCTATGTTTCATCTATTTGGGGCATGCATGTATATGAATGCATCTTTCTGCATGTGCGTATGTGTGTGCACATTTCAGCAAATGTGTAGGCATATAGTGGCCCAAGGTGGATGCTGGGGACTATCTTCCATCTCTCTAACACCTTATTCATAGAAGCAGAGTTTCTCAGTCAACCTAGAGATCACAACAAGCTTCTGGTCTACTAGCCAGCTCTGCCTTGGGTTCCCCTCTCTCTGTCTTCCAAGGCTGGAATTGCAGGGCTGCCATGGCAACCTGAACTCCTGTCCTCCCGATAGCATGCCAAAGGTGTGACCCACTGAACCATAACTACCAGCCCCCCTTAACCTTTTAATATTTATTTCTTGATCTATTTATTTAATATATATTTGTATATGTGAGTTTATATGTACCACATACATGCATGAGCTCACAGAAGCCAAAAGAAGGCATTGGATCCCCTGGATCTAGAGTTATAGGCATTTATGAGCCATTATGTAGGTTCTGGGAACTGAACCTAGGTCCTCTGTAAAAGTAGTAAGTGCTCTTAACTGCCAAGCCATCTCCCTGGTCCCCTTTTATTTTTATAAGATTTCCCTCCCCTGTTTCAAATAATGAAGTTGGGGTTTTGGAATGAGACCGGATAACTCCAAGATAGAGTCTCAGACATTGCTTTTCCTCTTGGTCGCTGGGTTTCAGAACTGAGACATGTGTGCACATGTGCATGCCTGTGTGTGTGTATGTATGTGTGTGTGTTTGTGTGTATGTGGAGTCTTCTGTACTAAGAAACTTTCTGTCAAGTTTAAAGCCAGAGGACACACGATGTGCGAACAAGGCTTACCTCCTTGCATGAAGCCTGCCGTGACTCATGATTAGAAAGCCCTGAGTCAGAAAAAATGTGAACTTTAAAGAGTCTCCAAGTTCTCTACCACCTCCCGTGTTCCAAAAAAGCTGCTTTCTAGGAAGACAATCCTTCGTACCAAAGCTGGGGTGGAATGGTGATCACTACAGCTTGGGGGACAAACCTGGGAGCTGGAGAGTTCACAGCACAATGTCCCTTTGCTGCTAAAACAGAACTCAGTGAGCTTTTATAGCTTTTAAAAATCTGTCAGCAATATTCAATCTTTTTATGTGCCAGACACCGTTATGAAGGTCTCACAAATTCAGAATCATTACAGACCCGTGCCAAGTAGGTAAGATCATTGAATTTATCTTTTAAGATAAGCAGACTGAGGCTGTGAAGGGAAGCCCTGCATGCCACTCAGGCTGTATGTGTCCGGAGCAGAGGTCCTGGCTTTAGGATGAAAAATCCAGATGTCTTCTGCAATAGCCAGACCAGTGCATACTGCCTGCTACCAGACTGCCTGGGCCTTAGATCCAGGTTGCCCAGGGTGCTCAGATTCACCCAGAACAGGATAGAGGCTGCACTTACTCAGGGGGGAGAGCGATTTCACACAACTGGAGGACAGCAAAGTTGTCTCTGATATGTCACAACTCCCTTGAAGGGTTGTGGCTGCCTTCTGTCCCCATGCCCCCAAGGCAGCACTGTATTCAATTTACAAGATCTAGAAGCCTCAGGCAAAACCATGAACTCAGATTTTAGCTCAGTAACTTTTCGTGATCAGCTGGGGGAGAGAGACAGGGCAGGGGAGTGAAGCTGGACCTTCACTCTAAATTCCCGCCATCTTGGTCCCATATTGACACTTGGAGGAAGCCACAGACACGGCTCCAGAGTGAACTCCCAGAACCTGAACCTATCCATTTCAGCCCTGGAAAAGACATGGGTTTTATAAAGAGATATCCTAAATCCTTTAATGACACCCAGAGCAACAGAAAATCCGGACCTGCAGTATCAGCCGAGAGCACAGCTAGAGCCATAGAACATTCAACTCACAAGCATGAACGAGACCCTGGGTTTGATGTTTGATTCTTGGATGCCACAGGGATAAGAAAGTAACTATATTGATAAGACAGAACTCTCAGCAAATGACTATTCGAACCTGGAGAAATAAGAAATCCCTTTAGAAATATATCGAACTCTTTGAATTTCAATTCTTTATGTGACGCACATACAAAGCAAAAACCTTAAAAACAGCCATCCTCGCAGCCAGACTACAAGAATAGGATGTCACTGAAGTGCGGGATAGCACTCTGGCATTCTGTTTTGAAAACATCCCCCCGGCCCCCAGCCAGAAGCAAATCATCTGACATTATTTAAAAAAACAAAACAAAAACCCAATATATATATATATATGTATAAATTTTAAAAACCCAAAAACGAAATGTAGCTGCAGCGATTATAACCGAAGACTTTCTCACTCACTATCAAAATCCCTCTATTTTGAATCCCTCACTTTCCAGCGTTTCTTAAAGACAAGCCTCGCCTACGCCTATGTAGCTTCCCTCTTAGGAAGCTCCTGGGCTGGTTTGAAGAATCACTGCCTCAAGGTGCTTCCCCTAAGCCTGTGAACTGAGCTGAGCACCAAAGCTCTCTGACTGTGAGAAGCAGTCCGGTCCGCGCACTCCGTTAGATACCCTGCGCGGAGCCCGCAGCAATGGAGGCTTAGCTACCCAAGATGAAGCCCATTTGCCAGTTTGCTAGAATCAGTTGAATCACTGAGGCAATCTAGCTACCAAAGGGAACCACAAAACAAATGAAACAAGACGGTAGGACTCAACACCCCCCCCCCTTTTTTTTAGATACAGCTCAGAAGGCATCGATATTCCTGGACGGGTATGGAGGTGCAAGCTCGTAACCCAACCTGCATCCGTGGATATGCAAATGAGGTCAAAGAAAGGTTAGCCTCCCTGTCCAATCTGATGAAGCCTTCCGGCCAAAAACCCTACAGCTACAGCATTGAACTTCTTCCGCTTTACCTTCCCAAGGCCCTGGGCTCTCGGATGGTAGAAGAGCACACACAATTAACCCCAGTTTTGAGGGGTTTTTGCACGGCTTTCTCGTCCCCTCCTCCTCCCAACAGACAGTAAGTTTCCATTTCTCTGTGGCCTTTAGCCCTCGCTCCCCCACACTTCTGAAACACAAGCCATTTACCCCACCTCACCCCCTCTTGTGGTGGTGGGTCTCTCTACAACTGCTGGGGCACCCACCCTCACCCCGGTCTGTCGACATTACAGACAGGGAAAGTCAGTCTCTGTTACAGAAGGGCGCATAACCTTTGGATCAACAGAAAAATGGGAGAGAGGAAGAACAGTCATTGGGTGTGACATCTTAAAGCCAAATTAAAAAAAAACAAAAAAACAAAAAAACAAAAAAACCCAAGCCTCTTAAAGTGGGTTGATCTTGCCAGTTCTGGGGATCCTTTCTTTATCTGAGAAGTCTATAGCATATGCAAGTAAAGACATTGATCCTGTGCAGTGGTTTTCCTGAATTTTAATTCTTTAACTAGTAGAGAAAAAGAGGCCACCTACTAGCCTCTTACCATTCATCTACAACAAACACAGCCTAAGAACAGCTTCCCAGGGCATCTGGGCTTGGAATCACCAGCTTCTGTATTAGGGGGTAGATCGGTAGCAATCACCCGGACCGTTTGTGCATGGAGTCAGATTTAGGCTAGACACACTACAACCAGATGCCAGCCTGGGCGCCTACCTTAGGATGAAATGGTCCACAGTAGAGTTGTTGGCAATGGTGACAGATGCGGTGACTATGTCTCCCTGCTTGACGGGCTGAGAGGGCAGCCAGATGACCACATTGCCATCCAGGCGCAGTTCGCTGAGCTGGGTGCTGTCCTGGGTGCGGTAAAGACTAATGGTGCCAATCTTCTGTAGGTGGGATGTCCTGTCCTCCTGCCCATCCTTTCCTGGACGAATGGCATTGTCCTTTCTGGTGTCACCTCCGGTGCAATCGCCTCGCTCATCCCCTGGCTGTACAGCATAATACAGTTCCACGGGACTCGCCTCCGGCTGCTCCGTGGGCCTCCTGCGCCCAGACACCACTGCTGGGGGATTGAACCAACCTGGCAGCATCTCCAGCTGGGCCACGCACAGCCCCAGGGCCCCACCCAACCGGCAGCTGCCTCGAACCTCCCGGGTGTCTCGGAAAGCAAAGACGCGCAGGCAGGGCAGCTTCTCGTCCCTGTGGTCATCCCAGTCTCGGCCCACGATGTGGAAGAGCACCTGCACTTTGGGATGGCTCAGGTAGACTTTCTCTTGGAGGATGTAGGCCTTCAGCCTCCAGTCAAAAGGAAACTTGTTGGTTGGGCCTAAAAAGCTGGGGTTCAATATCAAGTCCAGAGGCATGACCTTTTCTGCAGAGTAAGGCCCATAGCTGGCGTTTAATACTGGGGGTTGCTGGGCCTTGTAGGTGAAAAAAGACTCCACCCTGGACTGCAGGCTGGCATTCCTCAGCGGGTCAGGGTTGGCCTCCTTCAGGAAGAAAGCAGTCTCTGCTCTGAGGACGTGGAAGCTCACGGGCAGGTATGGCGGCAATGAAGAGAATCTCTGTATATTATCCATGACCCCTCGACTTTCTGTCACTAAAGAAGAGAAGAGAAGAAGATTAAATCAGTAACAGGCTGCTGTTATCCAGGCTGTTAGTTTGCGCAGTGATTTAGAACAAAGAGATAGAAGTTCTTAATGACCATGAAGACCAAAGCCACCGTACGTAGTCCTTCAGGAAATAGCCATCACTTCCGGGTGGTCCATTAATTACAGGTTCAATGATGTAAAGTAGATTGAAGTATGTAAAACTCTGAGATGGTGGCTTAGTAAAGTGCTTGACATGAACACTTGAGGACCATAGTTCAGATCTTGATAATCTTAAAAAAAAAAAAAAAAAAAAAAAAAGCAGTGCATGGTGACTTGTGGCTTTGGCCCTAGCACTTGAGGGGCAGAGACAGAGGAACTGTTAAGCCTTCCTGGCCAGCTAGTCCAGACAAACCATTAAGTTTAGGAGTAAGAAAAATAATAACGTGGGGAACAGAATAAAATCCACAAATAAACCCTGAAACAGAAAGGTTTAGTTGGAAGGAAAGGTGACCCCCTGAAATCCTGAGGCAAAAATATAGACTTTAATAAATACTGCTAGAGCAGTTGGGTAGACACTTGTGTTAAAAACAACAACAAAAAAAATTAAATTAAATTAAACTAGATCCAAATCTTACAAGCAAGATGAAACCTCAGGGCCAGAGAGGTGATACAGTCGGCAGAGTACTTGCTGCGTTAAGCCCAAAGCCCTGAGTTCAAGTCCCCAGTATCCATGGAAAAGCCTGCATTGGGGAGGCAGAGCTAGGAGAATCCCAGGGTCAGTTTAACTGCAATAGTGAGCTCCAGGTTCAGTAAGACCCTGTCTCAAAAATAAGCTGGGCCGGGCGGTGGTGGTGCACGCCTTTAATCCCAGCACTTGGGAGGCAGAGGCAGGTAGATTTCTGAGTTCGAGGCCAGCCTGGTCTACAGAGTGAGTTCCAGGACAGCCAGAGCTACACAGAGAAACCCTGTCTCGAAAAACAAAGACAAAAACAAAAACAAAACAAAAAACAAAACAAAAAAAAAGCTGGAAGGCAATAGAGGAAGACACCCAATCCTAACCTTTGACCACCACACACTCCTGCCTTAGTGAGTATAAAGCCTCAGGTATGTACATACATGTGAATACATCACCCACAGACACACACACACACACATTCACACTCACAAATCATAATATTCAACTTTGAATGGACCCATGAAGAAGTAGAAGATGGGGTAAGAGCAAAGATAAAGAGAAAAGAGATGATGGAAAACATAGCAGAGACAGAGATAGAGGAGAGAAAGAAAGTCCACTTGAATTAGATGTGATAACACTGTAAAGTATGAGGCATCTAGATAAAGGGTGTTTGGAAACAGGGGCTAGAGAGATGGCTCAACAGCTAAGAGCTCTGGCTGCTCTTTCAGTGCCCCTGGATTCAATTCAGAGCCCCTCCCCTCCCCCAAGGCAGCTTAAAACTCTCTAGATCTCCAGTTCCAGGGGAATACAGTGCCCCCCTCTGGCCTCCATCGGTACTGCATGCACATGGTACACAGTCGTAAATGCAAACACTCACACACATAAAATATATTAAAAGGTGTGTGGAAATTCTTTCTACTAAGTTTGCAACCCTTCTAGCCACAACATCAATGCCGAAAACACATAAAAAATCTATTTAAAGGTGTGTGTGGAAATTCTTTTGTTACTAAGTTGGCAACTCCTGTAGCCACATGGTCAATGCCAAAATAAAGTGGAAATAATGAAATAGAAAGAGTGTGAGCAAACCATTTTGGTTTTGTAGCCTTCATTTTCTATGTACAGGTCTTGCCTGTTTGATAGGAAAAAAAAAAAAAAAGAACGGCAACAAGAGAAGCCCCTCCCCCACCCTTATTATTTGAAAGCCAGGAGCAAAAACACCTGTATTTATGTCTAAGGACTTCAAGTCCTCTGGTCATGTTGACCACTTGAGCTTGGTAAATTTAGTCACAAATCCCTGAAGGCTGTGTCGTCACTACCATCTTCCTTTATAGCTGATGGCAGAGTCTTCAGTATCAAAATGTGTAAGAGACTGAATAAGTCAACCACCCTCTGGCTAGGAGGGAGCCCTTCAAGGCTCCCCGGGCAACTTCTGGTCCCCTTCAAGATTCAACTTCATGTGGCGGCCAGCACTCCTTGGTCCTTGGAAGCCCACCCTCTGTCCTTTAATTTATTCAGATCTGACAATGCTTGTTTGGCCCTATCTGAAAACTAATCTTACTCAATCTATGTATCTTGCTGTCTAAGTTCAAATCCCTGAGTTCAAATCCCTAGCACCCATGTAAAGCCCTTGATGGGAAGGCATGGCTGGGAAGATCCCAGGGGTTCTCTGGCCAGCAGTTTAGCTGTCATGATGAGCTCCAAATTCAGTGAGAGACATTGTCGAGGGGAAATCGCCTGGGAGTACCACACATACCTGTATCAGTGAGCATAAACCCTCACACACATGTGCACACATGTGAATACATCACACATGTGTATACTGAAACACCACCTTAAGAAGCTGACAGTCTCTGGGTCCCTGGCTTTTTTTCTCAGTGCCATAAGGATGGAAACAGAAGGGACTTGCCCACAAATGGAACAGAATAAGAGACGGTGGACATCCAGATGTCCCAGATGTCCTGGGACTCAGTGCCTGCAGCCTGAGGGAGTTGCCTGCTGGACCCTTGGGATGGACTTAATGTTTACAGCACCAGATTTAGAGTCATGAGAGTCCGTGCATATTGTGGCTGCTAGGATTCCACATTAAGTCAGAAATGGGTGATACATATGTCTCCCTCTCTCTGTCCCAGATGACTTATTAGACACCCAGCAGGCTGAGAGCCATTTGCTTGTCCAAGATGAGATTCCCCAGGAGAGCTTTGACTTTCAATGTTCAGGACACCGCTAAAGACTCCGGCTGCATACAGGGCTCAAGATCACGAATGCCCAGCTGCTACCTTGGCAGCCTCAAATCAGCCCACCTCCTTGCCTGGTGTTTATGAATCCCAAGAAACCCAAAGTAGCATCCATTCATAACAGAAAAGCTGGGAGACTTTTCTCTCCCTCTTTTTTTTTTTCCAACCTCCCTCCCTGTGTCTTCTTCCAACCACAGCCTGCATACACCCTGAGCATATGGGACACCCTGCTTGGTCTCCTTTGGAGGCATCCCTAATCCCTTCCCGGCAGGGACACTGGCAAGCAGATCAAAGCTGCCTTTGGTTCTGCGTCCAGATGAACTTGGGTTGTCAAGATGGCTCTTCAAAGGAATAACACTCGGTTCGTCGCCCAGAGGCCCTGTGCCGGGGTCACCAGTGACAAGGGCACCTTCATTCCTTTCTCATTAGGGACGGCTAAGCATCTCCAGTTTAACCCATTCAGTCCTGATGGAGCTTCACACACACTCAGAAGCTTTGCCAAGGTACGACATTCCAGGAGTCCTTGGAAGTGTCGGAGCTGACTGTTTAAGAAACTTACAATATTTCGCAAAATACCAAAAGACTAATTGCCACATTTAGTGTTTTTTTTTTTTTGTTTTTTTTTTTTTTTTTTTTTTTTTTTTAAATTAAAGTATTTAGTCTGGTCCAAAGGGCTCTTGAGAACTTGAAGTAGAAAGATTTAGAGACAGTTTAATTTGGGGGAGATAGTGAAGCAAGGCTTTGCAGACAAAGCTGAGCATGAATTTGTGGGGTCCGCCTGCAGCAGGGTGCTCTGGGAACATGAAGCTTCGTCGACAAATTTTCCCATCATTCTTCACTCTTCCTGCACAGGAGAGGTCACCCCCACCCGTGTGTGTGTGTGTGTGTGTGTGTGTGTGTGTGTGTGTGTGTGTGTGTCTGTCTGTCTGTCTGTCTGTCTGTCTGCAGGTACGGGTATATGGGAGTTTATGTGGAGGTCAGAGAACCATTTCAGAGTGCCAATTCTAAGGCGCTATCCATCATTTTGGAGACATGGGAACAAGACAGAGTCTCACACTGGCCTGGGTCCTCCCAACTATTCCCAAAGATTTGTCCACTCCTTGCCTCCCTGAAGCTGGAATTACAAGCATCTACCACCATGGCCAGAATTTTAAATGTGGGTTCTGGGGATCAAACTCAGGTCCTCATATTTGCAAGGCAAAGACTTTACTGACTGAGGCATCTCCCCTGTCCCAGGAGAGAATAATTGTTCCTGCTTTCTTTTTAAAAAATTTGTTTAAAAACAAGTCTACAAATGGCCTTTCTGCTTTCAAGCAAATGTAGAGTTTAGCCCCTGCAAGGTGGGTGGACTTCCAACTCAAATCTTCCTGGTTGGGGGGACTCTTTGTCTTTTGGGGTCACTCTGTATCCTCAACATGCAAAATAGGGCTCTGGTCTTCATGTTGAACCTAGTTCTGAGCTCTTCTAGTTTGTGAGATCAAACCGGAGTCAAAGATACGGCTTGGGAGCTTTGGGTAAAGGCTAAGGGCAAAGAGTTTGGGTATGAAAATATCCACATTTAATCCATTTACCAGCCATGTGCTTGTGGGCACATGGTTACTTTCTGGAAGCTTCTCGTTGTCAAGATGGCTCAGCTAATAAATGCACTCACTGCCAAGCCTGATGCCATAACTTCTGTCCCCAGGACCAATATGACAGAAGGACATATCCAACTCTAAAAAGCTGTCCTCTCATTTTAGAAATACAAAACAAACGAAAGAAAACCTTATAAGTATAAGCATCAGTCATAAATACGACAAGAGTGTCAAGTCTAAGTTTCCATTATTGTTCTGGCTTTTGACACACACAAAGGAACAAGCCTGGGCTGAGTGCTGGAGCCTGAGGGAATGAGCAAGAGAGCTGGCTTCTCCCACTGATGACATGAGCCAACGGTGGCAAAGCCATCATCCAATGAGGCAGCTCAGTCTCTGTAGCCTAGGTCAGGCTAGACCAAAGCTGATAACAGCCTCCAAATTTGGGGGAATGTCCCATCACGAAGCTACATCTGATGCTGAAGGCAGGAACCACATCCAGGGTTAACTATATTCAGGGTAGGATTTTAAAAGCTTTGAGTTGGACCTCACATAGCCAGGATCTTAACAAATATCCTATGAGAATATCTACATATAGACGAGGAAATAGGGGAATAGAAAAAAAAATGACTTTCCTCCATGTGATCCTGACTGTACTGATGCTGTTAAAATCCATGTCAGTTGGCTGGAGTCAGAGGCACACCCTCCCCACCCTCCCCACCCTCCCACCTCCCACACCTCCCCATCTTCCACCCATCCTCCACCCAGCTATGTGAGTACGACAAAGTTCAGTCACGTGCGTTATATACTAGCAATGGCCTGACTCCTGATGAGTGTCCTATAGGGTCATGTTTTATTCACTATTACTTTAAGGGTATCTGTGCAGGTACATGTGCACACGTGTACACACCTACCTTCACACACACACACACACACACACACACACACACACACACACACTGGATTCTGGGGATCAAACTCAGGTCCTCAAGCTTGCCTGCCAAGCACTTTACTGACTGACCCCCCTCGATCAGACACTTCCATGACAGAAGCCAGATATATGCAGATATAACTTAGTCAAGAGGTTAACAGTTCATAGGTTTTCTGATTGATATAGATAATGTGCTCGTACCAACGGACTGTTTTATTTTTTAACCGATCCTTCTAAAAATTTAAAAAAAAAAAAAAAAACCAAACAATCCCAAGATCACGTGACCCAAATAACTATCTACCCAGGGGTCTTAAGGCTTCTGATGTCTATATTAAGTGAGGAGTTGATCAACATTTGTTGGTGAAGACACAGTACACTTTCTCATGATAGAATCGCTCAAAGAGGATGTTGGAGAGATGGCTAGGTAGTTAAGAGCACCCACTGTTCTTTCAAAGGACCCAGGTTCAATTCCCAGCCCCAACACTGGGCGGCTCACAACTACCTGTAATTTCAGTTTCAGGGATCTGATGCCCTCTTCTGGGCTCTGTGGGAACTGCAGGCCCTTGGTACACATACAATCGTGCAGACACTCAGACTCACACGTACAAAATAAAAACAAATATCCTTTTTTTTTTTAAAGGAATTATTCAGAAAGAATGCGAAGGCAACCACTCTCCTTCTGGTATGGTTGACTTCATAAAGCTTAAATCTTCCCAATATGCTGCCAAGTGTCTGCCTATGACCCTAGTGACCCGCACACATCCCCCTCTGCACTCCCAAAAGCTTCAATACTATATATGTTACCAAAACACCTCCCATGTTTGAGGACGTTTGGGTCTAGCTGATTAAGGAGCTAGAAGTGTTTGCAACCTTTCCTGTATTGTCTTGCCATCTCCTGAACAGAACACAAGCCATACTGCCAAGAGCCCCTGATTTCTGACTAACTTCCTAACCCTCACTCTGGCTCGTTAGCACCTGTTAGCATCTCTAGGGGAAGACAGGATAAATGAGAGATCTCAAGGGTCTGAAGCAAAGTCTCAGACAAGCCTCTGCTGGCTCCTGAAGGCCATGCAGGGAGGCACTGGGAGGCCGCTGACAGCTGTACCTTTCCATCTGGCCTCCAGGCCACAGGCAGAGTGTCCGCTTCTGTCTCCCTCCCTGTTTATCCATTTTCTTTATCTGTGCTTGCTGTTGGCGTCAGGGATATTGTGTCCACCATTGGTTGTTCATCAGAGAACTCCGGTGCAAAGCCACTGCCGGAAATTGAGTTTTTGAGATCCTGAGATAGTGGATGTAGTTGATGCTCCTGTCACTTAGCATCCAGACAGAAGACCTCGGAGGGAAATGACCCTGTCAGTCCACATGACGCACTGCCATCACCACGAGGCTCACTCTCTGACATGCTGACAGAACATGGACTCTTTCCAGTTGATTCTCTCTGGGCCGAGATGGGAAGGGCAGGAAGGTTCATGCAGGTGGAAGGGGGTGGGCTAAGGACTCAGGATGGAAGAGGGATGAGTTACAAACAGGCAGAGGAATATAAGGAAGGTACTTTGGTCTAGGTGTGTGGAAAAGAAGGCAGATTTGCACAAATGGGGTAAGCAGTAGAAACCCATAGCGTGATATCATACAACTGATCACGCACCGTGATGGATTGTTCCAGTCGGCATAGAGACAGTGGTGATACCGCAATAGAATACAGTTTCAAGTTTCCCATGGCCTAGCGATGTCTCCGCTACCATACAGTGGAACATTTTAATTACTCAGACATCTGTGGAGATTCTGGTGTGAACAAACATTCTTCCCAGCAGCCGGATATGGGCAATACACCAGCTATAGGAAACACACATACTTGATAATAATCACTCTAGCCCTGGTTTAAGAATCCTTATAAAGATGTTCACAATGAATCACACACCATAGAGCGTGTTCAGGAGAATGCTGGCCGCTGCCCCCTGACTGCACGATCAGAGTCGGTCAACCACACCATAGGCCCCACCCAGGGCTTGGCGTACGCTATCCAGCCATTTAAGAACCCAGTGTGAGAGTCAAACAGCAGGGAGATCACCCAAGGGCACGGGGTTCTCAGAAGATGCCCATGTCACTAAGTGACAGATGACTTCTAGATTCTTCCTGCTTTGAATCCCGTAAGAGTGGAATAGAATCTTCCAGAATATTTATGGTCAGGACAACTGGGATTGCTTTAAGGTGGGGCAAGGATTTCTGCAGAGTGTTGAAAAGGGAGTTCAACTAAGGATGACTAATTATCTGTCCAAGGGGGACAACACTGGTCACCCCAGGCACTTCTCCCTCACCCCACATATATATATAAATATATATTTAAAAAATATATAAATATATTGTAATATATATAATTATTTTGCATTTAATTATTTCATGTATGTTCTCTCTATATATCTGTCACTAGCTCTCTACATGCACATACATGTACATGCTCCTGCAAATCAAATATAGATATCAAGAGTGTTCCACAATCAATGAGTCTACCTTATTTTGGAGACAAGATCTCTTGCTGACCTTGCTTGTGATCTAGACAGACTGGCTGGCCAGCAAGCTCCTGAGATCCACTTGTCTCTGGCTTCATAGTGCTGGGATCATAATAAGCACACATCCATGTACCTGAGGATTTTATGGGCCCATAAATGGGGATCGAACTCGGGTCCTCATGTGAACAGGCAAGCGGTTTCCTGAGTGGGCCATCTCTCCAGCCCCTGGAGACATTGCTGATGGATGCTACTTGCACAGAGCAGGTACAGATCTGCAATGCTAATAAACACTCCTGGTATCCAGGGCAGTCTCCACAGCAAGTTTCCATATTGTTGTAGCAGAGAAACCCCTGATCCAACAAGGTCCAATGGCAGGTGAGACAAAGACCTCGGCAGCTATATCAGTAAGAAGTGACCTAGCAGGGACTCCAGCTGAAGCTATCTCCAGCTCACAAAGAAGAAACGCGTTGTGGTAAATGTCACTGGAGTCAGACAAGACCCACGAGGAACTGGTGAATCCCCAAGCTACTGGTGACAGCAGGGTTTTTGTTGTTGTTGTTGTTGTTGTTGTTTTTTGTTTGTTTGTTAAGTATTCAAAACTTTCAAGTCTCAGAATCTTCATCTTTATAGACTTGAAGAAAGACCCTTAGAGCACATCAACTCCTCAGGTTCTCAGCAAGCCTGGTGATAGGGCAAGGGGTTAATACAGGACTGTTACTCTTTATGTCTCCTCCTTCTCCTCCTCCTAATTTTTTCCTCTTCTTCTCCACTTCCTTCTCTTCTATCCTCCTCATCCTTTTTCCTCCTTTCCTATTTGAGTCAGGGTCTCTCCTAGACAGGCCACACATCAACTCACTCTATAATGGGGATGACCCTGAATGTCTGGATCTTTCTACTTCTACACCCTGACTGCCGGGATTACAGGTTTATCGGCACACCTGGTTAACATGCATGCTAGGCAAAAATTCTCCCGAGCCACACCTCAGCCTTTTCTTATTTAGAATCCATCCTTACTTAGATTTTGTTGATAAGCTACACTAGAGTTTCTAAGGTTCCAGAAGTGTGTACACACACACACACACACACACACACACACACACACACACCATTTGAGTGACATTCATATAAAAAGAAATCACAAGTCCAGGAGCAGCGACTTCCCCTTATGTGCCCAGCATGTTCTGTATCAGACACTGGTCGCTCACTCCCATTCCCTTGGACACCTGCAGAAGGCATGCTGGCCCAGCCTGGTGCGCATCAAGGAAAACTGGATTGTGAGCACCTGCCAAGTCACTGCAGCTTGCCGGTAACCCGAGCCAATTTGAATTTTTCCCTTTTCCCATTTCTGATTTATTAACATTCCTTGGCTACAGGACTTCTCCCTCTGCTAAATATGGTTCATTGTTTCCTTTCTCTTGAAACAAAAGGTACCTTGATAAGTGGATTATTTGATTTCAACGCTGCTTCTGAGGGCCCCCCCCTGAATACCTTTTGCTGAAATTACACAGTGGGGTTTGCAATTTCATAACACTGAGACTCCCCTTGAAAGATGCTGGTTCTCAGATTCCTGTCAGGGGCCCCTGAGGGGATATCCCCCTCTCCTTTTCTCAGGCAGAGCTGTGGGATCAATCTCTGGTGCTGCTTGATTAGGACCCGAGAAACAGGCAGAGAGCTTTGTTGTTCAGAAGCCAATGATGCAAGGCAGCCAGTATCTTACAGTGTGGAAACAGAGATTTGGGTAGACCCATGGGTAAGTCTTGGTGGGGTATAGAGTTGCAGGCCAGCGGGGTTCCTAAGCTAAGCTTATGCTGGCCCTCACAGTGACCGTGGGTTGGTGTGCTTGCATCTTCCGGCCTTCCTCACTTTATACTCTTGGCTATATCCCAAACCAACGCGTGGATTCTGATGGGCTGAGGCCCAGATTCTGCAGAGAGGGACTGTCAGTTTCTCCTTAATCCCAGAAAAAAAAAAAATCTCTTCCATCTTAGCATCTTCAAAGGACAAAAGTCCCTTTTTGGTTACTCTGGGGGTCAGAAACCTGAAGTCTGAGTGGGAGATGTGGCTGCAATCTGTTTAGCTTGGCACCCCAAGAGAGAATCTGTCTCCTTCAGTTTTCCCACTCCTTAGGAGCTGTCTGCCTTCCCCTCTTTGAGGTCTCTTTTCTCCATCTGCAAAGCAAATGGCTAACCAGTTTCCTCCAGCTCTGACCTCCTGCCAGCTCTGACCTCTTGGAACTTTCTGATGAGTCTAGAACTCCTTCCCCAGTGGATTGAGGATAACACTCCATCTAAAGATCCTTAGCCAGTCCCACCTTCTGCTATGGGATGGTGGGAGGTCATATAGATGCAGGTTATGTGGCCCTCAGAACATCCAGGCCCTTGGGAGGGAGCACGTCACAGCCTGGAGCATGTACATACCTGTAAGAATGTTTCTGGCTCTCCGCATGGCGGTCAGTTTCTATACTGTGATATAACAAACTTAAAAGCAAAGTATCTGAGCTCCCAGCTCTGGGGATTTCCGTGGTCACGTGGCTTTAATGTTTTGAGTGTGCTAAGGCAGGCAGAAAGGGATGGAGAAAAATGCACCACGGAGGGAAGGTGAAGAGAGAGAGAGAGAGAGAGAGAGAGAGAGAGAGAGAGAGAGAAATCCAAGTTTCAACATCCATTCCAAGTACACACACCAACGACCTAACCCCCTTCCACTGGGTCCTGAGAGATTCCACCATGGTGACTGGATTTCAAGGGCAGAATCAGCTGTCCCTGCTCCTTTCCTGTACGACAGGTCCATCTCAGACAAGGATGAGGTACCCAGATTCTGTAAAACGTTGCCCACTGGACACTCACACACTAGCAAACCCGTTTAGTGATCAAGCAAAGAACTGATCTTCAAAAGCCGCAGGGCGATGTGAGCAAACGGTAGCTCAGCGCTGCCTGGAATTTCAACTACAGCAGTTAGGAGAGTCCTTTGATGAAATTTCACTTAAAGGTTGCTTTATTCCCTGTGTGTGTGGGGGGGGGGGTAAGGGGGACTGTGCACATGTACATGTATAAGCATGGCAGAGGTTGACAACGGGTGCCTTCTTCAATGGTCCTGCTTTTTACTTGTTGAGGCAGCGTCCCTCATATAAACACACATCTCACCTCTTCTGCATATCTTCCTAGCTAGCTTATTCTGGCGTCCCTGCTCTCTACCTCCTATAGGGGAATGGTGATTCTCTGGATACACAGCAGCTCTTGTGTTTATCAACTCCTTTACCTGCTGAGCCATCTCCCCATTCCCACTAAAAGAGAGGGCGCCTTCTGAGTTGGGTTTCATGCACAGTTGGAGGTCACTGGCCTCAGCTCCAATGCGCTTTAGAACCTGAATTTACCGGGGCCAGGTTTACCTTGTGGAGTAACAATGCAAACACGGTTTTCACTAAGCATCTGAAACAGTTTGGAAATGAAAGGGAAAATAAATACAGGAGGGATCCAGGAGTTGCATAGCCCAAGAGGGATTTAACTAACCACCCTGACACTCAGCACAGCATATGGCTGCAGGATGCTTCACAGAGTCTATTCAGAGAGAGGCGAGTGGTGAGTGGCAGATGGTGTCATTATTTATGTGGAACCCGACATTAATCCCGAGAGTCCAAATTATCTCGATTCATGTCAATAAAAAAGGAACCAGCATCGCATCTTTGTGGCGGTCTTTTTCCTCAAAAAAATAAAAATAAAATAAAATAAGGAGCTTACTTTTAATATACTGCCCATATTTCCTTTCCCGGTAATTACAGCTAATTTTTTAAAAAGTCTATGTCCTGTTCAGGCATTGGCTCCACCCGCCCCCAACACACACATGTGAGTCTCATTTGCCAGTAAACATCTGTAGGTTTGTTTGGTTACAGCGGAATTTGGGATGATTATATTAATGAGGATTCTTGGGGCACGGGGTAGAAAATGCATTCTTGATGGTTGAGTAAATATGAGAAAAGCTCACCCTAGAAGATGAAGGCCATTCATCACACATGCCCTAACTCTCTGATTTGTGACAAGGGCATTTAAAGTGAACTTTCGGAGAGGGAAATGGAGAGTAACTCACTCAGAGAGGTGACCCTTGGTGCCACTAGAAATGTACATCAAAAATCTGGCCCTAAAAAAAAAAAAATCACTCTGGAATGAGTATTGAGTACATATGTGTGTGTGGTGTGTATGTGTGGTGTGTTGTGTGTGGGTGTGGTGTATGGTATGGAGTGGTGTTGTGTGTGTGTTACTCTGTTGTTAGTGGTGTGTGGTGTGTATGTGTGTTGTGTGGGGGTGTGGTATATGTGTGGTATGGAGTGGTGTTGTGTGTGTGTGTTACTCTGTTAGTGGTGTGTGGTATGCATGTGTGTTGTGTGTGGGTGTGGTATATGTGTGGTATGGAGTGGTGTTTTGTGTGTGTGTTACTCTGTTGTTGGTGGTGTGTGGTGTGTATGTGTGTTGTGTGTATGGTGTGGTGTACATGTATGTGTTGTGTGGTGTATGTGTATGGTATGTGGAGTGGTGTGTGTGTGTATGTATGTGTGGCATTGTGTGTGTGTGTGTGTTACTCTGTTCTCATTCCCTGTAGTTGTTTCTGAGAGCTCGGCAACTTGCTGATTGGGCTGGCCAGCAAGACCCAGGAATCCTCCCTTCTCTTCTCAGTGCTGAGATGACCAGTGTGAGACACCACACCCAACTGTTTTACATGAGTGCTGGGGATCGAACTCAAGTCCTCCTGTTGCCATGCAAAAGTGTTTTACCCGTTGAGCCACTGAGGCCTCTGGGATAAGTACCACTGCTGTCTTCTATTTAACTCAGAAGAAGATGAAGCCCAGAGGGGGTAAGGATTTTCTGAGGGACACCTGTCTGCTATAGTGGAATCGGGAATTGAACTTGGTGTCTGTGCCTCTGCTACGGGCTCAGCTCCTTGGCTCAATCATTCTGAGCTCACATCTCACTTCCGCCTATGTGCTTTTTGTGGAGACAGAGGGTCAGAGCTTGGTAAGTGATGACGTCATCAACTTTACCACCTCATGCTTGGGTCAGTCCCGTGGTCAGGAGACTGAATCCAGGGGTCCCTGAGGTTGTCCCTTCCAGGCTTAGGAAAGTAGAAGATGCCTTCCTGCCATTTTAAATCAACAGGTAAATCAGCATCCTGTTTTTCCACAAATGATTCCCCTAAGCATATGCCTGTTCTTAAGACATCAGCTTCACTCTTGGTGCTAAGCTCAGAGAAACCAGATCAAGCGAGGTCGCACAAGGAATGGTCTTCATTCAATATCCATGAACCAAGAGGCTTTTCTGAGCCCCGAGCAGCTGTGCTTCGGGAGAGATTGCACAGACAATTAATCCACATTTGTTGAGCTTGCAAGGTTGCTTAAGCAAAGGAGGGAAAGCCATCCCCAGAAGGGGAGAACTCAGAGAGGAAGACAGGCTTCAGGCTCTCTTATGTGTAGGAGGGGGAGGGGGACGAGTTGGGACCCTGCTACTGAATGGATGTAAGAATGGAACACCTAAGCTGTCTAGGGAGTACTTCCTTGTTGCCCTAAACTGGAAAAAATACAGTGGAGATCATGGAGTGTCAGAACACAGGCAACGGTACAACAGAATTCTGGGAAGAATAAAGATGGAAGACAGCCCTGAGCTAGGCCACTGTGTTCTATGTCCCACCATGGCATGTCCTAGCTACCGCCAAGCTGAGACTCGGTATCTCTAACTGCACAGCAATATTAGTGCCAGCGCATATTCAGGGAGCTACTAAGAAGATGGAAGGAAGGAAGGAAGGAAGGAAGGAAGGAAGGAAGGAAGGAAGGAAGGAAGGAGTAGAGAGATGGTGCTGTGGCTAATAGCACTGGCTGTTCTTGCATAGGACCCAGGTTCAACTCCCAGCTTCCATGTCAGGTGGTTTACAATTGTCAGCAGCTCCAGCTCCAGGGGATCGGATGCCCTCATCTGGCCTCAGTGGGTACTGCACTTAGAAGCACATATACACATGATTCTTTTTAAATCTTTAAAAAAAAAAATTAAACAACTATGAAGACTTGAGGATTATAGGATTTTCCCCGCTCTCTGGATTTCCTCACCTAGATCTTGTTTAAAAGTTCCATGATACCATTAAAGACACAGGCACCATTCATTTTTCTGTCTTAGCATCTCCCTTGAAAACCTTCATTCTCATGATTACAATAAAGCTGCTGGCTAAGCAGCCATTACATCTGAGTCCCAGGGAGAAAAGGTTAATAATCTGCATATGAGGCAATTTGGTCATTTAGCATTAGAGAATTTACTAGGTCCAAAAAAACTGGCCCAAGGAGCTTCAGCTACATGTTCTTATTGAGACTGGCATCATCATACAAGGAGTAAATAATATATGCTAAGATATTTGTTAAGTAACTATACTGATATCTTAAAATATCAATAAATGTAACGTAATAATTGCTAAGATAACAAGATCCTGAAATCAGCCTATGCATGTATGCATCTTCATATACATATGTACATACACAGACACACACACACACACAAACATTCAGGAAAGAAATAAAGTTTTTAAAAAATGTTCTATTTCTAATTAAGTATATAGATAACTATGTATGGGTATGTGGATGTGACTGCAGATGCCCATGGAGGCCAGAAGAGGGCATCAGATCCCCCCTGGAGCTGGAGTTACGGGTGGTTGTGAGCTATCCAAGATGGATGTTGGGAATCAGACTTGGGTCCTCTTCAAGAGCAGTACAAGCTGTTAACTGCTGAGCCATCGCTCCAGCCCTTGGTGGTGGGGGAACAACGACAAAAAAGCTGTGAATGCTAACAGCCCTCCCAACAGCAACTGCCTAAGAGAAGAAAAATGAGAGCTTTAGAGAGTCACACGTGTTTTCGCTTTAATGGATGTTTAATCCTCGGCTGAAAAATAAAACACATGAATATCAGTTATGTGACAAAAAAATATTCTAAGAGAACTTCCCTTGATGGTATTGCTGCTGTTATCTTAATGGTTGGGACAGAATAAAAGCAAAAAACAGACAAAACAAAGACAAAACCAAGCAAACAAACAAAAAGCCATAGAGAAGATGTGTGTGTTTCAAAGGTGGAAGTCTTATTTTCTCCTCCCTGTTTTTTTTTTGTTTTGTTTTGTTTTGTTTTTTGTTTTTTGCTTTTTTTTTTTTTCTTGTGCTGTTGGCTTTGAAAGGAGGAGAAAGTAATGAGCTGGATGTATCTGATACCATTTGGTTTTGTCCTGCAGCAAGAAAGAGAAACTAACTTGGTGGTAGTGGTGGTGGTGGTGGTGGCAATGGCAGCAGCAGCGGCGACGGCAGGTGGATCTCTGTGAGTTCAAGGCCAACCTGGTCTACAGAGTGAGTTCCATGACAGGGCTACACAGAGAAACCCTGTCTCAAGAGAGAAAGAGAGAGACAGAGACAGAGACAGAGACAGAGACAGAAACTGACTAGATACTGGGCTCACCGGAGGGAAGTTTTCCTTCACCAAACACAAGGTCCAGGCTGGAGAGATTATTCAGTGCTTAAGAGGATTCAGTGTGTAATCATGTGGACTGACTTTTGGATCCTAACAGCTACATAATGAACTGGACATCGAGCACATGTTGGTAGCCCCAGCTCAGAGAAGAGTGAAGACAGGAAGGTCATTGGAGATGGTCAATTTCCAGCCTAAAACACACACACACACACACACACACACACACACACACACACACACACGAAGAGCCTCAAATTCAGGGGGAGTGACTCAGAGAGGAACAGGTAGAAAGTGAGGAAGGATAATTCCAGACAATTTACTTCTGTAAGTGGGCACACCTGTGTATACAAAGTTGCTTAATCTCTCTCTCTCTCTCTCTCTCTCTCTCTCTCTCTCTCTCTCACACACACACACACACACACACACACACACACCCCGCACATACAAACCAAGGTTCTATTGTCTTGAGATAGATGGTTTGCCCAGTTGTGTCTAATCCTGTACTCCAGATCTATATCCCCCCCTCCCCTCTCCCCAACTCATGACATTAAAATTCTCACTTGGATCCCTCACTCTGGAGGAAGCCACGATCACATCATGGGCTGAGTTGAGCCATGAAGACAGCTACGTAATGGAGAACCCAAGGCCTGTTGCTCATATGTGACAGTATTGGCCATCTTACAATGAGGGTGGGTGGAGCCCTGAATGGTGTCAGTTCTAGACAACATCCAGAGATGACCTCACA
This sequence comes from Rhabdomys pumilio, assembly GCA_030674055.1. Lineage (NCBI taxonomy): Eukaryota > Metazoa > Chordata > Mammalia > Rodentia > Muridae > Rhabdomys > Rhabdomys pumilio. The sequence continues at coordinate 25,134,632 of JANHMN010000023.1, forward strand.
AGAGGCTATGCCCCAGGACCACCCAGAAACTGTATAATAAGCATCAGCCACCATAGAGGGCGTTAGACCATAGCAGACAAGCAATAGCCTGCCTTGTGTGTTGGCTCCTGGGCATTGCTGAGCTTGGAGGCAGAACTATAGAATGCTAAGAGTTCAGTCTGGGAGAATCCTGAAGACTGCAGGACCCAGGAGGTCTTCTGTTGGAGTTTCCTACCCCATAATTATGTCTGTTTTGACAACAGATATTCCATTTCCTTTGATGAGTAGCCTTCTTCTCCTTTCTACATGCAAGCTTGGATTCCCAGCAGGAATCCAAGGTCCAGGAGTGGACAAGCAACTCAAGTCCCACCCAATCAACACACAGCTTCTACCAAATGTTCCACAAACTCATCTATTGTTTCAGGGCTTCCTCTCACCACCGCCCTTTGCTGAGCACCTGCTAAGTCCAGAGAGGAGCCCTAACTAAATAAAAGTCCAAACAAACAGCTCACACTCCAGTGATGGTGTAACAGAAGACTATCTTTTTTTTGTCATTAGTCATCAGTACACAAATTCATTTCTGGGCAGATGGATGGATGGACGAGTGATATATATGTTTGTAAGTATGTATGTATTTATGAATAGATGGGAGGATGAGAAAATATACACACACACACATATATATATATACATGAACAAATAGATCATTCATGGATGGATGGATGGATGGATGGATGGATGGATGGATGGGCAAGTAATACTTATGTTTATAAGTATGTATGTATTTATGAATGGATGGAAGGATGAGAAACTGTATATGTATATACATGCATATATATGTATATATACATATGGACAGATAGATGGGCAGGTTATTCATGGATGGATGGATGGATGGATGGATGAATGGGCAAGTAACACTTATGTTTATAAGTATGTATGTATTCATGAATGGATGGATGGAAGGGTGGATGGATGGAAGGATGAGAAACTATGTATGTGTATGTATATATACACACACAAATACACACGCATATATATGAACAGCTAGATGGACAGATCATGTACATATGTATGGATGAATGAATGGATGGATGAATAGAATATGGGTGGGCAAATGGATGGCAGATGAATCGATAGGAAGGCAGAAAGATGGATAAGTTCATAGATGAGTGGCTAGGCAGATGGATGGGTAGAGAGATGATAGATGCAAGGATCATGATGGATGGATTTGTGGATGGATGGACAGATGGATGGAAACAGAAACTCAGGACCCTGTGTGCCTCTGACTATCAGTCATCTGGGTTCCCTGAACAAATTGCCCTCAGGTGTCTCTGGTTTCTTCTCACAGGACTCTCAGGGCAAATGACAGGACCACAAAGCTTACAGAGTATGGTGTGTCACAAAGATTGGCTGCCACAGCTCTTAAGACACCTCTGGGGAAGCCCAGCACAGCCATGCATATGAGCAATAGGTTTTAATAGGCTACTGGGCCACCGAGCCATTAGAAAAGCTAGAGAAAAGGACCAAGACAAAAAGAAAGAGGAAACGTAAAGAGAGTTGAAAAATCTTTCAAATCAGAGAGCGTACCCAAAACTTCACATCCTTAGTTTGTACAGGAAGACTGAAGTTGGAATAATACCAGACTAGCTCTCTTGCCCAACAAATGGTTGGGTCAGAGGACTGCCCCCACTTTGGTCTTCAGGTCATCAAAATCCACTCTTCTGGCAGCCCATCCTCTCTTTGATGCCTGACCCAGACATGCTCTGAGTCAGTTGTCCCTGACTCAAAGGGGATTCCCTTTTCTCCACCCTGAACTGTGGTTTCCAGAGACTGGCTACCTCAGACGGCTCCGCCAGGCTCAGGCACTTTGAAGTGGGTAGAAGGAGCCTGGTGGGAGGGAGCCCATCTCTTGGGCTAAAGGGTCCAGGGGATGGGGTACTTCCGAGAGTTGCCACCAGAGGGCGCTCTGAAGGGAATGGGTGAGGTCCAGGGGGTCTCCCAGACAATAATGTAGTTTGGGTCCAGCAAGGACTTCACATTCTTCCCCCTGTAAGCCTCCTGTCTTTAACCCTGTGATGCCCAGCAGTTATTTATTTTTTCTTGATATTCATTTCTTGAATTTTACTTTATTTTTTTATAGATTGTGTGTGTGTGTGTGTGTGTGTGTGTGTGTGTGTGTGTGTGTGTGACAGATTCTCACTGTGTATCCCTGGTTGTCCTGGAATGCACTATGTGGACCAAGCTGGCCTTAAATGCATAGAGATCTACCTACCTCTGCCTCACAACTGCTGGGGTTAATCCACAATGCCTGGATTAAAATTGACTTTTGAGTGCTATCTAATGAGTACAGGTTAATGTCCTCTTATGGTGTTAACATGTACTTATTGTGTGTAATACTGTGTATGTATGTTGTGCAAAAGTCAAATCAAGGCCCTAAATTGTAACTATTTTTGTAATGACAACATTTTAAAAAAAATCTTTTTTTTTTTTTTTTTTTTTTTTGAGACGGGGTCTTATGTGTCTTTGGATGCTCCTGACTTCACTACATAGCTACGGACGACCCTTAACATGACCTTGAACTCTTAGATCCTGGAATGTGCTGGGATTGCAGGCTATTGCATGCATGTCCCACCATGCCTGGTTTGTGCAATGCTGGGGATGGACCCCAGGGCTCTGTGCATGCTGGGAAAACACTCCGCTCAATGAGTTCCATCTGAAGTGTTAGCATTCCTTCTAAGGCTCTGCCCAACAGTTACCTGGCAACAGCCAGGTAGGCCTGGCTTGCAATAAAAGGGGCTGTTTGGCCCCTCGCTGTATCTGCCCCTTCTCTTTCTCTGACTCTTTTCTCTCCCTAACCCCCATTCCCCTTCTTTCTCCTTCCTCTTCCCCCATCTCTTTCCAAGTGTTCCTGGCTGGCCTCTCCTCCTCTGTCTGTTTGTCTGTCTTTCCCTGTCTCTACTCCCTTCTCTACTCCCTTCTCAACTCCCCCTTCCTACATAAACTTTATTCTATATTATGCCCATTGTATGGCTGGTACCTCAGGGGGAAGGAATGCCTCAGCATGGGCCCACCAAGGCACCCCTCTCACCTCACCATACTGTGCTCTACCAAACATATCCTAGTCTCTGTTTATAAACACAGCATTTTATGCCATGGCATTTTGTGCCATGACTCCTCCGGATAGGTAGCTTCTGTCTCCTAAGACATCACCAGAAGAGAAGGTCAGACTCTTGATTCTTCTTCCTTTCTATGACCTGGCACACGCCCTTTGGTTACATTCCTACTTTTGTAAATTATATCCAGTCCTAGTTAACACAGACTGTCACCTCTATACAATTTCAAATAATCCAGGAGAGGAATTGCCTATGGGTAGGTCTTCGAGGGATTGTTAATTAATATGGGAGGGGCCCAGTCCACAGCGGGAGGCACCATTCCCTAGGCTAGCAGTTCTGGCTGCACAGGAGAGCTGGCTTAGTGTCAGCCTGTTAAGTGAGCCTGCAAGCTGTGTCTTCCAAGCTTCCTGCCTCCAGTTGTTCCTTAAGCTCCTGTCCTGCCTTCCGTGTAATGGGGCTGTGATACATGAGCTGAAAGAAATCCTTTGCTTCTCTTAAGTTGTTTTTGGTCATGGTGTTTGCCACAGCACCAGAGAGGAAAATTCAACACACTCACCCTCTATCCTTCAAAAAGGAAAAAGTCCGAGATTTGAGCTCTACGAGTGGCAGCTGAGCTTGCGCCTCTGCTGGTCCCCCACTTGTTCTGTAGGATAATGCCTGTTTGTGTTTGTTTTTGTTGTTTCTTTTCAGCTGAGCAGCTTAGCTGAAATCACGGTTTTGGTTCTACAGTCTGGCCAACCAACCAAGCATTATGTTGGTACTCTTCATGGCTCAGGAGACACAGCCCCTCAGCTAATCCACACATGTCGCTATGGGGACTGGGGTAGGGGTGGGGGTGGAGGGTATTGCTTAGTGAGGGGAAGATTGAAATCCAAGGATTCTCGAAGCACAGCAGAACTATGCAAACGGTTAAAACGGGAAAATGGCTTTAGCCTTCTCTCTCCCTGAGCGCCTGAGTCCTTCCTGCCTTAATTATGTCTTTATAGGAGATTTTTCTCCAGGAAAAACTCATTCAGGCAAGCCAAGGATACACATATGGGAGGGACCATCTCAACTCCACAAAAGCAAGGCGGGGGTGGGTGGGGAACAGAAACCCCCTGGGGCTGGAGAGAGAAATTCCTTTTGAACTGAGGAATGATAAGGTGATTATGGGCACAGGGGGCCTTTGTGTCATTAATCTGACCTGCCTTTATCTGGCCCAGAATTCTGGGACACCAGAGGATTCGTAGTCAACAGGGAGGCTCTGCACCATGGGAAACTGCTGGGGAATTCCTTCTGAGGGCCTGGCTTGGAGCCCTGGTACTGGGTGTGTTTCAACTTTACTTAATTTCACTGCTATGGATGGGGGGGAATCACCAGCAAGTAGCCCGCAAAATGAACCTACCCCATATGTACAAATACATTCACATAAACAAAACACTCACACATACGTAGATAAATTGCTGCACATAGACACACAATGACGTGTACATATCTACAGATACATGTACACACATGGATACACATACACCATGCTTATGAGTACACACACATACAAACAGCTGCATACAAACACATGCAACTCATGTACATAGATATATACACACAGGCACGTATGCACAGGATTGCACAAATTAATATACATATGCAGGCATACATATATGCATACAGACATAGCTGTAGACTGCATGTGCATATACACACATATGGCCATTATAGACACACATACAGATACACACAGGCATATATACCTGCACACAAACACTCACACACACACACACACACATATATATACACACACATACACACACACATATATATATACACACACACATTATATATATATATACACACACACACATATATATATATATATACACACACATATGTATATACATATACATACATGCACACATGTATAGACACAATGCAGATATTCACAGACATACATACCTGCACTGGTACACATACACTCACAATGAACACATATGTAGACACAAATGTGGATACATACATGTACACATATAAACATACACAGATATACACACATTCAAGTGCATGTGCAGACACACACATATAGAAAAAACACACACTACCTGTTTGAGTTTTTCTTTTTTTAAAACTTTTTTAAAACACATTTTAATTACTACATATATGTCTGTTTGAAGGTATCAGGTCCCTTGGAACTGGAGATACAGACAGTTGTGAGCTGCCACATGGGTGCTGGGAATTGAACCCACATCCCCTGGAAAAGCAGCCAGTGTTCTTAACCGTTGAGCCATCTCTCCAACCTGGGTAGAGTACCATGAGAAAGGCAACCTTAGGGAGGGAGGAGGGAGGAGGGAGGAGGGAAGAGGGAGGAGGAGGGAAGAGGGAGGAGGAGGGAGGGAGGAAGGAGTAGGGAGGGAGGAAGGAGGAGGGAAGAAGGAGAAGGGATGAAGGAGGAGGGAAGAAAGAGGAGGGAGGAAGGAGGAGGGGAGAAGGAGGAGAGAGGGGTTACTCTAGACCATAGTTATAGAAGGACAGAGGCCATCAAGGCAGCAAGTTAGGAAGGCATGGTGGTAGGAATAGAGGGCTGGCTGGTCACATTTTATCCACATTCAGGAAGCAGGAGGTGGACTATACAACTCTCACACAGGATCTTAATGACCTACTTCCTCTGGACTCCACCCCACAGAGATTTCCAGAAACTTCCAACCAGCACCATCAGCTGAGACTGAGTGATTCAACACATGAGCCTGTGGGGGATCCTTCTCACTCAAATCATAACACCCCAGACAGTGAGAAACACATAAGGAAAATCACGCGTTCACACATTTCAGCAGAAAAATATTAACAATATAAATATTACTCTATCAGTGAAATCAATGCTAAAACATAACCTTTTTTTTCTTTTGGTTTTTCAAGACAGGCTTTCTCCTCCATGTAGTCCTGGTGGTCCTAGAACTGGCTTGGCCTCGAACTCACGTAGACTCACCTGCCTCTCCCCCGCCCCAGGGCTGGATCCTTAGAAGGGGGAATCACGAATGTAAGAATGGCAGGCTGTGTGTGATCATGCATGCTGATAATTAGTGGGGTGGGGAAGGAGCTGCCGCCGGCTGTTCTGTTCTTAGAGGCTCCTGGAGGGCTTCCCGTAACCAAAAGCAAACTGGAGAGGCAGTCACTTAGTTTACCAACTGCTTTCCAGGAAAGCATAAGGACCTGGGTTTGGATTCCCAGCAGCCACATAAAAAGCCAGGCATGACGGAGTGAGCCTTTAACCCCAGCGCTGAGGGCACAGACCGAGGATCCCTGGGGCTGACCAGCCTATCCATCTAGCCAAAAAGTCAGCTGCTCCCTGAGTATTGAGAGCCCCTCTTTGAAAGCACAGGTGGAGAGCAACAGAAGACACCTGACACTGACCTCCGACCTCCATACACAACTGCACACACTCATGCATACACAAGTGACACAGTTGATGCAGATTGGTACCTCGGAGTAGCCGCCAACCACAGGGCAGGGTGGGAATTTAAGTTACCTCTAATTAGCTAAAAAGAAATCCCTGGGCATGGGGGGCTGCTGCTGGGAGTGGGCATTTCATCCCTGCAGTCGATCTCCTGATTCTCGGGTTGTACTCAGCCACACGGATTTCAGATCCTTTCGTATTCTACAAAGCAGCAAAAATGACTTTGCCCAGAGCGGCTGCAGTTCTCAAGGAAAAAGCCTTTAACATAACTTCATAAAATCGGAAAGAACGCCCTGCATTTCCTACGGGCACACACTCACGTGTGGAGCGCTGTTTGAAAAAAAAAAAAAAAAAAAAAGTCTGGGGACTGTGGAGCTCAGAGGATTACAGAGTGATGGTAGGTTGCTCGGCAACGGGAATGCTCTTTACCAAGACAGTATTAATGCATCATTTGGGTGGCTAAAACACACACACACACACACACACACACACACACACACACACACACACTCTTAAAAAATGAGTGGAGAAAACAAAACAAAAATCCTGCTGTCTTTGCGGGGAGAAGAGTTGCAACAGGGTTTCACTAGGCAAAGAGAGGAGACTGGAGAAAGTACCTCCTTCAGAATCACCCAAATCTTAAAAACAAACCCCCTTCCCTTTCCCTTTTAATAAGTGGGGTGGATGAAGCCTCTACGTTTAGCGGCTGATTGGGAGGGGTGGGGGGCGGGGACTGGGGTGGAGGCGGAGGCTCTCCTGAGAAGTTCTCTCTGAAGCTGGTGTCTTGCTTCTGGCGTTATTTCAAGCTGACAGATGTCTCGTCCCTCAAAGCTGCTCTTTGTGGCTGTCCTGGTATGAAACACCCCAGCCAGCGTCCCAGCTGGATAGCTTCGTGGACTGGTGGACTGTCTGTCTTCCAGAATCTGCTGGGGACTGTGTCTTCAGATAGCAAAGCCAGAGTAGCACTCCCCACAGGGTCCTCCAGAAGGGGACTAAGAAAAAGTGCCCTGTCTTGTGCGCGCCCACACACTCACACACACACACACACACACACACACACACACACACCCCAAGCAAACACACATTTCTATTGCTATGTTTATTTATTTTGATCACTTTCGAAAGAACACCCACAGATGAATCCTTTGAGAACTCAGATGAGATTTTCCAATGCTCTCTCCACAAACAGAAGCAGCCCTGGGTGACTTCCCCTGCTTACTAGAGCTGTCCCTGACAGCCTGTTGTGGCCACTCACAGGTTCTAGCATTAGATCCATCTATATGCTAAAGGCCACCAATACTCCAGGGGCAAGAAGGGACTTTAATGTTCGTTCTATAACAAGGCAATGAGGAGAATATTTTAAGGCCCAAGGTACTTGTGCTGTTCCCAACTGAAGCCAAATGCTGGCATGTCACCTCCTGCTTCCTTCAGCTCTCATTCTCGATGCAACTAGAAATTCCTTTCAGGAACACTTTAAAGCCAGGATTTTGGTTTTTGTGCCCTCCCCTGTCCCATAAGAACTAGGGGGGTCTCATCCAAGAGCTCCACACATGTTGACCCCTCTTCTTACTTTTTAGTTTGAGAAATTGTCTTACCAAATCACCCTGGCTGCCCCGAAACTCATTCTGTAGCTGAGGCTAGCTTTGAACTTGTGATCTTCATGGCTCAGCCTGCTGAGCATTTCTGATTTCTGTGCCACGGGGCTTCTGTGTGTGCTTTCTTGAACGGAGGGGCAATTTTCTTGTTTAAAATGCACCAAGGTGCAGCTCTGAGCCACTGGCATTCCCCCTAAGTGCCAGGAGGGTGTGGTGTACCCCCCCACCCCCCGCAGAAACAATGCAGTAAGGTTGAGCTCTGGTCAGACATAGGCTCGGAGAGTTTTCCGGAAGGTTCAATATGAATATATCAATAGAGAGTAGTAACTCCAGTGACTTCAGACATGGAAGTAGAGACAGGAGGGTCAGGAGGTCAAAACGAGCCTCAGCTACACAGTGAGGGAATTGCCAGCCAGCCTGGGTTACAAGAGACCCTGTCTCAAAACACCAGAAAACAACCACAAAAAGCCAACAACCAACCAGGCAGATGGGAGAAAGAACCATTAATATGTATATAATTAGGGTAGGTATGACAGATGATGACACTGTGTGTATTTTGGTTTCCCAGTGAAATGTCCCCACAGGCTCCCATGTTTGAACATCTGACACCCCAACTGATAGCACTGTTTTGGCTGATCCTGAAACTTTTAAGACACGGATGGGATCCAGCCGGAAGATGCAGAGGCACAGAGGTAGGGCTTGAGAGTCACCGGTTCACTCCACTTTCTGGCCTGAGTTCCATCTCCTGATCGGCCAAACTGTGAGCAGGCATCCCCTTGTTCCTGTCATCATGCCTTTTCTGCCATGATGGACTACACCCCATCAAAACCCAAACCCAAGCAAATCTTTCTCCCTTCAGTTGTTTCTACTGTGGAAAATGGCTGTCACAGACTAACAGGGACTTGACCCCATTTCTCTTGGAGTGATGACTCTGTTTATATTAAGTCTTCTATCATGTGGATGTCAGGGAACAACGGCCATGAATAACCACAGTCGAGTTCTTCACTGGTGGGTCTGCACTGGACAAGATGGGGGACCTGAACACTACATTTTTTTTTCCGAGGCAGGGTTTCTCTGTGTAGCCCTGGCTGTCCTGGAACTCACTCTATAGACCAGGCTGGCCTCGAACTCAGAAATCCACCTGCCTCTGCCTCCCAAGTGCTGGGATTAAAGGCATGCGCCACCACCGCCCGGCCGAACACATTTTTATCACTATATGACCACTTGTGCCATACATCCTGTGTATGATGACACCCAAGGCATCATGGGTACAATACAGAAGCAGCGTTTTAGGAAACAAAACAGAGAGATTTTCAGGTTTTTAACATTCTGTGCTGTGGCTTTATGTATATTTTCATGTTCTTCCTCGTGCTGGTGACATGGACTGAGAGGCCTGCCACTCAAAAATTAAGCTTCTGTAGAGTCCCCCAGGATCCACGATGTGCCAGGTACCATTCCAGAAATAAGAGAAAAACAGCAAACATAGAGAAAAACCACACCTGTCTTTCTGGAACTTTCCCTGTGTTGGAAGAAGAGGCCAAACCAGAGGGGTGGAGAGTTGATGTAATTTCAAAATGGTCACCTGAGAAAACCTGACGGAGAATATAACAGTAAGTCTGCTGGGTTCTGATGCCCTCTTTGACCTCCAGGGTGGTGGAAGAATTGTCTTTTATGGCAGGAGATCCTCCATACCTCTCCCAGCCTGTGGTTCATCCTTTCTCTTTAGTAGTAGTAAATATTGCATAATTCTTTGACCTTTAAAGTTGAAGGGCCAAAGAGAGGGTTCAGTGGGTAAAGGAGACTGCAGCCAAGCCTGATGACCTGAGTTCAATCCCAGATGGCAGAAGATGATTCCTGAAACTTGTCCTCTGACCTGCACACGTGTGCCATAAATACACACACACACACACACACACACACACACACACACACACACACACCAAATAAATGTAATAAAAATTTTAAATTGGTACCTACAGAAACAACAACAAAAAAAATCTAGGACACTTTTTAACTTGTCAGAATTCAGATAAGCTAATCGAAGAGATTTTTATCATGAGATAAGTAGAAAAGTTTCTTCTTCCTAGGATGACATCCAGAACTTCATTCCCTCAGCACTTTCGAAACTCAGACCCTAAGACCTCCATAAATCAGAAGAGGAAAAAAAAAATAATGTCTTCAACGCACCTGGTTTCTTTAAGCCAGGAAATAATTAGGGCAGGCTATCTCAGGATTTCACTTACTTCCAAAAAAACAAGATCCCTAACTGATGATTTCAGCCATTCTTGCGTGATTATCGCTTCCTGCCAATTAACAGCTGCGGAGCCAACGCTGTGCAGACAGCCTCCTCCAAACAGGAAGCCAGAAAAAAAAAAAACAGCACAAACCCAACTCAGAGCTCCGAAGTCCTCCCTCCGCCCAACCCCAACTCCCTGAGACCAATGTGTTTCTGGCTATTTCTAAGCCCAGCAGCATGGGTCTGGCTCCATAAACCATCTTCATTCTCCACTCCATACTTCCTACCCTGCCTTCACTCCCTACCCAGCAGGCCCAGGGTTCTTCCTTGCTCTCTTTGGAGCTGCTTTATGTACCTGTTGATGCCTCAAAACCCATCATCATACCTCATCTGTTACCTTGCATAGAATGTCTGCCTCACCCCAACCCCACCCCAATATGTTGCCTGGATCTCACTCCTTGGGATCATCGTGCCTTATAAATGATATGTCCAAGTCCTAAGTCCTGGTATCTGTAAACTGACCTCAAATACAGCCTTTGTACGTACACACACACACACACACACACACACACACACACACACACACACACA
>JANHMN010000023.1:25145582-25158873 GCA_030674055.1 Rhabdomys pumilio
ACACACACACACACACACACACACACACACACACACACACACACACACAAAACCAGATTCAAATTAGAAAGTCAGACTCTAGAGCCCATGATTCAGGCATCGTTTGTGTGTGTGTGTGTCTCTCTGTGTGTATGTGTGTGCGTGTCTGTGGTGTGCAATGTATGTGGTGTGCGATGTATGTGGTGTATATGTGCATGTACACATGTGTATGTATACATACATGCACATGGAGGCTAGAAGTTGGCATTTGGTATCTTCAATTGTTCTTCACCTATTTATTTTTTTAAGACACGGTCTCTTGCTGGCCCTGGAGCTCACTGATACAAGTAGACTGGCTAGCCAGTAAGCCCTAGGGCTCCTCCGGTCTCCATCCCTCCTCACTGGGATCAGAGATATGTACTGCCTCCTCTAGCTTGTCATGTGGATGCTGGGAACCCAAACTCAGATCCTTATGTCTGTATAGCAAGCACTTTAGCCACTGAGACCTCTCTCCTAACTGCTTGCCTGATTTAAGCCAAAGCGATGAGGATCGAGGCCAAGCTGGAAGTCCCTCATGCAGGACCAGTATCCCCGAGTTCCTTCCCAGCCCCTCTTGACTCATGCTCTCAACTGCCCAAATCCTCTGCACATGGAACCTGACCAGAGATCACATGCTGCCCTGTGAGTCCCTTGTTCCATATTCCAGAGTGAATCTTTCCTCTGCCTTTAAAATGAAACTCAGCAGTCAACAAACTCAGACCTCCGCTCCTGACTTGGGTTCGAGGTCACCTTCTGTAATTAGAGGTTGAGCTCATACCCCTTGGTCCTGTGTACAGAGAAGAAACCATCTGCCTAGAAGGTATTCCGGTCTTCCATCTTAGACACAAAGTGTGTGTGTGTGGAGGGGGGGGGCAATTTCCCTAGAATTCTGCCCACTCCTTTATCCTATGCACGAAGGATGGACGATCTGCATAAGAGATGGTCCCTGCTCCATCCTGTGTACAGAGAGGAAGCCATTTGCTTATGAGATGGTCAGCCCCTCTGTCCTATGCACAGGAAAGGAAGCCATCTGCCTGGGAATGGAGCCTACTCACCTTTTTCCCCCCTCTAACAGATATTACCAGCTCTTATCTTATTCATGCCCTTCCTCCCTCACCCAGAGCATCCGATTTGTCGAGTTCAGCGGGTGATGATAATTGCCCTGCCAATCATGAGCCCTTTTCCTTTTAAGCAGGCTCTACACTTCTGAGTCTACCCTGAAGGTGAAGGTGATCCCGGTCTGGTCAGATACACTTAGGGGGTAGCCTCGATGGAAAGGCTTAACAAGAAAGGATGAAGGAACGGGGGCCCCTGCTGCAGCTTCTTTTCTCAACTCAGTACGTGGTGAGACAGAGGCCAGAATAAGTTTTTGATTTTGTGAGGAGAGTCAATTAGACGGTGACAGGACTTGTGAGAACATGACAGAGTCATTCTGCACATAGCCTGGACCCTTCCCTGGAATTCATTCCATCAAAGCTGGCTGTGAGCCTTGGTGGTGAGCCTTCTTTTCACCCTGTAGCTGAAAGCATCCTCGACAGGTCCACCGCCCTTAGAGCTGAGCACACCGAATGCACACACAGGCTTTGGGCCACAGACTGAGGTCCAAGAAGGTGCAGCTGGGGTGTTGTAATTGAATACAGTGCGCTTCAATAGGGAGCGGCTTAAGAAAGACTTAGCAACCAGTTGGCGTAGCATGTCATATTCTAGAAGGTAGCCATGTTTCTTCTAGCATCAAGAACTTCAAAGCTGAGAATAAGTAGCATAAATCTCTCTTCCTTGTGCTCATCTTCAAATTCGGCATCTCTTCTCTCGTCTCTCAGCTTCATTATGTGTACACACACACACACACACACACACACACACACACACACAAAATCATCTAATTTCTCTTTTTAATGTCCCCAGGGTCCCCCAACACACCTTCCTCCCAACTTCATGTCCTCTTTTGAAGAAAGAGGAAAAAGGAGATTTATTCAATGTGCTACATTGGGAAGAAGGACAGAGAGACCCAACAATCATCCCTCAGTGGGTCTTGGAGTGAGACTGAAGTTTAAATATAGGACCAGGGATGTGCACATCTAAGCAGGTCCAGTCAAGGTGTTGTCAGAATAGACCTACTACTACCTGGGCTTTCATCTCATCCGGTAAGGTGGGTTGCCCCTGTTGCTAGAACTGTGTGAAATCTCTTTCCAGAAGACAAGCCCGCCTCTCAGGCTGGAGTCTTTTCCTTTTCCCAGTATGAGATTCCTGGGGAAATTCGTGTTTCTTTGAGGCTCCACTATTTCAATAGTCTGGTAAAGACACAAGCATTCTTTTTGAGTACCTTCATTTTCTCCTTTAAAAATTTTCAGTTTATAGCTGGGCAAGTGGTGGCGCACACCTTTAATCCCAGCACTTAGGAGGCAGAGGCAGGTAGTTTGAAGGCCACCTGGTCTACAGAACGAGTTCTAAGACATCCAGGGCCACACAGGAAATCCTGTCTCCAAACGCAAACAAACAAAAAAATATAATTTACTTATTTTTAACCCACCGAGTTCAATTACTGTTACCTTTATGTACGTGGGTACAGGGTCATCCACAGGGTCATAGGCAATCTACCAGGGACCTCTAAAGAAAACTGACCCTTCCTTTCTCAGAGGCTACCTACTTGTAGCTCCTCAGCTAGGGGCAGGGCCTTGGTAGACTCTTCTCATCCATACTGGGCCATTTTCACTGGCTTGATCTTGTTCAGGCAACCATGACTGCTATGGTTTAATGTGTGTGACAGCTCTGCCACGTCCAGAAGACAGTATCCCATGGTTCTTTCTCCCCATTCTCTGGCTCTTGCATTTTTTTTCCTGCCCATCTCTTCATCTATGCTCCCCCAGCCTTCATGAGGGATAGGGGGCCAGTGTCCATCAGCTTCCAGTTCCTCTCCTGTCCATATTTCCCCCATTGCCTCATTTCTCTTTTTTGTATCCACTTAATCTTACTGTGCTTTCAGCAGTTTCAAGACTGTCGAACAAGGTAATGTTTAAGGAATTAATAACCAGGCTCTGGGATATTATTGTGGGAAGGAATGGTAAAGACGTGACCAGCTCAGCAAAGTGGGATTATGGGTAGACTCTGTAGATATCCCATAATGGCTGTCAACACACTGAAACTTTATTCTCTCTCACAAGTTTGTTTTTATCTCCATTCTCACGGGCTATGTGTGTTGTTTTCCCCATCTGTCTCTCCACACCACATCGCACCATACCCCATCACACCCTGCTGCCCCTATAATTTGTTATTGAATATATAAGTCGAAATAGGTCCATTTATACAAGACCAAAAACTTCATTGAAATTAAGCCACAAATTCATTTGGGCGCACACACATAATTTTAAAGACAAGGGTGTGCATCAGCCTCTGGAATTCCCAGGAGAAAAGCAAGATGCAGTCATGGATGGCAGAGTAGTTGGTGTCTCTGCTTCTCTTATTCTCACTCCAGTTTCAGATAGGACTCTTCCTCACGGTGTCAAGATGGCCTCCGGTGGCTTATAGTCACAAAGATGAGACTGTCTGGGCTGGGGTAGAGCCAATGGGACAAGATGGGTCTCACTGGACTAGTGAACCACTGACAACCAGAGTCACAGTGATGTCTGCACAAAGCAGGGAAGGGTCTAAGATGCACTGAATAGCTCACACAACGGAGTGGACAGTATAATACATGAGTCATACTTCAACAACATTGTTTAACTAACTCTATCACCAAGCCCTCAAGGGTCTGGTGACCACCACCATTGCTGTTTTACAAATACAGAAAAAGATTTGAAAGGTTTCCAAGAGCAAGTATCTGGTCATTTGTGGCCAGAACTAGACTGGATTCAAGCGCGCTTGTCACCAGAGGTAGCAACTGTCACTGCCATGTCACCTTGCTTTAAGTATGCTCACAAGATTAGCTATGTGGCAGAGTGGAGAAGGACAGTTCCCTGAGATCCTCCATACAGCTATACAGCCTGCAGAAGCTCCACTGTCTGTTGGGAGCCGACTTTAAGCAAAAAGCAGCTAGAAAGCAGCTATCAGCTTTGCAGCCATCTTGAGCCATATACCCTGACATGAGACTTGCTTTTCAACAGCCTACAACAGTTGAAGCACACTCTGATATCCCACATAGCTTGTTTTGCTGTTTAGTGCCCCCAGCTGCAAGGAGCACATGGTAACCACGCCTACAAGGCATGCGGTGCACGTGCTATCCATGCCATACATGCCTGTAAGGCGCACGTGCTGTCCACGCCTGTAAGGCTTACGTCATATCCACACCTGCAAGGCACGTGCCTACAAGGCACGTGGCAAAAGCCTATAAATACCCAGGATTTCCTTGTAGTGTGGGTGGTGTAGTAGTAGTAGGTGTAGTGGTGTGTGTATGGTGGAGACAGTAAAGAAGACTTTACTACAGATCCTCTGGCTTGTCTCTATTCTTCGAGGCTCTTCCCCTTCTTCCCCCCACTCTCTCTCTTGCTAGACCCTGACCTGCAGAACAGAGTGGGCCGCTATAGTTTGGCCCCCAAATGTGGGCCAGAGTGGCTGTTACAGTTTGGCCCCTAAGGTGGGGCAGCTCGGGTCCTTTACAACTGTCCAGACAAGTAACTTGGAGAAGAAAGGGTTTATTCAGCTCCCAATTCCAAATTATATTCCATCATTTTGGGGAAGTCAAGACAGGGATTCAAGGAGTTAGTTAAATCATATCCACTGTCAAGAGCAGAAAGAGAATGAATGTCTGGTTGCTGTTAGCTTTCTCCCCTTTGACCTGTTTAGGATCCCCTGCCTAGGGAATGATGCTGCCCACAGTGGGCTGTGTCTTCAGACCTCAATTATCAGTAAAGACAACTACCCCACCCCAAACCAGGTATATCTTAAGGCCAACTTGATCTAGACAATTCCTCAGTTGAGACTCTAGGTTGTGTCAAAGCTAATAGTTAAAACCAATCAGCACCCAGTCATGTGCCTGACTCAGTTTCCTTACGTGACACGAGAGCCACGATCCCCACTGTATCTCATAACTTCTTTTACCTCCAGAGTAGAAGGAAGCGTATTGCTCAAACTCACATCTGACTGATGGGTAGAGAAAACAAGCCTCAAATATCGGATTAAATATATTACATTTCCTTAAAGCTGCCTACAAAGTACAAGACGAGTAAAGTGAAGTGAATATTAACGATACATTTAGGCCAATATATCCAAATATCACCATTTCAATGATCAATCACTATATAAAGTATTTATGTAAGGGTTTGGGTTTTTTTTTTCTTCTCCTTTTTACATCTTGAGACAAATACATATCAGGTCGGTATTTTACACTCATAGAAGATCTCAATTTGGACTGGCCCATCTCAAGGGCTCAATGGTACATTGAGACATTGTGTGTGGTTGGTCTAGACACATCAGGACCTAGCTACAACCTTGTGACAAGCTGAGGACAGGAACCCAGACGGGGTCAGGGATGATTAACCCAGTTTGAGCACGACATATGTAACTGCCACGAATCTACCTCAGTATTCCCAGCTCACTGGAAGGGCTAGCCTTCTCTCCCAGAGAGTGTGTATGTACACAGCACTCATGTATTCGTCTTCTGAAGAAATCTTTGCTTCAGGAAGGCGAAGGTGTTCTAAAGACAAGCATCCATTTGGGGTGTTTTGAAATGACCCATTGTCTTTACCGAACCGTCACTGTGATGCCTACCTTTCCAAACCTATCACGGGGATGGCCCCTTTTATTTCAAATGCTGCTGCCATACTTGCTGGCTTGGGGATTCATTTGCCCCCTCCCTGATGCCTTTGGATTGTCTATCTTCCCATTCTAGACTATTCCTCTTACAGCTGAGGGAAGCATAGCTTCTTCTGACTCCAGTACAGTTACCACCCATGCACAAACCCCTTCTCTGACGTCACAGTTACAGGAACAGGCCCTTTCCTGAGTACCATTTACCTCATCCATGTCATCTCCTTCCCAGCATGCCCTGCTTTCCCACATGTACTTCTTTTTCATTTTAAAAAGATTTTTTTTAAAAAGAAATTATTGTATTATATTATTTTATGTGAATGGAATGTTTTGCCTCCACAAGTATCTGTGCACACATGCATGCCTGGTGTTCATGGGGTCTAGAAGAGGGCATTGGATCCTCTGGAACTCCAATTACAAATGGTTGTGAGCCTGAGCCACCATCTGCATGAGCGAACTGAACCCAGGTCCTCTGTGAGGACAGCCATTGGACGAGCCATCTCTCCAACTCGTTTTCTATACAGGGCTATTTTCCCATTAAATAATCCATCACACAAGACATGCTTAATAAATATAAGTGAACTAGGAAGGTGAAGATTGAGGGCTCTTAAGATGTCCTAGTGCACACCCCAAACTTCATAGACAAGGATGTTTTCTGCTGCTTGGGGCTGGACCACACTTCCCTCAGTTCGTGCTGGCACCAGGAACAATAAGAAAAGACTCACTTCCAAGTCCTGTTTACTGTGGAGTCACAAGGCTGCCAGCAGTCCAGGAAGCCATCAAATAGCCCAGTGATGCTGGGGACCTAAGAAAGCTTGTCCAGCTGAGAAGTCGGAATGTGGTCGAGGGGTGCCACAAGCTTAGGTCACACACAGAAGCACCCTTTAAAACTCCTCCATCCTACAGGACCACAGAGGGGGAAGTAAGCAGGCTGGCACCATTTCATGCCCTTGTCTAAGTTAGGAAAACGGATGGTAATGCTTTACAGCTTTCAAAAGATGTGAGCAGGGAGGCCACAGGGCTGGATGAAGAGAAGAAAGATTTGCAGATCAGAGGCGAGGGGTCGGCCTGTTAGAAAGAAAACTGCAGGCTGGACAGTGAACAGCACCTTCTCCAATCTCTCCTCGGGCTAAGGCCCGAGCCAGGGAGTCAGTCTCTCTGCACTGCACTTCTTGTGCCTGTGAGAGCTGAGCCAAGGGAAGAGCATTCACACAGCCTTCCGAAACACCATCTCAGCAACAAAGCAGGCAATGTGTTTCATCTCGGGCCCCGCGGATCCAGCTGAGTTTACGGCAGTGGGTGGCTTTCAAACCTAGCATTTGATCAAAATGAAAAAGTGGCCCTTCCTTTCACCCGGTGACAAGCCCGTGCGTATAAATCACAGCCTACCCTGGGAGGACTGCTCGGCACACAATCAGCCGGGCAGCCTGGCCACCCCAGTCCCCATCTGGACAAAGGGGGCTGGGCGTTTTGAAGGGGCCCAGGCAGCTTTAAAGGCCCCTTGTAAAGATGAAACTCAGACACCATCCGGAGCTCACTGTGGGGGAGGAGGGAGCTGTGTTGTAGCAGGAGATTTGAATTTTATGTGGTCTGAGAACCATAGTCCTCAGGAAGAGGAATGCCCCCAAACCAGTGGGAAGAGAGACATCTGAGTTTCAGAGGGAAGATGTGAGAAAAGGCAAGTTAGAAATAAATGTACTTTCATCTAGGAAAGAAAAAAAAAAGATTTTTAAACGAGCAACGTCCCTTGTTAATGAATCCCTGGCAGGGCTGGGAGATGGTTCATGCATGAGGACCTGAGTTCAGATCCTCAGAACCACGTAAAGTAAAAGCCAGGCTCCGAGGGCTGGCAAGATGGCTCAGTGGATAAAGGTACTTGTCAAGAGAACTTGGCAATCTGAGTTCAAGCCCTGGAAGATGGAAGGAGAGAATGACTCCCCCAAATTATCTTCTGCCTTCATATGTGCACTGTTGCATAAGTCCATATAACACACATGTGTGCATGTATGTGCACACACATGATAATGAAGATATTTAAAAAAAAAAAAAAAACAAAAAACAAACTGGTTGACAGTACATGGCTGTAACCCCGGAGCTCGGAGCTCGGAGGCAGAGATAGAAGGACCCTTGGAGCACAGTGGACAGCCAGCCTAGCCAACCTGTGAGTTCTATGTTCAGTGAGACCCTAGGTGCCGAGCAACTGAGGAAGACACCTTGCATTAATCTCTGACCTACACACACGTAGCCAAGC
Organism: Rhabdomys pumilio; assembly: GCA_030674055.1. Classification (NCBI taxonomy): domain Eukaryota; kingdom Metazoa; phylum Chordata; class Mammalia; order Rodentia; family Muridae; genus Rhabdomys; species Rhabdomys pumilio. Next base: position 25,153,594 of record JANHMN010000023.1, read on the forward strand.
TCACACATATGCATACACATAGACACACAAGCTCACTGCAATAATTAGTGTTAATTTTGAGCATTGACACAGGCTCTAAAAGCACCCGGGAGACTGGCCTCTGGGTGTGCCTGGGAGGGATTACCATCACCGCATTAACTGAGGTGACTGTCTTTACTGTAGTAAGCGAGGTGAGAAGGTGTCTTGCCTGTAGGCGGGACTGTCTCCTCAGCAGAGGCTCCTGGGATGAATAAACAAGGAGGAGAGCTAAGCAGCAGCTTGCCTTCCTTACTTTCTGCTTCCGGATTGTGGATGTGATGACGTAATCAGTGTCAAACTCCTGCAGCCTTTGCTTCTCTACCCTGATCAGGTTGTAGTCTGGAACTGTGAAACAGAATAAGCCATTCTCCTGTAAATTGCTTTTGTCAGGGTCCTTACCACAACAAAAGAAAAGAAAAGAAACTAAGACACACATAAGCCTTGCCATATGTGGAGAAATAACCAGCACCTGACACGCCTGCTGCCACAGCTGAGCTGCTCCCGTCATGCCTTCCTACCATCACAAACCATTCCTTCTTAAACAACAAGCCGAACAAGTCCTTCTTCTTCTAAGCTACTTCTAGTTTATTCTCTGTCACAGCTACGAGAGTAGTAGCTAACACGGCCAGGCTTAGGACGCTCTGGGTAAAGGGGCAAGTGCTGCATGCCTGTGGCTGTCCAGGCCTGTGGCTGTCCAGCCTTTGCCCAGTGCTAGATTAGTACACCAGAAAGCAAGTGCATTGAGTGCATAAACCTAGGTTTTTTAAAATAAGCATGCCTCCACTGAGATAGTATTTGGTGGCACTCCTACAGCCAAACCCCCAGTGGAGGCAGAGGTGGCTGCCTCTTTTTTTTTTTTTTTTTTCAAGTACTGTGGCTACCCTTGTGTATGCTCGCTGTCTCCTGCTGTCCCCTTTGGATGGTTCTGAAGTCTCGGGAAGATGGAGGGATGAAAGAGCTCTTGAGCTGCATCAAAAAAACAAAACAAAACAAAACAAAACAAAACATCTGGAGTAGCCAGACAGGTATCTAATGCCTTTGAGGCAGTTATCCATGTATTACTAAGGGGTGTGTATGGGTGTGTTTATATGTATGAGTGTGTATGAATGAGTGTGTGTGTGTGAATGAATCTGTGTGTTAGTGTGTATGTGAATGAGTGTTTGTGTGTGTATGATAGTATATGTGAGTGTGTGTGTGTGTGATAGTGCATGTGAGTGTGTGTGTGTGTGTGTGTGTGTGTGTGTGTGTGTTTGAGTGGGTAGGGATGAAAAGATGGACAGGGAGAAGCAGAGAAAGAGAGAAGTTTCCTAACCAGAAGATCCCCTAATGTGGGCCCTTCAGGCAGGCTGTCCCATCCCAACATTTTCTGCTTGGCCTCTCTGAACTACCAAGTGCTGCTCGCTTCTCTCACAGTCGACAATCTGGATGAAGGAAGGTTCTGTTCCCCTTCTCATTCCCCCCAAATCCCAGCAGGCTGTCTGATGGAGAACAGAGGCTTCTCTACCCAGACCCTGCCCTCTCTATGTTCAGGTCAAAGGTCAGGCCTCCTCTGGGTGGCTCTCTTCCCTGCTGCATGGGTGGCACAGATACCCTGGAGTTTTCCAGCGATGTCTACTGCGAAAACAGAAAGTTAAAGAGTGCCGACTTCAAATGTGGAGGAAAACATCAGAGTGAAGAGAAAAGAGTCTGAGGTGGGGTGGGCGGGAGAAGTTGACTGGGGCTTTCCGCTCGAAAGAGGAAGTGACGAAAATAATTATATTTGAGCGGCATTTTTTTTTCCCCTACAAAAAGTGCGTTTGAATGACAACCAGGTGGTCTCTGTTAGCACGCACAGAAAACAAAGTTCGTGTCAGAGGATGTTAATCTGGTGCTGCTGCCGGTGGCGAATGGTAAAAAGAGTGTCTTAAGAAAACTGAGATTCGCAGGTCCTCCTTTATGGCACATAAAGGAAATGATAATTATTTATTTATTTTTTCTTTTGCAAAGCATTTGAATGTTTCACTAATTTGGGGGAGGCCTGCTCTCATGGCTTTGATACTCAAATCATTCTCCTTTCATAGTCTCTTCATTTCAGGGTAGAATACAACCCAATACTACCTTCCACCGACCTCGCATGTGGTCAGGATCTAGACTGCAGGCAACCCTACAGGCTTTGCAGCAGATTCAGTGGATGAAATATTGCACCTGGCTGGCCAGGGATCTTCCATATCCTGCAGGGCAGGGACCGACAAGGAAAGAAGACCCTTGCTCTATGGTGACATGACAGTAAACTGGCTTTAAAATGAGTCAGCTCCATGTCATCTACTGGGCAGTGGAAGGAGCCACCCAGGGAGGGCTTGGCCTTTAACCGGAGCACTGAGAGGGCAGGGTCAGGGTGGAACCTCCTGCCTGGGGTCAGATCTAGGGACAAAGATGAAGAATGGTTTTTTGGTTTTTTTTGTTGTTGTTGTTTTTAGGTTTTTTTGAGACAGGGTTTCTCTGTGTAGCCCTGGCTGTCCTGGCACTCACTCTGTAGACCAGGCTAGCCTCGAACTCAGAAATCCGCCTGCCTCTGCCTCCCAAGTGCTGGGATTAAAGGCGTGTGCCACCACCGCCCGGCAAAGATGAAGAATGGAAAGGGAAGTCTTCCCTTCTTCCTTCAACTTCATATTCCATGCATGTAGTGTCTGCATGGATGCTTGCCCTGCAGACTCAAGGACTTGGGAAAGATCATGCTAAAGGCCAGGTGGGATATGAGTATTAACCTGGTAATCTCAGTACTGGGGAGGTGGAGACAGGTGGACAAATGTCCAGAGTTCCCTCAACAGCCAGCCTAGCCTGTCTTTGAGCTTCAGATCAGTGAGGGATCCTGTCTTAAAAACTGAAGTGAACAGCTCATGGGGAATGGTGTCCTAGGTTGATCTCTGTAATCTAATGTGCTCACACAGACATACACACATACGTACATGTCCACTTGCACACAGATGAACATACACACCGTACACATACACACACAAACATGAAAGAGCATAGACAACTGATGAGGGACCCTGTGACTAGGTAAAGTGACCCCTGGGTGACGGATAAGACACCACCTAGAGCCTGCATCCCTCTTCCAGGTCACGGGTAAGTGTGGTTTTATCAGGCACCACTTGCTCTTGGCCCATAGCAATGTGCTTATGTTTGTCACAGGAGTCTGAACGCAGCCGATCGCCAACACTTTTCTAATATGATCATTGCACAAGTTAGGAGACCAGTGACCCTGGGCGTGGGTGGGCGGAATGTATGGCTATTGGCAGTCAGCAGTGAGGTTGGTTGGGCCACTGGTTGACAGCAATTAATCACAGATTTCAAATCAGCTAGCGAGAAGATTTTGAGCGGTTTCAATACAGAAAAACAAAAAGTGTCTGCTGGAATGAGCAGGCCAATGAGCCGGATTGATGGTGACGTGTTATGTAAATTCATTCAAATGTCACACTGTGCCCTGAAAGTAGAGACCATGAGTACATGACAATTAAAAATTTAAAAAAAAAACAACAAAAAAAGACTTTTTTGGTTTTTAAAACAAAAGGGGGATATTGAATCTGGTTAGAGATAAAGAGGGATGATGTCTAGGAATAAATAGGGCACACAACTCTCCCCTTGGTCCCTTCCTCAGCGCCCCCCAGACCCACCCCAGCCCCATGCTCTCACAAATGGATCATACGCACATGATTTATCACTGCTGGAATGGCACAGCCTTGGGGTCATCAAGCAACCTGAGATTCTTTTCCCCCTGAGGAGAATGGGGGGCCTCCCTCTTCTTTCAAGAGTGTGTGGGGCCTGGGGATGGCTGAGCATCAAACGTCCTTGGCCTGTGTCTGCTGTGGAGTGCTAAGTGTTTTGAGATTGGAAGCAGATGGCCTCCACCTCCTTCACAGGCACTGGGCATTAAAAAAAAAAAAAAAAAAAAAAGGAAAGAAAAAAAAAAGAATTAAAAGAAAAAGGAATGCGGGGGAAATGTGTTTCCGCTTTTGCAGAGCCCCAGCCGCCTGAAACCAGTTCAAGATGTTGCCTGTGAAGCACCCCCAATCCCAATGGATTTTCTTTAACCAGTGAGCATGGCCAGTAGAGAAGTCTGGACTTCAAAGGTCCATTCTCAATGAGGTCTAGGAGAGGGCTGGGGCCACTCTGGCAACTTCCAATTGCCCCCAGCTGCTCCCCCTCTGTCAGATGCCCCACACTGACTTATAGGCAGACATCCCTAGGACTCAAAGGCACTGCTCGGCATCCGTGCCTGATGATGGTCTTGGAGGTTTGCAAGGCTTCTTCTCCCCTGTCACCGGCCCTGGAAGAATGTCCCAGTGTCATAGTGATATCAGCTATCTCTGCTCCCTGACAACACAGGGGGACAATGATTCCTACTTGGCCAACCCTTTAGGCTGCAGATGAGGGACCTCAGGCCCATGGAGGAGAGATGAGATGTTTGGGAGCAATTAGGTTGAACCTCATGCATAAAAAAGCTGAAAATTGCATGGTCTACTTCCTCCTCCCCTACTTGCCCCTGCACTATGAACAACAGCGAGACAGAATCCACACCTCACCTCTGGATCCCCCCAGTGCCTGTACAGCCCTTCATCAGACAAGTACTTCAACTGAGCTTGAACAAGTGAAGTGCCTTGAAGGCTCTCCAGGGGGAGGACAACAATTTGCTAGTGTCAATTTGCTAGCAGTGCTGTCCCTGAGAGCTGGTAGAAAAGGTGAAGAGAAGCAGGCGGGGAGATGCTGGCTATAGGAGAAGTTCCTCAGACTCAGAGTTGGCACTAACAAGATTTGGGGGCGGGGCACCGACACCGAGATAACTGTTTCCAACCTCGCTCAAGTTTTTGCTCCAAAGGGAGAGCTCCCCATGGTGACAGCAGCCTACCATTCATGGCCATGGGTCCTACTTACTGACTGATCGAGCTGTCATAGGACCTATTTTGGGGTTGGGTTATTACTCCCGATTGCATGGGGCAATCAGGAAATGGGGGGTCCCCAGTGGGAATGCAGGCACTTGTGGCTACTTCAGCTCAAATTCATTAAAACCAAATGGAGTGAAGAAGTCAGTTCTTAAATCCCACTAGAAGCATTGTGGCTTGCTGGGACGTGTGAATGGTGGATCCATGGTCCAACATGCATGCAGGCATAGGAGACTCCCACCATCACATTACATCTGCTGAATAACATTGCTCCAGCCTCTCGTTGTCTCCCTGCCGTGTGTGTGTGTGTGTGTGTGTGTGTGTGTGTGTGTGTGTGTGTGTG
>JANHMN010000023.1:25158883-25214772 GCA_030674055.1 Rhabdomys pumilio
GTGTGTGTGTGTGTGTGTGTGTGTGTGTGTGTGTGTGTGTGTGTGTGACTGTGTGTATATATGTATATGTGTATATGCATGGAAGTATATGTATGAGCGTACTCGTATCTGTGTATGTATATGTGTGCCTGAGTGTGTGTATCTATGTGTGTGTGTGTGAGTGTGAATCTTAGTTAATGGCATACTCATAGAGTCTGTTAGTTACTGTTCTCACTGCTGTGACAAAATGGCAATAAAGGCTCCTCCTAAAAAAAGACGAGTTTATTTGGGCTCATAGTTTGAGGACAGTCCTTGTAGTGAAGCATGGCAGCAGGACCCTGAGGTGGCAGGTCACACTTCATCCACAGTCAGGAAGCAGAGAGAGACGGATGCTGGTGTTCAGCTCACTGTCTCCTTTGTATTCAGTCCAGGACCCCAGACCATCTGAGGCTGCTGCCCACACTCAAGGTGGCTCCTCCTGCTTCAGTTAAGCAAACTAGAAACCCTTTCACACACATGCTCACAGGTCTGCCTTGTAGGTGACTCAAGTTCCTGTAAGGCTGACAATCTGTATCAGCCATCACACTTATGCCTGAGGCCCTGGGTTCAATGCCTGGTGTCACATGAACTGGGTGTGCTGGTGCATACCTGGAATCCCTGTTCATGAAAAGGAGGAAGCAGGAAGTTTAGAGTTTCAGGGCTAGCCTCTGCTATATAGGCAGTCTAAGAGCAGCCTGGGCTAAGTGAGATTCTGCCTCAAAAAAAAAAAAAAAGCCCAAATAAATAAATAAACAAGATAAAATTGCCATAAAATTCACATAAAGGTCTTCTGGAAGTCTGTGAGACCCACCCGGCTAATGGGTGCTGAGATAAACACTATAGAGCCCTTAGCTCTATAAGCTATTAGACCCCTATAAGCCCGCATAGAACCAAACTGAGGCCCAGCCCTCAACACCAACCACCATAATTACTATTCCACCTGCAATTTAGCAGAACGTATTAAAAAAATTAAAACCTCCTTCATCACTGGTCCTCTTGGGTGCTAAATTAATATTTTGCCTTCTCTGATATAAAACTTCACTCATTAGCACGCTTTCAAATTAGTTTTATCCTGCTATAAAGACTCATTAGCTGCCATACTTAAATTAGAACCCATCAAAGCCGCTGACAAAGCCACATGGATTTGATGATGAACATGAATACTCTGGCCCAAGCAAAACCGCGCACCTCTCTTTAGGTGCTTGAGTTCTGCCGAGGGATGTGCCACCTGCCAGGTGTCTGAGCTCCTTCAGAAAGGATGCAGAATGAGTTCGCTGAGCAGAATGGATGGGGGCTGGGAAAAGGACTCAGTTGGCAAAGTGCTTGCCTCCAAAGCAGGAGGACCTGAGTTTTAGCCCAGGACCCATGTCAAAGAATCTATCGCTAGTTGGTCAGTCCCCATCAGAGAAAACGATTTTGTTTTGTTTGTGTTTCCCAGAGTACGGGGTGATTAAAACCAAGGCCCACAACAGGCCAACATGTATAGAGTAAGAGACTGCAGTGTGCTTGGCTTTTAAATGGGACATCTGTAGCACAATCCTCTCCCTAAGGCTCAGGGATCATCTCAGAAGAGACGGCAGAAAGAAAAAAAAGTGGAAGCCCGGCAGTGAAATTGCACAGGCACCCACGGGGCTGTGACATCACTCACAAGACCTTTAAATGATAAAGCTACAAAATCCCAGGATGGATGGGGACAATCTCGTGAGGTCCTATCCCTACCTGAGGAGCTACTGGCAGTTGATGGCTACTGGGGAGGGAGAGCCAGTTTCCTTCAGAGATGTAGCTCCCGAGAGGCTGCGCATGCCCTAGGCCCTACACCCAGGTACATCCAGGAAGCACTAAATGGATACTGTGGGTTTAAAAACAGAAAACAGAAAGTTGGGAGGAGAAAGTGCTGGGAGGAATAGGGGCGGGGTTGGAGGGAAGACAATGGGAAAGTGGGCTTGATCAAAACATATTATATGCACACACAGAGTTCTCAAACAATAAACAGAGAGCCAGAACTTGTAATCCCAGAGCTGGGGATGCAGAGCCTAGATCATCTGTGTAGCACATTGCTACATAGGCCAGTATGGTCTGCTTCCAAGTTCTAAGCCAGTGAGAGATCCTTTTTCAAAAATGAATGAATGAATGATAAATCAACAAGCAGATGGCTCCTAAGGAATTCTACCTAAACTTGTCCTCTGGCTTCTGTGTGTATGCAGACGTACAAGTACATGCATTCCTCTCCCTCACCACATAGTCAAGAAAACAGAGAGAAAAACATTTGATTTAAAGGAAAAGGTAATAGTATCCTGCCCCCAAGTCCCGGCACGGAACTGTGGATGATAGCAAGAGAGAAGGTTCTGGAACCTCCTCAAAGAGATGGAGGTGAGGGAGGGCAAAAGTAAGTGGAGGGTTGTTCTGTCCTTCTGTGACCTTTGCTACTGTGTGTGTGTGTGTGTGTGTGTGTGTGTGTGTGTGTGTGTGTGTAAGAAATGTGTATACAGAGTTACAGAGACTCTGAGAGAGACTGAGAATGTAGAGATATGAACTGAAGAGACAGAAAGGTGAGGGAAACCCTCCCACAAGCAAGCCTTCAGCCCCACAGAGCAGCATGGAGCCGCAGGAGGTTATCTCTGCCAAGTAAGGGATGATACAAGAAGTTAGGCCAGGAGAGCTTGCTCCATGAGTGTGGGACCTCATAGATCTGGTTGGTCACAGATGTCTGACGTGTTATGACGGAAGAGACTAGATCTACATAAAGACCCTACATTGTGGCATGGATAGGAGTGGCCAGCATGGCCTCTTGGGGATACTCACCAAGCTTCAAGGATAGCATGGTCATATGACCTGACTACCTGTGCTCACTGACATCTGCAAATGTGGCCTGGGTCACCAATGGTGGCTGTGTCTCAGAAACAGAGCTCCTTCTCCAGAAAAACCTCTGATTCCTCTCTTCTTCTACTAGGGTCACAGACAAACTCCTTCCACACAGAAGTGTCTTCCATTGAGAAACAAAAGTTCCAACCTGCCCTCTGTTCTGTCCCATACTACTGCATTGGCACTTCATGGTGGAAGACTTCCTTGCAAGGAATGCAAAGGAACTGGGGGACTGAGCTGAGAAGTGAGGCCTCTGGAAGGCTTCCTGATGGAATGAATGAATGAATGAATGAATGGGTGAACAAATGAACGTGTGAGTAAAAGAGAATGGTTGGATGAATGAGTAGATGAAGGTAAGAATGGAGGAGTGAGTGATCAACCAAATGAGCACATGATTAATCAAGGGAACAAAGAGATGGATGAGCGGATGAATGAAGAGATGAATGGTACAGTAAGTGAATAGAGAAATGAATGAACAGATACACAAATGAACACATGAGTGAATGAACGAATGAAGTTGTCAATGAGTGGATGAGTGAATGAATGAGAAAACCAATGAGTGAATTAGTGAAGAAATGATGCGGCGAGCAAAGAAATGAGTTATTGCTAAACAGATGAATCAATGAATAATGTGTTAACGTTTGGTCTTGCTGTCTATTGCAATGGAAGGTATGGGCCCCCAAGACCTGGAGTCTGCATGTAGACCCAAATGACCCTGGTCCCCAAGTTATTTTTGATTGGTTAAATAAAATGTCAATGGTTAATAGCTTGGTGGGGTTTAGAATTTTTGGGCTTTGGGCCAGAGGCAAACCACTAAAGGAATGAATGAACACCCCCACAGCAAAGTGTACCTCTTGGAACCCCCACCCCAGTTTTAGTGTCTTGGTTGAACACCAAGGTGCCCAGCACAGATGCTGACATGGAAGCTAACAGCGAGGATTACAGTTCCGTCCCGAATCAAACTGGTTGGAGACAGTCCAGTGCTGTGTGAAGACATGAGTTTGAACCTCAGAACTTATGTGTAAAAACAAAAAGAAAAATTCAAGTATGGAGACGTGAGTGAACTTGTAATTTCAGCCTTGGAGAGGCAGAAACAGGAGACTTTCCAGGGTTTGATGGGCAGCCGGCCCATCCCAGATGGTGAGAACCTATCTCTGAAATAAGGTGATGGCTCCTGAGGGATGATGCGTGAGCTTGCCCTCTTGCCTCCACATGTTCATACACATGTGCACATGAAGCCTGTCTCCTCTCTCTGCTTCGCTCATGCGGCAACCCGGGATCTAGTCACGACATTTGGACAAGGGAAAGCAATAAAACCACCTAGAATTGGAAGGGAGTTGTAAGAACCTTTCTAATCGCAGGCAACACGATCAGCATACAGAAAATCCAAGTGAATCCATTAAAATTACAGCTAACAAATTATATCAGCAGGATGGGATGGCAAGATGCAGGATTAATACGCAGACATCAGTTGGATTTCGGTACAATGGACATCCTCAAATGACATTAAGAAGCCCGTTCTATTTAGCACAGCATCAAAAAGAATAAAGTACTTAGGGATAAACTTAACAAGGGAAGTCGAGACATGGACTCTGGAAGTCATAATGTATTGCAGAAGGAACTTAAAACCCAAGTGGTTGGGAAGACGTGCGACCAAGAACTGGAAGACACACGCAGCTGGGATGGCAAATCTATTGACAGATTCAATGGAAATCCCATGCAGAGTTCCTGCTGGCTTTTTCTGTCGAAAACAATAAGCTAGTTCTATAACTCACAGGGAACCGTTTGGAATCCAAAGTAGCCAGACGAGTTTGAATGGAGACAACAAATTCGCACAAGTCACATTGTCCAGGTTTAAGACTCACCATAAAGTTACGTTAATCAAGATGGAGTGCTGCCAGTGCGAGGACGCTCCTGGACCAAGGCCATGGAATTAGAGCCCAGAAAGAGACCCCTGTGTCTGTGGGCCACTGATTTTGTTTTAATAAGACAAGGCCATCCTACCGCAAAGACACGACTTCACACCATAGACTGTGTACGCTCATGACAGAAGTATTTACCATAGCTTCAAAGTGAAAAAACAACTCAATTGCTCACCCACTGATAAATCAATAAATAAAATATGGCGAACCCATTATGATGGTTGGCTTTAAACCGTCAACGTGACATAACCTAAAATCACCTGGGAAGAGAGTCTCATTGACTCTCGACTGTCTACATTGCATCCATCTACGGGGATTATCTTCAGTACGTTAACTGATATGGGAAGACCCAGTTGCCTGTGGGTGGCACCATTCCCTAGGCAGGTAGTCCTGGACTGTGTAAGAATGGAGCTGACTATAAGCAAGTGCATTCATCTCTCTCTCTCTGCCCTTGACTATGAGTGTGATATAGCAAGTGGTTTAAATTTCCTGCCTTGACTTCCCCATAAAGGACTACAACCTGGGATTGTAAGTGGAAACAAACCCCTTTATCCCCCTCAGTTGCCTTCTGTTAGGACATTTTATCCCATTAACAGACAGAAAACTAGTCTAGCCTTCATAATAGGATATTCACCAATCATGAAAACACCATGACATGAATGAGCATCGAAATCACTATGCCCAAAGAGAATCAAATTACTATCCCTACATGTTGAACCATATGGATTACCATACACACCATAAGGCCCTTTATTCTATAGACTATTCTAGAACTACATTGTGAAGAAAACTCCCAGGTGGGCAGATCTTCAGCGGCAGGTAGCACACAGTAGTTGTCAGGGACGGGGACGAGTGGGAATTCTTCAGAATTCATACAGGACTGGTAGGCTGCAAGAAAATATACTAAGCTAGGAATGATGGTCCTGACTCCAAGGGTTATAAATATGTAGCCCCGGTGACATTAACTAATGTGTACCATCATTTTTATGTAAATTCTACCCCCCAATAATAATGATTAATTTTGATTCCAGGAACCCCAATGCTTATTTACTTCTAACAGTGGATTTTAAAGAAGGAAATATGTCAAATAGATGTTTAGGTAATTACATCAGTCTTCCAGTGTAAAAAATGCTACATCCATAGATCCATGTATGTATGTATGTATGTATGTATATATGTATGATGTATGTATGCATGCATGTATGGGTGTGTGCAATTGCTTAAGGCACAGCTATACTCAAGTTATCACCCACCCCTCTACTCCCTTGCAGCATGCTCCGTAGACTATTCTCGAAACAACGATTGAAAACATAGTGTCTTGGGCCACAGAACAGGACACTCAGCATATCTGAACTGCTCTATGATCTTAGCAGGCTCCTTCTCTGGTCGCCCAGTGAGCCTGCATGGACTCCTCACCTGTCCTCCATGTCCCCTTTGCCTGCTAAGACTCCCAAGAGGACCCTGCTTTCTCTGCACTGTGAAGGGAATATAGAGCCAGCTGTCAGCACCCCCAGGTCTGCAGTAACACACACCTGTGTCCCAAGGGTAAGGCAACTCCTCCCTGCCTGGGAGGGAATGGATGAGAGATCTTAACTCTTCCTACTAAGAGAAAGTATTTTCAGCATCCTACAGTGGGCCCTGGCATGGAGGGGAGCTGCAGTGTGAGGCTGAGAATTCCACAGCCATCCACAGAAGGTTATCCGAAGAAGAGCAGTAGAAACCAGACCCAGCTGGTCTGCAGAGAGCCTGGGTTTGTCAGTGAAAGCAGCCACAAAGGATCCTTCTCGATACGAGAAACAAGAAGATCAGAAAAAAAAAAAATGGCGGATGACCAAACCCTTGTAGAATGGGTACTGTCATCATAGCTGGGGTATCTGCTGGGAGCTGAACCTTAGCTTCTCCTGTTTAAATTTGTTTTGGGGAGGTGATTTCTCAGGCAGAACAGACTACGATATGATTTCTTGGTGGTCTTTTGATATGGTGGTGGTCAGAAAGAGGATCCAAAGACAAAACAACAATAACAACAATAAAAGAATAAATAACAACAATAATAATAAAACAAAAAGGAAAACAAAATACTCCAACCAAACCAAAATAAAACAAAAGCCAGGAAATTAGCACAGAATATCTTTTCTTACTTTCTCTCTTTCTAAAACCCATAAAGTGCTGTCAGGTGAACTTTAAAGGAGAGAGTAGGGTTGGCTGTGAGCAAAAGAGATTGTCTTTATAAACCTCAACATAATTCAAAATGGCAGTGGTTTGAAAAGCAGATAGAGATTTATCTCTTATTTAAAGGTCAAAGAGACGAGTTTATCTGAGGCTGTTTGACCATCCCAGAGTTTGAGAGGCCCCCCCAGTACATCTGCCATTCTCTGCCTCCTACCTCATGGCTGCTGCACAAGTTCCAGCCATCACATCTGCATCCTAATGAGCCTTAAGAAAAAAAAGTCTGCCATGGCTTTCTGGTGGACTGAGCCTAAAGGTTGCATGGTCTACTCCTATTAATGTCTGTTATACACACTGGTCACTTCCATCAAGTCTTTTTCGTCCTGATGCTATACCCTGATTTTGCAATGTCTCCTGCAATCCCAGAGATTACAGGCTTTGAGGTCCTGAGGACTCTGACTTCATCAGGTGACTAATCCACTGATGGGTTTGTAATCTGGTGAACCTCTCAGGAGGTGGCATAAAGCAGGCAGTGGGATCTAGGAGTAGGTAATAAATCACTTGGGACTAACATCCGAAGACACTATCCTGTCCTTGGTACCTCCCCCTCTCTCTGCTTCTGTGATGCCAGGACAAAAGAAACTGTACTTGGCCGCCTCCCACCTCACACTCCAGCCTCCCCTCATCTCAGCCAACTGTGGGTGGGGCCTCTGAAACTGTGAGCCAGAAAACAAAACCAAACAAATCAAAACAACAAAAAAACCCAAGCCAAAACAAACATTTAAGTTGATTTTCATATTTATGCCACAGCAACGGAGTCTGAATACCACACCTAAAATGACACACTTCTGAGTCCCGACAAACCCTGAAATTGTGGAGGATGCTGAACTAAAATATTTTAAGGAGCTTTAAAGTAAAATAAAGTACCCAAGCAGCCGGCAAAGTCGATGGTTGCCCTTGAATATCTCCCTTTTCCTTTTCCAAGCAAATGTGTCCACAGAGCAGGGCCTGACACTCAGGACAAGGAACAAAGTGACCTGGTAGCCTGACCTGTCCAAGCAGACACACAGGGCGAGCATCCCAAACAACACGGGAACAAGGGGGAACAAAGGACTCCCGGCGCTATCCCCAGCCGACCCATTTTTCTGGACCCATGTCAGCCCACACGTTTAGATCAGTGAAGACACTGACCAGCATGAGCAGACGGGCTTTCTGTTGTGGCATCTACTATACTTTGCTTGTTTTCTTCTATGTGAGTCTATTATGTTTCTGGATTGACTTGTGCCTGGTTAGCGGTAAATTGTTAACTTGACACAATTTAGAGGTATCCAAGAGACGCAGCCCCCATTAGGAGACTTTCCAGAACAATTCACCGGTAGACATGTCTATGGGTGGGGGTGGAGTGGTTTGGTTAATTAATGTGGGAGGGTCCAGCCCACTATGGGTGGCACCATTCCCTAGGCAGGCAGTCCTAGGCTGTATAAGAAAGCTATATAAGCATGAGACTGTGAGAGAGCTAGGAAGGAGCACCCTCCACAGTTACGGCTTAAGTCCCTGCCCTGACTTCCCTCAGTGGTACACTCTAAGCTGTAAACTGAAATAAACCCTTTCTTTCCCTAAGTTGTTTTTGGTTAGAGTATTTTTTTGATCACGGTACCAGAAAGAGCAACTGGAAGAATTTGTAACAGCTCTCCAGAGTGCACACAAAATATCCCTGGCATCTCGTGGCGACTTGAATGAGCTTTGATTTTTTTTTTTTTTAACAGAATAAAACAGCTTAGAATAAAGAGCCTCAGGTAGACATTGTGAGGCAGGATAGATGAAACACCATTTGGATCTGGGGACATGAGGTAAAGACTTCAGAAAGTGTGGCTACGTGACAGCCGCACACTCACACCCTCAGCTGCCAGGTCTCCACTTGTTAAGACAACAAGATTCTGAGCCTCGAGCAAGGTGGCCCTGCTGCTGTGTGGCCTCCTACTTGTGGGACGAAAAAGAATGCCAGGCCCTGATGCTGGGACTCTCACCAGAAATGCTAGCTGCTGGGACTAAGTAGTGGAAGAGAACTTTGGGGGCAAGCAGAGGACTAAGGCTGTCCTTCATGTGGCCCAGGGAAGTCATTTTTGAGGAAGGTGCAGCAGATTCTGTATCTGGGACCACCCTGAGTTTCGGGCCTGTGTGGTCTCCAAGCTCCTAACTGAGCAGAGAGTAGCGACTGCAGAGAGTAGCCTCACAGGACTGAGGTGGACTGACTGCTCTGAGTCGCAGCCCTTCACAGACAAGTGCAGAGAAATCTCAGATTGCCTCCGGACCGCTCCAGGCACATCAGCAAAGACCGTAAGGTAATGATTAGCCCAGGAGAGAGGCCAGCCTCTGGGCGCCCTGGGCCTACAAGCTGCCCTTCCAGAACTTGAAAGGCCCATCCTGTGAAACACGATCCCTGCTCTTTGCCTTGCCGGCAGAGGTAAAAAGCTTGGACCGGTCTGGCTTTCTTCCCTGGATGGGACCACTGGCTGATGGGAGGATGTTGACCAGAGCTTTGAAGCAGGGACCCCTGGACACAGACACACTCAAAGAGGGCTCTGAAAATAAGCAGGGAGGTGGAAGGACTCCAAAAGTCTTTCAATTCACCTTCCAGATGTGAAAATCCAGACTGCCTGGGAGGGGCCCTCAAAGAGGGAGAGGAACCAAAATTGCGTAAGTTAAATCATCCTTAAGGACCTTGGGCTAAAAATTTAAGCGCCTCTACCCCTCACCCAAGCCCCATTATCCTTACAGAATCAGGGAATTACGCAAAGCCCTTTGTGCAGACACTTCTAAAGCGGAGCAACGCCTCGGCTGCTCCCTGACAGCATGTGAAAAGACTCAGGCAACAGTTCATAAATCCTAAGACCCCAGGATGGATTTCATCTTTGCTGCCGAGAAAAAAAAGAAAAAGAAAATCATATCTGCTGAAAGGCAGAAAGAACGGTGTGTGTGTGTGTGTGTGTGTGTGTGTGTGTGTGTGTGTGTGTGCATGCGTGTAGTCTGAGTACAATCAATTGCTTTTAGCAGATAACTCAGTTCATGCTGACCTGGTCTAGGTGAGGTGAAGCAGGAAGCCAAGAGGGCTCACACTCTGTTCTCTCTCTCTCTCTCTCTCTCTCTCTCTCTCTCTCTCTATCTATCTATCTCTATCTCTATCTCTCCCTCCCCTTCTCTCCCTCTCCCCCCTCTGTCTCTGTCTCTCTGTATCTTCCTCTCCCTTTCTCTCTCTCCTGCAACCCTTGCTGAGTACCTACTGTGTGCTGAGCTCTGCTGTAGGCACACAAGAGCCCAAGACTTCGGGCAGTTAGCCACAAACAACCCATGATGAATTTTAAACAAGAGAAAGTGTTAATAGTTCTTCAGAGAATGAAGGATGGACTGAGTAAGGACAGCTGAAAGGGTGGGGGCTTGTGAGAAATGAGTACACTTGGGCCAGCAAGACGGTTTCGTGGGTTATGGTGCCTGCTGCCAAGCTTGATGACCTGAGTTCGATCCTTGGGACCCACATGGTGGAAGGGGAGAACTGACTCCCACAGCTGTGCTCTGACTTCCACATGCACACACATATAAATGAACAAATAAATAAATGCTAATTTTAAAAATTGAAGATACTTACTTTAAAAAAATTTTTTGTTTTTATTTATGTGTATGTGTGCATGTCTGGGAAAGTACACGCACATGTGTGTGCAGGTGCCTAGAAAGGCCAGAAGACGGCGATAGGTATTCTGAAACTGGAGTTACAGACAGTTGTGAGCTGCCATGTGGGTGCTGGGAACCGAACCCAGGTCCTCTGCAAGAGCAGCCAAGGCTCGTCTGTGCTCAGCCATGTCTCGCTTCCCTGTACTCTTAGTGTTTTAGAATACTTTTATTGCTGCAGGAAAATACTTTTATTGCTTAGGTGGCAAGTATAAAAACTTTGATATAGCTACTTACAAACACACACACACACACACACACACACACACACACTTCAATTATAATCTTCTTAAATTATTGAACTATGTAAGCTGCCATTGATAAGCCAACCCTGCCATGTCATCCATGGATGTCCATACTTTACACCAAGGCTCACACCGTGTCCTACATTCTATAGGGTTTTCCAGATATGTGCTACTCTGTGTCCATTTTCACAGAATTGTGCACCCCCTGAGAACACTTTAGTGCTTCATCTCTTTGATGAAGAGAGTGTCCCAAAACCCTAGAAACCGCTGGCCATTTTTATTCCTTCTGTACTTCCGCCTCCATGGAATGCCAGAGAATTAGAATCATCCATTCATTATGCAACCTTTTCAGAGTGGCTTTCCTCCCTCAGACATATGCATTTAGAATCCTACCGTGTCTCTATGTATGACTGTACTATGTGATAACTCATCTTTGTTACAGCTCAGTACTGTTCCATCATGGAAGTACCAGGATGTACCTAGCCACACGCCTGCTGAAGGACGAATGTCCTGGCTTCCTTTCCAGCTTTGCAATTATGAATAAAACCACCAAAACCATTTGGGCATTTTTGTGTTCTCAGATGGTGTGCATGAACACCCAGGCAAGTGACTGGTGCACATCATGACACATCTGTGTTCAGCCCTGAGGAAACAAACTGTTTTTAATGTGTCCCACTTGTTTTGCAGTCCCTCCAGCAACGAACCAGCATCACCATGGTTCCAACATCCTCATTAGCTTTTGGTGGTGTTGTTGTTCCAGATTTCAGTCATTCTGATATGTGTAGTGGTTGCAATTTTAATTGAGCTGTGTGGCATTGATAGGCATGAAAGGGGCGGCTTGCAGATATCTGGAAGATTCGTTCTGTAGCATGCTGAGTTGCAGTGTTTGTGTATAAGCTGGGCAAAGATGTGCTGCCTTCCCCTTTATGTGAGTTCTCTTCCCACTCCCCCAAGGCCAGTCAGATCCAGAACTGGGTCAGGCAGATACTAAATCTTTGAACATCTGAAAGTTTTCTTTGGGGGCCATTAGTCATGATTTTTATATATAAAG
This sequence comes from Rhabdomys pumilio, assembly GCA_030674055.1. NCBI lineage: Eukaryota > Metazoa > Chordata > Mammalia > Rodentia > Muridae > Rhabdomys > Rhabdomys pumilio. The sequence continues at coordinate 25,170,871 of JANHMN010000023.1, forward strand.
AATGAGTCAGATGAGAAAACACATTTTTTATCCCCTCTCCTGCTCTTTTCCTCTCTCTCTCTCTCTCTCTCTCTGTGTGTGTGTGTGTGTGTGTGTGTGTGTGCGCACGCACACTCGCACGCATAGCAGACACAGGGAAGTCAGAGGACAACTGCAGGTGTCGGTCCACATCTTCAACCTTGTCTAAGGAAAGCTCTCTTGTTGGCCACTGGGTACACCAGGTTCTCCTATCTCTACCTCCTATCCTTCTTAGTGTTGGGTTCATACCACATACACTGCAGCATCTGGCTTAATGTGGGGTCTAGAGCTCGGAACACAGATCATTAAGATATGTTCTATGAGCACTTTCCCCATGGAGCCATCTCCCCAGCCCAAGCTGACACAATTAAAAAGAATTATTTCAGATAGTTCTAAGTCACTTAGTTATTTTATTTTTTTTTCCTAATAATGAATTTTATTAAAATAAGACAACTGGGGTTGCTTAGACTGAGACGTTTCTAAGGTTGTCCAGGGACAGTATAGGGAGGATGTGTGTCCCAAGGTGAGACAGACAAGCTGTCAGGCGAGGTCACTTCTTCAGTGGCAGACAATTTGATTCCTTTCACATGTCCATATGAAGGTTTTACACCACTGTCACACTTGCTAATAATGGACCAAAACAATATCTCCAGTTATCAGCCTGGTTTTCCATTTCAGCAGACTTGAGTTTTCTACTACCTGGAAGTTGTCTCTAATTTATAGTTTGTTTGGGGTAAAGCTGGGAGAGGAACTGGGAAACAAAAAACAAGGAGCTCCAGGCACATACATGGAGGGGTTGGTTCTACCTGGAATCCTGAAATTGTGGCAGTAGGTTATTCCTGACTAGAATCTACCTGCAGGTTATTCAGGTGCCTTCTCTACCTATGAGAGAGAAGAGTTAACCTCAAAGATGCCCCATCGGCCTCCCTACTGATGCCTGACGGCCTCTCCTTTCCACAGAGAACTTACATCTGGTCCTTTAAGGATCTGGTATCATCACTCTGAGAATGTCTCCAGACAGCTGATAAAATCCTGAAGGTAGGAAAGTCCAGATGCAGGGAGATGTGGGGAGAGCAGAAGGGTGTAGCGAGGTTTTGGGGGCTGCGTGCCAGGTTTGTGTTTGAGGAGAGATCACACATCTGGTCTCACACCTCTGGGCTTCATCATGCTGGACAGTACACAGCACCAAGTAGCTTCCTGTAAGCCCAGATGAAAACAACTGAAAGCCACCTTTAAGTTAGTGCGTCCGAGACAGAGCTCCAGAAGGAAGGAATTAAGCAGATGGGCCGTAACCCAAGCACAAGGATAAAGAGGCTGACACAGTGTTTGAAACAAGAGAAGGGACTCCTGGACTCTCTGAAGACAAGAAACAGCCAGGAGACCTAATTGCGAGAAAGGCTTAGGGGAGGGGGGCGGTGCACAAAGGAACCTGTGGGAAGAGAAAAGCCCCCACCTGGTGGGGGGGACCTTTATTTCCACTTCAGAGATGTACACAGTCAATTTGGAGGCTAATATGGGTGCCATAAACCCTGGGATGCAATTCCCAAGTTTCTTTGGTCTTTCCCATGAAGGAGCAGAAGAGAAGGGAAGGAACGCGCAATCAACCTCCCCTCCCCGCCACACCCAGTCTCTGCCCTACGTATACATTCTCTCTCTAGAAGCTTCCCTGTGGGTTAGTTTTGCCTAAACAATTCAGCCCAGCTAAATCTGAACAACAGAATAATACCGCTCGAAGGTTCAACGAAGGGGTCAAAGTTCAACATAGCAATAACTGCCAATTGAGCCTCATCCTTTGTTGAATATAATAAGCCAGATGCTGTAATCAGTGACAGCATGTTGCAGAAAGGTCTACATGAACGAAAGAAGATGCTAAGGAGGAGAGAAGGAAGGAGGGAGGGAGAGAAGGGAAGAAAAAAGGAAGAAAGAGAGAGAGAGAGAGAGAGAGAGAGAGAGAGAGAGAATATTCCCCATCTGTACTTGAATTTCTCTTCTTTTAAATCTAACTCATCCTTTTCTCTTCAAGGTTGGGTGGCCTCTGATTTCCACGGCTTTAAGTCTGAAGCTTGTCATGACAACCTGGAAAGAGGCCAGGGTGGAGACGGAATGAAGTCCTTCCACGTACGTACAACCAACAGCTAAAGCACCTGTGGACCACAGTGAGGAGAACTGAGCACACACTCTTGAGAAGACCCTTTGACTTGCGCCTTGAAGTCAGTCCCCACCCCTGCCTTCTGCAAGGGACAGATGTGGGTTCCTATCTTCTTCTAGCATTTCACAACAAAGCTGGGTCCTTGGGCCTTTTGCCTAATGATTGGCACTTCCCATGTGTGCCCTGCTGTGAGGGAACGGAAATACCACCAAGGCGGCATAGGGTCAAACAGATGGCTGGCCAGGATGGTTTTTTTTTTTTAATCTCAGTTGGCTTGCTTTATCGCTGAGCATAGAAACAATAGTGAAAGATCATTTGGGTAAATAACTATGTATTTGAGAAAGAAAGAAAGGAAAAAAAAAGATACGTATTTGGCATTTAACTTGTAGAGCCAAATAACAGGGTTGACTTATTAACCTATCTTAAAGAATGGTCTGGTTGGAAACAGTAACTCGGGTTTAAATATAGAGTCCCAGCTGGGATGTCTGCCTTGTGTAATTACTCAACTAGAGACACTGGGTTAGGAAATGGACCTGGGATGTCTGTTTCGTTCCCCTACCATAGAGGGAACATAGAAAAACATTCTCACACAAAGCTCCCTGATGACTGTGTCTCTAAATGAGTAAGTATCTGTTTACATATGCACCTATTTAAATTCACTATCAAGGGCACGCATCTACTTCTATAAATGTAGCCTTCTCCCATCAAATGAGCAAAACTCACAAACAATTCTATTTAATCCAGTGCAGGGGTATGATTAGTAATCTCGCCAAGGCCACTTAAACACGCATTGTTTAGACACTTAGACAAGCGTTTCTAGAGTGAAGCTGGTTCTATTTATTTAGCACACAAAATTATAATGGAAAATTACTCTGAACCATTAAACCCTGATACTACAGAGGCAAGCGTACATGTTTCCCCATGTTGATCTAATTTAATGAGTTGGGTAAAAACATTATAGATAACTATGCATTAGATCTCTGGGAATATCTATGGTCCCTGTCTCAAAACAAAATAATCCCATAAAGGGTAAGTTCTAGAGTGACAGAAAAATACAAAAGATGTGTGTATGTGCTGCGGGGGAACTCCCGGCATCTCTCCTTTAGGAAAACTTTCAAGAGCTAGGCAAGAAGCTGAGGAGAACTCTCAGTCAGTAACAATTCTCTTGCAAGCATGAGGACATGAGTTTGATCATCGGAGCCTACACTTGACAAAACTTAAGTTCATAGAAGCTAATGTAGTGTTTCATCCTTGTAATCTCAGCACTGGAGAGGTGGCTGCAGGAGGATTACTGGGGCTGGCTATCTAGACAGCTTAGCTTTCTCAATGAGTCTCGGGCCAGTGAGAGGCTCTGTCTCAAAAATAGCCATTGTGGGGCTTTCTTGGCCCCATTCAATAAAATGATGGGAGTTTAAGACACATTTGAGATGAACAGTTTTCCTTCCTTCCTTCCTTCCTTCCTTCCTTCCTTCCTTCCTTCCTTCCTTCCTCCCTTGCTCCCTCCCTCCCTTCTTTTCTTTCTTTCTTTCTTTCTTTCTTTCTTTTCTCTCTTTTTCTCTTTCTGTATATATATATATATATATATGCTCATGTGACTGTACCTGGTTGTATGTGGATGTGTGTTTTGGGGGGAATGCATGCAGGTGCATGTGGAGGCTAAAGGTTGTTGAAGTCTAGCATCTTCCTCTATTCCTCCACCTTACTCTTTTGAGGTAGGGTCTCTCACTAGAGTTCACTGGCGAGAGTTGGCTAGCATGACTGAGAAGTGAGTCCTAAGGATCTGCTGTCTCTCCTCCCCAGCCCTGGGATTATATACCACCCTGTCCTACCTGACTTTTTGTATGAATCCGAGGCATTTGAATTCAGATCCTGATGCTTGTACAGCAAACACTTTACCAACTGATACATCTCTCTAGTCCACTGTGCAATTTTTCTTAAAATGTTGGTTTTTTTCAAAACATAAAATGTCAACATGCAAGACATTTGAAAAGGCATCATTCATTCATTTCCTGTTGCTGTGATAAAAGACCCAAACAAAAACAACATAAGGGACAAAGGACTTATTTAGCTCACAATTCCAGGTCACAGTTCATTACTTTGGGAAACTAGTGTGGCAGAAACTTGAAGCAGTTGATCATATGACAACCATCAAGAATGAGAAGTGACAAATTAATGTATGTATACTAGTGCCTAGTTGGCTTTGTCCACTCTTGTTTTGTTTTGTTTTGGTTTGGTTTGGTTTTTCGAGACAGGGTTTCTCTGAGTAGCTCTGGCCGTCCTGGAACTCACTCTGTAGACCAGGCTGGCCTCGAACTCAGAAATCCGCCTGCCTCTGCCTCCCAAGTGCTGGGATTAAAGGTGTGTGCCACCACCGCCCGGCTGGCTTTGTCCACTCTTAAATAGTTCAGGACCCACTGCCTAGGGAATGGTGCCACCCACAGTGGGCTGGCACTTCTTCCTACATCAATTAATATAATCAGGACACTCTTCCAAAGATATATACACAGGCCAACCTGATCTAGACAATCTCTCATGGAGACTTTCTTTCCATGTGATCCAAGATTGTGTCAAACTGACAACAAAACCAATCATCACATTATCCAAATTCATGTTTATGAACATATTCTGTACAGAGAATAAATCATAAGGATAGATAGAGCATGTTTTAGTGGATAACACAAGCATAGCGAAACTTCTATGTAAACCCTGAAAATTCAGATGTTACCTTAAAAGTCATAAACCATCCCTCTACTAAAGGCATGATCGCCAACTGCCAGTACCTGAAACTTGAACACTTCTCTGAGGGTGGGTAACCCTATGGCTTTTGTAATCCACAATTACATCTAAATGACTCAATTTAAAGGTGTATGAAGGAAATGGAAACCCCTGACTACTTAGAACTAAAGGTAAAAGCTTAGGTTAGCAAGATGGCTCCATAGATAAAGGCACTTGCTGCCAAGTCTGATGCCCTGAGTTCAATGCCTGGAACCCACATGGTAGAAGGAGAGAACTGACACCCTATCAAAAAAGCACAGATAAGCAGAAGGTGTGGGTGTTGAAAACATCTCTGGATTGTCGCCATTTTGTGCTGCTCATAGGCTCTTGGGTGTAGGGCCATCCACTGAAGCATGGTTGACCCGTCAGAGAGCTACAAACTTCTCTGAGCTTCAAGAGGAGGAGAAGAGGAAAAGGCGTGATGATGATGTAAGGTAAGAGGGAGGTAGGGGTGAAGATGGGAGGAGGTGAGGGAGGAGCTGGTAAACATGATAAAAATACACTGTATGAAATGTTCAAAGATAAAGTAAAAAATATGTATATTATATATATTTATATATATTTATATGTATAATATATATAATATATAATATATATAAATATGTATATTATATATATTTATATACAGTATTACATATGTATATATTTGAATATGTATATTATATTATACATATATATTACATGTATATAATATTTGAATACATATATTATATACACATGTATTATACACACACACATATACACACATATAGGGTTTTTTGCAGGACTTGAGAAGACGGCTCAGCAGGCAATGTGTTTGCTGTGTGAAGCCAGAAGAACGGAGTTCAGATCTTTACACGTATCTTTAAAAAAAAAGCCCCTCATAGGTACGCACACCTATCCTGTAACCACAGCATAACACCGAGAGGAAACAGGTTATCACCATCCAGCCTGACTCAAAAAACGTGGTGAGAAGAGATCTGTATAGGTGAATACATTTGTGTGTACACGCATGCATGTGTGTACACTCCTAGAGAAAGAAAACAGAATGACTTTTCTAATTGTAATTAGAAGTGACGTGTGTTTTTAAGAACCTCAGCGACAGGAAACACAATGAGAGCAAGAGGCCATGCTAAGGAGATGCCCAGGCTCACAGACTAGCTAACACCTGCCAGGCTGGGACTCTGAGAAAGCAACTATCCACTGACCCAAGTGATGGTACTTGCCCCAGGGTCCTGCCCAGACACTGTCCTTCACCTTGAATCATGAGGACACAGGGACAGGTATGGTCCCAGGAAAGGTGCTGGGTTGACTGTGGGCATCTCAGAAAGTGGCTACTTCAGGGCTTCTGAGCTGATTGCTGGGCTTAAACTGTGAAGGGAGTCGTGAGATGTTGAGTCAGTGGTTAAAAGTCCTGGCAATTCTGTCTGAGGACCTGGGTTTGATTCTCAGAGACCAGTTGTTGGTTCACAACTGCCTGTAACTCTAGTTCCAGGGGATCCAGTGATGACCTCTTCTGGCCTCTTTGGATACCAGGCACACACATGGTGTGTGGACATACACTCAAGTATACACACAGTGCATGAGCACACACTCAAGTGCACACACATAGTGCATAAGCAGACATTCAGATACACTCACAGTGCATGGACATACACTCAGGTGCACACACATGTGAATGGACACACTCAGGTGCACATAGGGTTCACAGACAAACACTCAGGTGCACACAGTACATGGGCACACAGGTGCACACACATGTGAATGGACACACACTCAGGTGCACACAGGGTTCACAGACACACACTCAGGTGCACACACAGTGTACAGACACACTCAGGTATACACACATGTGCATGGATACACACTCAGGTGTACATATATGTGTATGGACACACACTCAGGTACACACAGGGTTCACAGACACACAATCAGGTGCACATACATGGTGCATAGACACACACTATGGTACATACATGTGGCACACAGACATACAGTCAAGTATACACACATAGTGCATGAATATAAACTCAGGAACAAACACAGACAATAATAAATATTGTTTTTTAAAAAGAAAACTATAAAGAACAGAAGCCCATCACCCCTGTACCATGGCACATCCACACACAGTCATACAGTCAAGTGTATGCATGGAAACATAGTCATACAATAATCACAGATAGACAAACACATACATAAAACTCACATATACATACACACAGTACACCCTCACATAAACACACAGAAGTCCAACACATCATACATACAACCCTCCTATGCCAAAGCACATACATATAAACAATACCTCCATGCTGCAGACATGCATAAACCACACATGTGTAAGCATGTGTACGAAGCCTGCACTCTTAAACACCACAACTCAGCATACAAACACATAAATGAGCAAAAGCCATTTACACTCAACTTTCCAAAACCTGGAACCAGGTGCCCACAGTGTTTGCTAGCCTGGGAGCCAAGACTCACGTTTTCTTTCATAACTGTGTGCTGTCTGGAGGAGTGGAGGCCTCCGCTGAGCCCCTGGGCAGATTTCCAAGATCCCAGGGCACTTGGCAGAATGCACAGAGACTCTGGCCACTGTAGCTCCTTGAAGAATAAAGATAATCTCAAAGACGGCTGGGAAAATCTGATCCCTCTTCTGGAGAAAATGAGGCCAATTCCAAGCTCTGGGACACGCCAGGGAAGGAGAGGTATCCTCAGGGGCCAGACTTGGCTGACAGCATGGGGACCATCAATGAGACAGGGGCGCAGGATGGAGCAAGGGAGACTTGATGGGTACAACTTTCCCTTCACATCATTCAGGCAGTGCTGGAGGGCTTGGGCTTAGAACCTTGACATGTGAGAATTACACGGTCTATCACTTCTGAGAGTGAGGGTAAGAAGAGCAACAGAGAAGGGGTGGGGGAGTCTATACCCAAGGAGAGCTGTTGACAACTTCCAAACAGGGCAGAAAATACAGAGGTGACTTTGTAAATGTAAATAGTCCCGGGTCTAAGAGAAGCAGTTGTTTTCCTTAAGGCAGAAAAAGGATAATGGAGAAGCCAGTCAATCTGCAAGGAAATCATCTTTCTCTGCTTCCAAAGGAGCCGAAGAATGCACAGGTCACACTGTTTTGAGGGACATTTTAAAAAGTTACAGTATCTCACTGAGATGGCATGTTACATCATCTCACTGAGATGGCATGTCAGGGCTGGAGGATCAGTCAGTCAGTCAGTCAAGTATTACTCACTTAAGCCTGTGGCATGTGTATGTATGTGCACACATACACGTGCGTACACATAGACATAAAGATTGGCTATGGTGGGGAGGAAGAGTCAATTTTATTCATAGTGATAGTGGCGTAGAGGGGAGACGTGAGATTGGAGAGATAGTTCAGCCTGTAAGAGCACTGGCTGTTCTTGCAGGCTTTATCTCCCAACACCATGGTAGCTCCTAACCATCAGTAATGTTCCAGGGTATCTGATGTCACTGGCTTGTGTGGACATGGCACTTATGTATGTATGTATATGTATATGTATATGTATATGTATATGTATATGTATATGATGTATATGTATATGTACATGTGCACACACACACACACACACACACACATATATATATATATACATACACACATGTGCGCATGCACACACACACACACACACACATGCATACACACCTTTGAGCACACGGAGGAGTTCTGATCACATTGAATGGCCAGGAAAGCATCTAGGAAATGAATCTATTCACATCCACCTGTGAGACGCCATGTTTAAACTCTCCACGTGCACAGACCCTCTTGGGATGGGTTATGGCAGGGACTCAGCAGAGAGAAGGACCGCATAAGCTTCTCAGATCGCAGGAAGTAGCTAGTTACACCAGATCACTGGCCCTCACAAACCAGGCATTCCAGAGTCTCTTAGCTGGGTCATCTACATATGATGGGCACATGCATGTGCTGTGTACATATATATTTAATACCTGAGGCCAGGTAGACACCTGCCTTTCTTAGGACAGGGGAGATGACATACAAAGTTTTCTTTTGCATGTATGTGACCAATTCACAGCCCGAGTGGCATGCTTGCAACCTTCATTTCATGAGATGACCTTAGTGTCTCACGGATTCAGCAGAGACAGGGCCGGGGAGAGGTGGGAGGGTATTTCAATGACCTGGTCATTCCACGCCATGTGGTCAGCAAGGAGGACGCACACATAGCTGGATGCAGGCCCTGGAGACAAGCTATCACAAGCTTCCTCCAGGCCTTTCACAAGTTCCCATCCTGTTTGACAAGTCAAACGTCTCACAGGAGGATGCTCTTGATTAAAATATTTGGTGTCTTGTGCTGAGGGGGAGATTTTTTTTTTTTCCTCTCTTAATGCTAAGCTGCCCAGACATCTTGGGACCAGATTAATGGCCTCCACATGCCTTCTCTGTGGGGGAGGGCAAAGCTTCCCATTATAGAAACAGCAGGAAGCCTCAAGAGCCCAGGTCCTGACTTCTAGACCTTTGCATACCAGCTCCACTTGCCGGGGCATTCATCTGCAGGGGAGATAATTCACACCATCTCTTGGTCCTAAACACTAGAAGAATAAAAAGAGCCGACACATATTGCTCCTCTATGGGTCCCAGTCCAGAAAGCCAAGAGTCAACTCCTTCCCCAAGAGATGGTATTTTCACAAACCAATAAAGTTAATCCTGTGGCCTGCCGGCTGCTTTTCTAAGGGTTTTTAGTATCACACAAATGGCAGGGGTTCCAAGGTCACTGACCCTCGGAGGGTTAATCTGTGGGCTTCCCAACTGTTTACCCGCCCCCCACTGTCCTGCAAAATTTGCTGAGATCAAAGCACTAAAAAAGGTATAGGGGTGTGTGTACATGCATGTGTATGTGTACGTGTTTGCATGTGATTGTGGTATATGTAGTGTGTATGTATGTGGGTTTATGTATGTATATGTGTATATATATGTGTGTGTGTGAGTGCATGTGTATGTGAAGTGCATATGTGTGTTATATGTAGTGTGTATGTCTGTGCATATCCGTGTAAGCATGTGCATGTTGTAAATAGAAAAATCAATTAGGGTAACAGGAATTTTTGTTTAAGTTCACCGATATGGAAGTCTTCTAGATATATGGGCTTGTTTGGAGAAGATGACAGACACATTCTGCAAATCCCTGAGTTACCGAAGTCTCTCTTAGTCTCCCCGTGTCTGCAGGAGACTTGCCACCTTGTCACTCAAGGACCAAGCTGCTTCTTCCATTGATGAGGCCCAGTCAGGCCCAAGGCAGAAATCTGTGACCAGGAAAACAGTCACAGGAAGTTCCCATGGAAACCAGGGCAGCCAAAATACAGAGGAGGCCTGAGAGCAAAGAGAGTCAGGGGGGATAAGCCACCATGCGTGTCCACATCTCTAAGCCCTGGCTGTGCGGAGAGGGTTTGTAGCAAGAAGCCATACAGCTTTGGCTGCCCCGGCCTTATTTCTGTTTGCCTGGTGGTTTAGGGCCTCAGCAGACAGCAGTCAGCCCTATGCTAAAGCCAGGCTTAGGCTGCAGCTAGCCTGGCAAGAGCAAATGTCTAAAGCAGCAGCTTTTAACCTGTGGGTTGCAACCCCTTTGCCAGACCTCTGTTTCCAAAAATACTTATAATCTATAACAGTAGCAAAATTGCGCATCGGAAGTGGTAACAGAATAATTTTACGGTTATGTATGAATAAGTGTATTAAAGGCTCACAGCATTAGGAAGGTTGAGAACCACCGGTACAAAGAGTCATGATTGTGCCCCACCTCTCTGGCTGTCAGACCGTATTAAAATAATGAACCCCAAGGAATTAGAGTGACCCCCAGGAATCACGTGCTGGAGAAGGGCAGAGGCCAAAAACCCCGGGGGACCCCACAAGATGTACTTCCCTCCTACACAGAGATTTCACAGTTCTGATAGCTTGCAGAATGGACTGGCACCAATACGATGCCAGTCCAGTGAGGAGCAGCCCAGACCCCACCCGTACCTGGACTGCTTAGCAACCCATGCCTCTAACCTTTCATTTAAACCTAAGCCTCAGGTCAGGACCCCAAAGACCCCTGCTTTGGTGGGGGTAGGGTCACTGGCTCTGTTATGTGTTCTTCTCAATGGGGCCACAGTGAATCAATAAGTCAACCCTTTACACATGAGAATATTTCTCTTATTTCGATTTGACATATTGAGGATGGGTGGCCAAATGTTAGGGTTACCAGGCACCAAGCTTGTACCCTGAAAACCCCAGGAGTAAGACACTCTAGACCACCATTCCATCTTTCCGTTATCACATAGAGACTGGGGCTGACTACGTAAGTTCTGTTCTTACAATCTCAGCCAGGATTAAGCCCTGTCATTGGCAGTCACAGGGTTGTTTTAAAAACAAAGCTTTCCTGGCATGGTCCACTATAGCTGCTGTCCCCTATGTATGTGACCGACTCTCTGCACCTACCCCCTATATCCACGGCCCACTCCACACAGGTGTGTCCACACATAGGGAATCAAGGGTGGGGTGTGGCACCAGGTCGCTGCCCTTATGATGGCATTTGTCACTCGAGCAAGGAGTCTGGGAGTAGGGGGAGAAATACAGAGAGACTCCTTCCAAGGCTCAGAGGCAGAATAAATGGGTGAGCCAGAGGAGATGGATAATTCAAGACCCAGCAGGGCTGATGCACATACGAGTTCACAGAGACTATGGCGGCACACACGAGACCTGCACAGGTTCAAAACAGACAAAATACAAAAGGCTCACCCATAAACAGGAAGCCTTTTGCACTTGAGTCCCACTGGGAAAAAGAAAATCTGTTTTCTCTAATGGAGTGATGCTGGGTATACCAACTACACTCCAGGGCAGGCTCCTTGTCCATAAGAAGTTGACCAACAGAAAATGGGGATCATAAATATTTCTCTCTCTCTCTCTCTCTCTCTCTCTCTCTCTCTCTCTCTCTCTCTCTTTCTCTCTTTCTCCTTCTTGCTTCTCTTTCTTTTTGTTTTGTTTTTCAAGACAGGGTTTCCCTGTGTAGCTCTGGCTGTCCTAGAACTCCCTTGTAGACCAGGCTGGTCTTGAACTCGGAGATCCATCTGCCTCTGCCTCCCAAGTGCTGGGAGGAGTCAGGGGATAGGAATGAATATTATATAAATTTTTCAAAGAATAAATAAAAACATGATTGAAAAAGAGAAGAGAGCAACAGGAGAGAACAGCCGTGAGAGGTGAACGTGTTCTCGACTGTCTGAGAGATATTTTCCTTCTGGAACAAGACTCATCTTGAGTTCTCAGAATTAAGCAAGCTCAATGCTGGGGGGGGGGGGGGGGCGCAGAGGGGGGGGGAGAAAAGAAGCCTATCTGCTTTATTGAAAATACACTGAAGTACTTAGTGAGCGCTGCTCTGCTGTGTGGTTGAGAAAGGCACAAAAGATGTGTCCTGTGGTACTGAGGCAGGGAGAGAAGCAAGCATTTTCCAACCTCTGCCTGCAGTCAGCTCAGCAATGGGACTCAGTGATCAGAGGGGCCAACAGAGAGAAACCCTGCTACAAAGCCACCTACCATGGAAGTGATAAAGTAATTCCCCAGCTGCAGACAGGTCTGGTTTGCTTGAATTCCTTTGTAAATACTGTGGAACCCCAGGCTCTGTAGACTCATGCTGGGCTTGGGGTGGGATGAGAAGCCCAGGGCACAAGGAGAGCTGGGGTGTTCTGTGAATCTTTATCTGCAAATAGACAAGAGCCAGACACGGGGTGCCCGGTGGCCAGATGCTCAACAAGATATGCCTCCCCCCTGTTTCTCAGCAGATGTGGTAACTTGAGAAGCAAAACTCTTCTATATTGGTTGGCAGAGCCATCTGCAGACAGATGGTCTGAGGAGGAGAGCACCCAGGAGGCTGAGTTAAGGTGGTGACCCAAACCAAGATGGTGCCTCACCTCATCTTAGCCTTGCTACACTCTTTAGAACTTGGTAAGTAATTATGTCATGAATTCCCTCAGGCTCATAAAAACATAACAGAATGTAGCAGATGGTATTTTCTCAATATTTATCTTTATGACCATATACATTCTGTAAGAATGAGTAGACCCTGTTCTTGCTATGAGATCTAAGAATCTTTCCTTCCTATGAGACTCTACACACAGGCAGACAGGGACAACGCCTATGCTGTTCATTGTAGAACAGGGAGCAAAGACTTGTAAAGAGAAAAAGAACTTTCTGTTGCCACAGGACTGGCTTCTGGTCTTATATAGAAAGATTTAGAATACTAGGAAGGCAGTGTGCTCTTGGGTTCAGGTCACCAGATCAGGGACAAACTGGAGGGTATGTGCAAGCACAAAACATGTTCACTGGTCATGGCTCAATGCCTGTCAGCACAGGACAGTTGAGCAAGGGGAAAACTGGGCAGGAATGGTGTGATAACATAGAAATGCCCCCAGGTACAATGAAAACATCACAAGGAGGAAGACCATGTATAGAACACATGCTTTAAAAGACATTTAAGAAGAACACACAAGTATACATGCAGACACGACTGTGTATACGATTTTGAAGACCAGTAAGACAGGCATGAGCATGCTTGCTTTCTGGAAGAGTAACTCCAGGGTCTTGATTCTCTTATTTTCACGTCTGTGGCTGTGACAAGACGCCATCACAAAAACAATTTGGGGGAGAACAGGATCTATTTTTAATTCATAATTCCAAGTTATAGTCCATCAGGCAAGGAAATTAAGACAGGAACTGGCAACAACTAGTCATATCACACCCACAGTGAAGAGCAGAGAGAAATTAATGCATGCATGCAGCCTTCCTTGTTTGTGCACAGCTTGGTTTCCACACTCATAGCCCAGGACACATTGCCTAGGGAATGGTTCCACCCACAGGGGACTGTGTCCTTTACACCAATTAACAGTTAAGGCAGTCCTCCACAGACATGCCCACACACCAATCTGATCTAGATAATTCTTCATGGAGACTCTCTTTCCAGGTGATCCTAAATGAGTTGATAATTAAAACTAAACCATACCATCACATGGTCATATGGTTATTATCTATGGGTGCTATAACCTTCCTTTTCTTTATACAGCTTTATATACAACTTTCTAACAGGCACAGATGCTGCTGTTGTCTAAAGCTTCCTGGAAAAAGCTTATGGAGGTATCAGAAGCCTTTGGGCAGCTCCTCCTCTCTAACAGGGCATACTACTTTTCAGAAATCAGCACAGGGAATTTACCTTCAGGAATGTATTTCTCTGGATTTCCAAAGTACTCCCTAGTGTTCACTTAATGTTGTGTACAGTTTTATATTAGGAAACACTGAGAATAACTCAAATGCTCATTAACCTGACTTTAGACAAGAGAGAAATAGGAAAGCCCTGCTCTCCAAGACATTTCTTGGCATCAGGAAATGATGTTAAGAAAAAAAAAAAAAGAGGGCTAAAGCAATGGCTTTGTTTCTAGGGTGCTTGCCTAGCATGTATGAAACCGTGGGTTCCATTCTTAGCACCCCATAAATCAGGCATATGATGCATGCCTGCAATACCAGGACTTAGACATAGAGGCACGAGGATTGAAAGTTCAAAGTCACCCTCAGTGACACAGTGAGTTTGAGCCCATCCTGGGCTATTTGAGACTCAGTTATGTCTAAAAACAACAACTGTAACTTTAATTTTTTTAACCTTATTTTTAATGATGGTTCTTAAACACTTTAACCCCCCTTATAACCCACCACCCACCAGAGGTAGTGGAAAAGAAAGGATACTGGGGAAGTGGACCAGTTTAGAAAGAGTTCTTTGGAGCTCTCATCCGTGTTGTCTGGAAATCGGTAGTTCAGTTCACAGGTCAGCATCGTCAGTTCAATCCAGTTTGAAACACTTTATGGATACACCAACAGTCTAGTTTGGTAGAGCTGGGATAGCAAATATGAATTAGCAGTAGTAGCACTACCTAGTAGAGCCAGCCAGGCCTCAGCCTCTGCACGAGGAATGTCAGGAAAAGCTTTTAGCTGTGCCTGTCTCAGAGAAGCAAAGATCAGCTAAGACACGAGACCAACAAGCATTGCACAGCTAGCTCTATCAGTAAGCAAAGCTCGCATCCATCACTGTCTGTGGAGTCCTTTTCATACTCTCTCCGAACATCACGTGTCTTCCACAGGTCTTGCCTCAGCATGTGAGTCTGTCTCCACTGATATCACTCAGCCAATCTGAGGAAGTGGCAAGTAACTGTAGTATGCCACTAAAAGTTTTTTTTGATGAGTTTCTCTCTATGGAATCCCAACAAATGGAGCTCAATGATGCAATGTAAGGCAGACCAATACATGTGTGTCATTAGTAAAGAATCCATCATCATGTGTCCTTTCACATGCTCATTTTCACAGAATATCCTTTCTCCTGCTTCAATGAAACGTTCCTTCATGAGTCTGCCTTAGTCTTTCCCATGTGTCCACTTGAGCTAAATGTTCCTTCATGTGTTAATCCCTACAAAACAGCATCCAAAGTTGTTCTACTTCAAACAACAACAAAACAACTCAAAATAACAAAAAGATAACATAACTCCTATAAATACAACCTGATTTAATTTTGTAAATAAGCAAATACATATGTCATACTAAGTAATGACACATACATGCATAAGCTATGATACATACACACAAACACAAATGAATGGAGCCAGAGCAAGGAGACACCACAGTAAGAAAGGAAAGATACCCATCACACTTAGTATAGCTGAATGAATATGTATAAATGTGTTTACACACACACACACACACACACACACACACACACACACACACACATATCTTTATATGTGTGTGTGTGTGTGTTATATATCTATATGCATAATATCCATGTCTACACACACACATATACATATTAACAATTAATTGGCGGTTAGGTAGCTTACTCAATAGGATCCGAGTTCAGATCTTTGAAAGCCATGTAAAAAGCGAGGTATGCGCCTATAACTCCAGAGCTAAGGGCCAGAGAAAATAAAGACTGGTGTGGGTTTGCTGGCTGACAGCCTAACTCCAGGTTAGTAAAGGATAGAGCAGGGTGCTTGATAAACACACATGTATCCCCTTCTCTTGCACACATTAAGTATGTGATTTTACCATTTTGCAAATGAACCCAGGGCATTGTACATGCCGGGCAATTGGGTCACCTCTGAGCTGCATCCCAACATAGGATATAAATTCTACTTTTGCAATCTAAACAGACATGACTTTACATATGCTCCTGAAGGCCACAGAGATCCTCCTCTAAACATGATTCTTCAGCCAGGCTCACAGCCACTCCCTAAGTGGCATATCTTGGGAAATAATTATAATATCCAGTCTTTCATGGGAAGGATTACATGTTCATCAAAGTCCCCTAGGGGACGTTTTCTCAAAGCTACCCATGGCCTTCCCTATTCTGTTCTCTATCTTTTCTCAAATTTTCTTCAGTCTTCTGCTCCTAATAGATGCCTCCTCCTTTTGTACAGCGCCAAAGCCTCCTGTGGACAGCTCTGGCCCATGTGCAGCTCAGCATATGCCATCAGACTGGCTGGTTCCCAGCTCCTCTCAGGAACGCTTCTTGCAAGGGAACTGAGTTTTTCTCCAATGCTATTGGCCACATGCTGCCCCCCCTGCATCCCCCCCTGGCATATACTCTGTTGCTGTGCTCATTGGCAAAGTCCACGGTTTCTTTCAGGAGCCTGGGGAGTCGACAGAGGCACACCTATGAGCAATCTAATTCCACGCGCCTGCTGCAAGGAGCCAACATCATTACGGCAAAGACTCGCCTACTGCTATATTGATTTTTATATTAACAATAAAAGACAAGCCAGTCCCCCAGCGAGCGAGGCTATAAAGAGAATATGAACTTCCTACTTCCTTCTGGGCCTGCAATCTGTGAATATTCTTAGGCTCAGATTCCTGTTTTGTCACGCCTGACAGTCTCCTTCCAGGCCAGGGGGGGCTCTCGACTCTGTGTACGGTGGCTCCAGGCCAATCTTTGGTGGATGACCCAACACTGTCTTCCGTGTGTCCAATCAGTCCAGTCTCAGCAAGCTAAGCTGCTCTCAGTGGACAGTCTTCAGACTCCTGTTTCGCTTTCTCTGTGTGGAGCCGGGACACCACGGAGATGTTTCTTCTGGAGCTGACACATAAATTCTGCATTTTCTTTTTTCTTTTCTTTTTTTTTTTTTCTTCTGAGCCAGCTCCCCTTAAAGATGGCTGCTAGTGGCTTAGCTTGTTTGTCTGATAACACTGTCTCTTCTGATAGGAAACTCGAAGAGGGGAGCCTCACTGAGAACCCAGGGCAAAGCATTTGAAAACGGAAGTAATATGGATGAAGGCATTCCACTTTTATTTTTATTTTAGCAGGAATCTTTCCCCCTAGTCAGCATGCACAGACTCCATGGGGAATCAGAAAAATAAAAGTGCCAAGGAAAACCCAACCTCTACTTTATCAAAAGCGTAAACAAACAGGTGCCCATCAGATTTAGCAAAGGGTCTTCTGGTATGGAGGTTTGGTCTTATTGGACTTCCCGAGTCACGGAAGTGAGGTCTTTCTGAAGGGTTAGCACAGAGGTGATCAGTCTGGTGTCGCACAGAACACACCATTGTATGCACTCCAGCGACATCATGACAGGGAGTAAGCTCACTGTCCCCAAATGCATTGCTCAGAAGGTTGGCCCAACCACGTGCCACGGTGTTATTAGCCACTCCAAATGTTTCTGGCTTAAAAATGTTTATTTTGCTCATGAATCTCTAATCTGGGCAGGGCCCAGCCATGGCATCTGTGTGTAGCTGAAGCAATACAAACGACAAGGTGGAGACCCTAGGCTTATTTGTTGTCAATTCAGGGACTCCATTTTTAGTTGGATGGAGGCCACACACTTGCTTGTGTCCTCTGCTCACAAAATGAACTTCTCACAACACGGGGGCCAAGTTTCCAGGTGACTAGCCTCAGAGAGGGGCTGGCGGATGCCACATCACCTCCGTAGCACTGGTCTTACAATCATATGACATTATTAGATCATTCTAGTTAGTAGTCCAGAGGGCCAGAAAGAGCTCCCAGCTCCTTCTGGCTTGTGGCAAAGTCTGGAAAACTTTAGAGGTTCATTAATATACTCCTGATGGCATCTAACTTCTTAGATACCTGTTTAAAGGCTGTTCTTAATGAATGACAAGACTGTCAACTTCTGGGGATGTTGCTGTTAACTGGATTTTAAATAACAGCTGAGTGTGAGTAATCTCATGGAAAGGAAAGAGAAAGATCAGAGTCCTGTCTACTGGGGGGGGGGCTAGACGAAAATTTTGAGAAGAAAGGGCTGGCACGATGCCTCAGCAATGAAGAGGGCTTGCTGCTCCAGCAGAGAACGTTGGTTTCCAGCACCTGTGTTAGGTAGCTCACAGCATCCTATAACTCTAGGAGGATCCAGTGCCTCTGACATCCACAGGCAATCACACATCCCTACACTTAGTTGGAAAGATGGCTTAGTGGTTAAGAGCACTGGTTGCTCTTCCAGAGGACCCAGGTTCGATTCTAAGCACCCACATGGTGGCTCACAACTATCAGTAACTCCAGTTCTAGGGGATATGATGCCTTTTCTGATCTTAGAGGGTACCAGAAGCATGCATGGTGTGTGTGTGTGTGTGTGTGTGTGTGTGTGTGTGTGTGCGTGAGTGTGTGTGTGTGCGTGTGTGTATACATGTATAAACACTCATATAGGCAAAACATTTATAAACATAAAATAAAATAAAATTGAAAATAAAACCTTAAATTTCAAAGCCAGGTGAGGTGTTGCACACCTTTAATCCTAGAACTGGGGGTAGGAGTTGGGGTGAGGCAGGTGGATCTCTGTGAGTTGGAGGCCAACCTGGGCTACATAGAGAGTTCCAGGACAGCTGGAGCTGTATACCAAGACCCTGCCTCTAAATGATATACAGTAAATTTCCATCAGCAGGCATGCATCCAAACAGCAAAGTCAACAACACTAAGCCTGAGTCAGAATCCAAGAGGGTAAAAACCAGGGAACGTACGGGCAGCTTCACTTGATCTTACATTGCACCATGGTTTTGATAGTAAAATAAAATGAATTGATTTTATAACAGAGGCGATTCATCCGAGGACAGTTTTCAGACAAACCACAGAACAGAGTAGAAGGCAGACCCTGCCTGCTGGGCCACATAGATTGAGCCTTACAGATTGGGTGGATTTAGGGTTTTTCTTTGTCCTTTAACACCCTCGGGATCCCCCATCTCTACGCTGAGCTAAAGGTTTTTTTCTGCATGATGCTGTCAACCACCAATCACTGGAACTCCCCACAAGCTCATGAGGATACACGTGAGAAGTCCCAGAAAAGTCTAGATAAGAAGGGACAGAGATGTGTGCTCCTTTGTGCTACATAGTCCTAGTCCTTTGTTTTTGGCTTAGGCTAACTGCCTCTTGCCCTTCCTGGGAAATTTGGTGAAACCGTCAGGCAAGCCAGGACCTGGAAGCCAAGCTTGGGAGTAGGGGGATCCTGAATTTTGAAGGATATGAGGCAGAATCAGAAAGAATGCAGGTGCTGATGTAGGCATTGGTATCTCTCTACTAATACCTCGACTGGGTCTTTACCACCCTGTCACCAAACAAGGGAGTGTTCTGGTACCTGGCTTTCACTCTGACTGATCTCTCATTTGAATCTCTTCCCTGCAAGTCCTTTGGAAAGGCTGAAGACAGCTTCCGTTGCTGACCATTCAGGAGGCTTGATCTATGAAGAATAGAACAGCACACCTGGCACAGAATCTTGTAGAGCCAACATCCAACATCGTATTAATTTTCCCTCACCAGGGTGTTGTGCCCTCTGTCACAAAGGTAGACTTTCCAGATGTTATCCACCCTGTTTATTGAGACAGTAGCTCTCTCCAGCTCATAGACTCAGCTAGGCGGAATAGCCAGTGTGTCCTGGGAACTCATAAGCACATGCTGGCCATATGTGGCCATTTGACAAGGTACCAGGGATCGAACTCAGGTCCTTGTCCTAGCACAGCAAGCAGTTTACCAACCAAACCACCCTGTGTCCAGACCACCAAGCTCTTCTATTCCAATCCACGTACAAGCACCTTCCTGACACTGAATTCTAAGATTCAGGCCCAGTATGTAGGTCACACAGTTCATCTCTCAGTCAATCATGTGAATATGTTTGATCTATTGATAAAACCCTGATTAAGTCTGGCCTGTCAATTAATTAAAGCTGAAACAAATGAAATACTGTTTTTTTTAAAAATTATTACTTAAAGTTTAGGTTTAGATTTTTTTTTTTTAATGGCATGCAATTAGCTGGCAACAGACGTGGACTCAGCAGGATTTCAATTATGTTATGGATGCCAGTCCCTAATTTGATACACGGCTATAATTAAGAATGTAATTAATTCTTGAAGTCGCACTGATGTCATCAGCCACAGAGCATATAATGACCCTAGTTGTTCTTACACAAAGGCCTTTGGCAAGTCAGACAACTCCAGGGGAGGGGGTGTTTTTACTTATCATTTAAGTACATAAAATGGTTTCTGATGGGCAGCTGGCCAATATGTTGGTTCCACATAAAGACCCAGGAGAAAGCAAACAAAACATCAAGGCTTCCAGGACATCTATTTTCCAGAGGCCGGGGGAACAGGGTCTCTAGAGTCAGTCACCTTAATGGCTAATGATGAGTCACTGGGGTCCAATGAGACCTAAGAGGAAACATCAAAATCATTCCTTTGAGAGACATATCTTTAAACTCTAGTCAAGTCCAGTTTCTTTTCCAAATATCTGCTTTTGATTCCTCTGTAGGATTTAGGTCTGAGCCCCATGAAGGCCATGTGCTCATCCCTAAGTCTCAAAAGCTTAACCTCAAGCTGGTATCTAACTTGTCCTTAGGAATCATTTCCTGTACGTATAATGAACAAACATGCTGTGACCTGATCCCAAACCATCTACAAGTAAGTGTGTTGTGTGTACGTGTGCATGTGCTTGTGTGTGGTGTGTCTGCATGTGCATGCATGTGTGTGTGCATGTGCTTCTGTGTGATATGTATACATGTGCATCCATGTGTGTGTGCATGTGCTTGTGTGTGGTGTGTATGCATGTGTGTGCATGTGTGTGCATGTGCTTATGTGGGTTGTGTATGCACGAGTATGTGCATGTGCTTCTGTGTGATATGTATGCACGTGCATGCATGTGTGTGCATGTATACATGCATGTGCGTGCATGTATGTGTGCATGTGCTTATGTGCAGTATGTATATATGTATGCATGTGCATGCATGTGTGTGTGCATGGGCTTATGTACAGTATGTATGCATGTGCGTGTGCATGTGTTTGTGTGCGGTATATATGTATGTATGCATGTGCATGCATGTGTGATATGCTTGTGTGCGGTATATATGTATGCATATGTGTATGCATGTGCTTGTGTGCAGTATGTATGTATGTATGTATGTATATATGTATGCATGTGCGTGTACTTGTGCTTGTGTGCAGTATGTATGTGTGTGCATGCATGTGTGTGTGCATGTGTTTGTGTGTGGTATGTATGTTCATGCATGCATGTGTATGAATATGTGCTTGTGTGTGCTGTGTATACGTGTGTGTATATGTGTGTGCATGTGCTTGTGTGGGCTGTATATGCAAGAGTGTGCTTGGGTGTTTGTGTGTGTGCATATGCTTGTATGTAGTGTATCCATGTACATATGTGAGGGCCTGTCTGTGAATGTATTAGTTTGCTGGCGTCTTGCTATTTTTGTGATTTTTCTCTTTATGTTTTATCGCCTGGTACTTAAGCATGAGGTGCTGTGATCTGGATTCCTAAACACTTAGTAAACATTCCTGGCTTGAACAGAGGAATCTGTTACCACTTGAGTTTACCCCGTGTCAGTTGGTCTTTTATTATATTTTTACCACATGGAAACGCAGCGATGCCTGGCTCTGTTCCTAACTGTTCAGGGGACAGTTTTGTTTAGGAGAAAAGAAAGAGATAATTAAACGACAGGAATTGGTGAACAAGGGAGAGGATCCACCCAAGAGGATAAGGATGGTCTGCCTGGGAATGAAAGATGCTTCTGAGACCATCGTGGTTCAAAGAAAACAGAAAAGAACAAAAAACCCACCCATGTTATATAACTAACTGCATTTAAAATGTGTGCAGGTGAATGCTACTCAGAAAATTGAGGTCAGCTAGATGGATTGCCCCGATGAGGTCGCAGGTGCAAATTATATTTATTTTTAAAGATAACTAATTAAATAATTGTATAAATTCAAGTGAGTTACTTAAGGTACAGGGAAAGGGTGTGTTTGGGACCGAGGGTTATGATTGAACCAATTCAGCACCTGGGACCCCAAAATGATAGGACTGAAATGGAAAAAAACCCTCAGTTTTAACGATATCAAATTAAAAAAAAACCACATCTATTTAATGAAACCACAAGGGAACACAGTCAACAGAGGCTTAGCTTTAAGTTGCACCTTGGTCTCTCATAAGCTGTTGGCATAATTTTCAGTGATACTCCCTCCTCCAGTTCCTGTCCCTATGGCTTTGTATAGCATCCCCTTTTAAATGTTCCATGGATCAGATCAGTACCGCCAGCTAGAGACAAGCTGGAGACAATTTACATTTGAACCCTAAACATCTCTCCTTGCATCCATGGCTCAGCCTTTCTCAGCTCAAGTCCTGAAGAATCTCCAGGCCCCCTACCTCTCACGGCTGTCTGTGGGCTTCTCCCTAGGTCTCTACTTGGCTTTCTTAAAGGACCCAGAGGCTGGGAGTGCAACTCATCATGTTGTACTCTGAACCCACAGTTACCACTCCCACCTCCCAGGACCACAGAGGGCATATGCTTTGTCTCAGGAAGACATAAGGGTGGCTTAGTCAATTCAGCATGGCTGCTGCTTCAAACACCCCACTTCCTCCTTGGTTTGTCTCCACTCGTAATACCAGCCTCCAAATGCTAGCTAATATATTTATATTTCTTATAAGAAATCAGGTAGATCTACCAAGCAGAAGGGTTGGGAGCATCATTCCTCTGGGATCCAGTGTGTCACCCACCAGCTCCTTCTATTAATTTATTTATGAATACCTTTTCAGTGCTAATGACAAATGGAAGGCTTCTTTAAGGATTCCTCATGCTAGGCAGTTATTCTACTATCAAGCTACAGTCCCAGCCCTCTTTCTACCTTTATCTTGTGATAGGGTTTTGCTAAATTACCCACTCTGGCCTTGAACTCACTGCCATAGCCTGGGCAGGACTTGAATATTTCGTCTTCCTGCCTCAGCCTCCCAAGTGGCTGAGATTAGGGCCCTGTACCACCAGACCCGGTTTGCTTTGTATTAACAAATTATTCTGGGTCCCTATTTATGTATTTATTTATTTATTTATTTATTTATTTATTTATTTATTGCATGTTACAACAGCCTGCAATCTCACACAGCCCCACCCCCACCCCCACATGCAATCTCACCTTTGACATTCCTGGAGGTGGCCATGACTTTCTCAGACCTCAGAGCGGCTGTCACTTCAGCCCAGGGTATTCACCTCTACAGGTTACGGTGTACTTATTTCTTTTGATCTCCCAGGTCCCAGCTCATAAGGATCCTTCTAGAAGCCCCAGCCCAGCCCATCCTCACTGCCTCTGTTCTGATGCCAGGTGACATATCACACAGCAGCTGTGAGTGTCTTTGCTCATGGGTCTCCTTGTTTTTCTTTCCCTCGCTGGGAGACAGGAGTCCTCACAACTGTGTGTATCCTGTGGCTGCCAGGCAAGCTTATAAAAACCAGATTCTTTCTTCTATGGATCCTGATGCCTAGACAGAAGGCATTCTAGATCTTTCCCTTGATGCAGCCCACCATCCTTGGCCTGTAGACACATCACTCCAATCCCTGTCTGCTGCTGCTCTGGCCTCCTCTATAGGTTCTCCTCTTTATTATAATTTATCTTTATTTTCTATTGTATGGGTGTTTTGTCTGCATGTACATCTGTGCTCTCAGGAGGCCAGAAGAAGTCATTGGATCTCCTGAAAGTCCAGTTGCAAATGGTTGTGAATTGCTATGTGGGTACTGGGAATCACGCCTAGGTCCTCTGCAAGAACAGCAAATGTTCTTAAACCACTAAGCCATCTCTCCATAGTATCCCGGGGTAACAATCCCCCCGTCCTCCTCGGCAAATCCACCTGGTTTCTTACATTCTTTTCTTGTAACAATTTCTGTCCCAGGGTGACTTCCTTCTTAAGACATATTGTAGTATATCTGCAAACTCTATATCCAGGTTAAATTGTGCCCTGCCATTCATGATAGAGATAGATGAATTGGGGACCGGGCGCTATTCAGTACATGGAGCTAAGTTAGCGCCAGTACAGGGTTTTGCTGGATCTCCCAGGCTGGCAGACTGAACTTTCTCCCCTCTTGCCTCAGTTTCTCAAGTGCTGAAATGATAGGTGTACTCAGTGGGACCGCCTTCAGAAGTTGAGGAATACGTGAGGCAGAGAACCTCTGGCCAATGGCATGGCCAATAGCTATGAATGGAGCAGTGGCTAAGTCATGCTTTCAGTCATGAAAAGACACAAGTTCTGAGAGTACTCCAAACCCCACCTGAGGAAAGCAAATAGCACGCTTAGCCGTAAAGACAGAAACGGGCAACACTTCCTTTTCTAGTCTCTCTCTCTCTCTCTCTTCGGGTATTTTTGGCTCAGACATTAACTGAGTGAAGGCACAGATTTCTCCACTGAGATAAAAGTCCTTTGATCTCTGAGAGACTCTTGTTTGCTTTTCATGCCAAGAGCTATTAAATAGATCCCGAGTTCAAGTGTCTCCCAGGGGCCCCCGGCCATTTCTAGGCTTTCCCACCCTTTCCTTCTCAGCTGTGAGTGATGGATTTAATCAAGGAGGTCTCAGAGAGCTTACAGTAGGAAGGGAACGGGTCACCTCCAACAAAGGGCAGGGCTGTTGTCTTTTATTTTTTTTTCTTCTTTGTGGGAACTCAAAAAGATTCTCTTCTGGGGGAAATATAAAAAAATAAATGAGTTCCCCCCCCCCCCCCGCCCTGTGCCATTTCTTTGCCTTCCTCTTTATGATTCACTGTTCCCCACATAGATTTTTTTTACCTGCTTCTGCTGATAGCGGCTGGGCTGCACACATCATACTGGGTAGAAGGAAGACCCACAGCTCCTTCTGGCTTCATAACCAAATCCCAATTTGGCCACATGCACACGGTCTCTGCCTGTGCATCCACAAGCCAGGTGCTAGGTCCTCATTTAGGTAATTGTGTAAAGACAGTTTTGATCTGGTAGGAACACACACACACACACACACACACACACACACACACACAGGCATATTTCTGATCCAATAAATCCTTGGGTCCTTGGCTATAGAAAAAGAGAAAAACCAGCCACAAATCCTGGCCTCTGAGATCTGTATCTTTGGGCCTGTGGAGGCAGCAGGCAGAAGGTGTGAGTAGTGGGACTTCCCGTGTGAAGATGGATGCCCTGGTATCTGAGATGATTCTGTCACTGATGTCAACCAGGAAGTGACATCACACCGGTCACAACTTTTCTGTGCTCTGTGGAAACTTATGAAACCTGGTGGTGTACTTAGGAGCCAGGATGAAAAACACCTTCATGGACCCAAGAAGTGTGTGTGGCCTGAGGGTAAATGATAAAAGATCTCACTCTAAGTGAGGCTGAGTGCTCCCTCTTGGTCTTGTGCTGATGGGAAGGAATTCATACTGAAAACGAGGACTTAGGGAGCCACCAGCAGCCTGGGCTCGCTCAGCTCTCCTTTCTGGTCCCTTATAACATGTGCCCTTCTATGGGGTGGGGAGAAGCCCGTGGCTGATGAGGAAGGGGAGATGGCTCACCTTTCTAAGCCACCCAAATTGCAGAGAGCAGACAGTGAATGCAGAAACATGCGGCTGGACAAGGTGCAGAGAATTGGGAACGAAAGACTGCTCAGTTCTCTGCTCAGTGGACTGTGTGATCCATTCCAGGCTCAGGGAACATCCCAGAAGAGGGGGTAGAAGGATCTGAGTATGGGGAGCCCAGGAGCAGACCGCTCTAATGTTACCTGGCTATGGGCTCGTGAACTCACAGCAGCTGTGGCCATCTGCACAGGATGGGACCCTGACCATTGCATCATGGGTAGAGAAAGGGCCCACAAGGCATTGTTCCTTCTTAGAGTATATTCACAAGTAATGGTGATGGGGGAGCATCTGGTAAGTTGCCCTTGATTCTGAAGATAACCTCCCACTCATGCCTGGGGGAGGGGGCAGTGTCAGGGACTCAAAAAGTCTGTGGGTCATGCACCAGAAGGCATGAAAGGAAGAGTGGGGAAATTTTGAGATGAAAAGGTATCAGCCATAGAGAAGGGGCTAAGAGAGAGGAATGGACACAAATGGCTAAAATTCATTATGCAAATGTATGAAACTGTTAAACAATTTAAAAAACCTGGCTGTGGTGGTGCACGCTTTTAATCCCAGCACTCAGGAGGCAGAGGGAGGTGAATCTCTGAGTTGGAGGCCAGCCTGGTCTATAGAGGGAGTTCCAGGACAGCCAGGGAAAAACAAAACAAAACAAAACAAAACAAAACAAAACAAAACAAAACAAAACAAAACAAAACAAAACATCTGTCTCTTCTACATCAGCCCTGTTTGTGGACTCAAGCTCAGTGGCTGGCCCCCACCTCAGCTACTCAGCTGGCTTCTACCTGAATGCATCCTGTGCACAAGAACACCCAACCCTCCAGGTTCCTCCAGGTTCAAGACAAAGGCGTCAGGCAGTGCCCGGCACCTCCTGGAGGCTCAGAGTTGCTCTTTTTTTCTGCCTCTTCCCATCTGCTGCTGTGGATTCTCAGGCTCCCTGGCTTGTAACTCCATCACTCCAACCCCTGCCTCTACTGTTACAGGACACTCATGTGTCTATGTCCAAGCCGCCTTCTTCATTCTCTTTAAAGGACACTCCTCATTCATCAGGGCACTGTAGTAACTAGTTACTTTTATAAAGACGAATCTCCAGTAAGATCACATTCTGAGGTTCTGGGTGAATATGAAGGTTTTTTTTTGGGGGGGGGGGTGGAGGGGGCATTTCACCTTGAACCAGCTCTACCCGAGGATATCTCTACTGTTAGACCTTGTGAATGGTGAGACCACACTGAATGCTACCCGGAGTTGGGTTTCTGTCACCTGCTACTCAGAGTCCTGATGAATCCAGTCTGGGTTAGGAGGGGGCTAAAGGATGTGATGCAGCTTCTGAATCAGAGTCATTCCTCAGAGAACATTCAGGAGCAACCAGGACACGTACTTTTAGTGGCAAAAGGGCAGAGGGCCTTACAGTGAGTTTGCTGTAGACTGAAAGGTAGGGGGCTCACTAGATCCCAAAGATAGGATGGTTAAGAGGGAAGGACAAGGTGTCCCGACGAGGAGTGGTAGGACGTGGGTAACTGAGTGGCATGTCATGCAGATGTGCCCACATTTCTTTCACAGTAGAGAAAGGGAGCAGATAATCACTCTGAAAGGACCGAACGCACTTCTGGGCACATCTAATTGACTTGATCAACAGTCAGCGCCGACTCCATCACTATGGCAACACCCTCAGACTTTTTTTCCTTTGGAAAACAAAGGCAAGGGGGCAGAGAGAGGAAGTGGGCCACCTTCAGCCTGGCCTTCGCTGGGTTACTTTAGTCAGAGACATGGTACCAAGGCCGCACATGCACATTAAGTAGTGGCCAAAGCTCCTTGTCTTGTTCAGGGAGTTCGCGATGCATCCTAGGCCATAATCATCTCGGGTAACCGGAAGCCAGATACAGTGAGGTAAAGACCACAAAGGTCTTCACTGAGTTTATCCGCTAGACAGCTGTGGGGACTTTGCTCGCTAGAGTATGAGGGGCTGGTGGCTAATATCACAGGGGCACCTAAACAGGTATGCAGGAATCTGGCTCCAGAGATCAAGCCTTTGTCATTAAAATAGAGGTATAGTCTGAGGTCACAGCTCAGTAAAAGGTCTGCCATACAAAAACTGAGGCCTAGTGGCACCTGTCTGTAATCCTAGTGTGGGGGATAGGACAGTGGCTCCCTAAGGGCATAGTGGCAGGAGAATCTGGCTGACCAGTGAGCTCAAGGTTCACTGAAAGACCCTGTCTCAAAAACCGAGGAGAGCTGTTGATGAAGGCGTTCAGCTCCAACTTCTCAGCCCACCCACGCCCCTGTACGCACATGCATACACACTTATGAAACACACACACACACACACACACACACACACACACACACACACAAAGTAGCATCAGTGTTCGAAAGACACAGTAGTGCACATCTGCAGTCCCAGTAAAGGGACTGTTAAAGCAAGAAGTTGGTGAGTTCAAGGCTAACCTAAGAAATATCAAGACCTGGCATTAGAAATAAAACTTGGCTATTGAGATGGTTCTGTGGGTAAAGTTTGGCTTTCTGCAAAGTCTGACGACCTGAGTCAGATCCTCAGGCTGCATGTGGTAAAAGTGAGAGAACGGAGTCCTGCAAGTTGACCTCTGACCTCCACGTTGCTTCTATCAGGCATTTTGTCATAGCCTCCATCAGGAAGAGAAACTAAGACACGCATGCTATGAGAAATCTGCTTCATTTAAAAAAAAATATATGTATTGGTGTTTGCTGAGTGGCTATCAATCACTATGAGTTTAAAAACAATGACCCAAGACTCTGTCTATAAATTGCCAAAAATCAATTATTTATTAAGGGACACAAAGAAGAACATGGCTTTTCTGTCCTTTGGGTTTCTGTCTTCTGGGTCATGGCTCCTCTTTGAATCTGCCTGCTTCTCACCAGCGCCCACACAACAAAGTATTAGACCCAGGCAGCAATGCCTCTGTGACAACCAGAGAGGACCTACTGTCTGTGCTCTGCCTTCTCACCTGTCCTCATCGATACGCCAAACATCCCAGACAACTCGCATCCCCACCCCTGACCTGAAAGTGTTTTCCAGTTCATTACTAGGAGCATGAGAAGGTAGCATGCTTGCCTGGCATGCATGAAGCTCTGACTTCAAACCCTGGGGACGCTCCCCACAAACTGCATGAGGTGGTATATGCCTGTCATCCCAGCATTAGACAGGTGGATTCAGGAAGATCGAGAAATTAAGGTCAAGACCACTCTTGGCTGCATGAGGCTCTATCAATAAAGACAATATCAATCAATCAATAAAAATGTCATTTACCTATAAGGAGACAGAAAAAAAAATGGTCACTGAACCTAAAAACCAGTTTGATCACATAAAGGTAAGACCTCAGCCTAGGTGCTGGGACTGGATTAGATTCAGAGTCCTGCTGGCAACTGAGTTCCAGCAGAGGGAGCTTCTAGCCTGCACACAGTACTTGGAGGATGCTCCCTGAAGGTTATCAGAGGTGTGAACTAACTGCAGGTGTCACGTCTCTCAGCTCCTCCCCTCTCTCCTCCCCTTGGGGAAGTGCACTCGAGACCCATCCCCAGTGAAAGTGAACGGGAGAATGATCCTCTGTGCACCAAGTTGAGGTTTGCTGAGTAGCAACAACCTTCCAGATGTAATTCCAACTTCCCTTTCATCCAGCTGTGCTTGTGGTCCCCTGATGGCCACCGTAAGCACCATCGACTGGACTAGATTTCAGGTAATGAAAAGGCCAAGCGCATCTCACATCGAATTCACTGGGACTATAAGAGAACAGGAAGATTATGTTTGACAAGCTCAGTAGTGAACACAAGAGAATTAACTCCCGGAAGCTGAAGCAGAAGCTACTGCAGAGGGCAAATCTCAGGGCATGGCTGGGTATGAAAGAGTCACACTATTAGGTAACATTATGAGAACCCATTGGGTTGGCCTGATCAGCAAGAACAGTCTTAGGCAAGATGTCTGCCTTAGTAATTTTCCCAGGTTCAGTGATCTCAGCCCCGGGAATTGTGCCAGCCCTAGTGTACAGGTCTCAATTCAATGAATGTAATCAATAAATGCTCCGATAGGCATGTCCAGAGGCTTGCTTCCCAGGTGACTCTATTCTGTCATGTTGAGTATTAAACACCAAAAAGGCCAAAGAGTAATTGCAAAACCCACAAGTAATGTCTGAGTCTCAGTTGTTAAAAGCAAGCTCTATGGATTGCCATCCGTTGCTTCTCAATGGCCCCAGCTTTGAAGATCTGCCAACCTTGAACCCCAGGGCAAACCCCCTAGGTTGCCCTGCTCTCATTGAACACACTTGGGTCATGTGACTTCCTGTGGCGCCATCCAATCCAAGAGACCAAAAGCTAAGAGTAGCAGCTGCTAACAAAGAAGAGGGAATGGAGGGCCCAGAGTCAGGACAACAATGACTTCTGGGAATGAAGAAGAAAGTGGCGCCCCTCTCACGGGCTCTTAAGGACTCGTGAACCGAAGGCAGAAAGCCTGGGTATCTGGCTTAGGCAAAGCCTGACGTAGCAAAGTATGCACTCAGAACATTCGAAAAAGAAAAAAAGAATTGAAAAAGTCAAAACGCCATTAAGAGATAATGTAACTTTAGCTTTCCTTAATTATTAATAGACTTTGAGGAATAATTTAGAGCTAAATTACAACCGGATAGAGGGATTCATAATACATGTGGGTCACAGGGGATTATGAAAATATCTGGCCTCATTTTCATGTCACCTGACAGAAATTCATCCAGGAAAATGCCACGAAACATAATCGTGAACATTAATAGACAGTTCCCGGAAAGCTGCGTGCGCTCTCCCTGCCTCGCCGCCTCCCCTCAACCCCCAAATCCAGAGAGTTAAAGCTTACGGTTTTATGCACAGGCAATTCTCAACATCCTCACTCAAACAGGCTCGATTTTCTAAAGCTAATAGCGGTTCCCACTTGTCCTGTTCCCCGCTTTCTGACAATTTGCTAGTTTCCCCCTCCCTCCTGAATAATACCCCAATTTAGGGAGATGATAGCAGAATGCCCGTTCTGCCAGGATACAAGGAAGATTCAGTCTTTGAAGCCAGCAGGTAAGATTTTAGCCAGTGCCACGAATCCACAGGTGGTTGAGGGACCAGAGGACCACTGGACTCCTGAAGAAGATATGGATGGAACCTTAGGAGCCCTCAGGAATGTACACTGAGCTTAGTGGCATAGGACCTGACATCTCAACATGTGGGAGGTGGAGGCAGGAGGATAAGGGGTTTGAGGTCATTCTGTTACATACTGAGTTGGAAGCCAGCCCCAGCTGTGTGAGACCCTGTCTCAAAATAACAGCAGCAGCCACAAAACATCTGGATGAACTTCCTTCCTCCTCAGTTGTAGAAAGCTTCCTGTCATTCATCCTTTGATCCTTTGATAACAGTCATGGATATCAGCAGTTGCTCTCTCAATCCCTGGGGCTAACCACTCCCTCTTTCCTCAAAGCCACTATGAATTCCAATTTCCTTTGGTGCTAAACTACCATGAGGAATGCCTAGTGTCTTTTGCAAAATACAAATTAGATCACAGCGTCCCAGCTCTCATCTCTGCAATGATTTATTTTTTTTACAGAACCATTGGTGAGCCTTTCATGTCTCTTTCTCCCAAACCTGAGCGGTGATCCAGTTGGTGGTAGGGAAACTGAGCCACCACAGCAGTCGACAGCACTCTTTATTTTTTTAAATATGCCTCCCTGGAGGCTTTGGAAAACAGTCTACTGAAATAATGACATAGATACTCGACACAGAATTCCTGTTGTCACAGAAGCATCACATCTCAGTCATGACATAGCTCTCCCTTTAGCCTTTCTAAAACCGTTACAAGAGAAAATGGCAGAACACCCCAATAGTACATGGGTCTCTTTATTGGGTAAAGATCTGTGTTCCCAGACAATTTTATGCATATCTACAAAACAACGTGTGCTGGTTAGTTTTAAATTTCAACTAGTCACAACCTAGAATAACCTGAGAGGAGAGCTTCAATTGGGTATGTATGTCAGGGATTGTCTACATTGTTAATTGATGGAGGAGATCTCAGTCCACCATGGGTGGCAGGATTCCCTAGGCAGAGGGTCTGAATAGGACAGGGAAAAGCTGTGTCTAAGGAAGCAGGAAGCAAGAGAACTTCTTTCTGCTCTTGACTGTAGATGTCGTGTCACCACATTTGAGTTCCTCCCTTGACTTCCCCAAAGTGACAGATTTGTAATTGTAACCTAGAATTGTAAGCCGAAAAAAACCCTTTCTCCTGGCATTGCTTTTGGTTAGGATATTTTCCTCCTGTGGCAGAAATGAAACTAGAACTCATTCTGTCGTAATCATCTTTACCAGTCTGCTATTACTTCAAGGTTGTGCCCATGGTCAGGGCACCATTTTGCTGAAGAATTCTGTCTCCACAACAGTCTTCAAAGACCCAGGGATGGATAAAACTGGCCCTGAGTTCTCTTTGAAAACATTCTGTGATGGACTCAGAGGTCTTCCTGAAATAGGCAATTTATAAACTATGAGACTTCGGCGGATTGTAGCAGGGAGGACTCCTCTCTAATCACCAGCCATTTCTTCCATTAGAGAATAAGATAATGATGTTTAAATGTCACCAAGTGCCCACTGTTTAACAGCTGTGGCTTCCTCATTCCAGATAATTTAATTTCCAATGGAGGAAAAAAAAAATTTAAAGCAGCCACAAAACCACAACCCGAAGCCGCCGCATCATCTTGAGTTCTCTGGAAGCATAATGTTTAGAGAATAGATTGCACCGTAGGCTTGGGATAGCAACAAGATTTGAGGGACTTTGCACAGCTCTGGCAATTAAGGAAAATGGAGTAACTGCCAAAGGTGGTGTGGGATCAGAATAATTGAAATGTTAAGTCTCCTTCTTCTTACGGAACGAACAGCTCACACCTCTTACTGAGATGTCACACACGATGCTTCCAGAAAAGACTGGGCAGGTTGACATGCTCAGAAGCTCCCCATCTCAGGCCATTGTGACAACTCTTGTAATAAGTCAACAGATAGCCTGGTCTGGGGGAATCCAAGGTTCAGAAGCCAGGAGCCTGGGCCAGTTCCTCCTAATACATTTTTATATCCCAGTTCTTATAAGGTCCTTTTGTTTATAGTAATGTTTCTTTTTCCTTACACAACAGGGAGTTGTGTAAGTAGAGTTACTTTTTTTTTTTTTTTTTATATCTGTAGGAAGAAACTCGAAGCCACTTGTCTACAGCAGTGTCCTGGCAGTCAGGAATAAATGGACACACATTCCCAAGGTCATGAGAAAGGTAAAAAAATTTTTTTCATTATTTATGAACATATTGATGCTTGCCCAGGTTGGGAATAGGGTGTACACACATTACCCTAATATCCAAAGATGCTTTCGGAGATTGTGGCCATGATGCTTTCTTTGGAAGATCTGAAATATGGAAAGGCAACCCAGTAGCAGTAGCATCTTTGGCTTAACCCAGCTCAACTCTGCAGCCCACAGACTTCTGGTGCAAAACACCATTTCGTACTTATTTACATGTGTGCATGCTCATATATGTGTGCACAGGCACACGTGTGTGCACATGTATATGGAAGCCAAAGGAAAATCTCAAGTGTTACCTCTCAGACACCGACAGTCTTTTCTGAATCAGAGTCTCTCATTTGCCTGGAGCTCGCCAAGCAGGGTAGGACAGCTGTCCAAAGAGCCCCAGGGATCTCTGCCTCTCTCTGCCTCCCAGTGTTGGGACCACAGCATGAAACGCCATACCCAGCTTTTGCCACTTAGGTTCTGGGGCTCAGATCTTCATGCTGCCAAAGCAAACACTTTACCAACTGAGCCACCAATCCAACCCTTGTTCTGGACTTACAAAAGGCAAGGTTGGGAGATTTTGCGGTATATAATGTGGTTGTATTTTATTAGCCTCCATTTAAGACTGCCTCTAACCAATATGGCTGTCTCTCATACCTTCCATGATCTTGAGGACAATCCTTACCTAGCATCCCTAATCACCTGGGCATGAGGTAAAGATACTGGCGGGGTGGCTCAGCTCACGAAGGCACTCGTGGCCGAGGCTGATGACCTGAGTCTGATCGTGAGGACTCACATGACAAAGTGAGAGCACTAACTCCCTAAGTTATCTGCTGGCCATGACACATGTCATGCATGTTCACACACAGGTTTCCTTGCTAAATAAATGTAATTTTAAAAAAAGATGTCTAGCAGTTACATAAGATAAGCAGCTACCTGTTGATGTGGCCACCTGTTGTCTAGCCCTCTTACTGACTTTTCCGTTTCAATGTGGGCTTCTGATTCAAGCTCCCCATGGACCAAACTCTTGTTCTTGACCTGACTGAGACTTGGTTGCACATTTCCCTACCAGCATCTTCGAGTTGCACAAGCCACCTCCAGTTACCTGGTATGAGTGCTCTAGTTCCACAGGCATCCGAGAGTAAGTAAGAGTCACATGAAGCTACCCTCAGAGAGCTTTATATCTGGTGACATAAGACAGGTGAGGTTCTAAGCCCCCTGGAGCTTCCATTCATGATCTGCTTTGGCAGCAGTGCTCATTTTCCTGAATGCCTCCCACTTTTCACACTAATGATTCCTGTTTAGAAAAAAACCGCCATCTTTATTTCCTGCCAGGGTGACAGGGAGCATATAGCCTTGCGGTTGGGTGGGTGGGACTGTGCCAGTTTCTCATCTCTGACATCATGAGACTTCCTAAGCAATTCTCCTTTGCCACTCAACTGCTAGGAGATGTTTCTTAGGATCTAAATGGGTTTTGAACTCAGGGGTAGAAGATGGTAGTCACGTGTATAAAATATGGCTGCCTAGTACTCAGGGCTTTTGGGTTGTGGGGAGCCTCTGCTGGCAGTGAGTTTCATGGTTCGTGTCTCCAGCAAAGCTGTGAGTTTTCAGCATGTTAAATTAATCCCATCCGAAGACCCGGGGTAATAGGGAAAAGGAAACCATGGGGCTGAGAGTCTGGGTACCTGGACTTCCACCATAACTCTACCACTGGCTGCCATGAGGATGTGCCCCAGTCCGTCCATGTCTACACAGCTGCCCCAAGCAGCAAATAAACACTCTACAAGAAACCTGCCACACTGAGGACATGACTGTACATAACATTCAACGGGAGAGAAAGATCCCCGTGCATAGAGATTCAAATGAAACAGTGACTATAAACATCGATGCCGACTAACAAGAAAGTAAGTCAAAACAGCCAGGGATATGTCTAGAGCATAAAACCATGGACCCTGGTCTGTTCCCAGGTGGGGAAAAGAAAGATTCTTAGGAGGTGAGCTGAGGTCCTGGATGTGCGTCGGTGTGAGTTAAGAGTTAGAGAGGATACAAGCAATATTATCTGCAGTATTTAAAGTTTTCCCCCAAAGGAAATTATTCATTATTGTTTACATAATTAAAGGCTGGCTTAGGGACAGAAGAAAAAAAGGGCAAGAACATCAGGCGTCTCCAGGGTTCACAGGGCGAGAACATTGGGCGTCTCCAGGACTCACAGAGCGAGAACATCGGGCATCTCCAGGGTTCACAGGGTGAGAACATCGGGTGTCTCCAGGGCTCAAACACTAAGCAACTCTACTTGCAGAATGCTCTGAAAGCAGACCGCTGGGCAAGGAGGATGGAGTAAGGAGGCTTGGGAAGGATGTGAAGCCGAGGAGGCAGTAGGTTTTGCAGATATAGCTCATGGCAAAGTGACAGAGCTCTGCCCATGCTGGACCAACATCAGGGGCCGGGGGCTGTTGGCGTCTTAGACCAGTTACACAAGCCAGGAAGGAACTGGGAGAGAGGAAGCAGAAGACTCTGACGCCTCCCTTTTTAGGGCACTCCCCTGTTTATTCTAATCATCTCAAACAAAAACCAGACCTAAAACAAAAGGAGATGTGCCCTAGAGGAAGAACATTTGGTAAGTTAAACCAGAAGGAGCCAGCCTTAGGAAGAGGGGTGGGGCTAAGGCTGAAGAAGTTAAAGGAGGAGGCAGGTCAAGGGAGGTCTGGATTGACCCAGAGTACAAAGGGAGCTATCTCAGGGTTTGGAAGGAAGGGCAACAGTCTAGGGCCATACCACCCTGAATGCGCCCCCATCTCATCTGATCTCGGAAGCTAAGCTGGGTCGGGCCTGGTTAGTACTTGGGTGGGAGAAGGAAGGGTAACAGAGCTCTATCTTCTTCAGGGTGCTTTCTACCAAGACCTTAAGGCAGTGGTTCTGAACCTGTGGATCATGACCTTCCCAGGGGTCACATCTCAGATATCCTGCACACTATTTACATTGTGATTCATAAAAGTAGTGACTTACAGTTACGGAGTAGCAATGAAATAATTTTATAGTGGGGGGGGGGTGTCACCACAGCATTTGAAGAACTGTATTAAAGGGTCGCAGCATTAGGAAGGTTGAGAACCACTACCCTAAAGTCACCTGGGACAGAGGAAAGCTGGTCAGCACACTGCAAATACTCACTAGAATCTGATAGCTAATGTTTGGGTCTCAGGGAGGAACAGGCTCCCAGAAACCCTAGGGTGTCTACCCCAAATCATAGCAGGTAGCTGGCTGGGAGGAGGTTTAAGCACACTAAAGTCATGAAAGGTGAACCATTTGCCAGGCTTCCCTTCCTTCTGCCTTAAATCTATACACTTCTTTAGTGCTGAATTAAAGGCATATCAAGAAGGACCTTCTCGCTGGTTTTGCAAAGCTTGGGGTCTAACACAGAATTGCTCAGCTTCACAGAAAAGGATTGCAGCCTCATATTAACACAAATGGTGGTATCTGAGAGTTTTTCTTTGAAAGCATGTAGAGCTCAGAAGGTTTAGGAAAAAAAAAAAGACGTGATCTTGAATCCTAAATAAAATTTGAAAAAAGTCTGCCCCACCCACTAGGAGATATTGGTATTGTGCAGAGAGAGAGAGAGAGAGAGAGAGAGAGAGAGAGAGAGAGAGAGAGACAGAGACAAAGATACACAGAGACAGAGACCAAGAATCGCAGCCCAGACCCTCAAACATAAGCGTCACACATGCATGGGCATGCACACACACTTGCACACGGTGCGAGAGGGAGAAGGAGAGGAGGAGAAAGGTATGGAGAGTGGAAAGGTGGGAAGAGAGAAGGAGAAAGAGGGAGAGACTGACTGAGTCTGAGACAGCCAGACCCACTTAGTTTTAAGATGCTTCAAGCCAGCATCTACAGACAAGCAAAAGTAGAACTCAATGGGGAAAGACTAGACATTAACGAAGGCAAGCTACCCACCATTGCAAAGATTCAGGAAGCTTATTATAGACCCAAAACCATGTTTGAGGCCATAAATTACTCAGAGACATGGCTGAGGAGTAATCCAATAATCCATTTATGACTTTAAGTAAATCTGGTTGCACACGGAAGCCCTTCTGAGTTTACAAACCTATAATATTTCCAGCCACTGGCCTGGAATCGGAGGGGGCCAGCACATCCAGCCAAGGCTGTGTGGTGTTCAAACTACAGAAAATTAACCAGAGCCAGACAGTCCATACCACATTATCCCCTTCGCTGCAGTTACTTATTCTGTTTGTGGCCATTCATTTCAAGCCAGGGCCAAGCGAAAAGTTGGCCAGTTCGACCCCTACAAACAGACCCTTCTCACTATTGAATCCCAAGAAGGGAAAGATTAATTTATGTTCATTGCAATTAGAGAAAAAGAAAGATGCACCCGCATCCCATGCATCCAGAATAGATGAGATGAATTCTTCCCAAGACCTCAGGCTACATTAGGAGACACATCTAAGTCCAGGAAGGCTCACTTAAATCCAGGGACTCTTGCAGTGATACCCAGGTGAATCTTTATATTATTCTGATTTAACTTAGTGCTCAATAGAAGGAAGCCACACAACTATTTTGAACCTAGAGAGTTTGAGAATTATTTTTTTTTCCTCAGTTAAAGAAACGAGTCTTGGGCTAGAGAGGTAACTCAATGGCTAAAGTACTTGCTACACAAGTGTTGAGTACTAGGTTTCAGATGCTCAGTACTCCCATAAAAAGTAGTAGTAGTAGGTTTGGTAATCTATTTGTAACTCCAATACTTGGAAGGCAGAGATGGGGGATTTTCAGGGCAAGCTAGCTAGTCAGACTAGCCATATCTGTGAGCCCTGGGCTCAGAAAGAAATCCTGCTTCAGTAAATAAATTGGCAAGGAAGGCTCCTGAAATTAAGGAGATACCTCAGTGGGTAGGGATGCCTCAGCACGGGCCCACAGAGGCACCCTCTTCCCCCATGCCACATCACACCTCTACCAAACATATCTCTGGCTTCTTTTTCCTTTTTATGAAGTACAGCAGGGAGGGTAAGCTGAGTACTAGGCATGGATTAATTCCTGGTCCTCTGCTCTGGACCGCACATGTGATGTGACTATATCTCTCAAGCGCTTGCCACTTTTGACTTTGCTGCCATGATGGACTGGTACCTGGAACTGTGAGTCAAATAAACATCCTCTCTTAAGTGGCTTTCGTCAGGGGATTTTTGTCACGGCAACAGGAAAGGAAAGTAAGGCAGTGCACTTATTACAGGCACCTGGGAGCTAGTCTACTGTATCCACCTTGGATGGATGTAGCAGAAGGTTCTATCTGTGAACCAGGAAACAGATCCTTGGTACATGCTAAACAGGTTGGTACCTGATCTCAGATTTCCAAACCCCAGTCCTGTGAGGCACAAATCTGTTTCGAAGTTGCCACAGTCCTGGTATTTTTTTGTTGTAGCTGTTCAACGAATGGACCAAGAAAAGCATCAGAAATGAAACACAAGATTGCTTCCCATGCTCACATCACCACTGGCCACTTCTAAATGGCTGGTATATTACACTCTGCAAAACTAGGGGGAGGGATAGAACTGTGTTCACGGATGGGCCATCTAATTGCCACACATCACTGGGGGGTTGGCAGATGCCTTGACAGCTTTAGCAGATTCTGAAGCCATGGCCTGTCAAAATCATCATGAGAAGACACCAGTGTCTTGTTTCCTGATGGTGGTCCTACTGATCTACCCAGTTTGTTCCACCAGACTACGTCTGACGAGCTTTGTGTGAGTGGTTTCCAGAAGATGCTAAGCTGAGGTATCAGGTGCCCCGAGTACACTCTAGGATGGATCTCATCTCCCCACTTCTCAAGGTGTCACCCATCCCCATTCCTCAAGAGGAAAGAATACGGCTCCCACCAATTTAAAAAAAATATTATCTACTTTACATGTATAATTTTTCTGCTGTATGTACACCTGCATGCCAGAAGAGAGCACCAGATCCCTTTATAAATGGTTGTGAGCCACTATGTGGGTGCTGGGAATTGAACTCAGGATTTCCGGAAGAGCAGCCAGTGCTCTTAATGGTGGAGCCATCTCTCCAGCCTACTCCCACTAATTTTTGAAAAGCCAAGCTAGGCCACCATGGTTGTTTCATTCTGATTCCCTGGGAGATCCACCTCCCCCCCATCTGAATCCCTTTTGGAAATATTCTGTGCCAAATGAAATCCAAGTGAGGTCATTAATTATGAAAATTCACAATGCATAATTATAATAATTACTCAGATCACATAAACATTACAGTACCATGAATAATTAAATAGGCTCCGAGCTTTGGAGAGACTTGCTAACACAATAAAACCTAGGGAGGTGACAGGGAAGGAACAGGAGAGTCACACTCTGGTTTGCTGTGAGCGAGTTGTATTGTTATGAGGACATTTTTTTTCCCCTTTGTCCTAAAGAATTATCTTTGACCTCATGAGGCAGAGATACAAAAGCAACAATGAGATGCCTGAAATTTTTAAAAAGACCGGATCCATATTTCAAAATGGAGATTTAGAGCTCCAAGAAAGATGTCTTCCCAAGGTTCTAGTTTCTGTCCTCACCTTAAGAAGAAATAGCGAGTCCTGTTTTATAACAAATACATAGCCACACAGAGGTACCCATGTGTCCTTTTCAATTGTGCAAGATGCTGACTCTAGAATAAATAGATGTTTTCAGGTTTCTCTCTGGGCGATGTAGAGCCAATCAGAAAACATAATCAAGGTTGAGGGGGTATTTAATTCTGTGTCCACTGTAAGACATAAAATTGTTGTACCATGTGACTTTTACTAACCACCATCAGATTTCATTAATGACTAAGTGTGTGAGTGAACAACAGTGGCTGTGTGAAAGAGACTTCTCAGAAGTAATTCATCTGAAGAAGCTGAGCTAGGCCTGCACTGAGGAGCCCTGTGGAGAAATGGTTAGGAATGTGTTAAAGCTAAATTTGAAATGATATCCTTGGCTTGTTTGAGTGCTCCAGCCTTGGTCCCTGGAGCTGCTTTGCAGATGTAGGTACCTGGTGCCTGGGTGGCACTGGTAGGTCACGGGGCCTGGGCTTTTGTGGGTACTACTGGTTCCTGTTCACTTACTGGGCCCACAGGACAGAACAACAGTCACAAGCTGTCTTTACCGCAGACCAAGTTGCTCCTGCCTGCAAACCGTGATTCCCCCCAAATCTGAGGGCCAAGGTGAACTCCTCCTCCTATAAGCTGCTGATGTTGGGTGCTTTGTGAGCAAGTGTGGGGCGGTGGTCTGTGAGAGGCAGCTGGGTACCTGGTAGAGCAGGCTTTGAACACAGGAGACCCTCGAGTTTGGCCATGCTTCTGGGCCCCTGGCTCCTTTCACAAAGCTACAGCCCCCCCCCCACCCATCCCCAGAGATCTGTGGCCATTGGTCAAGTAGGAACAGTGCCCCAGACCCTCCCACATGTAGATAAGGTATCCCCAAGCTCTCAGACCAAGCCAATAGGAGGTACCTGCTGCCAGACCCTGACTCACCCCAAAACTGAATACAAGAATCCTATCTGGAAGAAGTAAAGGTGTGTGAGAATTACTCTGTGGTCTGAGAGTTTCTGTCATAAGAGCTGTAACACTGCCACTTGGGAAGAGATCTGCTCTCCCGAAACGCCTTCAGGATCTTCCCCGCACTCCTGGATGGCTAGTTGGCTTCTTGCAGGCTCAGCCCGGCCCGCACGACTCAACACAGAGGGACCTGTGCAGCACCTTGGAGCAACTGGGGCAGCAACAGTGGAGAAGTGGGTAGAGGCAGCAGGGGAGTCAGCAGAGGCGATTCCCCCTTCCTGCTGGTACTCTCTCCCCTTTGAACCCTTGTCCCTGGCCCTGCTAGAGATCTTCATGGAAAGCCTCAGGCCCACAACCAACATGAGGAAATTCACACAACTTGGCTTTTAATAACTGACCTCTGTGCAAATGAAATATACACAAATACTTATTGTTTATATAAATAAGGATCCATTTGTAGAATACCAGTAACAGATATCTTATCTGTTATGTTTTAGCCTTTTTAAAATGATGGCCCATTAAAGCCATAATGATACTGTTGTAAGCAAGAGAGATGGCTTCAGCAGTGAAGGGCACTGGCTGTTCTTGTAGAGGACTGGGGTTCAGTTTTATGCACATGGTGGCTCAAAACTGTCTGTGACTTCAGTTCTAGAAGATGTGATGACATCTTGTGGCTTCTGAACACATATGGTGCACATAACTTCACTTAAGTACATGTACATGCACATAGAAATAAAAATTTTTAAAAATGATATTGTATGCAAAGCTGGCCGAGAATCTCCCATAGAAAGAATGTTAAGCTACCAGGAGAAGGGAGTTTTCACTTTTGTCTTCTTTTAGATTTATTTATTGTATGTGTATAAGGGTTTCTTTTTTTGCCTGCATAAATGTCTGTGTACCACATAAGTGGCTGGTCCCTTAGAGGTCAGAAGAAGGGCTTGATTGAGATCACCAAGATTTGGTGTAAAGGATGGTTGTGAGCTACCATGTTGGTACTGGCAACTGAACCTGAGTACTCAGGAAGTGCGTATAACCACTGGGCCATCTCTTTAGCCCCAGGTAAAATAAACTCAGCAGGCAAAAATGAATTTAGTCTTGAGTTTCTATCTTATTCCAGTGATTTGCCCGAGATTCAATAGCAATTCAGAGCTGGTTTCACTGTGTGTCACAGCTGTGGTTCATATTACCAATAATAGCTATTTATTTACTGTGTGCCTGGCATTACCCTATATGGTAGGGTTTCAATAAAAACAAAGGTCACATTCCAGTCTATGAGAAACATAATATCCTGTGATGTGACTTAGAATATACAGGTAATTGCTTATGTTGTTCAGAGGTCTTTAGGGATGGATTGGGGAAAAAAAAATCCCATTTAATTGATGGAAAAACAGTGTTGAGTGGAGAAGGCTGGTCCATCCCCCACTGTCTATGTTAGGATCTAACAGAGAGAAAGGCTTTGTGTTCAAGGGTCTTCATCTAAGAATTTTTCCTTGTGGCTCTATTGCTCAGGATTGACCGGATTGCAATCTCGAGTCTGCACAAAGGGCTATTTTGTCAGATATTTAGCCAGAAAAAAAAAAAAAAAGAAAAAGAAAAGAAAGAAAGAATTGCTGTAGTAACTTCTTCAATAGAGGAGCTTGAACACAAGGAAACAGGCTACACAGCAGTGAAAGAGTTAAGAAGATCAAGATGATGGATGTTTACTGGGGGGGGGGGGGGGACCGCCCGCCCCCCCAGGGAAGAAGGACAGGGATGGTGGGGGGTGGGGTGGGGTTCTCGGGGCTAGCACCAACCACTGAGCGAAATGAGAAGTGGAGAGGAGCTGCCCCAGGCAGCTGGAGCTGGAGAAGATGCTGTCACAGCCCCCTGCGGTACAAGCAGCAGGGAAGAGGTGGAAATGAACGTGCTGCACCAGTTGCAATATCCTATATCTTCATTTCCTCACAGCCCCTCAACTGACTCAGGTGGAAAAGTTGGAAGGCAAGGGAACCTAGGAGGTACAGTTCCCTGAGAGCCAGGAGAGGGGAGGAGGGGTGGAGCCATGGACAGCAAGGAGGTATAGAGGGCATCCCACTGAGCCATACAATCCTCAACCAAGCCTGTGGTGGGTGGGGGTTGGGGGGACAGATAGGTTCTCAACTCCTCTCCTTGTCTCTGCTTCTCTAGCATCCCTTTCTCCTACAATGGCCAGGCTTCCCTCACAGGGTCATGATGACTGTGTGCGGCTGAGTGCTCTGTCTCTTGCCATGTTCTACCCCAAACAGGGGCCTCTATCAAGGAATGAAGATGTTTTAATTTTAGGTTGCTCAGCTATTGCTGGCATGTAGTGGGTTTGATTCAAAGCCCTGAATCACAGGGATAAAATGGTGTGCACAACAGGGATGGTGCCATCTCCAGAGTCCTCCACCAACTAAGTGGCCACAAGATCCTGTCTCAGGGCAGTGATTTTAGCATCCTGAAATCTCCAAGTGAGCTTAGATCATAAAAAACACTCCTCAAGAATCTCTGGTTCTTCTTCTTTCTCCTTCCTCCTCATCCTCCTCATCCTCCTTCTCTTCCTCTTCTGGTGTATGTGTGTGTGTGTGTGTGTGTGTGTGTGTGTGTGTGTGTGTGTGCGCGCGCGCGCGCGTATTGTAATAGGTGTACACTGGAGGACAGAAGAGGGTTCTGGAGCCCTTGAAAATGGAGTTATGGCATATAGATCTCTTTCCTTTTGTGGCCATCGGTGGATCCCAGCAGCCAAAATGAAATTCAATCTCTCCGTGACTTCTGACCGGAACAAGAACCGCAAACGGCATTTCAATGCACCTTCTCACATTCGGAGGAAGATCATGTCTTCCCCTCCTTCCAAAGAACTGAGACAGAAGTATAATGTTCAGTCTACGTCCATTCGAAAGGATGATGAGGTCCAGGTTGTTCGAGGACACTACAAAGGCCAGCAGATTGGCAGCGTGGTCCAAGTGTACAGGAAGAAATATGCCATCTACATTGAGCGAGTCCAGCGAGAGAAGGCTAATGGCACAACTGTCCACATGGGCATCCACCCAGCAAGGTGGGTGTCACCAGGCTAAAGCTGGACAAGGACCACAAGAAGATCCTGGAGAGGAAAGCCAAGTCCCAACAAGTAGGAAAGGAGAAAGGCAAATACAAGGAAGAAATTATCGAGAAGATGCAGGAGTAGAGACATCTCATGCACGGCTTTCATTAAAGACTGCTTAAGTAAAAAAAAAAAAAAAAAAAAAAAAAAAAAA
>JANHMN010000023.1:25215541-25241739 GCA_030674055.1 Rhabdomys pumilio
GAGAGAGAGAGAGAGAGAGAGAGAGAGAGAGAGAGAGAGAGAGAGAGGGTGGTAGTGGAGATTGAAATGGAAACTCTTCTGCTTTCTTTGGAAAGTCAATTATGTCAAATGATATTTTCCTAAAGCAGACACAGGTGAAAGGATGTTCTGCTAAAGCCAACACGTGAAAGGACACATGATTTTAAGAAGGAATATAAATATAACCCAACAGATGGTGGACACCGCTGGATGGTATTGGTACACCTTGTGATTCCTTAATGGTCATCGTTTATTACAACTCCATAGAAAGAAATGCACCAAAAAACTTCTGGTGGCATCCTGGCAGCTTCTTGCTGCTTCTGTGAACTTGGGCCAATTGGCAGGGATGGCAGCTAATACAAACTCACATGGAATTTTGCTAAGACAGATTCACATGGTGTTTTGCTGAGGCAAGACCCATGGGAAGACACACGATATTTAGAGGGAGTATAAATAGGACCCAATAGATAATGATGCATGGGGGGCGGGGTTAGCAAAACTGGCTTTGCAATAACTTCCTTGGTCTTTAGTCTTTGTCTTCACTGATCTTCACCTTATTTAGAGAGGCACAGCAGAGAATTCCTAGTGTCTCTGCTGGTCCTGGATACTCCTGCTGTCTTGTGCTGATTTGGTGGAACCCTACAAGGGACCATGGTGACTGAATCCAGAACACCGTATATGCCAATCATGTCTTCTGTCACTTTCCTGGCTTTCAAAGACTTTGGAAAACTCTCTTTCATCTGTTGGGATTAGCTTTAACTGTCAACTTGACACATCCTAGACTTCAACTAAGGACTGGCCTATAAGAAAGTCTCTGGGAGAGTGCCTTGTTAATTGACTTAGGAGGTCCAGTCCACTGTGGGCGACACCATTCCCTAGACAGGTAGTCCCGCT
This sequence comes from Rhabdomys pumilio, assembly GCA_030674055.1. Lineage (NCBI taxonomy): Eukaryota > Metazoa > Chordata > Mammalia > Rodentia > Muridae > Rhabdomys > Rhabdomys pumilio. Next base: position 25,216,454 of record JANHMN010000023.1, read on the forward strand.
CTGTATAAGAAAGGAAGCTGAGTGCAAGCCTGTGAGCGAGCCAGCAAGCAGCATCTTGCTACACTTCTATAACCAACTGAGTGCCTGGTTGGAGGTGATGCTGTGTCTGCTATTGGGCTCCTTAGTGACATGTTCTTGGACTATAAGCTGAAATAAACTCTTTCCTTCCCTAAGTTGCTTTTGGTGAGATTTTTTTTTTTTTTTTTTTTTATCACAGCATCAGAAAGGAAATTAGAATACCATCCTTACTGAAAGCCCTCCTTCAAAGTTCTGACAGAGGATGCAATCTGGAGGTCCAGTCGTGGGGAGGAAGCAGCTGACACTAGATCTGCCTGCTCCATCTGTACCTGGGCCTCAGGCCAATGTTTGCCCAAGTGTGCCATTGCAGATAATGGGGGATGAAATACAGAAGGACCTTTAAACATGCTATCAGCTATGTATTTATCTCAATGATGTTTTTTTTTCTTTGCAGAAATGCAATTAGTATGTAAAACAGTGACTCTGATAGAAATGACTGCTTGGGGCTGAGCTCCGATGAGAAGATTTAGAACACAGAAAAGCTGTGGGAAGCCTGTGGATGTGCAGGAGACAACGGTGTGGCAAAAATCACTAAAGGCCCTAGAGGGCGACGGAGAATTAGAAAACGGGATTTCAGTTACAGGTGATTTCTTTGTCTTTGAAGGTGGGAGTCTTTAAGCGTAGCATCTTGTACATAGTTTCTGCTCTCTCAAGGGCTCCCCAATGTGTGTTTTCAATTGAACTTTGAAAACTAACACTCTATGTTTTGGGAAAAAAAAAAAAACTCAGAAGTCATCATGAAACTAAGTAACAGCATCAAAGGTGCTATTCAGTCAGACAGTGCCACAGAGTTGGGGATGTTTAAAAAAAAAAAAAGTCATTTCTAAATTTGCATTTTGACTCTTTTATGTCTAAAAGCTAATGGCTGGTACAGGTTGTGCCTGCATGTGTGTGTGTATGTGGGCACACATCTAGGTGAGTATACATGTATGTGTATGAGTGTGTTCACACACATATGTGTGCACACAAGCACAGGCCCTGCATTTTCTCCGGAGGAGCCAAAATCAGAAACATACAGGTATATGAAGGAGCACCAAGATTTTTCTCTCAAGTCTCAACTCTATGGAGAGGCATACCAGACTTCATAGAATGGAATTGAGACCAATCCGCCAACATATAATAGCAGTTCCTCGTCAACTGTGTGGAGTCTCCTGTCATTGCTCCTTGGTCAGAAAGGCCTATTAAAATTCCCATCTAGAATTGGGCATGGTGGCACATGACTTTAATCTCAATACTCAGAGGCAGGTGGATCTCTGTGAGTTCAAGGCCACCCTAGTGTATAGAGGGAGGTACAGGTCAGCCAGGGCTTCCTAGTGAAACCAGTCTCAGCAACCAAATAATAAAGAGAAAGAAGCAATTCTGGGGACACCAAGTGCTCCTGGGGCTTCTATTCCAAGAAGTTCTAAGTGAGGAAAAAAGATGGAAGGAGACATCTTCCGGTGTCTTGTGAGCAGGCCCTACAGGGTCACTATGGGTTGACACTAGGTATGTAATCTCCCAACAAAGGTCAGAGACCAGGCCAATACAAAAGGAACACAGGGTCCATTTTCAAATGGATTGGTTCAACTGTCGGGCATTCTTCCCAAACGCTGGTTTTCACTATCTTAGTCCATCAGAGTTAGGACAAAACCAAGTCTAGTAACTACATCTGATGAAAATACACAGGGAAGCCATGAGCAAGAGGCATTGTGAAACCCTAACTGGATCCAGGGCCAATATGTTTGCTGTAAATGACAAGAACAGAAAAACTGGTGATGTCAGGTGGGGGACTTAAGTAGTTTTGACCACAGTGACTTTAGGTAAAAAGATGCTCCTGTCTCAGAGAATACGCTCTCTAGGGATCACACAGGGACAACTTATTTATAAATAGTTCAGAAAATTACATACAAACCCATATACAAACAGAGGTGTGTGTGTGTGTGTGTGTGTGTGTGTGTGTGATACAGAAGTTAATCTGGAGAGTTAAAAAGCATATGAGATTCTTCTCAATACTTTTTCAATTTCTCAAACAAATTTATATACTGGACTAATATATAATATAGTGAATACAAAATACCCTCTCAATAATAGTTCACTAAAATTATGTTCATACAGAAATTTCATTATACATACTGGGCAGTGCTGAAGACATAGTTGTATGTGCCCAGGGTACATGTAGTAATTTTGGGAGACACTTGGCTTGGCATAAGCCACTTGGGGAGGGCATGCTGCAGGCAAGAAGTCCTGCCCAACACACCCCACCCCCATGTCATCATGTCAGTGTGGTGAGGTTGAGAAGGGCAGAGTCAAACATTTTATAGAAAGAGAAATCCTCACGGATTATCAACCAACAGCAGAACTGAAGTTGGTAAGCTACCTAGAAGTCAGCACTATTTGGTGGCGATGGCATTGTCCTGAGTCTTTGTTCTCTCTGACTTGTCCACTGTCACTCAGTCTATACCATTTCTGTCAAGTGTGCTGTGATCCTGTCCAGCAGACACCAACTCAGTGTCTTAGTTAGGGTTTTACTACTGTGAACAGACACCATAACCAAAGCAAGTCTTAAAAGGACAACATTTAATTGGGGCTGGCTTACAGGTTCAGAGGTTCAGTCCATTGTCATCAAGGTGGGAACATGACAGTATCTAGGCAAACATGGTGTAGGTAGAGCTGAGAGTTCTACATCTTCATCTGAAGGCTGCTAGTGGAAGACTGACTTCCAGGCAGCTAGGGTAAAGGTGTTAAGCCCATGCTCATAGTGACACACTTACTCCAACAGGGCCATACCTCCTCATAGTGCCACTCCCTGAGCTAAGCATATACAAACTACCACAGTGCCCATCATTCCTCTCTCTCTTGATGCCAATACAGCTCTTCTTCTGGGAAGGCTGTCCTTCTAGTGCCAGCAACTTAGACTGGATAACGTTCTGGCTTCCTTTCAGTTGCTGTGATAAAACACCACATCCCAAAGTTACTTGGGAGAGAAAAGAACTTATCTGGCTTACACTTCTAAGTCACAGTCAATCACTGAAGGAAATCAGGGAAAGAAGGCAAGCAAGAACCTGAAATAGAAACCAGAGAGGAACGCTGCTTGCTTACAGGTTCATGCTTTCTTGTACAGCCCAAGACCGTCTGCCTAGGGGATGGTGATGCCCACAGTGGGCTGAGCTCTCCTATATAAATTAACTGTCACATCCCCAACATGCCTACAGGTAAATCTTATCTAGGCAACTCCTCAAGTGAGGCTCTCAAATGACTGTGGGCTGTGTCAAGTGAAAATTAAGTTCAACGAGGATAGTTAGGAATTGGAGTATTTGTGTTGATCCCAGTGTCGTGACACCATGTGACAATCTAACATGGGACACTGAGAATGTCTCATCATTTCCAATCAGTGTAGTAGTCAATAGCAGAGATATAAACAAGCTACCCTGAAAGCAGTGTTGTGGCTCCTTCTTTGCAAACTGGGTCTGGGTCACTTGTTTTCTAAAGTCCATTAAGCAATACATGTAACTAAGCTGAGTCCTGGCTCAGGACATGGAAGTTACAGATAAGCCTGAAGAATCTTAAATATAGAAAGTAGGACAGCTTAAAAAATAATGGAGACCTGTCAAAATGACACAGACCTCACTGTAAAAATGGCTTCCCATCGTTAAATCCATGATATTTTAAGCATCAAAATAGACAGGAGTGATAAATAAAACAAAGATGGCTACATGAGGTATCCAGACTCAAAATGAAAACCTGAAGGTCTACCAAGAAGTGAGATAAATTTGGGGTCTCCATATACCTTTGCTATAAAAATACATATTGATTTAAAAATGATTTAGAAGCCCTTCCAGCAAGGGAGCCTGGAGGAGATCACCCTGATCAAGTAGCCAGAGCAAGCAACTCTTTTAAGGGGATTGCTTATCTAAGCAGCCTGATAGATGACATTAGTTACTTTTCTCCATTGTTTCGATAAAGTACCTCACAAAAACAACTTAAGGAAAGGTTTGTTTTGAGGTCATGTTTTGATGGACAGCCCATTGTGGGAAGGAGGGAATGGAGGCAGGGAAATGAGGTAGCTGGTCACATTGCATCCACAGTCAGGAAATAGAAGGAGGTGGTTGCTGGTGCTCAGCTCACTTTCTCTTAGCATAGGGGATAGTGCCACCCAGAGTGGACAAGTCTTCCCACTTCAGGTAAACCTCCATGAAAATGCCCTCACAAATATGCTAAGAAGTGTGTCTCCTAGGTGGTTCTAAAATCAGTCAGGTTCACAGTGAAGAAACACTACAGTCATAAAAAGACCAGACTGTACGTTCAGCAGGGTCAAGGTCATGAAACTCAAAGAAAGACTGAGAAATGTGAATAAGGGTGGAGAGATGGCTCAGTGGTTAGGAGCACTAACTGCTCTTCCAAAGGACCTAAGTTCAATTTTTAGCACCCACGTGGCAGCTCATAACCATTTGTAATTCTAGCTCCAGGGATCTAGCGCCCTCTTATGGCCAGTGTGGTACTGCACTCAGGTACCACCCAAACAGATGCACGTAGTATACACATAATTTAAAAAAAAAAAAAAGAATAAATCAAAAGAAACCACAACTAAATAGCACATGAAGTTCTGAGGTTTATTGTTTGTTACAAGGAACAGTACTGACCCAAAGGAAGCAACACCTTGAATCTGAGAACCTGATGGACTACAGGAGGGATGAGAATTCCCTAATTTCCATGTTTTTTTTGTTTTTTTTTTTTTTTTGCTTTTTAAAAGAATTTTTGGGTTTTTTTTTTTTTTTTTTTTTTTTTGAAAAATCAAAGTGCATTTGGAGTGCCTCACTGCAGCTTTGACTGTTAATTTGATGGGAGCCTCTGCAAGGTCATGGCAAAGGACACAGTTTCCTACCTTGCCTGAAGGTGGTAGGAATTTAGAAGAAAGGACTTTCACTATGTCATTTATGGAGAAAGCAACATCCCCAAACCCAAGTGATGGCATTACTGGAGAACAAAAGAATGAGATGTTGAAGAGAGAAAACCAACTCTTCTGGGCCTAGAACCCAGCCCCAGAGGACCCTCTGTTAGCCAAGGCTATCCAGGATCAGAATCAATGAGTGTGTACAGGGAGGCTTGTCTTGAAGAATCCACTCACATGAAGACAGATGCAACTGGGGCCAATAGCTGCCAGCCAGCTGCAGGGGAGTCCAAAGCTGTAGTTCAAAATTCCAAGTTTACCTTTGTCAGAGAGGCCATTCTGTTGGTATAATGAGGGCTTCACTTCCCTGGATGGGGCCCTATCCACATCCAAGAAATTCTTAGATGTACTCAAAATCTAGTAATGTAAACATTAAACTCATTCTTTAAAACATCCCCAAATAAAACCCAGAATAATATCTGACCAAATATCTGGGTCCCATTGACACATGAAATTAGCCATGGCAGAACTGAAAACCTCAGGAGCTGGGAGCAGTACCCTTATAGACTGGGGGAGGGAGTGTTGCTAAAGCCACTAAATGTTTCTTTTCACAGACCCAATGTTGAAGGACAGGGCCATAGCCTGGGTGTTAACTGAGCAGAAGGAATGAGTGGATTCCAGCTAGGAAAGGGTACTTTACCAGGATGAAAATATTTGAATTTGAAGAGAAATGAGAAAAGTCTGCTGTGAGTCAATTCATTAATGAAATGGGAACCCGGGGCTGTGTACTGACCCAAAACATTTACATAAGTTGAGGGAAAAGAACACACTGCTACTCAGAAAACCAAAGACGCTACATAAACCTGGGGCAGAACAAATCGCCCCAGATGGAGATTTCTTCTGGGGTATGAGGATGGCAGCGGGGAGCCTTGGGGGCTGCTTGTATATAGCCAAGGCTTTAGGATTCCAACCACAGTCTTTTGTAGTCCTGGGTGGGAGAAAGGGGGAGATGGAAAGAGGGATCCTTCCATTCTGCAGGGACGTGTCAGTGATGGAGAGCTTGATCCACAGCCAGAGCTGAAGCCATGCCAGATGGGTGAATGAATGAATGAATGAATGAACTCCAAAGAAAACAGAACCCTCTGAGTGGGAAATGTGCTGGGTGGTGGAGGAGTGAGTGTGTGTGTGTGTGTGTGTGTGTGTGTACATATTTAGGTATGTGTCTACATACACAAAGAGGCCAGAAGTCAATTTTAGGTATCATTCTTCAGCTATTAGACATATTTTCTTTTTGAGATAGAGTCTCTTACTGGCCTAGAACTCATTGATTTGACCAGGCTGGTTGGCCACTGAGGCTAAAGGATCTTCCTATCTCTGACTCCCTGGCACTGGGATTACAACCCCTCCATATACTTTTCTATGTAGGTTCTGTGAGAATCAATCTTCAGTCCTCAGGCTTGGGTGACGAGCACTTCACTGACTGAGCCTTCCCACAATTCCTGGAGACACCTACAAAGTGGCTTCTTCTGCACAGGCATGAGAATCCAGCTGACATCCTCCCATCCCAACCCCACCCCCAGAAAGGAGGTTTCTCTGCCTTGGCGGTTATCATTTGGCTTTTTGTTCCTTTGCTGATTGTGAGACACGTGGCTTTACCCCAGAGTATCTAGTCCGTTTTTTGAAACATCGTCCCCCTTTAAATAAAACATGTATTATATATGTGTACAAATGTTTTGCCTGAATTGAATGTGTGTATACCACACACATGCAGTACCCTACATAAGTCAGAAGAGAGCATTGAATCCTCTGGAGTTGAGACAGTTGTGAGTTGCCACTTGGGTGCTGAGAACCGAACCCAGGTCCTCTACAAAAGCAGCCAGTGTTCTTGACCCCCGAGCCATCTCCCCAGCCTCAAATCTCTGTGCCTCTTTTTTCTTTCCATATTCTGTCCTAGTAATTAGAATGGAGCTAAGCTTGTGCCTCAAGCTCCAGAGACCAACCTGGCCAATCTGAAACTCCCATCCCTGCCACCTTAACATTGAAAGGCTCAAGTGTGGGTAACTATTGTCAAGCGACTTACTCCTGAAATTTCCACATTTATTTAAGAAGTCACTCTTTTTGGGCTGGGTGTGCTGTACAGAAGGAACGTAAGTATCAGGCAAGCCTCAGGAGACAGAGGCAACTCCCCACAACGAAGCCAAAGCCACCCAGAGAAGACAAAGAGCATTCTGTGACATTGCCTGATTCCTGGATCCAACTGCTCCTGAAGCCAACAAGGTTCCTTCTACAAGCACTAATACGCTGCCCCAGATGCAAACCTGGAGATTTTTTTCTCCTTTTCAACTGAAGATGGGTAACTGAAAACTGAATAACTCCATATTTATCCACAGGTCATCACCATACAGGAGCAGGAAAATGGCCTCACTAGCTAAAGACAAAATCACCGTCTCCCATGGAAACAAAATGATGAAACAATGTTTCTAAGGCTGATACTATTCAGAATAGCTTTGCGTGTGTGCGTGTGCATGTGCGTGTGCATGTGCATGTGTGTGCCCCACTCACATACACGATTTCTTGGTTACTTTGTTGCTGTTTTTCTAAAAATCATTGCTAAGATGTAATTCAATAATAAGAGTAGAAACTAGCATTGTGTGTACATGTGTGTATTTGTGTACTAGACAAGGGGACCGTCTTCAAAGTTTCTTTAGTTTGAGAATAAACGAAACATTTGATGCTTTCTAGAGTCCCTAATGGGTCACCACATGCCAAGGCAGGTTAACACTATATTAACGTTTTTCACAGACACGGTAAGGAGACACAAGGGAAAGCAGATATTATAATTAAAGACGAGGGAATGGTTTAGCAAAACAAACAAAGAGTCCATTGCAGAATGGGTGAGAAAATTAACTAAAGGGCATAGCCCGGGGGGGCTGCTCTGACCTCTTTGATGGTCCTGAAAACTCAGAGCCAAAGTAGTGCTTTAAGAAGGAAGTAATAATGTCCGGGGATGGCTCTCTCCCAGGGGATGGGTCTCAGTCATTGGTTGGCTATTCCCTCAAGGTCTCTGACTTTGGATCTCCTTTCCCTAGCTGGGCTGCCTTGTCAGACCTCAGTGGGAGAGGATGCACTTAGTCCTGCTGTGACTTGATGTGTCAGGGCTGATTGGTACCCATGGAGGATTTCCCTTTCTCCTCAGAGAAGAGGAGGAAGTAGTGGTGGTGAGGGGAGGGTTTCTGAGTGTGGGACTGGGAAGAGAGGAGAGAGGGGCAGCAATTGGGATGAAAAGTGAATAAATTAATGGAAAACAAGAAAGAAAGGAAGTGCTGGGGTGGCAGTGGTGGCGGTTGAAGTATTTAAGGACCACATAAGCCTCCCCTCTCCACCTATGTCCATGACATAGGGACACCACATTGAATCTCTTCCTTTCCTTCTGATGTTAAGTGCACTGTTCTGTTTGTTTCAACAGCAAGCTCAGATCTATTAAAAGCATCCTGCTGTGATGAGACTGTCTTCCATGATTCTCTTTCTAGTAGTGTCAACAGGACCAATGACAACAGCAAGTGTTCTGAACTCTTCTAACTACTAACTACGTGTGATGGCTTGATGGCCCTGAAAGACACGTCTTAGAGCTGTGAGCATATCCTCACTTAGGAAAAGGGTGGGTCCTGTGGATGCCTTTACGTTGAGAATTGCAAACACCCTGGATTAGGGTGGGCCTTGTATTCAGTGTCAATTAGCCTTATAAAGGCAGAGTGGGAGGGAGTGGAGAGAGAGATAATTCAGTTAGCGAAGGGCTTGCCTTGCAAGCATGGAGACCTCAGTTTGATGTTCAAAACCTGTATGAGAGGCTAGATGTGGCATTTTGTGATTGCTTTTCCAGTGCTGGGGTGGATCTCTGAGGTCCAGCCAAATTATTCAAATTGATGAGTCCCAGGCCAGCAAGACAGTGTCTTATAATACAATGTAAAAATCACCAGAGGATACCTGAGGTTGATTCCCCCCAATCTCTCTCTCTCTCCCTCTCTCTCTCTCTCTCTCTCTCTCTCTCTCTCTCTCTCTCTCTTTCTCTCTCTCCCCTCCTAACCTATACACAAAGATGGAGGAGAAAGGACCCACCCAGAAGCTAGCCATGGGACCACAGAGGCTGGGAAGGGGGTGATGCAAGCACAAAGCCAGGGAACACTAGAGATACCAGAAGCTGGAAAAGTCTAGAAAGCATCCTCCCTAGGCACTCAGGGAAAGGTATGGTCCTGCAAGTACCATGATTTTGTACTTTGGCTCTTAGAGAGAATTGATTCTCTACCCTAGGCTATAGATGAGGTGGCACAGAAGCTGCCCCGTGTGGTGTCTTGTCATGCCAGTCCTAGGAGACAGATGCTATATGTCTTACTTCATACAATAAAATCTGAGGCTCAGAACAACTGTGTTGATGGTAACAGCCACGCCCACAAGGCCTCTGCACCAGGAGGAACAATGTCCATGGATTTTGCTTATAGCATCCTCCCACCTTTTTCTGGTAACAAATGGCTCTATGGTTTCCCTCTGGGAGAGATACTCTGATTGAATATGGCATGGTGGTGCTATTTAGAATCAGATGGGACAGTCTGACTGATAGCGCCATCTGATTCTAATACAGCAGTTCTCAACTGTTCTAATGCAGCAACCCTTTAATACAGTTCCTTATGTTATGATGACCCCCCCAAGCAAACCATTATTTTACTGCTATTTCATAACCATAATTATGATAATGTTATAAATCACAGTGTAAATATCTTATATTCAGGATACGTGATATATGAACCCTGTGGAGTTTTGACCCACAGGTTGAGAAGCGCATCTCTAGACAGAGGTCTACTTTCTGATGTAGCCATTGTCCATCTACACTGTAGATTCACTGAAGATTTTAGGGAGTTCTTCAGTTTGTTTGATTTGTAGTTCTACAAATAGAACCCAGGGTCCCCCACACACCAGGCAAGGCCCCACTAGTGAGCTACATCTCTAGCTCTGGGGAGCTTCTAGAAAACATAAAAATGATCACACACACACACACACACACACACACACACACACACACACACACAGACTCTCAAGTCTGAACCAGAGATTAAAAAATCACTGAAAATGACCAAAGTTCCTATTGCAGCTAAGCAATGATGCCCCGTGGGAGGCAGGTGTATTTGATAGCCATGGGGACCCTACCATGGATTGCACACTGTGCCTATGAGGCCTTCAGATTTCTGGGCTCTCTGTTCAGTTCCTCCAGGAATGGGCAGAACTGAGGCCCAGAATAAAGCTGCCCTTTTAAAGCAGTGAAGACTGACCCCAATTGGCTTGTAAGTGATACTTCTCCACAAGGATCGAAGGATGTGAGTCTTATGTAGAAAAGACATCAAATCCTTTGGTGGCTTCAGAATTTCCACCATTTCAGAGTCCTAATGTATTGCTAGCAACTACTATCATGGGGAAAAAGGATGTGTGTACGTTGCAAAAGATGGAGTATCGGTCTCTGAAGAGTAGCATAACCCATTCTCTCGGAAATTTTGCTAACTCAGACTCAGTATTGACCTTCCTCATCTCCTAGAGGCAGCAACTTCTAAATCCCCAGGGTGCTTAAACAAGAGAACTGAGTAAAGGTAGGAGACAGAATAAAGACCCATAGGGATAGCAGCATCAGGATGTCCAAAAACGCCTGTTCAGAAACAAGTGCAAGCTGATTAAACGTGATTTTTCACCCTCCGATAAACTACACCAACAATCTTTAATCAACAATTCTCCTAGTGACACCTAATATACAAAAGTTCATGCACTTCAGAATGATTTTGTGTAGAGGAAAAATAATACTGGAACTATACTCTTTTAAGATTAGTATAAAGCCTATGGAGCAGTATAATGCAGCTTGAATATAAGCTTTGATGAATTAAAGATGTATTTTGTAAACCTTAGGGCAATGGGTAAAACTGAATAGGAAGCACAAATGAGCCTATAACGGAGATAAAATGGAATCACTGAAAATGCTTAACCCTACAGCAGAAAAAGACGCAGGAAGAATCAGGAGCAGAAGGAACATGAAGCCAAGCACTGTGCACAGTGTCAGCTTCTAATGTAAACATGCAGATAATTACATTACATGTAAATGGTGTAAACGTGATAATTAAAAGGCAGAGATTAGTGTACTGGATAAACAAAGGAAAGTCTTTGTAAACTATCAACAGTAAATATAAAAGACCATGATTTGGGGCTGGAGACATGGCTCAGTGGTTAAGAAGACAGGTGTTCTCCCAGAGGACCTGGATTTGATCCCCACCACTGACACCGGAGTTCACAACCTTCTGTAGCTACAGTTCCAAGGGATATAACACCTTCTTCTGGCCTCCAAGGGCACTAAACTCATGTGTACTTGCTGGCCCCAGTGTCTAGAGATTCTTGTGACCTTGGCTTAGGGGATGATTTTCTAGAATTGGCAACCAAAACACAACTGTTAAGAGAAATTTTTTTCATTAAAATTCAAAATCTGATTTTCCCAGGACAACTGGAGAGAAACATGTTCCAGACACAGTTTGATGAGGATTCATGTCTAGAACACACAAACTGCCTGGAAGGCCACCAGTAAGAAAGTAAAACAACCAAAATTTTAAAGTGGGTATGCAGTATTTGAAAGGGTTATTTCACCATAAGAGATGTACAGGTGGCCATGAAACCCAAAGAACACTCCACTGTATATGCCAGTAGAATGAGGATAAATAAAACCCCAAAGAAGTCAAGAAAACATAAAAATGTAAAAAAATCCTACAGAGGGGCTGTGAAAGGGCTCAGTAGGCAAGGCAGCTTGCTGCCAAGTCTGACAATCTGTGAGTTCTGTCTCTGAAATCCACAGGATGGGGAAACGAGAGAATCTAGTCCTTTGGTTAGCCCTCTGACATCCACGTGTGTGCACCTACATAAAGACACATGCACACACCAAGAGAAAATAGTTTTAAAATCCCAAAGAAGATGGGTGGTGGTGCATACCTTTAATCCCAGTACTTGGGAAGTAGAGGCAGGAAGATCTCTGTGAGTTGGAGGCCAGTTTGGTCTACAGAGTGGGCTCCAGGATGGCCAGGATCACATAGGTGACTGTCTCCAAAAACCAACCAACCAACAACAACAACAACAAGAGCCCAAAGTAATTTGTAGTACTTGGCTACTAGAATAGGCAGAAAAAATCCAAACAATGATACCTAGTGCCACGGATGATACAAAATGATCTGGCTGAGGGGAAACAAAATGTCCAAGTTACCAAATCAGTCAGCATCACCCCGAGGCCTAGATACTCACTCATCCCAGAAGAAAAAAACCCAGGCTACCTCAAAACCTCTCTGAATATTCACAACTTTTTTCATAATTGCTAAGACCTGGAGCCCTTCAAATAGCCTTTATTTGAGAAACAAGCAAATGTTGCAGCCACTCCAGGGAATATTACTCTGCACTAAAAAGGAATGCCCGCCGCCACTGAGGCAAAACTGATTACGGAATGCACTGTGCTGATTCGACAGCAGCAGCTCTGAAAGCCAGGCACCGTGTGAGTCCATTGCAGTGTTGTTATGGAAACAGGAAATGTCCAGAGACCGCGAATCATGTGTCAGAAACTGTGGATGGATGGAGGAAGGAGATGGTACAGGGTTTCTGAAGGTGATCCAAAAGTTGACGAATTTGTGTTTGTCAAAACGTATGTCTACTTTAAATGGGCAAATTTCATTGTATGCATTTTTTTTTCCTTAATAAACATGGCTTGAGAACAAAGGAGATAACCAGGGACTGGTGGGATTGCTCAGTGGTTAAGAGCACTTCTGGCTGCTTTTCCAGAAGACCCAAGTTCGATTCCCAACACCCACAGAGTGGCTCACAGTAATCTGTAACTGCAGTTCCAGGGGACCTCACACCTTCTGGTCTCCAAAAGAACTACTGACTTACTTAGATGCAGGCAAACACCAAACACAATAAAAATAAAAAAATAAACCTATGTATAGCTTGTAGCAAATAGAAGATCATTTCCTGTAATTTACTCAGAAAATCTGTACACAGTTGTACAGTGTAGCTTAGGAGTCTGATGCAGATGCTACAGGGAAAAAATGGATTTTTTTTTTTACGTGACTTCTCCCATTTTTAAGACTATAAATGTATTTTTATTTAATTACAATTACACGAATTCTCCCATCAAAAACAAAAACAAACAAACAAAACAGTCTGCCCAGTCTCTGCAAGCATCGTGTGGACAGTCCATGTTTGATGAGAGCCGGGTTAGGGGGATGAACAGGGGCAAGCCAAAGCCTGATGGTGTATCATTGGGGTTTCTAGGGACCTCTGAAAAGCTGACACAGATGCAGATGCTGTGTGACGGCTGAGAGAGGGTGGGTGTGCACGTGGGCGGAGTTCCTGGTCCCCCAAAACAGCATGTTTGGGGGCAGGGGTCACCCTGAGGTCCCCCCCCTAAGCTCCAGAGTGCTAAGAGGCCAAAAGAAGTGTTCATCTTTCCTTTCTTCCTTCCGTCAGTGGCCAACACTGATCTTGAAGCTATTTCTGTTCTCTAAAGCCTCCTCTAATCAAAGGCTCCGGTGCTCCGCGCACCATCATGTGTACTGTCCAGCTTGCAGCCCACACCTCCATAGAGACCTCTGTCCACCTGCCCGTGTGCACATCCCAATCACAGAGTACCTTTAAACCGGTTCCAATGAGCTGGAATCCACAGCCCAAACCAATCAGAAGCCACTATAACCCTCCTGAAGGTCTCAGCCCACAATCCCTTCCACCTGCCTTTGAGGGTTGACAGGTGTAGCGGATGTTTCCGCTCAAGGGAAGGTTAGGGAGAGATCCCTTCCTTTCAAAGCACTGTCCTATTTATGGAGACTCCCGAGAACAACTATGTTTTCTGCAACCCCTGATGTGTTGCAAGGCTTCAGAATTAACCGTCAAAAACACACACTTGGCTGGTTGCTGATGACTGGAGAGATTTTCAAGGTTCCAGAAACCCACACAGAGACCCTTGTGTTATTTTTTTTTTTAAGACAGTGGAAATGTAAACAAGGGCGAGAAGGTGTTTGTTTCTGCAAAACATGCCGTGGAGGAGAGGGGAGATGCATGCTAGCACGTGTATGCAGGAGGACCTGAATGCCAGACTCAGGAAACAGAAAAGCGAGGCAGGTGGAGCAGGCTGGCTTCCCAGCGCTGAGGAGGGCAGTAATGGACAGGTCAGGGATTCGCTGGCTGGAAGGAAGGTTTAGCTTAAGGAGGGAGCTCCCGGCCAGATGAGAAGCCCTGTCTCAGACAAACCTCCGTGGAGACAGACTGCGGAAGACAGTGAGGATTGATCGCCTGTCTCTACACACAGGTGCGAACACACACCCGCTTGCACACGCACGCGACATCTTACAGAGTAAACACCGGGCTGGGGTAGGAAAACACTGGGACGGACTGTAGCTTTCATCAGCCATAGAAAGTGAAAACACACTTGGCAGACGAAGCATCCAGAACCAACCTTAGAAGCCCCACACAGTGAAGCCTAGCAAATCCAGGTAGTTGGGGGGGGGGCTTGGGGGGGGGGCGCTTTACATCACATGGGCTTTTCCCAGCCCCGCAATCTCCACCATGCCAGCCCCACCCCAGCGCCTTCAATCGCCAGCCCAAGGTCTAAGCCAGCCACAGCAGTAACAGCCGCTTCTTAGAAGCGAAATCTGGGTCTCTCTTTCTTTCTAACTGCCCATTAAGCCATTTGGCGATCAGAAGCCCGCGGGAGGTTTGTGCCGAGAACAGCCTCTGAGCTAATAGCAGAAGACAGGTAAAGGCTCCTGAATTTCTGCTCTTTGGGGCGGGGGTTGGGGGGTGGGAGCCCACTCCCAACTCCCCCACCCCACCCCCCAGGTTACCCGGGGCTCTGGGGAAACAGGACCTAGAGGAAGGATGCAAAGCGTGCGTGCACGGCAGGCTTGTCTGGGAAAAGCTTCTCCAGTAAGGGGCATCCCCTGGTTTCACATGGTGGAGTAAGGACTTTTGTACAGCAAATTCTACTTTTTAACGCCAATTTTCAACTTGTCTCCCCAGATACATTTCCAACCCAGCCCTGGAGCCCCAGGCAGGAGAGAGGTCTTAACATCTACGCGGGGGAGGATTAGAGAGAATCCTCAGTCCAGTCCGTGTCAAAGACTGTGCTCGAACCCGCCTCGCTGCGGGAGGGCTCAGGACTCCGTGGAACATCCGGGCTTAACCCACGGCACGCGAAAACCTCTCCAGGGCGACCCCGCGACCGCACCCCGTGGCTCGCGGACTCCGAGCGCCTGAAGCCAGCGGCTCCGATCTTCCAGCCCTGCCCGCAGCCGACCGGGCTCACAGAAGAGTAATAATACGACTTAGCGACCGTAAGCGGCAACAAGCGCTCTGGCCAGGCTGCGTCAGCCGCTTTGCACAAGTCTCCAGAAACCTGCAGAGTCCTGGTTCCCACGGACCCCCCGGAGCAAAGGACCGAAGTGGGAGCCTAACGGCGGAGTCGCTGGAAACCAGAGCGGTCCGATGCTCTCAACGCCACCGCTCGGTCTAATGAGGGGCGGAAAGTCCCGGGTTTCTCCAAATCTAGGGAAGGGGCCGCGGGAAACCAGGGTCCTCCCTGCGTCCCGCAGCTGCACCGAGTCCGGGGTGTGCAGCCCAATGTAGAACTCAGGGTGCAGCCCAGACCCAGAGTCCCGCAACCACGCCCCCCGCCCCCCCTCCCGGCTCTCCCGGAGGGAGGCAGTAGGGCTTCGGGGTGGGCTGCCGCGGCGGATCCTTAGCCGCGGTTTAAATGCTCCAAGCTGAGGCCAGTATCGGCTGTCCCCGTAGGTACTGGCTCAAAGTGGGACCCGGATCTCGCGCCACCCTCTCCACCCTCGCCGCTTTCCCGCAGCCTTCTAGGGGATCCGGCGATCCTCGCCAGCGCCCGCCTTACCTTGGCCCAGCAGCGTGCCCAGCACCAGGCTCAGCGCCCCGTACCGCGCCGCCCGCCTCGGGGCCGCGCCCTCGAAGCGCATCGTGGCCGCTGTCACGCCATCCATCGCCAGCCCGGGGCCCGCTCCGGTTGCCCCATGCCCGGGGCCGCCCCCGGCAGCGCTCCGGCTCCGGCGGCTGCTCCTAAACGGGTCCGGACAACTTTTCTCAGGCTGCAGCGGCGGTCCTGCTGATCCCGCCCTCGGGCCCGCCCACTTCGGGCCCGCCCACTACACCCTCCGGATCCGCCCACCTCCGGCCCCCGCCCGCGGCCGGATAGATGGATGGAGGATGCTTGTGTGCCGGAGAGGCTCCCAGAGCCCAGGCCTCGGGATGGAGACCCGGAGAGAGGACGAGGAGACTCGGGGACTTCGAATCCTCTCCTCCCTCTGCTGATCAGCCACCTCGCAGTCTCCTGCCTCCGCGTAACTACGTTCTGCCGGACGGCTCTGCCTAGGTGCTCACCAAGCAGGATGGAGCTGGATCCTTGCTCCCAGCGACTTGCTATCCCCACCCTCCTTCCCCCCCACGGCCACTGCGAAGTCTCGGGGTCGTTGGTCCCCCATCGACAACATCAGGTCCTCCTCTTCTGAGGACTGAGGACAACTAGAATTCAAAGTCACGTGCAGCTGTGAAGGAACTATCTAAGCGAACGATTGGATTCAGTGGGATGTGTTCGGATGTGTGCTCCACGTGCATTGCGTGTGGGAATGCGCCGGTTAACCTCACTGCCTTTAGAAAGCGGCCTAGGGCACGTGGCGAAGGCTAGACTCATTTTTGTGTCTCCAATATGCTTTTTAAAAAATCAACTGTCCAGGGTTAAAAACAAAACAGTGCGGCCATCTCTCCCCCTCCTCCCCAGACACACACACCATGCCCCCAGATGTGCCCCGTGAGAGCAGTTTCTCACACACCCTCAGACCTATGTTCTCTCGACTTCCCAGCGCTCCCTTCTGGCGTCACCAGGTTCTAGCAATGTCCCTTCAGGCTTACTGACACTAGGGTTTCATCTGCTGTCCAGGAGCCTGAGCAGCATTGCTGCAGATAGACCCTTTTGGGTCTGCCAGTGGAAGGTTCTGAGGCTACATGCCCAAGCCTCTATTTGCAACTAGCTCTCCAAACCTGGGGTGGGGGGTACCCACCCTATTCTGAGCCCCACATTTCGCAGGCTTGGAGGTCCCTTTCCCACCCAGGGCCGACTGGATCGTGTGGACCAATCTTTTGGAAAAGCTTTCAAAACAGTGATTGACATAGAAAAAATTCCGGGGGAAATAGGCAAGCTTTCCAAACCCCAGGTCGTGAGAAGGCACAAGAGCCTCAAGGGTGCCCAGGCCTTGGAGGCCAGCTCATATCCGAAAGGCAATTGGGCTCTCCGAGGACAGGAAGGCAGTGGGTTTATATTTAGGTGATGGGGGCAACAGCCCAAACTGTCCAGCTCGTGGAACCAAGGCAGACACATCTTTAGGAAGCAATAACGAAGTCATGTGGGCCCCTAGAAGGGGAAGGCATACATAATCATTTGTTTTTTGTTTTTTTAAGTCTGGAAGCCTCTAGAGAATGATTTTTTTTTAACTCAAATATTTAGCCTCTTACCAGCAAAGGAGAAACACAATAGCCCATCATTTCAGACGGAGGGATGGGATCTGTTTCATCCACCATCTCCTGTTCAATATTCGGTACAAGAACTTAAAGCCCCAAGCCGGCCCTCACCACCGCGACTACACCCTGAATCACCAAGGCACCTACTATCATGTCCTCCAATCCCCTGAACCTCTTGATACATCTCCCTTCCCGATCCTCCAGAACAAACAGAACAAGGCCTAAGCAAAGAGAGTTTTCCTTCTGCAGGCTCCACTTTAAGACCGCCTTTAATCTGCCACGTGACTTAAATCCAACAAACACATGGGAGAAAGGATCGTCGGTCCCCTTTATCTTGGCTAGGGAAACCCGCAGGCCCTCCCCCAACAGTTTCCTGTATTTATTTATTTATTTTTTAAGCCCTGTATTATTGAACCTCAAAATCATTAATTCTTTAACTGAAATTGCTTCCAGATGCTCGCCTGAGTCTCATAAGCGACACCAGAGACCACTAATCTCCTCAAAGGGTATTGCAAAACTCCCCATAGGCTGTGGGCACATGGAGACAATATGATTTATAGGAGGGCAGAGTTATTGGCAGGAGGCCTCCACATGTGCCCAGGGCTTCTAAGTGGAAGAGGCCACTTTTTAGATTTGTTTTGTTCATGCCGAAATCTTAAATGGACGGAGTATGGAGTTGTTGGTGCAGCTTAGAGCATCTTGTGCTGTCTGCTTCCAGGCAGGGTGTGTGTCTGTGTATTGCTGTGTTATACATTAAATGAGCCAATGTTACTGAGGGTAAGACAAGAATGGCTATAGATTGACCTCGTAAAAGTAGCTGTGGTCAGCTTGCAAAACAAACAGGGTCTTAACTCTGATGCGCTTACTGGTTGACATAAAAAACAAGGAAGGAAGAAAAAAAATAAAAGACATGTTAAGTTCAATATGCTGGCATTGTCTAGTGTTCACAGACATCACAATGACCCTCAGACTAGCACATGTCACTCAGCCATTCAGCAGATGCTGTTTCCAATCACCAGCCGGTTTCTTAGAGGGTTCTGAGAGTGGAATAGACCAAGGTCCCTAATAGTTATCCTTGATTGACAGCTGGTTAGAATTTAGACTCACAGGGAAACAAGCCTCTGGGTATGTCTGTGAGAGGGTTTCCAAACTGCTTTACCTGTGGAGGGGAAGACCCACTTTCAATGTGGGCAGTACCATCCTGTGGGGTGGAGTCTCAGAGTGAATAAAAAGGAGACAGTGATCTGAGTACCACCATCCATCTCTCTCTGCTTCCTGACTGTGGATACAATGTGACCAGCTGTCTCACACTCCTGCTGCTGTGCCTCCCCGACCCCTCCACCATGATGGACTGTATCCCTTAAAACCATGAGCTATGATAACCCTTTTTCCCTCTTAACTTCCTTTGGTCAAGTATTTTTGTCACAGCAATGACAGGTCCTAAACTCAGATCTTTTCTTCTGTGGTAAAGAGGTGTTCCAGGGAGGATGACTAAGGCAGTCTGTTAGGAGTTGTTGATTTTCGATACAGCCTTAAGGGAAAGTACAACTCGTGGGAGAAGGGGAGAGATTTCAAGATGACAGATGGAGGTGAGCAGAGACTTTTAGGAAAATCCACAGTGAGGTGGCCAGGCCTGGGTAGAGCATGGCCCCTGGGGCAGCAGAGGGTACCAGGGGTATGGTGAGAACCACTGGATGTATCTGGGGAGGACTGGACCAGGGTGGGATGCAGAATGGAGGAGTGAAGTATTCGGTGTGTGATTATGAGAACATTTTGATCATCTGGGTATCTGAGGTTTCTCTGTATGGAGTTGGGAGAATTCTAGCAGCATAGGCCACTGGTTAGGAAACAGCCTCACAGAGAAGGTTACATCATTGCTATGAAAATCAACTTTCCATCCAGGGAGTTGGTTTAGCTAGCAAAGGCTAGCCCGAGGACCTGAGTTCCATCCTTAGGGCAACAAAGCAGAAGAAGAGACCTGACTCCCACAGGCCAGGTGTCCTCTGACCTCCACACATACATCACATGGATGCACCTCAACCCTCACGAATAAACCCATGCAAGATCAACTCTCTAAACACTGCATTTCATGTTCCCTTGCTGTGAGTTACACCACCACTTAGTGTGGTCTGACAACTGGTCTCCATGTAGCAGACTCTAGGCTGAGGAGGAGGGTGCTGAGGCTGGAACATAAAACTAGGACCTTTTCCCTCCCCTCTCCCTTTCTCCTTCCCTCCCTGAGTGAGAGAAAGAGCCCTCACCTTGGACCACACAGTAAGGACACAACTATTTAGGGACTGTCCTCAGGGTACTTAACGGTGCACCCTGGCTTATTTCCCTGTTTACTGGATGTTTTTTCTATTCCATGTTACTCCAATCTGCTAGGCTCTGTCTTCCCAGCCTTACAAGGAGCGTGTGTGCAGAGAAGGCCACCTATCTCCTAAAGAATCAGCCCAGACCTATAGATTAAGTGTCTGTTTTACTGATGATGAATCTGAGAAGGAAATGTTTTGTCTTTTGCTCACTTAGTGAGCGACGGTGACGGTGATGATAAATCTTCAAGCACCCGGGGTGACACCAGACAACATTAAAGAAAGAATATTCGGTGACAGTGTTGCTGACAGACTCCCCGACCTTCATGATAACTTGGTCTCTAGATAGCTGACTATCCCTTGATGGGAGTGTGGGCCTGGCATCTCCAGTGAAGTGTGAGGTGCACGTGAGTTCCACCTGTGAGCTCGCCAGGTTCCTCCCTCCCCCATGTCTACCCCTCCCCGACGTCCCATATGATGCCTGTTGGATACACCGCTGCTCTTGCCTTATTCCGTAAAACTTAGAGAGGATTCTCTGCTCGACCCTCTTCATCACTGTTCAAGAGTGACCCATGTTCATTTACTATAGGAAATGGGTCAGTACGTGCCAGCTTAGTTTACAAAATGAACTTTAAGTGCATTTTCTACATCACCATCATCACCGCCACCATCATCCTTACCGGCTTTACCATCTCTCATACGGAAGTATTTTGACAGGATTAACTTATTCTCGCCACCAACCCATGGTGTTCCTGTGGTTATTACGCCCATTTACAGACCAGATTATGGATGGAGAATGGAGGTATTTTTTTTGTCCAGTGTCCTGAAGCTGAAAAGTGTCGGAGTTAGGATACTAACCCAAGCTCTCTGGTTAGAGAATTCCTTCACTGACTAAATCTATTCTCAGCCACTGCTGTCCACATTCCACGGGGCCTTGTTAAGATGCTGAATCTGATTCCATGGATCCGGAAGTCTGTTTGCTGGTCACTTCTCTGTATTTCTCAAAAGCCTCCAAGTGGTGTGGGGTGGTCAAGGAACAGGTCCTTCTTTGAGTAATAATTTCTCTATCCAGCTCCTTACTGAGTTTTACCTTCTCATTCTCCGAACCACAATTTTCTGAAAGTTTCATCAAAGCTAACTCTTCACTGCTTTTTAATAAGCAACCACGCTGAGCAAACCGATCACGTGACACCATCTCAGAAACATGAGACTGCACTGTTTTTGCTGAAATTAGCCCAGAGTACTTACTACTCAGTGCATAGTGGGCTCAGGGTTTGGACAGGGCTGGCTGAGGCACTAACTATTCCAGTACCAGGTCCCTGAGGAACCCCCAAAGAACACAGTTCCCTGCTAACCACTGAGGAACATAAAACATGGAGAGACTGGCGTCTGGTGTGAGAAGGCAGCAGAATTCTAGGCTTACCTGTTACTGCACAATAGTGTAACCCATTCCTTCCCAGACACCTGTCACTGATGCGTGTGGAGTAATATTAACTCATCTGTAGCCCTGGTCTGAGGGGCTATGGGATTCTGCAGGCAGGAATGACTGTCTGTGACTGGTCATCTTTTATTTCTTGTTGAGTGATTATTATGATCAAGGCCCTTGCAGGGAGCCCCCCTGGGAGAGCAAGGCACAGACAAAGTGATTTGGATCAAATCAGTTAGAAATTCCAGCTTGGAGAGAGGAGATTTCCAATACTGACCCGGAGTTGGTGTCTTCTGAGGTAGGTAGAATCATTCATCTCCCATGTACATAGGGGGCATTAACTGAATTTCATGGGTTATAGAAATATAAAAGCAAGGACATGGAGCTGGAAGGAAGATGTTTTGGGAGGAGGGTGCGAGCTAGAGGAAGGGAGGGAGACAGGGAGGGAGAGAAGGAAGGAAAAAGGTGGTTATGACTCAGGACATATTAGATGCACTCTGTCTCATAACCCAGACAAAGTCCGTACTAACTCTTCAGACTTCAGTGCTGAGACCTGTTTCGCTCTGTTTCCTGATGGCTTTGCTTCTGCGTTCTCAACAGAACACTCACAACTTGGTCAAAACCTACGTTTTGAATATCTATTGGGAAAAAATTCAGTTCGAACGTAGCCACCGATACAACATCACATAGTACAATTATAATCTGTCAGCTCCCCTCCCAGCAGGCAGTGGAAGCGATTGGGTTATGACGTCGCTCGTCAACCATAGATTTATAAGGGACACGCGTAACCCGTGGCCTAGGGCAAGCTACTTTCAACCACATTTCTTCGACTCACAGAACCTGTAAGCTTTAGTTAGAGCTACGACATCGCTCTTAATGTCCCGTAAGACTCTGGTAGCCTGTTTAAAAGATTGAGCTTCGAAGGAACCCCACTAAAGTCGTGCTGTTTTGACAGCTGGAACAAGGCAATGCAATTTGCCCTTAATTCGTGTGAGGAATAGTTCAGATCCAAACCAAGCCAGCCCGCAGACAGTTACAGGGTCAGCAGCGCCCCCTAGTGGTATAGACTGCCATTAGCTACTGGCAAGGGGGGGGGATGGGGTAGGGTGGAAAAGGTTCAGATTTCTGGGTCTGCGCAGAGTGACACTTCAGGGAGGGGTCTCCCAGTTCAGTAGTACTTCACACTTTGTCCCTAAGAGGCAGTTTTGAGCATCACTGGTCCTTTATGTCGGACTCAGTAACAGGGCCTTGGGGAGGCTCATCCTAAAGTGTTTTAGGAGACAGTGGTTACTACGGTAATCCCAGTGGCTTTCACTAAGGGCATAGAGATCAAGGTTCAGGATAGCTAGTCCAGGAGCAAGGGACAAAAGAGGAAGGAGTGCGATTTCATTTCTAGCCTGCTGGCTCATAATACAAGCAAGGACCAGGAATTGTTTCTGTGGTCTTTCTATTTACTGATGGGCTCCATTCCCACGCCATAGTATTAGGTCAGGTTCTGTCTGAAGCAAACACAATATGCATATAGGTTGAGACCCTGAAAGCTGAGAAAGAAATGGAGAAAAAGGAACCAGAAGGGGGCGTCGGAGGATAAGCAAAGCCCACCAACCGGCTCCCTGGAAGTGCTTGTGAGAGACCCAGGAGGAGCCCAGCTTGGCAACGGACTGAACTGTGTAGCCACAGGGGGAGAACAAAGAGAGGTGACCAGGGAATGTGAAAATTCTGGTGATCACAAGCCAGCACCTTTCTGGACCTAACCAGAAACACCAACGAATACTGCACGAAATATAATGCAGACAGCCCCCTATCGATGGGAGCTGACACATGGAAGAAGGAAGAGGCACAGAGGGAGTCGGCCTCTTGTCATTAGTACCTTTCTCCTAGCAACCAGCTGCTGCCTGTCCCAGCAAGGGAGAATAGCAGAAGCCAACCCTTTAAGGCTTAAAGGATCAGGGACAGAGTTTGGCATCAATTAAAGTCCCCAAAACATAAGGAAGAATTTGAACAAAGAAACAGCAGGAAGACAAATGTCTGGGTAGACTTTTTACAAGTCTTTGAGTGACACACGGTCCAATGTGCATGGGGATGTTCCCAGGACACATAGCTAAGGACATGCGAGCTGAGCTGATGGTATCCAAAACCTACAAATTCTTTCTACAACTCAAATGAAATTGTACTAAAATTTTTTTTTCAAAAAATGCTATTCTGATACATATAAGAATATTGTCTCTTTGGACTATTTTAATATCAGATACAATAGACTAAATGAAGGAAATATAACCAGGCACAAAGACCTGTCAAGGGGCTGGTGAGAGGGCTCAGCAGTTAAAAGCACTAGTTACTCTTACAGAAGACCCAGGTTCGATTCCCAGCACCAACACATGATGACTCTCAGATATCTGCATCTCCAGTTCCAGAGGATCCGACCTTCTCTTCTGGCTTTACAAATACTACACGTATCTAGTGAACAGACACTCACTCATACAAAGTAAAATATTTTAAAAAGCCTCGTCGCATTGTATAATGTTAAAAGCATCAATTGGAGAGGATTATATAATATCATAAATATATATGAACTCGGTAACAAAGGCTCAAACCACATCAAACAAAAACGGAACAAAATTAAGATGGAAACATTGCAAAAATTCCTGCTGGAGAATTTAACCCCTCACTACCAGTAATGGAAAGAATAGTTCTCTCTTCATGTTTATCATTCATTGCCTCTATCTATCTATCTATCTATCTATCTATCTATCTATCATCTATCTATCTATCTATCATTTATCTATCATGTATCAACTTATTTACATGTCAACATAAGTATATCTATCTGTCATCTATAAACCTTCTATTTCCCATCTATACATCATATATCATCTGCCTCTACATCAATACATAACACCTATATCTTAATCATCTCTGTCTACTCCTGTGTGAGCAGACACAATGACCTGCATGATATTATTAAATACTTTCATTTAATTGATAATCAGAAAATGCCATACTAGAAGAGCCAAGAAACACAAGTTATTTGTAAGCACACAGGGCAACCTCTTTTTTAAAAACAATAGTAAGCATTTTTTTTTAAAAAAAGATTTATTTATTTTTTTATATATGAATACGCAGTCGCTGTCTTCAGACATACCAGAAGAGGGTATTGGATCCCATTACAGATGGTTGTGAGCCACCATGTGATTGCTGGGAATTGAACTCAGAACCTTTGGAAAAGCAGTCAGTGCTCTAAATCACTGAGCCATCTCTCCAGCTGAACATGGCAACCTCTTACTACAGACTATTCAGTGAGCACACAAACAGTGATTTTAAAGGTCCCCTGTGGTTTAGAATGTGCTACGTGCCCCCCGCCCCCCCCCAAGAAACTCATAATAATATCTTACAAAAGCCAGGGTATTTGGAAATCAGTCAACGTCTAACTAACTCATGAATCAACAGTCACAGGGGAACTCAGACATGATTTTAAGGTGCATGACAATGGAGCTAGCCACCAACATCTGTAGAACGCGTGGTGGAGTAAAACACGCCAAGAAAGGAACTTGCAATTTTTAATATTTATAGCAGAAAGGGAAGACCTAAAATCCGTGAAATAGAGCTTGCTTGGAGAAGATGGTAGGACATTTAAAAGAAACAGAAAGAAGGGGTGAAAGCAGAAGAGGGGAAAAATCATTAAAACAACAACAAAAAACCAATTCCCCCAAACAGAAAGTCAACAAAGCTTAGAAAACAACAAAACATCGAAACTCTTCAAAACTCCACTGAGAAGCATGGTGAGGTAGTCCAGGCTGTTTCTTTTCTAGAAGAAGAAGAAGGAGGAGGAGGAGGAGGAGGAGGAGGAGGAGGAGGAGGAGAAGGAGAAGGAGAAGGAGAAGGAGAAGGAGAAGGAGAAGAGGAGGAGGGAGAAGAGGGAAAAGAAGAGGGAGAAAAGAAGAAGAAGAAGAGGAAGAAGAAGAAGAAGAAGAGGAAGAAGAAGGAGAAGGAGAAGGAGAAGGAGAAGGAGAAGGAG
>JANHMN010000023.1:25241839-25264429 GCA_030674055.1 Rhabdomys pumilio
AGAACAATATGCAAGACTGTGTCCTCTTTCTCTACCATGTGGGTCCCAGGGATTGAACTGGGGACATTGGGCTTGCAGGGAATTGCATTGCCCACTTGCCATTACCCAAACCTCCTGGGGTTCTGTTTATTGGTTGATCAAGGATTAGACTGTCAGGCTTCCCTGAGACTACTTGTTATGTCAGGAATCGAGATAGAGCTAAGGAGAGAAGAAAAGAGAGTTAGCATGTTTGCACCCTTTAAGAAAATAGTAGATTTTTCTTACCTGCAGGTGCACTGTCCTGTCCCATTGTACAGATGACAAAACTGAGGTTCAGAGAGCAGTAGCCTCTTGCCTCAGAGCACAACAGCTGAGTTAGCACAGAAGGCCTTGGTTTGTTATGCAGTTATATGGACGCTGTGTGTGTGTGTGTGTGTGTGTGTGTGTGTGTGTGTGTGTCCGTGTCCTTTCCTGAGGTACTCTTGGGAGAAAGATTTGAAATAGCAAACAGGTCTCAAATTCGACTCCATCTGCACTGTTTCCCCACATCTAGACACCATTGTGAAAGAGAGAGGACCCAGCAGAGCCCTGGATGTCTGTCCAAGAGGCCCCCAATTGCCAACTCTACAGTGTCAGCCTGGGCCACAAACCAGTCATCAGTACTGCAGGCACCAGTCAGCTTGCTCAGCTCTGTGGGGGCTCGAGGTTCACTTTTCAATTTCTTCTTTGTTCTAGGTCCAATCAGGTCACGCATGTGCCAGACAGACACCACCACTGATCAGTTGATGGTCCTGTAACCCAGTGAATAGGACATCCTTTAAGTTGCTCTTAGCTATGGACTCTAGCAGTCTTCGGTCTTGTGTCTCCCGGTGATTAAAGGTGGGCTTTGTGTATATGGCTAAGTAATCAGGGGTGTGAACCCGGCTCCTGTGCATATCAGCTAAGTCTGTTTCAGGACAATCACTAATAACACTTAATGGACAACGTTCTGAGTGAAGGAACAGGTTCTATTCCGGGGAGTCTTTCAAGTGGGTTTGGTTTGGAGGTTACGCTATACACACAGCTCCCTTTCCCCGAGTTACAGAGAAGGCTAAATCCTGCCAAGCTGAGATTCTGTCCGGAAGGTACCCAGCGGTGGGGTCTGTCTCAAGACAAAAGCTCTCCACTCCATTACACAAACCAAACCGGAGTGGAAAAGTCCTTGCTCCCATGAAAAGGGAAGTTCCCACTGGGTCAATATGCTGAGGTACTTCATGAAATAGAAATCTGATCAAGGACCGTTTTGCTCAGACGGCTCACGAGCGCACGGAAATCGCATTACCTGTCTGACCTCGTTAAGCGTCCTGCTGGCAAACGCAGAGTGCAAGACGCTGCAGTTTGCTGAGTGAGTTGGCCTTTTGAATTCAGATGTGGAGAGTAAAGGGGGAAAAGAGCTAAGCCTAGTATAGGTGGGTGGAGCCGGCTAGTATGGGTGGGTGGAGCCAGCTGAGGAGGCCAGAATCCTAGAGAATGGGGTCTTCCTTCCCTCTCCAGGGGAAGAGCGCAGTGCTCAGGAGAATAAGCCAAGAGAGAGGAGTTTCACTTTCTCTGCTTAAGAATGCATACAGTCGCTGGGCAGTGGTGGCACACGCCTTTAATCCCAGCACTTGGGAGGCAGAGGCAGGTGGATTTCTGAGTTCGAGTTCAGCCTGGACTACAGAGTGAATTCCAGGACAGCCAGGGCTACACAGAGAAACCCTGTCTCGAAAAACCAAAAAAGAAAAAGAATGCATACAGCCTTGTTGGGGTTTTCAGTCACACCGGGGTTTCTGTGGCATAGGAAAGGGTTATTGTGATTTCAGATGAGTGAGGCATTGGTGAATTGGCTTCATTCCCTGGGACACAGAGGCCATTGGTGATAGACATATGTGGCAAGGCAAAGGAGGCTGTTCCTTGACAGACTAAGGCAAAAGAACTCCACCACGTCAAAAAGTGACTTCCAGGATCTAAGCGGTTGATTCCACCCTACACTCAAAAGTGGTCCGTCTGACGTGAACACAAGCCCTTGGAGAGCAGAGCACTTCCCTGTGGCTGAAGGCAGAGAGAAGTATGGATTTAAATCTATTTATTTCTTATATTGCATGTCGATGGTTTGAAAATCAAATTTAATAGAAACTATTACTGGGCTTCTCTCTGAGCCTCTAGAGCCCACCCTGTATCCACAAACAATCAGTGGTTCCATTGTCTGTGGGGACAAATGGGGAGGTTCCACCAGACTCCTCTCTCAATACTCCTCCTTCTCATGGGCCAGGTTCCCCTGATTGCCTGTGGCCTTCAGTGGCAGTGAAGCAAACGTTGTCACTCACTGAATGTACCTTGGTGGGAACCAAAGGGAAGGACCTGTCCCCTGTCTAGCACCAGGTGAGCACTTGATCGATGTGGGCCCAAAGCTCCTAGCCCTGAGACTTTGAATTATTTTTTTAACTTGAGATGTAACTTAAACTCTTTTAAAGTGCACATGAGTTCGTTGTCAGTATTGTGTGTAACCATCACCACGATCCTGGCTCAGGACACTCTTACACTCCTCAGAGGATGTCCCCAGCCAGCCAGGTGTTCTATTCCTCTCAGCTCTCCAGAGCCTGGCAGTGGTTAATTCACTCCCTCTCAGGCTCTGCCGTAAGGCAGGGGTATAAGGGGTGGGTGTGTGAGTGTAGGAGTATGGGGAGAATCAAACCAGGGCTGGGAAAATGGCTCTGGGAAGAGTTTGCCTTGTAAGCCAGAAGACCTGAGTCCAATTCCCAAAGTCATATTAAAGACAAAAGGCCAGGATGTGGATACATGCCTGGAATCCTAGCCTTGGAGAGGCTGAGGCAGGTGGATGGATCCCAGGGACTTGTTGATCACCCAGCCTGGTCTTCTTGGTGAGTTCCAGGTCACTGAGAACCCTGTCTCATAAAAGAAAATAAAGGTGCATGGTGTTCAGGGTTGGTGTTCATACTCCATATACGTGCAGATGCGTGTGAACACACACCCTTCTAGCACACCCAGAGCATCAGACACCACATTATTGATGCGACTAACTTTAATTCACATGTTTTAGACTCTGTCTCTGTCTCTGTCTCTGTCTCTGTCTCTCTGTTTTTCTGTGTAGCTTGACTGTCCTGGAACTTGCTCAGTAGATCAGGCTAGCCTTGAACTCAGAGCTCTATCTGCCTGCCTCTGCCTCCCAAGTACTGGGATCAAAGGTGTGTGCCAATGTCTTAGTTAGGGTTTTACTGCTGTGAACAGACACCATGATCAAGACAACTCTGATAAGGACAATACTTAGCTGGGGCTGGCTTACAGATCCAGAGCTTCAGTCCATAATCATCAAGGCAGGAACATGGCAGCACGCAGGCAGGCATGGTGCAGGAGGAGCTGAGAGTTCTACATCTTCATGGAAGGCTGCTGGAGGAAGACTGACTTCAGGCAGCTAGGACTAAGGTATTAAAGCCCATGCTCACAGCGACACACCTACTCCAATAAGGCCACACCTACTCCAATAGGGCCACACCTACTCCAACAGGGCCACACCTACTCCAACAGGGCCACACCCTCTAATAGTGCCATTTCTTGAGCTGAGCATATACAATATATATATTATACATATACATCACATACATATACACATACACATACACATACACATACACATACACATACACATACACATACACATACACATATACATTATAGCCACCATGCCTGGACTTGTTTCTAGACTCTTCCATGTTTTAGCAGTCCCCAGAGCATTCTTCTTTTTGATTGTTGAATAATACTGCACTCAAAGGGTTGATCGAATTGTCGTTTTCCACCTGTTGATGGACAGCGCCTTGTCTGTACCTCTGGGCTGCTGTGAGGGACTTTGATTCCTGAGTGACAGGGAAGGTGTCGGGCCACACAGTGGTGCTGATGGTGGCAGAGTGGCCCAAATGATGTCTATGGTGTGACTATAGACAGCATCTTCCTTGTTTCATGTTTCATCGCCTTGGGGAGCCTCCTCGGTTCCTTTATTTTCATTCTCCATCTCTCAGCTCCAGATCATGGGACCAAGCCCCTACCCCTATTAAGGGCGTCTGTTACACCTGGCTGAGGCCCTGTGCCACTGGAGGTGAGACTTCAGTGATCAAGGTAAATTTTATGGGAATATCCTTTTCTGTCTGCACTCACAATAGCACCCCTGAGGACCTTTCTGATTCCAGTCAGTTTTCAAAGCAGAAATAAAAGCGTACAGAAGACGTACTATGCTGAGGTGGTGGACAGAAACTACTCCCAGCTGTCTGCTGTGGGAGTGGCTTTGGAATCCTAAGGATGGGAAAAGACTAGGAAGGAAAGAGGAAGGGCTGGGCGGAGCTCTGAAGTGTACAGAGGACAATCCTTTCATCTAGCCACGGACCAGAGACGATCCGCAGCCACTCCATTTGCTCTCATCTCTGTAAGCAGGAGAGGAGCTCACCGCGGATGCCCAGAATGGACGGGAGTTGGGTTCTGGCTCAGGGCTCTGTAATTCTTGTGTTTTGTTTATGGAGAGGGAAGAGGATCCCTTTTCCCGGGAACTTAGAAACAGGTTTGGACAGGTTTGAGCTGGTCCGTCCTCCTTCCCTCCCCATTCACACCGGACACACCCCCATACCGGAACTCAGGCCTTCACACCTGTGCCCTCTTGATGAGTTCATCCTCCTGCCTCCGCCCTTAGCTGAACAGGCTGACTCAAATAGTTGGCAGATAATGAACCTTGAAGAAGCTCATTATCACTCTCCAGGGGTCCTTCTACTGGCCACCCCACCCCTTAGCAACCACCCCACCCCTTAGCAACCATGCCTTTCTGCCCTCGAGCAGACATTTCCCACTCTGTGAAATCATCTCCCACTCTGTGAAATCATCTCCTATTATTTACGGTCTGTCTCTCCCGGAAGTGGGATGGAAGAGACCTCCCAACAGAGACCTTCTCTGTCCCCGTCATCCGTCATCAATATGTGGCATGGAGCAGGTCCACGACTCACAGAAATCAATGAGAGAAGGAAGCTTGGGCCAGTCACAGCTAGGAGGAGGAATGGACTCATGGAATGTCTACTGCGTGACGTGTCACCGGGCTCTTGAACTCAGTCCATGTGTGGTCACCCAAAACAGACCTTCACAGGACACCCCCTCAGAGGATTTATAGGCAGTTCTTAGTTACTGGAGGGTAGGAGGTCTTTAGTGATGCTGATTTTGGAAAGGTCTCCATTCACCTGTAAGTCCCTTACTCATTCTCCTGTAAGCAGCTTTAATGAAACTCATTATTAGGTCACTACACACACACACACACACACACACACAAGCATAACATACACACATATTATACATATACACAAATACACATCATAAACAAATATACACACACATACATAAACACACAAACACATCAACGTCATACACATATACAAGCATACACATATACACATATTCACATCATAAATACACACATACAGACACATCATAAACACACATACACAAGCACACACATATCTTACACACACATATACACATCATAAACAACAGATACACAAGCACATCATACACATACATACACAAATATACACATATCATACATACACACATACATATCATAAACACACATTCACACACATAAACACACACACATATACATATACACAAATATATCATATACATATACACACATACACAAGCATACACAAACACATCATACACATATACACACATATACAAACATACACACATACACATCATAACATACACACACAAACATATATACATTCACAAACATACACATATCATTCACATCATAAACACACATACACACACATATACACACATACACAAACATACATACACATGCACACACAGAGAGACCCGAAAGTGGAAGGGGAGTAGTTGATAAAAGGAGGGGAGTTTCGGGGAGAAGAGATAGTGTATGTGTGTGTGGGGATATGATCAAGATATATTACATGCATGTATGAAAATGCCATATTAGGTAATGAAATATTAGGTAATCATGTATAAATTCACGTATGCCCTAGTTTATACTGGGGCTCAGGTTAGGACAAAGTTTGACCACTGTGGCTGGAAGCAACTTAAACCCACAAAGAGACTTCGCCTTGCCTTCACCAGTGAGAAGAGCTGAGTATTCCACAATCTGGAAGGCTCTATCTTCCTAAAGAATCAGTTCCTACCCAGCATGCACCTCTTCCCTGACCGTATCACCACCCAGCCATTCTTATTTCTTTCTCAGGTCTGGATCTGAGCTTCCTCTGAGTGTCCTGCTGTTTAACTATTTCCTCAGAACTGAAAATTCCATTAAGACCCAAGAAGTAAACAAAAGGACTCTCAGAATGCTCTGGAGACTACAAGCCTCCCTTCTCCACAGGGTTATGCAAACAGTAGTGGACTGCCTGCAAGTTGTGCATGGAGCCAGGAATGCACTTTCCTGAGTCATCCTCCAGGCTGAGGTGGGCTTTTCTACAGGTAGCTGTTCTGTTAGTAACCCCAGTAATGTCATCACTTAACTGACACTTTCCTGTGTGTGTCTTGACTGTGTTAAGCATTGTCTGTCTGGGAACTGCCTTCTCAACACGCTCAGATACTCCCTGGACAGAAATGGCTCCGTCATACACACTCCTCCACCAGCTGTGTTGTAAAACTCATCCAAACATGTCCCGGGTGTGTCCCTCAAACATTCCAGGAACCCCAGGTACCTCGTGGTAATCAAGGCTTCCTTATTCCAAGGCCCTATGTGTTTATCCTCTTCGGCTCAAGAAGTCAAATTTAGCACTGGAAACTCTGCCTCTTGGTGCCTATAATGATTCTAGTTTCATGGCTTCAAGATTCCCCCCAAGTGGAGTGAACGCAGGCAGTGAATATTTAAGCAGCTTTGGGAGAGAGTTTGCATTTGAGGAGATTCCATTTAGAATCTGGAGAGCCCGGGATGACTGTGTTGGGGGAGGAGGAAGGGAGAGGCACTTGAAGGGGGTGGTGGCAGGTGCAAGCCAGATAGAAGCCATCTTACCTCCTCATCCTGGGATGGGCTCTGGGGCCCTACAGAAAGGGCACAATGCTATACAACCATTCAGCTGGATTTACAGTTACTCCTCTATGTGGAAAGTTGGCGGTTGCTTCATGGCTTAATTCCTATGATTTTTGTTTTTTAAACAAACAGCCACAAACCTTGTGCTTACGTCACAAATTGACACAGTAACTTCCTGGGGGATTTGTGACCCTCCCCTCACCCCCTTCATGGACTATGACCCTCTCTGGAAAGGGCTCTTTAAAGGGGCATTTACAGCATTTACATCTTTAGTGACCTTTGTGTTTATAAGGAGCAAAAGTGACCCTAGTCATGACTGAAGGGAGGGGGCCTAGGAGAGCAGCAGCCTTGAGAGAACCAACCTTGCTGATAATGGGAGTCTGGAGTCATAGAAAATTGTTCTCTGCTGTTCAAACCTCTGTCTGTGGGGTTTTGTCATGCCTGACTCAGTAAGGTAACACCAGTGTCTTCATTCAGAAGGTTTAAACTGAGCCTGGGAGCAGATGTGTATGCCTTTAATTCCAGGCAGGGGCAGATGAATCTCTACGAGTTCAAGGCCAGCCTGGTCTACATAGTGAGTTCAAGACCAGCCAGGACTACATAGTGAGACCCTTCTAAAAAAAAAAATAAAGGAAGGTTGTAGGCTTATATGTTTTCAAACCCTACTTTAATAAAGGTTCTTAAATGCTTCAACCTCCCTTATAGCCCATGGACTAACGGTAGGGGAAAAAGACAGCTAATAGGACAAGGGGAAGGTAGACATTTTTAGAAGTAGTTCTTTGGGTCGATTCCATCTGGTCCATTTGAATTAGCAGCAGTGGCTAGATCCAGAAGAAAGGTGAGGTTCTACCTATCAGCACGAGTCTGCTGAAGCAGCAAAAGGGAGCTGGAACACCTCCAGACGTTCAGTGAAGAAAGCAAGGTGAACGGATGCCAGAGCATCATCAGCGAAGCCAAGTGCAGCAAAGCCCCCATGAAGACCAGAAACGTCCACTTCACAGGGTTGAATCTGAGATCTTCCAGCGACCCTGACTGACAGGAAGTTTCTTTCTGAGTTCATACATGAATCCTGTCTCAGTTCTGAGGCAGAGATGCCATGTGCAGTCTACAAGGTTGATGTCCAGGTCCGTCCCTACTTCATGAGCGAGACAAGGAGAGAGGAGAACGTTCTTCACGCTTGATATTCCAGGAAAATGTTTAGCCCCATTCTGCACTGTCAGGGGCTCCTGGATTGAAGGATCAGATGTGCCTGTCCTTGTGGATGCCAGGCTCTAGGCTGTAACAGTTAAATTTCAAGAAGTCTCCATGGAACAGCAGTATGTTTTCTGTATAATGACGCTGGCTGGTTCACAAAGCCGCATGTTTAGAGCTCAGAGAGACCACATGGTGCTCTGAGAAGGATCTGTGTGGAGGGAAGGGTTACTGGCTGGGAGCTGAGAGCTGGATGAGAAAATTCCAGAAACAGAATCCTGGTCTCAGGTCTTGGTGGTACTGCTGTTCTCCAAGAGATATGATGGGGAACACCCTGGGCCATGATGTTTTTGGATGGAATTGACCAGGGCACTTAGGGTTGGTTCTTATACAACCACAGGGCATTTACAGATGTATGGTCAAACACTATACTCTCAGCATCGTAGGTCCTGTGGCATTCCCTCCCTAGAGCTCTTCTCTTCCTCTTCTTCCTCCTCCCTTCCATACCCACCTCTCAAGAGTCTCTGGCTTTGTCTTCATGCATAGCCTTAACTTCTCCAATCCCAGAAATACAAATATGAAAGTCAAACCCAATTATGTCTCCACCCTGACTCCCAAAGCCCACCGGGAAAATCATACAGTATTCAGATTCTATTAGAAAACATCAGTTTCCTTCCTGCCCTGTTTTGTCCCCTACTGTGAGGCGGTACTTGTCCTGCTGTTTGTCCAGCTGCTGGAGGCAGGAGGCTGCCTCTTCTCAAGCGTGTGCCTGCAAATCAGGTATAATATTTTCTAGACGATGGAGCCTCAGGCAGTGTGGGGAGGGCTGGGCAGAAGCAGAGAAGGCAGATGGGCCAAGGGGGAAGTGCAAATGTCCCTCAAGTGTCCGGTGCAAGGTCTCCCACATGCCTTGCTTGCTAAAGGGGAGGATGGATATTCCGGAGCACTCACCCTAACTCAGCATTTAATTCCCCCCCCATCTATTTTTTGGAGCAAAATCAATACTCCTTCATCAGCAGGCAATGCTGAGTATCGTGACTCTTCAATGCCAGCATCTCCAAAGTTTCCAATAGCTGGTGCATAACTAATGGACGTCTCCTAAGACACGGGAGGAAGGTGTCATGAGAAACCAACCCTGACATCCGAGGCCAAGTGAAAAGTCAATTAAAAGAATCAGAAAGCATTTTCTTCATGATTACCCAGCACAAGGACTTGGGTTCTGCCAACAGTGTGGTGATGGTGGCCAGGTGTGATATGGAAGGGAGACCTGTCTATCAAGGGGAAGCAGATGCGTTTGAATCCATTTGTATATTCTGGCTCTTTCACCTCAAACCTCATGCCAATCACTAGGGAATTCATAGGGTGGGGAAAATTTTTTTCTTTATCTCTCCAATGCTTGGCTCCAAGAGGGACTTTTTTTTTTTTGAATGAATATGCAATTGTCACATTTGTCCTGATTAATTTTAATTGCCACTGTGATGCAGCCTAGAGCCATCTGAGAGAAGCCTCAATGGAGGACTTGCCTACATCAGACTGGCCAGTGGACATATCTATGTGGGGACTATCTTGGTTGCTTATTGACGTAGGATGGCTGAGTCCACTCTGGAAGGTATCATTTCTTAGACAGGGGTTTCTGGGCTGTCCATGGTGCCTGTCACCCTTCTCTGGCTTTGAAATCCTCAGCTGGAGGTGACACTGTATGGAATAGCAAGTGAACCCGCCTTCAGTTGCCTGCCTTGAGTTTCTGCCTTGATTTCCCACAGTGATGAATGGTGACTCAAAGCTGTAAGCTAAAATAAACCTTTCTTCCTCTAAGTCTCCTTTGGCTAGGGTTGTTTGTTTGTTTGTTTGTTTGTTTGTTGTTTTTGTAAAATCACAGCAGTGTGAAACAAGAGGACAAAGCAGGCAACTCCCCTTGGGTTTGGTTTGAGTCTGAGCTGTCTCGACAGGTTCAGGATTGGATAGCTTGGTTCCCAGGGGGCAGTGTTATTTTGGATGTTTCTGGAAACCTTGGAAAGAGAAGCCTAGCTAGAAGAAATTAGGCTGTGAGGGCCAGGTTCTTAAAAGTATATATTTCCAAGGCCAATTCTTGCCGTTCTGTCTGCTTCCTGGCACTCATGATGTGAACATTCTCCACCGTGTTTGCAGGATGAGCTACATGCCCTGCCTTCCTCACTGTGATGGGTGGAAACCTTTTGATGCCAGAAATCAAAATAACCCTGCCCCTTCTCCCATTTCTTTAACTCGTATCTCCCAGGTGTTATGTTCATAGCAATGCAAAGATGGCCACTGCACTGTGAGTTCTCAGTTCTGCCAGGCCCCATCTGACGTGTAGGTTCCATGTGATCACTATGTCAAGACTTGGCTTCATCCTGGGTACATACACTGTCCTCTGAGCCAACAACATTAAAAAAGCAAATTCAGTGTCTTAAGGTTTTACAGCTGTGAACAGACAACCATGACCAAGTCAACTCTTACAAAGACAACATTTAATTGGGGCTGGCTTATAGGTACAGAGGTTCACTCCATTTTCATCAAGGCGGGAGCGTGGCAGTGTCCAGGCAGACATGGTGCAGGAAGAGCTGAGAGTTCTACATCTTCATCTGAAGGTTGCTAGGAGAAGACTGGCTCCCAGGTAGCCAGGGTGAGGGTTTTAAAGCCCACACCCACAGTGACACACACTCACCTCCTAATAGTGCCATTCCCTGGGCCAAGCATATACAAACCATCAGTCAGGTGGCATCAAAGTTGACTTTCCAGTGTTTCTGTGAGTCATCCACAAAACTTTCTCCTTATTTAGAACACCCACATTCTGTTTCAGCATCTGCTTAAAACTTTAAACCCAGATCCCCTTTCCTTTTCCCAGTGACTCTCTGTGAGTCCAGGCAGCTTTGGCAGCACAGTACCACCCCTGCCCCCATCATTTCACAATGCAGCTCCATCATTCAGGTAGGATGTCCTCTGTCTCACTGACCTCACATTGGTTACGATTTCTTTGATGTTCCCTGTAGATTGGGGAGGTTGCCAGTCTGTGGCTGTGTCTTGAGGACACGTGAGCCACATGATAACCCCAGCTTCAGGGCTGAGATATTTGCTGCATAGAGAGCACGGTACTTACTGTATTTGAGGGGGTATAGGGGAAACCCAATGATGAGATTTATTGAGCATTTACTAGGTACCAGGAAATCACAGCGAGCCTGTGGGTGATTGTGTTTATTCCCATTTTACAGATTGAAACCTCAATTAGGTCAGGGTCTCAAGGTCCCCAGTAGGTGATGAACACTGGACATGATGCATTAGTTTCCTCATCCACGATTTCAAATCGCATCAGTTTTAGCATGTTAAAGACGCATGGCCAGAGGTCCAAATTCCAAATTCCATTTCCAGAGGTCGGAAACACTGTAGGTTTGGCTTTGGAATGTATCTCATCAGCTCATAGAGTTGAATATTCAGCCCTCAGCTTGGGTGGCATTGTTTTGGCTGATTCTGGAGCTTTGGGGAAACAGGGCCTGGCCAGAGGAAGCAGGTCATGAGAGTGAGGTGGGAGTCGAAGATTCCAGCCCTGTCTTCCAGTCCTGTCTCTGCTTCCTGGTCTACCCAGTGGGAATTCAGTGTGCTAAGATCCGGTTGTGGACTTATCCATACAGGCCGTACATCATAATGGACTGGACACTCCCACCCCAAAGCAGAATAGACCCTTTCTCCCTTAAACTTCATCTTCCCAGTGTTTTGTCACAGCAATAAGAGTAACCACGAGTTAGAGAGACGGCAGGACAGAGAAGAGCACACGCTGCTCTTGCAGAAGACCTGGGTTCAAGTCCCGGTACTCACACAGTGGCTCACAACTTCCTGTAATTCCAGCTCAAGGGCATCTGACATCCTCTTTTGGCCTTCATGGGTCCTACAGGAATGTGATGCACAGACATACGGGGGGTGGAGTGGGGTGGGGATGACCATCTAGACACATAAACCCATAAGATAAAAATAAAATAAGTTAAAAAGCCAATTCCCTAGCACCCATCCAAGAATCCACAATTAAAGGCAACATAGAATTTACATAAAGCTCCTTCTGACTTCAGATAACAGTAAACCCACACAAACAACCTAAGTACAAAGGAAAGTACAAAATCCCACACGGAGTGTCTCAAGGGCAATGCCCCCAGGATATCCCTGGATATCCCCAGGATATCCCAAGAGCTCACAATGCCTTTTCTATCCCTTTGTTAGTAGTCATTTTGCAGGGGTTTTCTACCCTGGTGGGAATGGCTGCAGATTCTTCCTGCATCCCTGTAAACCCAACCAAGTCTGCACACAAGGTGGCTTTTCCCAGGGTCCTCAGAGCTCTTTTTCTCTCATTGGCCAGGATGGGGGTCACATATTCATACATGACCAAATAAAAGAGCAATCCCGGGGTAGGTTGTCCTCTTCTGGCTTTCTCTCCAAGTGAGAGACAGATGGAATCATCTCTTCGAAGAGTAACTTTTATTTTGGGTTACAGAAACAACAAACTCTTTGGTTTGGACAGTCTATTTAAAAGTGTGGATACAGTCTACTGGAGTCCATTCCAACCAATTCTATCAGTTGTGGGGGTTTAGGAGCACACACTTCTATTTATTTCCCGGCCTATTCATGTGGACACGTGGTATTTATGGAAAGTGTCCACCGTTAGATTCCTCATTTGCTGTAGACCAGATAGGACTTGTGTGGGCAAGCAACAAAAGACCCCTCGTGAGGCTGTCAATAGCGTCTTCCAGAAAGGCTTAATAGCATCTGTGAACACACAGTTTGGCTGATTCTATCACCGTGAGTGGCAAAGGCTGCTAGTAGTTTTGCATTTTGATGTTCTTTGATGGAGGGCGGTGCCTTCGTTGACCTCTGTTCATCCGTGCTGCTGGTTTCTGGTACTCCACATTCCTGCTCTGTATAACTTGAGACATTCAGGAAACAGACTCTAGCTAAGGGGTTTGACTGACAGATGCCTGCATAGGAAGTTTCCTTTCCTTTCCTTTCCTTTCCTTTCCTTTCCTTTCCTTTCCTTTCCTTTCCTTTCCTTTTTTCTCCTTTCTGGAGGTCTTAAAGCAAGACGGAGTTTGAACAGAATCATTGAAAATTGCCTCTGTGAATCCCCAGGGGCCTGTGGTCCTTCAACCATGATCAATGAGACAGATACTTTAATAATGAAATCAGCAGGAGGGTTGCTGGGCAGCCTGCTTGTTTGAAACTGTAAGTAACATGTCTCTTGTAAGTGTAAGGCTTGGATCAGACGCTCCCACCATCTTCCTCAGTCTGATCTTGCCTTCAGAAATTCTGCCACCAACTGGGAACCTCTCAAAACATCCAATAATCTTTCCTATATTGGCACCAACACCTAGAAAGTACCCAGCACCCAATGTCCAAGGATGGGTTATCCCAGGGTCTTCCCTTCCACCCCCGGGTTGAATCATTTATAGCAAAATGAAAACCACACTTTAGCTCCACATCTTTCTGAAAGTCCTCAGGGCCGTGCTTCAGGAATTAATGCATTTTGTGTCAGCTGGTCATTTATTTCCAAAAAGGAGTCTCCTCTTTCTTTAAATGTCACATCTTTCAATGCATATCCTCCCGGCTGTTTTTAGGTCATGGGCTCTGAAGATGTAGCCCAAAGCTTACTTGTTACGCTTGGGTTGCGTGGAATTATTAAGGGTGGGCTGGACAAGCAGGAGCTATTTAGAGCCACAGTTCAGATTTGGTTGAACAATTAGAGGAAGAAAAAAACCAGTTTATTTATTTATTTATTTATTTATTTTTTGACAAATTGCTATATGTAAATGGGGAAGGGGTAGCAGTCTGCCATCCAAATGTAGTCCAGTTGGTTTATCAGTAGTGTAAGCTACATTTTTTTTTTTAAAGAAAGGAATTATTCTTTTTTTTTTTTTTTTTTCAATTTTTTTTTGTGTTGGTATGTGAGTGTGGGTACAGTACACAAAGAGGCCAGAAGAGGGCGCCAAACCCCTGGAGCTGGAGTTATGGGAGGTTGTGAGTCACCTTGTGGGAGCTGGGAATTGAACTCAGGTCCTCTGCAAGAGGAGTCAGTGCTCTTAACCACTAAACTATCTCCCCGGCCCCTAAAATGAGCATTGTTTTGAATGAGGTCGGATGTAAATGCAAGCCTTCTCTAGGACCTCTTTTCTTTCAGCTTCAAGGAAAGCTGTAACGGCCCCTTAGTCATTTCCTGGAAAAGGCTTCCGTCAACCTCCTCCAATTTGGACTCAGTCTGATCTTGTCCTGTGGCTTCAGGGTCTTCCCTATGCAACTCCCACGTTCAACAATGTTTTCCACCCACACCGCACACGATCCTAAAGGCCGTCCCACGGATGGAAAAGCTATGAACTGAGTTTGTCGATCTGGACTCTACCACTTCTGGGATTCCAGTGCAGTTGTATCTTGTGAGCCTTCATCTCTCTATTTTTACAGCAAGGAGTTTATACACGATGGGCACCGATGATGTTCAATGATTCCAGTTTACAGATAAATGATTTTATCACTTCATAAAGAGTCTGTTGTAATTCCCAAGTATGGCTAGTAGGGCTAGTAACAGCTAAGTTTTAAAACCTGAGCCCCAAATCCTTCTGTGGAATTCCAACTTCCCAACTGTTTCGTAAAATGTTGTTGCGGCGGAGGAAGACGTGGGCTTCCCCTGAGACACCCCAGTGTTTCAAGAGGACAAACCCGCTGCTCTGATGAGGAAGGCTTTTGATCCAAAATGCCTGTATATCTGCAAATCAAGCTTTCAGCTTAAACCCTCAGACCTCAATCTTGTGTCTAGGATACTTTGCAGTGAACGGAGATGACAATTTCGAGAACTCTGACGCCTCCTTCTGGCCACTGCCGGTACTGCATGCAGGTGACTTGCAGGGGCACACAGTCATAAAATAAATCAAGCACCTTCAAGTGACTTGAATGGCATCTTCAAAATGAGGTTGGCCACCTGTTGTGTGCCAACATTCCAGAACAAAAGCAGGTTGACTATACCCCCACCCCCCATTGTAGCTCAGCTTCGGGGACTGGTCTATCATTTTGGGCAAATGAATGTCTATTGGCGCGGGGCATGTTCTCAGCCACGTCCCATGACCAGAAGTTTCCAAAAGGAAGCCGTACCTTCCACTGAACCTTCCAACTAACTGATTAGAACTGAGTTCCATAGAGAGGTTGGAATGATGCAGGTCCAGAGCCTACCTAATTATCATTTATTGTGGGCTATTTTTAGTCCTTTAAATAGCCATTCCTCACACAAGTCTACCTCTGACTTAACATCCATTTACTAAGAGATTAAACCCTTTCAGAATGTGTCAGCTTATCAAAAATCCTAGTTTCTGCCAACTGAAAGGCTAGAAATGCCATCAGGCAGCACGGAGACTGACCTGTCTCCTCCTGGCTTTATCCTGCTTGCATATGTATCCACCAATGCGTTTGAAAGTTTCTGCTCTATGCTTTTCTTTGTTCTATTGCTATGGAAACGTCTTCCACACTAGAACTTGGAATCTGGAGTAACCAAAATGTTTTCCTGGCCACGGTCACTCACATTTGGCTCTGGAATAAACTGTCTGTTATCCCCTGTGAGGTGAAAGTCTCCTTGCGACAGCCCTCAGGTGGCAGCTGAGGACTAACCTTCAGCTATGCAGGGTCCATGGCTGTGTGAGAAGCTCCTGCGTGCCTCCTGAGGGTTGTTTGAGGAGTAAATATATTTCACGAGAAGGGCTTTGCTCAGTCAATGCTTCTCAGATTTCGTCTCTTGCCAATCAAGCCTGAAATACTTGTTGGAGAACTCCTAAGATGTCCCTGAAAGTAAAACAAATTTCTTTCACTACAGAATTCGGGATTTGACCACCGACTGTCTGACTGGCACCCGTTGGAAGTGATTTGAAAATGAGATTTTGAAGAAAAGTAGTGGGCTTTTAGTCCTGTAAATCAAAAGTCCTTTATTGGAATGCAGCTGGAATTAGTTCCTTATATGCAAGTCATTGCCATCCAAACCTACAAATAAATTCTAAAATTATACAGCTGATAGAAATATGGTAACAGCCAAGTGCTGGCACATGACAGAGAAATATCATGCAAGGTGCAGGAAAAGGCCTCTTATACCTTTTGTCTTTTATTGTTGAAGCAAACTTCCCGAATGCAGAGAATATTGGTGTCTAAATAGGAGGCCGTGATATGAAATAAATGAAGTTGAAATGAGCTCTTTTATGCTTCTCACAGGGTAAGCGAATCCAAAAAAAACCCGCAGCAAGGATTCCCATACTTTTGCTTGAATTCCCACCCAGGTAGCCACTGTGCACGCAGTCCAATCAATAACTCAATAAAAACCAATAAAAACATATAGAGAAAAATAACCTGTCTCAATCACACACACGCATGCCACCCAAACATATCATTTCTTGACTCTAAGTAGAATACTAAGTACCCTAAAAAAAAATAATTCTCTTTTGAGCGTGAGTCCCTAGTCAAAGGTGGCAACTCCCATTTGTCTTTGTACCAGAGTAGCTACGGCTGCAAGAAATTTAAATCTGGGCTGTTGACTACATGCCAAAGATGACTCCCTTGTTATCCAGTTAGCAGCTATGATGGCTGTTCTTGGTTGTCAACTTGACCACATCTGGAATTAACTAAAACCCAAACGGCGGGGTACACATCTGTGAGGAACAGTTTTTTCTAAATTAAATCATTAAATCTAACAGCGCTATCTGGTTAAAGTAGTACAGGTCAGAGAAGACAGTCTATGGTTGAAAGAAATGAAGCAAGGACGAGGGAGATGGCTCAGTCAATGAAATGCTTACTACACAAGCAGGAGGACCTGAGTTTGATCCCCAGAATCCTGGGAAGCAGAGTCCCACTTTGGCTCATGTTTGCTCCCGAGGGTCACATGATTCTCACTGAATCACCGCCATTAAGGTGCTTCCAGAATTACAAGAAGGGATAAAAGGCAGGGAGAGTACATACCTTTGAGAGGCAACTGGGGACTTGCAAGCCTTTCTAAATTATCAGGAGTGGTTTGCATTTAGAACAAATTTCCTATAATTATTCAGTAGGTGATACTTTGCAGGACAAATTCCTTCTCTTGGTTAGGAACTACTTTTAAAATATATTTATCCTGCAAATACGTCTTGCAAAAAAAAAAAAAAACCATAAGAATGAAATGACATAAAACACAGACATTGTCAGGTGTGTGTGTGTGTGTGTGTGTGTGGTAAGAGAGTTGAACAGTCTTCTATTTTAGGGTACAAGGTCCTCTCCTGGCTCTGATCTCAGCATCCAGGAACGGATGCTGATCAAAGGGCCTCAGTCTTCATCTACCCAGCTTCCTTTGCTCCCCTGAGCCTGTTTCTGAGATGTCTGCAATCATTAAGAATTTGTAAGAAAAGATTCCCCTGAAATGTTGGGAGCAGATGCCTCTCTCAGAATGCTAAGTAGCCCGTCTTGACATATGCCCTCAGACTGAGTCTTTAAAGATCTGTGACAGTTATTGACAGGCACTCATTAGTCTGCAGGAGCTGCGCCTACCCAGCGCAGGGCTAACCGCAGAGTCATCTGCTCCATCCGTCTCCTCATGCTGTCCGTTACAGGAAGATGGATTCCCTTTCTGGCCATATAGTGTTCGCTCCTGGCTCACCTTGAAGATGACTCTCTGTGCTTGTCTTTCTTGGTGGATCTTGAGAAAAGGAAATCAACATTTGAGGAGTTTGGGCCCCGGGCAATTGAGTTGCCAGGGAGGACCTGCCGTGTAGAGTGGGCACTTTTCCATTGCACGGCTCTGACAAAATGCCTGGCAAACACACCCTAAGGAAGAAAGGGCCAAGGAAGAGGTACTTACTGGCCTTCTGTCAACTTGACACACAGACTAGAGTCATCTGAAAGGAGGGGACCTTAATTGAGAAATCGCCTTTGTAAAAATCTGGCTGTAAGGCATTTTTCTTAATTAGTGACTGATGTGTGAGTGCCCAGCCCAGGGTGGGTGGTGCCATATCTGGGCTGGTGTTCCTGGGTTTTATAGGAAAGCAGGCTGGACAGGCCATGAGGAGAAAGCCAGTAAGCAGCACTCCTCCATGGCCTCAGCATCAGCTGCTGCCTTCAGGTTCCTGCCCCATTTGGCTTCCTTCAATGATGAAGTGTAAGCTAAATAAATCCTTTCCTTTCAGAGGGTTTTTTTTTTTTTTTGACATGGTGTCTTAATAATGCTATAGCAATTTTAAGTAAGACAGAAGAATT
Organism: Rhabdomys pumilio; assembly: GCA_030674055.1. Lineage (NCBI taxonomy): Eukaryota > Metazoa > Chordata > Mammalia > Rodentia > Muridae > Rhabdomys > Rhabdomys pumilio. The sequence continues at coordinate 25,260,318 of JANHMN010000023.1, forward strand.
GGGAGGTTTGGCACTTTAGGGTACCCCAAACAAAGGAAATTTGTGTAATGAGGTATCCACGGCAGGATAGATCTGGGGGGAGAGCCAGGACAGCCTCAGTGGTAATGCTAGGAGAAGAGACAGGACTGCAGGCTTGCCTGAGTGAGCCACGTATGTAACTCCTGCCTGCCTAGTGTTTCTCCAGTCCCACATCCCAGCTTATGTCATCCACTGGACACATCACCTAGCTCAACATTGCTTTCATGGTCACCTCCCTTCAGATGTTGCCCACATGCAGCGATCTCTTTCCAGGACCTGAAGCATCTTGTCATTTCTTCTTCTTTCTTTCTTTCTTTTTCTTTTTCATTTCTTCTCATTTTTGATAAGATTAACCAACACCTTACAACCTGGCTTAGAGAGGAGGGGAAGAATGTGTTCAGGTGTATGTCTTGGGGAGTAATAAGTGCTGGAGACACAGAGTGTAGATAAGGGGAGATGTGAGGACACAGGAAGGATGTTTCAAGAGAGACAGTAGTCACTACAGGCAAAAAAAATAAGCTGGAGACAGAAGACGTGGATCAGTAGTTAGAGCACTGGCTGTTCTTGTAGAAGACTGGGTTTAGTTCCCAGCATTCAAAACTGGGCTCACAATCGTCTATAACTCCAGTTCCAGGGTATCTGATGCCCTCTTCCGGCCTCCACAGCTATTGCATGCATTTGATGCACACACTACACGGGCAAAACACACAAACGCATAAAATAAAATAAAATAAAATAAAATAAACAAATTGTGAAAGATAAAATCCAACAGGAAAATGAGAACAAGGAGAGCCAAGGGTAAGGATGTTAGCAGTATTCCAGAAAGACAATAAAGAAACCATCAGAGGGATCAAGAACGGGCGCTACACGAGCTGTATCTTAAAGTGTTGTCACTGGCTGCTCATGCACAAACCCATTCCCATTCTTCCCACCCACATTCACTAAGAACTGTCTTCACCCAAGGCTCAGGGTGGCATGCTGAAGAGATGACAAAGACAATCTCCAAAAGGAGCTGGAGAGATAGCTCAGTACATAAGAGCACTGACTGCTCTTCCAGAGGTCCTGAGTTCAATTCCCAGCAACCACATGGTAGCCCACATGGTAGCTCACATCCATCTGTAATGGTATCTGGCGCCCTCTTCTGGCACACAAGCATACGTGCAAGCAGAATGCTGTATACGTAATACATTTTTTAAAGACAGTAAGGATGAATAGATTGGTGGGAAATGACGTATCAAGGAAATCTGAATGGGGGAGGGGTAAAGCAGTAGAGTGCCTGAAGACCTCTCCTTTCTCTTCAGCCCCACCCCACCCCTGCACATCCCTTGTATTCTGTGCTGTCTCAAAACAATAAAAACAAAAAGATGTGTGTTTGGAGGGCCAGTCTGCTTGCCATCTACCTGTGAAAAAATCCATTACCTGGCCTTTTTCCTATTTCCAGACGTTTAAAGGTTGCCTGAAGTCCTTAGTTTCTTTCTTTCTTTCTTTCTTTCTTTCTTTCTTTCTTTCTTTCTTTCAACAATCCTGTCTTTGAAATATTTTTAAAAACATTATTCTGTGTATGATGGTGATTTGACATCTTCAAGACCCTGTCCTGGGGCCAAGACAGAGGGGTCCCTGGGGCTGGCCAATTCTGAGAGATATCAAAGGGTTCAGCTGGGAGTGCTAGAGGTGAAAAAATAAAAGACTGCACAAAGCCTCAGTTTCCCTAATGTGCATTTCCTTTGTTGAGCTTGATCTATTATTCCTACCCAGCCCTCACAAAGCCTGTGACCCACACAGTCTGTCCCAGGTGGCACCCCGAACCACCACTCAAGTGCTGTAGGTGCTCGTGGCTTCTGTTTTCTGGTCCTGTAGGTTTGGATTAGGTTGCCCTCTCTGGGGCTCAGCCTGTCTATTTATCTGTCTATCCATATATACGTCATCTATTGTATCCATCTGTGCACATATCTATTCGTCTGTCTGTCACTCCCTCCCTCCTTCTCCTCTTCCCCCCTTCCCCCTCTTTGAGAATAGGTGAAATATGTTCCCATTTAGCCCAGGTTGGCCACAAGTTTACTATGTGTGGTGGTTTGAATATGCTTGGCCCATGAGAAGTGGCACTATTAGGAGGTGTAGCCTTGTTAGAGGAAGTGTGTCACTGTGGAGATGGGGTTTTAAGGTCATATATATATATATATATATATATATATATATATATATATGCTCAAGTTTGGCCAGTGTGACACTGTCTCCTTCTGGCTGACTGTGTAACAGTCTTAGGGTTTTACTGCTGTGAACGGACACCATGACCAAGGCAACTCTCATAAGCACAACATTTAATTGGGGCTAGCTTACAGGTTCAGAGATTCAGTCCATTATCATCAAGGTGGGAACATGGCCGAGTCCAGGTAGGCATGGTGCAGGAGGAGCTGAGAGTTCTACATCTTCATCTGAAGGCTGCTAGCAGAATACTGGCCTCCAGGCAGCTAGGATGAGGGTCTTAAAGCCCACATCCACAGTGACACACTTACTCTAACAGGGTCACACCTTCTAGTAGTGCCACTCCTTGGGCTGAGCGTATACAAACCATAATACAGTCTTCTGGCTGCCTTCAGCTCAAGATGTAGAACTCTCAGTGCCTCCAGCTCCCTGTCCTCTTGCACGCTGCCATGCTTCCTGCTATGATGATAATGAACGAAACCTCTGAAACTATAAGTCAGCCTAAACTAAGACATTATATATTTGAGGATGACCTTGAACTTCTGATCCCTCTGCCTCTTCCTCCTGAATGCTGGGGTTACAGGTGTGTACCAGTGTGTCCAGTGTATGTGGTATGAGGGATAAAACCCAGGGTTCATGCATGTCCATGTAACACCCTACCCACAGAACCATCCATATTCCCCAGTTAGTAATTAGTTTCTCTTGCTATAGCCACAGCTGAACCCCCTTCTCAGAAGAGAGCATAAAACACTTCATTTTCATAAAAAAGACCATCATTTTTAAACTCCATGCACTTGAATACAAATATTAATGAGTTTTTCTTTAGTTTTTTTTTTTCTTTCTATGCCTGGTCTTTTTTCTTTCTGATTCTTTTGCTCTTTAATCTTTGCCTTTTCTTTTGACACGTGCTATTTGAAGTGGGTGCCCCGAGAGCCGAGTGGAGGACCGTAAGCCTGGAGACTTTAGGATTCCTGAAATATGCCCTTCAGGGGTGGGCCTGGGTCATGTGGAGCAGACAAACTTTCTGTATTCTTACTTTTCCCCCCTTTTCCAGGCTTAATAGTCTTCAGAGAGGCATCCTTGTCCCCGTGGGAGTTTGCAGCTCAGGAGACAGTTCATTCAGAGGCTTGTACTGTGAGCATGGTAGCCAGGTGAGGTGCTCCAGGGATAGCCCACTGCTCAGCTGGTGGACTTAGACATAAATCCCGAGCCATTCCCATAACTCTTCATGGATTCTGAGAAAATCATTCCCAGGAAAGCCTTCAGCCTCTTTTGAGGGCAAGGGTGGGAACTGCTCGCTCTGACATAGAGGAAGTGGGGAGATTGCTCAGCTTTGGGGGAATTATTTTCTGTTCCCTGATTTCTGTACTCTGGGGGCTCAGGGCACCTTTGATGTAACTCCCCCTGAGTTTCTCACAGGACAATGGGTTCAGCTTGTGGTTGTACAATCAGGTTGTCCAGGGTTACCATACCCTTACCACTGTCCCCCTGATTCCAGTGCCCCCAGTACTGTGGATTCCACATCTCCTCTCACATCTGCTTTGTCCTTGTGGGTCACTGCTTTCCAGTGACTCCTTTTGAGTCCTTTAAACCCATCGTTTGCAGGGAGAGGCGGGTACTAGCTTTTTGTATCTGTATTGGTGTGGGAGTTGAACCCATTGGATCATCCTACCACTGAGCAAAACCTCCTGCTTTTTAGGGGATTTCAGACAGGACTTCACTAGGAAGGGCATATATACCCAGTTATGAGTTTATGTGTTTAACTAAAAGCTCTGATTGTATTGAGGGGGACCAATTTAGTATCTGTCTATTACCTATCTATTTGCTTGTCTGCCTGGTATCTATCTATCTATCTATCTATCTATCTATCTATCTATCTATCTATCTATCTA
>JANHMN010000023.1:25264439-25286113 GCA_030674055.1 Rhabdomys pumilio
CAGGTTTAAGTGTGATTAGACCCCAGGTGGGCAGGCGGCTGCAAGTGAAGTTTACAAGCATGTGGCCAAATTTTATCACCAAACAAGTGGGGGTGGGTTGGGGTGGGGGTGGGGAAGACTGGCCAGGGCCTCCTCCATTCATTCTTGTCTCTCCCCTGGCAGGTGCAGCAGATGTATCTGTCTTTGTTTTATGGCTCTGTTTTCCTTGGTTGGTGTCACACCGTTAAATCAAATGCACGCCCTGGCCTTTGGAATTTCACAAGGCTGGACTGTAATATCATTGTAGATGGTTGAGGGCAGGGGCAGTCAAGGCTGAGAGTGAGACCCACTTGGGAAGGCAGACTCAGGGGTCAAATGGTTATTGATCTCAGGGGACATTGACATTTCCTTCATTCAGACTCCAGATGCATCTTTGCTGCAGCTTCTTCGCAAGTCTTTTTAATATATACATACGTAGATGCATATATATATATATATATATATATATTATTTTTTGAAATTCAAATATAATGACATCATTTGCCCCTTTCCCTTTCCTCCCATGTATCTCTCTTGTTCTCTCTCAAGTTCATGACGTCCTTTAAAAAAAACACATTCTTGTTACGTGTGTGTGTGTATGTGTGTGTGTGTGTGTGTGTGTGTGTGTGTGTGTGTGTGTGTATGTGTATTCCTAAATACATGAATACAATCTGCTCAGTCCAGATAATGTTACTTGTGTTTTCAGGGATGATCATTTGGTATTTGATAACCAATCAGTGGCTGTTCCCCAGGGAAGACCATTTCTCCTGCTTGCACATTCCTTAGTTGCCTGCATTTCTTTGTGTAGGGTTGAATCGTTTTGGGGGGGGTGTGGAGGGGGGATGAAGCGGGGGTAGGGTGGGGTTGTATCTGTTCAGCCCATGTTTGGGCAGCTACATCGTCCATGAGATTTTTATGGATGCGGCTTCTGATATTCCTAGTTACCCCAAACTCACAGTAAAGCTCAACTGCCTGAAACCAGACCTCAGGAGAAATCATGGAGAAGGACATTTTGAATAGCGTGAGCTCCCATGCTGACTTGGGTTAGAGAAAGGTTCATGGAATGTTTGGGAGTGTGTGTGTGTGTGTGTGTGTGTGTGTGTGTGTGTGTGTCAGTCCTCTGATGCCTTTCTGTGTGCTGGACTGAAAGTCAAGGCTCCTCTGGTCTTTAGAAAAACCCGAGTTCACCTGATCAAAGTCAGGAGAATATTTTAACAAACCAGAATGGATGCCACCCTGTCGCCACCTCATCTATTATCGGAATCTCACACCGCCTCTTTCTCTCTCATTTGTTCATCTATATTAACTATTTTGTCTTCCATCTACTGTTCCCCCTCCCTCATTTTTCCTCTTTCTATCTTCCCCTAATAGTCTCATTTACCCAGTTCCTTTGTTTATTAATTTCATTCTCATCCTTGTATTTGTCTTAAATTCTTGTGGCTATTGTGTGTGACAGAGTGGGGGTGCAATGCCACTGCTGTGTAGAGGACAACTTCTGGGAGTTGGTTTTCTTCTACCACGGAACTGAGGGATCGAACTCTCACTGTCAGGCTTGTACTGCAAGCACCTTTGACCACTACAGTGGTCCCTCCCACTGGCCCTTTGTCTTGCTTTTCTTTTTACATGTATCTTTCTGATCGGACTTGATTTTAGGACTTCTGACCTCCATATTCATTTGGCAATATATCTGTTAAGTTAAAGATGTGGAATTTGGGGCAATGTGACAGGATCAACAGGACACTAGTACAAACCTTGACTGAGTGGACCTGCACTGACTGGTCAGATGGTGAGTATTTTTAACACGGAAAGAAAGGTGACTTCAGAGCAGTCCTGTTCAGCCAGCACTGACAGAGTTCCGTGTTTGCTACTTTATTATTTTATATGTGTGCATGTAAATAAGACAACATTTGTGCCAATCGTAGTGGTAAGTCACTAAATGCAAATGAAGGTTTGTGTTTGCACCAATCACAGCAGACCACACATATATATATACACACACACATGAAAATTTGTGCTTATGCCAATTACAGCTGATGTCACATGCAAATGAAGGTCTGTGCTTGCACCAATCAGAGCAAACCTCAATACAAATGAAGCCTCGTGTTTGCTCTTATCAAAGCTTGCTGGTCTAGCCCCAGTCACACCAGAGAAAGTATTCCCTCTGGTTTAGGTAGAGGGTAATGGAGAATTCTTGGAGGCTTGTGATAGCAAAGAGCTTAGTGTAAACTGAAACAGACTATGCTGGAGTCCTGTCTGCAGGAGCTGGAGCAAGAAGCTGGGATCACTGTGTAGTTTCCTCAAGGTACCATGGAGTTCTGCATTGCTGAAGCTGGCATAAGGGTAGTCAGGGTGGGCTGTGTGATTGACAGTTCTTTTAAAAAGCTCAAGGCAGCCAAGGCAGCACAGAGAGCATCAAACAGTTACTGGCTAGGACACCCCATGCCCCACCCCGTATCTTTGCCTATGTATAGGAGAATGGACCTTCGCAGTGCTTTTGGCAGAAATGTAGAGATTTGTAAAGTGTGCTTCTGTTTCACCGATTACTTTTTTGACACAGCATCTTTCATTGGCCTGAGGCTTACAAGCCAGGCTGTCTGCCCAGTGAGCCCAAGGGATTCCCTGGGTATCCACTTCTCCAGTGTTGAGATTACAAGCACATGCCGCCATGGCTGGCATTGTCACGTGGGTTTGGATTGAACCTGGGTCTTTGTCCTTGTACAGCAGACTCTTTGCTGACTGAGGCAGCAGCCAGCACTCATCTCTGAACTTGGAAGGGAAGGGAGGAAGGAAGCAATTGGAGACTGAGGCTTCTTAAGCTTCTTCAGCAATTTGCAAAGCCTGCCTGACCTTCAGTATTCGTTAAGCTCCACAAACTGCCCTCTTGCTGGACCCCACCCTGTCCCCAATGGCTGTGTCTCCCAGGATGGAGCCTGAATTTGTAGTTTGAACAATAACCCCAGATATATATTTTTTTTTGATAAGGACTATGGAGAAGTTTTGCTCAATGGTTGAAGCCTGCAGAGGGAAGATATTTATCAAATTAATTTCCCCAGGCTTTGTTCGGGTAAAAAAAGAGTCAGCTGACGCTTCAAAGAATGTTAAACTTCTAATTCAAAGATTCGCCCCCCCTCTCTCCCTGGTTTTTCTTTCCTGCTCAGTTTATCCACTACAAAGATTAAATACAGCAGGAATAGACTGATTATGGCCGATCTGATCCATCGGGGCTGCAACTGATCGCCAAGGAAACGCAAGCCTGGAATTGGGAGCTCATCGTCCTGAGACACACAGCTTGGTGGTTCTCGTGATGAGGCTGAGGTCGCAGAGATCACAAGAAGTCAGTGAGTATGACATAAAACTGGCTTTTCCAATGAACCTTGGTAGCCTGGTGTCCTCCCTATGGAAACTCACAGGTGCTCAGAGTGAATTCTGATCTCCTGGTACTCCTGGGGCTGGGGTCCCCTTTAGACAATGAGCTCAAACGTTTGTAGATGATGTCTGGTCTGGAATCACTCCATTCTCCAGACCCTAAACCATTCCTACCAGTCCACAGACTTACAACCGATGACTATTCAGTTTCATGGAGAATTAGTACAGAGTCTGTGATCGTGCAAACCCAGGCTGCCTCCTGTGATCTCAGCTCCTATGGGCCTGAATTGTCTCACCTTACCTAACCTGACTGCCTTCTAGACCACTGTGTGTTTTCTCCCTTCACCTGGCTGAGGATTGAGTTTAGCGGGGTGGGAAGGAGATGCAGAGATTTCAAGGTTAGGAGCTCTCTAGGACTGGGCTTTCAAAGCTCCGCTAACCATGGGAAAGACTCAGGTCTTTCCTCTGGGGCCTCCTCTGCGGTGTGTCTGCAGAGCTGGGCACTAAGGCGCCATAGTGCCTGTCATTGCCGTCATTGACAGTAGCAGACTCGGAGTCAGATCAGGCCTGAGTTGTACGTTGCAGTGGCAAAATGATAAAAAGAAGAAAAATTCTGCCTGGAGTAAATTATTGTTTGGAGCTGCAAATACACACACACACACACACACACACACACACACACACACACACACAGACACACCATAAAAATCTGAGAAGAGTCAAAGAGAGTCTGAGAATGCTTATGTTTTTTTTTTCTTTTTTAGAAAAAAAAATTCCTATCTTAGAAATGTTAAACCATTTTGTATATTTCAAGAATAACACGTTCAACTTCTGAGAACACCAGTCTCAAGCTGTGTGGGACTCAGCAAAGCAACGCATACGTTTGAACTGGTCTCATATGTGAGGGTGAAAATGGCAGTTAATTAAATTTCCACAGGAGGTGGAGGTGACAGGAAAAGTCACCGATTCATACCGTCCAATAGTCACTTCTGGGACCACGAGGCAGCTCAGTGAGTCAAGTGTCTGCTCTGCCAACAGGAGGACCTGAGTTAGATCCTTACACCCACATAAAAAGCCAGGCACTTTATGGCTGAGGATGAAGGAGGCAAACCCAGGGGGCTTCAACTCTACACAGAGAACTACAGGCAACCGAGGCATCCTGAGAGTGGGGGAAATAGTCTTCCCCAGTGAGATCACACTGATTGGTTATCTAATATCAAATGTGATCAGCTCTGAAAAATATACATACATGTAACATTATATGGACCGAGCAGGTTATAGTTAGGAATATATGTATATGTGTATGTGTATGTGTATGTGTATGTGTATATGTATATGTGTGTGTATTTAAATATATGTGATATATTTAAGCACATATTTAAATATATATGCATTTAGCAACAATTAATGTGAAAAAGAAGCCACAAGTTTGAAAGAGGGTGTGTGTGTGTGTGTGTGTGTGTGTGTGTGTGTAGCAGTAGTAGTAGAGGGTAGAACCCAGGGCCTTGTGCATGCTAGGTGAACACTTTGCCTGCTGGGCTACATCTTCAGCCTAGACATGGTGTCTTTTCATAGTCTACTATAGAATTCTCCATTGATGCAAGCACATACTAGCCCAACCATAAAAGAAATACACGGAGCTGGAGAGATAGCTGAGCCGTTAAGAGCACTAAGACTCTTGCAGAGAGGACCTGGGCTTAATTCCCAGACATGCAGGGCAGTTCACAACCAACGGGAACTCTAGTTCCAGGCGCCCCCTTCTGGCCTCCCCTGGTAACTGCATGTATGTGCACATTCATCTCTCCGCATAATCAGCAGGCGCTTGCTTGACTGTTATCAGCCAGGCACCAAGAAGAGGAGGTGCTGGAGGGTGGAACCCCTATTCTGGGTGGACCAACACAAATGTCTTAAGCACTCACTCTCAAGCTCTCCTCCGCTTCCTCTGCCTGGGGAATCTTCACACCTTGGAATCAGGAACACCACAGTCGTACCAAAGTGTTTTGTCCCATTCTCTGAAGCCATCAGCAGAGATGCCCAGAAGTCAGAGTTCATTCAATCAGGCTGAAGGTCAATATCACGCATCACTGTAGAGGAGGGAGAAGAGCTTCAGAGGGCCAGAAACTGACCATGCAACAGGGAGCCAACATCTACAGCGTGAACCCTGATCTCCCTCTCAGAAGAAGCAGCCCCTGGTGGGAACCCCTTGACTGGAAGCAGCCATGTGATCTTTACTCAGCCACAAGGGGGCGGGCTCCACATGGGTGGGAAGCTTTGGTAAGGTTAGGAGAGTTGCTGAAACAGCTTATTTCTCTGGACGTGTGGCAGTGGCCATCCACTTGGGAAAGGGCAGAGGTTCATCTGACGCTAGACTCCAGGCTCAGGAGAAGACCGAGTGACTTGGGGGGGGGCGTGTATTGAATGAATAAAAGGAAATCACTTGTCACCAGGAGATGAGGACCTCAGAAGGAAACATGATACAGATTGAAGTTCAGACAAGGAATTGTGTCTAAAGATGCTGGTGGGAGGGAAACATGAGAAAGAGTCATCGAGGGTGGCCATACTCTCTTCCCTTACTCCAGAATGGACTAAGTGAGAGGACACTGGACACCCTGTTTTGTCTCAGATATGGATTATGTATGAACCTGCCTGGCGTAAGGCAGGTGCCAGGACCCACCCTCTGTCCTCACCCTGTCAGTCTCTGATCTTCCCTATTAGAGATCCAATGACCCCACATCCACCAAACAGCAGCTGGAGAAGGAAGGAAGGCAGAGAGATAGATGAACACAGTGTCCCAGGACATGGGCAGCATGGAGCCAGCGAGGTGGTGATGAGGGGAGTGGGAACACACCTTCCTCTAAGGATCGAGGTGGTGATGATGTCACAGACACAAACATGATGAAAAACGTGTGGTGTTTTCCCATCTGTCTTGACGTCACGAGCCTCCTCTGCGGTGATTCTGCACAGATGAGCGTTCCAGATGGTACAGATAACGGTGCAGCTATGGATGTGGGCTCAGGGGCTCTGTGAGGAGGGTGGTGAGGGGTCCTGTGTCTGTGTAGCCCATTCTAGTGTCTTCTGCAGGTGTCTCTTGGGTATTGCAAGGCTCTGTGAATGGCCAGAGGATGAAGCTCCTGGACACAACCCCCTCTTCTATACTTATTGATTATTTCTAATAATCTGTCTAATCCTCCTGGTCCAATAGGCAAGTCCTAATAAGGGCTCATGTCACAGACGCAGTATACACAGTTTTGTTGGCACACAGAGATTTGTGATAATTGAGAGGTTTAGAGGCACACATGGTTTTTGTGTTCAGCCAGCCCTCATTAGCCCGTGTCCATAATTCCTTCTCCGGATGTCCCCACAGACCTTACCAATGAGGCAATTTCCCTCTGATTATCACAATAAATTGAAAACAAAGTCACTGCAGCCAGAAAGAGACATTCCTGGACAAGCCATCAAACGCACACCTCCCGGTTTCATTCTGTGGACTCTCCTCCCAGGATGGCTTGTGGGCAGGGTGCAGACTATGGGGTTGAGAGTTTGTGAATGGAAACTAAGGAATGAACTAATGTTTGCAAAAGGGAGAATATAGCTGCCAATGCCGGGGCTCCTACCTCAACCCAAGGATTATAGAGTTTCTTATATTCAACAGCCCGGCAAGATCTGGTTAAAAAAAAAAAAAAAGGATTGCAAATAGCACACATTCATTCTTTTTATATGTTGTTTTACCTTTGTTAATTTGTGCATGTGCATGCATATATAACTGTTTATCTGTGTGTGCACATGTGTGTGTGCATGCATGCGTGCATGTGTGTGTGCATGTGTACATGTGAATATGAACCCTAGACAGAAACAAGGTGATCACTCTCCAATATTTCTTTGAACAGCATCTCTCACTGAACCTGGAGCTGGGCAGACTGTGAGAAAGCCCCATGATCATCCTGTCTTTGCTCCCACATGCTGGAGTTACGTGGTCACCCACAACTGTATCAGCTTCTTTTGGGGTCTGGAGATTTAAACTCAGGCCCTCATGCTTACCCAGGTGGTCCTCTTAACTTCTCACACACTTGGGGATCTCTTCTTTCTTTGTTACATAAATTTCTCACCATGCGGGAGAGAACTAACAAATAAGTCTGAATTGCTCACTCTCCTTCCACAGGGGTCATTATATACATTTAAAACTCAAGCAGCCAAATAACTCAGGGAATTCCTGGGCAACTTGAAAATGCTCTTGTGTTAGCTACTCTTGTGTAGCAGAGACAAAACGCCCGATGGAGACAGCTTAAAGGAAAGAAAGGTTTATTCTGGCTCGTGGTTTCTGAGGGTTCACATCTTGTGATGAGGGCCATTCCCTGATTGCAGGAACACAGCAGAGAGAGGGAAAGCACTGTGTGGCCTTTCTCATTCCCTCCTTTAATCCTATGATTTGAGGTGGTGTCTCCACACTTAAGGCAGGTCTTCCCTCTTCCTCTCTGGAGAAACCCTCATAGTTGTGCAAGCCTCAGGCATGGTCATAGGTCCAGTGAGGTTGTTGGGGGAGATTGAGTGTCATTTTGTTACAGAAGGTCCCTTAGGCAGAGATTTGCAGATGTTTCTGGCTAAGCCGCAAGAGGTAGGCTTACTTTTAAAAAATTCAACGTTTAATTATTTTTCTTAAAAACAAAACAAGACAGGACAAAACCAAAACCAACCAACAAGACACAATAAGGGTCTGATGAGAAGTCTCAGGGGTTAAGAACAAGTCCTGCTTCTGCAGGGGACCTGAGTTCGATTCCCAGAATGTACACCAGGTGGCTTCCAAACTTAACTCCGATGAGATTCTATGTCTGTGGCCTCCATGGGCTCTACACTCATATGCACAAACTGGCAGGCATACACATAATAAAAAAAAATAAAGTGAATCTTAAAAGAGAACCAACTTATCTTTTGAATAATGTGGGAAAAATAGCACACATTATAGCTAAGAATTAAAATGTTCATTGTGCTTTTCCGTGGAGCAAGAAATAGCTGTAACAAATTTACATGAAGGAGTGTAGCTCTGAAAACTATTTTCCGAAAAGGACTTGCTATCCTGTCAGGACTTCGCTAATCCAAGGTTTATGAAATAGGTAATATTTCAAAATTGTAAAACATGAAATTGGCCCAGACACCTGGCATTTGCATATAAATAGAAAACTCAGATCTACACTGCTAGGAAAAAATTATTTTCTACATTTTTCATACAATTTTCACTAAATTAGCCTTTAAAAATGTCCTTGTCGTGTAGATTGATTTTTTACTTCCTATTTAAACAATAAAAATGAAATTTTTTCCCCTGCAAAGAAATGGCTGCACGAGATACGTGAACTCAAGGTAAACTTCATGACTAGAGCGCTAGATAAATGTGAGGGACAGGGGACTCCTGAAGAGATTATGTTCTCTCCCTTTACCTGACCCTTGGGCCCTGCCATCTATTCAGCCCACACAGGACCTGGGAGAACAGCTCTCTCTTCTTCCTCCAGACTGACTCCTGGGTATTTTGGGGAGAGACTAGCATCATATTCTAATAGTCTATCAATGTTGAATCTTCCTCCCTCCCTCCCTCCTGCCCCCCCTTCCTTCCTTCCTTCCTCCTCCTCCTCCCCCTCCTCCTCCTCCTCCTCCTCCTCCTTTTTTGAAACAAGGTTTCTCTGTGTAGCCTTGGCTGTCCTGAAACTCACTCTGGAGTTGGACCAGGCTGGCCTTGAACTCAGAGATCTTCCTTTCCCTTCCTCCCGAGTGCTGGGATTAAAGGCGTGGACCAATATGGCCTGACTTCGTGTTGAACATTTCTACCTTGCTCTCAGCCGACCCCTCCCTTCTCATGCCCTGCCAAGTTTAAGGCTTGATTAGTTTCCACACCTGCAATGTCATTCTGTCTCTGCTGTGGACTTTATGACAGAAAACCACACAAGTGACTTGTTGCCTTGTTCTGCTGATCAGAATCTAGCACTGAGGGTGTGGGGGTGGGGCGGGGCTCTGCCTCCTTTGTATTGACTGAGAACCTCTCTGAAGGCCTGGGAGAGAACTGCCTTATGTATCCCTTCACACTCTTGTCCGAATTGCTTCTGTATAGCTTGTAGGTCAGTTATCATTTTGCCATTGGCTGTCAGGATGAGCCCCTTTCGGCTTAAGCCACTCATGTCTGTTCAACTTGAACCCAACAGTGACATATGGAGTCCCTTCCAGGATTTGGTTCTCTCCTCTCCCCTCCTCCCATCTTTCTCCTCTCCTCTCTTTGCATCCTTCCTCTCCGCTTCCCAGTCTAGTGCCTATATAACTCTGTGAATCAACTTTTCTGGCCTCTACTTACAGACGTTTGAGCTTAGCATGTGGATTAGAGAAACATTTTTACCTAACTTGGAAAGGCTGTATCCTGAAACGGCAGCAGATACCACATCCGTTCATACCTGTAAGTCCAACCCAGCCAGCACAGCTCCCTCAATGGTGACTGTCAGGACATCCCATCCATTTGCTGGGAGTATCCCAGATAGCTGGAGTTACACTGTCCACCCCAGTTGTAGAAACTACTGCTTCTTGGCCCAGCATAGATGCTGATCTTGAGGATTCAATTCCAGGGTCTCAGGCCCACAAGACCTATTCAGAGCTGCTGCCCTTCTATGCTCTGCAGATCCAAAGAGTCCAAGAGAGGTACATGAAGCTACTATTGCCCTGGCAAGGTGCCTGTATTAGCCAAGGCTCTCTGAAGGGACAGAACAGATAGAATACATATTTATATCAGAAATGTCTAGGTTTCTCTGTAGTCCCGGTCTGGTGCTGGAGTCCTGGAAGATTCCGGAAGAGCTGCTGGTTTTCAGTCTACATCAGAATCCTGCAGAAGTTGGATTTAATATCAGCTGCTGCAACAGAGAGGATGACTTGGTCAGCAAGAGTGAAGGTAACAGGCAAAAAGTCAAAGCTTGCTTCTTCTATGTCTTTTACATAGGTTGCCAGCAGAAGGTGTAACTCAGGACTAGGGTGGGTCTTCCTGCTTCAAGTAATCCAATTAAGAAAATCTCTCCCAGATGTGTCCAGCAGTTTGGGCTATTACAGAGGACCCCCTTCCTATGTCCTCAGTTTCAGGTGACACCCAGTCCTACACTTCTGGGTACCTTTTGATTGAGGTTCCATTCCCAGTAGAAGAAAATTATTTTTTTAGTCTCTCAACCCAGAGTTGCCTGTGCTCTGGACAGTTCTCCACTTGACCCTACTTACCCTTGGGGGCTGGGAGTGAGTTGGCACAGAGTCAACGACACAGACTCTGGGAGCAGGTGAGAAACTCCACAGGAAGCTCATCTGAGCACTGCTGCAAGCTCCTTTAATACCCTCCACCCACACCCCCACTGGTCCCAAGAAAGCATCTCTTCTAAAGAGCGGTTCCTGATTGGCTGGCATTATTTGTACCAGCAATCCTTGGTCTCTCAGGCAGTTCTCAATTAGGTCCTCCTGCAGGGATATTTTTGTGGCTGGGTGGCCCCCAGTGTTTACATAGGGGCAGCCCCATCCTTCCTGCTACAGCCCAGGATATTTCTCTTTCAGAAGTGATTCTTAACTCTCACAAGGAGCTTCCAAGTTAATGTCCTTCTGCCCCTCATACATGGAATGACCAGGACTTTCTGGAGATGACAGGCTTCAGGATAGTTTAAGCCTTCCCTGGTTGTACCTCGGTTGCCAGTGATCCAGTGAATGATACCATACCCATAGGAGTGAGGGATGTCTGCAGAGGTATGAGTGAGCCATTAGAAGTCAAGAATTTCTACTTCTATGGAACATCAGAAAGTAGAACAAAGAATGTAACACAGACCATAAACACAGAGTTCCTTTCTCCCCTGAAAGCATGCACCACAGTTTAAGCATGGTGTGTGTGTGTATTTGTGTGTGTGTGTGTGTGTGTGTGTGTGTGTGTGTGTGTGTTTCCAGCCTCAGTTTTTGGAAACCTGACTTTTTGGAAAGTTTGCCTAAGGACATACTGACACAAGTCAGGGAGGGTGTTGGCAAGTCTCCCAGACTATGGGAGTTTGAGAGTTTGGTCCTGTCTCAATGCCTACAGATGCCCGGAACAGAGAAGCAGAGAGCTGTCCAAGGTGCTGACAACAGTCATCTAGGAAAGAGCTGCACCTTGTGAGCCTGCACCTTCCGTCTCAAGCACAGCTCATGTTCACTTAGATTTGCCATCACAGCCAGAGAATATGAATTCGTCTGTATTTTACGCTATGGTTAGCATGAAAATTCCAGTCCAGTGGAAAGGTGCCTCAGTCTGCTTTCTCTCATCTCAGATAACGCCACTATCTAGCTTTGTTTGCAACTAATGAGAATAGCTCAAAGAATATAAATCAAAGATTTCATACAGTAAAAAAAATAATTAATGGCATCAAAGTGAGATATTGAATCTGGCTTCACTGTGTTCTTACACATACGCACAACCAGCCCCTTGAATATGAATATTCTTTTAAATGTCAAAGGATAGTTGGGGAGATGGCTAAGTGGATAAGAGCACTGGCTGCTCTTACAGAGGTGCTGAGTTCAATTCCCAGCAACCACATGGTGGCTCACAACCTTCTTTTACTTCAGTCCCAAAAGATCTGATGCCCTCTTCCGGTGATTGTGCACATATGTATACACACACACACACACACAAACACACACACACACAAACAGAGAGACACACACACACACACACACACACACACAGAGAGAGAGAGAGAGAGAGAGAGAGAGAGAGAGAGAGAGAGAGAGAGGGAGAGAGAAGATATACATAAAGATACAAGTTAAATGTCAAGAAAGGCACCATTTACTCCCCCAGATTCTCTATCTCTCTCTGTCTCCCTCTTTACCAGTCCAGCCATATTACTAAGGCTTACAGAAATATTCCATCCTGGTCAATGGACTCACATGCAAACACATGGCACACAATTAACAAAGATTCAAACACTTTGGTTATTTGATTTAAAAAAAAAATCTTTTACTGTCTCTTTATTTTACACCAAAAAGCACTGTACTTTCCCACTGCAATTTGTTAAATGTGAAGAGTCAGGCTCCACCCCATGTTGTCAGCTTACTGGAGGGTCTCCTTTCTTAATACTCTGAGCTGCTGGGTAAAGGCTGATGGGTTAACACATTTGACTATGTGTAAGTTAAACAACAGTACCCCCACTAGCCATTTATCTTAATGCGTAGAAACATTCATTGGTAATAAAATGTTAAAACAAAACCATCATTTTTAAACAAAGCCATTCTGGATTTTGCTCTCAGGTGGGCCAATTAACTGGAAATGGTTAGGGGCAGTCCTGTTGGCCTGCCTTTTCCTTACCTCCCTCTCACGTGGTCCTACCAGGCCCTGAAGAAACCACTGGCATTGTTTTGATATCAGAATCTGGCATTTATGCCACTCAACCCAAAGCACCAATGCCATGGGAGAGCAGGACCAGAATAGACAGAGTTTGGATTTTTCAGGTGAGATGACTTTTATGGTGCTGGTGGAATTGGGTCCTACCCCCCCAGAGGCCTAATTCTAATCAGACATGAATGTGATAATTTGCAAATAGGGACATCACAGACACAGGTAAATAACATGAATTCATCATGGGGCAGGATGAGATCTGGTCCAAGATGATTCCAATGTTGCTAGCACAAGGCAGTGTTTTTTTGTTTTTCAAGACAGGGTTTCTCTGTGTAACCCTGGCTGTCCTGCAACTCACTCTGTAGACCAGGCCGGCCTCGAACTCAGAAATATGACTGCCTCTGCTTCCCAAGTGCTGGTTTTAAAGGCATGTGCCACCACTGCCCGGCTGTTCTGCATATTACATATAGCTCTACATACAGAGTCCTGCTCCCAAGCATGCCTCATTAGCATCTTAAGTCTCTCCCCAAAGCATGTGTTTTAACATCACAAAGAGCCACAAAGGTCACCTTGAGGCACTCTGGAGAGCTTCTGTCCTGGCCTCAGTGGCTCCAGTCAGTTCTGGTCAGCCTCAGCCAGGGAAGCTTTCCCTTCAGCCAATTGGCAGTCTTTGTGTAAGCCATTCCATGCCTCACACTCCACACTACTCCCCTGTCTCAGTCCATCAATGATAGATGATGGAGAATAGAGGAAGGAAATGTAGCTGAGAGGCAGGATGGACTGTATAAATCAATTGTCATTTTTAGGTATATATGTGGGCCTCTGGGAGCTCATTAAGTAACACAAACCAGGCATAGAATAATACATACTTCATGTTCTCACTTATATTGAGAAAACACAGTATAAAGGAAGAGAGAAGAGTGGTAAGTAGGAGTGGGAACAGGAGAAGGGGAGTGAAAGGAGGCTGAACTTGCAAGGGACCAGTGTTCAATTCCCAGCACCCACACAGCAGCTCACAAGCATCTCTAACTCCAGTTTCAGGAGATTCAGCTCCCTCTTCTGGCCTCTTCAGGTACTGCATGCGTGTGGTACACAGACATAAACAAATAAAACATTCGTACACATAAAACAAATAGCCAGAGCTCATTTCCCCAGAATCTACATGAAAAGCTAGTCACTCTAGCACGTTCTTATAATTCCAGCTCTGGGAGGGAGACAAGAGGATCCCTGGGGCTTTGTAGTGAGCTCCAGCTTCAGCCAGAGGCCCTCTGTCAAAAACCTGACAGTGACACCTATTGCTTTTACAAATACACACACACACACACACACACACACACACGCGTGCGTGCGCGCACACACACGCACACACGCACACGCACACGCATATGCACATGCATGCACACACACACCACCACATACACAGACACACATTGACATACAACTAGTTCAAGGCTATCACTCCCTCAAATCCTGAGACGTTACCAGTAAAGGAGATATCCCTCCTCCTCTCTCCTGTTTTTCTCGCAGTTCATTTTGCCTCACATCATCAAAATTACTATTTTTCAATTCCTCAGATCTTACCCCAAATGACTTGATTATATGACATGTACTTCTCCTCTGAGGGTTTCTGAGAATCCTATCTGGTTTCATCACGTCTCTGCAGCCTACAGAATCAGGTCTATTTACTCTGAAATGTGCCCCCTAACTGCTTTAAAATGATGACGGTGGCCTCAGTCTCAAACGCCACATTTTTTTACATTGTTCCTCTATATTCATAATTGCTGGGAAAGGTTCTTTTTCGGAGGACTTGCACTTTTATTGGGCCAGAATAAAAGTTGGCCTGACCCACATTTCATCTGTCACCTTTTGTGTTTTTCTGTCGTGAATGCAAAATAGTGGAGTAATCTGAGACTGTGCTGAGTCGTGAAATCGAAAGGGCTAAACGGCAGGGGAGTTTCTTGTTCTACTCTGATTAAATAGATTCAAGAAATTGGAGAATTTTTATAATACCAAATAGAGTCTTGCAAGGAAAGACCAAAGAGCACCTGGCATGAAATCACCCAGGAGAGGGGCAAGGTGAAGACTGTTTATAGGCACTTACTCCACTGAGATCTTTTCTCTTCCATCCTGATTTATCCTGACTCAGCTGCTAATGAGACCAGACACCAGAGGCGTCTTAGGCAATAGGTCCTGACGTGCAAAGATCCTACCCAGACTCTACCTGGACCTCACCTTGTGAGGAGCCTGGAACCGTTATAGGAGGGAGGACATGTTCAGATGCTCGTCTGGAAATCCTTTAAGGGCCTCGGTAGTAATGGGCAGTGGGGTCTCTGTTTTGATTTTGTCCAGCCTCAGAGCAGAGTGGAACTGTTCTGGCTTCTGGCTGTCTAACTTTCCCTGAAGGTCAAGGGTGTTGAACTGTGTGTTTATACAACAGTTTAATCATTCAACACTGGAGGAAGCAGAAACACACGGACATGAGGAGACTCATCCAACTTTGTTCCTGATGGTCTTGCTTGTGAGCTTGATGAGATCTGGAGTCACGTGGGAGAGGGTGTACATGTAGGAACCGTCTGGGTCAGGTTAATTGGTATGGGTAGATCTATCCTTCTGTGATTGAACCATTCCTCAGACAGGGGAGCCTGGGCTATTTGAAAAGAAGAGAATGAGCCTAGAATCTGGCTTCCTTCCTCACTCCTTCCTGATTGCGATGCCATGTCAGCCACTCCCACTTCCTGCTGCCTTGAGTCCACCTTGATGGATGGTGCTTTATGCTGTAAGCTAAAATAAACGCTTTCTCTCTTAAGTGGCTTTCATCAGGGTGTTCTGTTACAGCAATTGGAAAAAAATGGAGCCAGCTTTGCTCACAGGAGAACTGGGCTTTTATCTGGGGGAAGAGGGAAAGAAAACAAAGCCTTTGCTGCAGAGGTGAGATCCTCCTCTGGCCAGGAGCCTGCTGGGTAAGGAAGGAGGTTTGTATCTGCTGGGCACTTACCAGGTGTGTGACTGTAGGTAAGACAGGGTCTTGTGACCTTGGGTGGGACACACACCTTGGGGGCTCCAAGCCCGTCATCTTTTATAGCACAGAGAGGTAGAGATTCTGTGCTGCAAGGATAGGGATGAGTTTTAATGAGATGAAGTGTACATGATCTAGCTCAGGGTTATCACAGTAGAATGTGCTATTGCACTGCCAGAGGACCTTCTCACACCCAGTCTTACAGCCCTCTCGTACGGCCAAGACAGGAGTTGCATAACATTTTTTTTTTTTTTGAGATACTGCTTGGATTGTATTTTGATCTGTAGGTTACAATTAGAAAAAAAAAAAAAAAGCCCAAGCAAGCAGAGGACATGAATCTGCCCCTCATCATCTCTGTATCATCATCTCTCAGAGTCTCTGCTCCATCACCCTGCAAATTTATCACAGTGTTGCAGTGAATGAGATGAAACCCGGCAGCCAAACCAATGAGTCTTGGGAATCAAAAGCCGTTGTGGACTGCGCATCCCTTAATGTTTTGAAATGAGCCAAACTACACCACTGGGTGCTTCCCCTGGGGCAGCTCAGCACTGTCATCTAACACCATAACCCAGGGTATGTGTCACCATCTGCTGTAAAATTTCCATCTAGGACGTGGTCTTGGAATGGAGCAAGTGGTAAAGGATGCAGAAGTTGATGCTGGGTGTTGGAACACAGTGCATTTTGGGTAGGCTTAGCCTCTGAAACCTTCCCAAAGCAGAAAAGAGCCAACAGTTTAAACAAAATCAAAAGGACATTTAGTATGCAATGTTGCCAAATTCCCCCCTTCCTCTTAAGCTGGGGAAGCCTCGGGCATTTTTTTCAGATGTTACAATGTCATGGAATAGTTTAGGATATTGCAGATCATGTCGGAGACAGGGGTATGTCAGTGTTTACTATTCGCCATCTTAAGAATTTGTGTAGCAGGTAGATGAAGGTTGGTTACTTTGAAACGATGTCTTGCAGACTAGGTATCTCTAATACCCAGTATTACAGATGGTGTCTGCAATCTGGTATCTGCAATGTGTGAATGGAAACACTTGGAAACAATGGCACCTTCCACTGGGTGGTCTGCTGGCTAATTAGCTGATTAGAATACAAGTGGCTGTGGAGGGGTTGGAATGTTGCCTGTCTAGAGCCTAATTACAATTTATCATGGGCTAGCTTAATAGTGATTCCTTATCCATTTCTGTGTCTGACCTAACATCCTATGACTGACAGGCAAAGCTTTCTGGAGTGTATTGACAACACAGACCAAACTGCAGTGAGAATTTTGGTTTTTTGGTTGTTTTTTTTAATCCTAGTTATGTTACAATGAATATGTTTTTATTTTAATCTCAGGCATGAGGCTGCTTCAGACTGTCCACAGCCACTAGCTATGATTGTCTTGTGCTCTAGGAGGGTCATGGTTTTGCCAGCTGCAGGTAGTTTACATTATACTCTTGAGAGGGTATAAATGCCAGAGCTCTGAGAGGGACTGTGGTGGCTGTTGCCCCCCTGCTGCTGCTGCTGCTGCTGCTCCTCCTCCTCCTGCTGCTGCTCCCCCTGCTGCTGCTTCTTCCCCTGCTACTGCTACTCTCCCTGCTGTTGCTGCTCTCCCTGCTGCTGCTACTCCCCCTGTTGCTGCTGCTCCCCCTGCTGCTGCTGTTCCCCCTGCTGCTGCTGCTCCCCCTGCTGCTGCTACTCCCCCTGTTGCTGCTGCTCCCCCTGCTGCTACTCCCCCTGTTGTTGCTGCTCCCCCTGCTGCTGCTACTCCCTCTGTGCTACTACTCCCCTTGCTGCTGCTGCTCCCCTTGCTGCTGCTCCCTGCTGCTGCTGGTTCCTTCTGCTCTGTTTGCTATTGCTAGATTTCTGTATTACTTGTTGGAGATATCTTGATAACGAATATCCTTGGGGCCTTAGACTTTCCCCAAGGTACTCGATGTTCCTAATCAGCAGGAAGTAGTCTGAAGAGATCTGTACCCCCTTTTCCCTCTAACCTTTTCTCTTGCCTACCTAGTGTTGAGGGGTTGGAAGGGATTGGAGTGGAGAAAAGTGGTAGATATAAGAGCCCAATAAAGTATCCCCCTCCCTCAAAGATACACCTACATCACACATCATCAACCAAAAAGGCTAAGAGCCATCAGACAGCATCTGAGACCTGGACTAGATTCCCCTGCACTGCTGTAGCCTACCTGACATTTCCATTAATGGATTCGAAAAGTGTCTTTATTTTTTTTTTCTTTCTGTGCCCTGCAAGACTTCATGAAATCATTACCATATCAGAACCCAGGTTATCTGAATCTGTGTTCCTGGGTCATTGTCACTCATATTTGGCTCTAGAATAAACCATTCGTCTTCGTTTGGGTTTCATTGCTGTGAAGAGATACCATGACCATGGCAATTCCTATAAAAGAAAACATTTAATTGGGGCTGGCTTACAGTTTCAGAGGTTCAGTCTGTTATCAGCATGGTGGGAAGCATGGCAGCATCCAGGTAGACATGGTGCTGGAGAAACCAAGAGGTTTACACCTTGATCCCAAGGCAGGCAGACAGGAGACTGTCTTCTGAAGATAGCCAGGAAGAGACTCTTCCACAGTGGGTGGAGCCTGAGGATTGGAAGCCTCAGAGTTCACCTACCTACAGAGTGATGCACTTCCTCCAACAAGGTCACATCTAATAGTGCCACTCCCCATAGCCAAGCATTCAAACACATGAATCTATGAAGACCAAACCTATTCAAACCACTACACTATCTCTCATCCCTTTTGGGATAAGATCTGGGTTTGGGGCTTTGACAATCCAGAGGGATGAGGCAGAAGAATCATCATGAGTTTGAGTCCAGCCTGAGCTACAGAGTGAAGCCCTGTCTTATAAAAATGAATAAATGGGAGCTGGGGAGATAGCACAGAGGTTGGGCACTTGCTGCTCTCACAGAGGACCAGAGTTCAGTTCCTAGAGCACTCATATATGGTGGCTCACAATCAACTGTAACGTCAATGGCCAACGCCCTCTTCTGGCCTCTACAGGTACTGCATGCACACATGCACATGCATACACAAACGCATGCACACACAAACACATACAAACAAACAATTAAATACTGATAAATCTTTTTGTTGAAAGACATAAATGAAATTATAAAGACGATGCCTTCTAAAGTAGAGGGCACAGCTGTCTGTAACTACAGGGGCAGTCGTAGAGCAGGGCGTGCTTGTTTCTTACAATAGGAGTTGATGTAGCCAGAGTCAGAGAAGAAGCCGAGATGGGCAGTCTTCAATCAGCAGGCTTATTTGTGGAGCAGAGGTCATGATTTCTTTGTTGTGACAATCTCTTTTTCTATCCTGGAAAGAAAAAAAAAATCCTCTTCACCCTATGACATATTACAGTGGGAGCCACAAAAGACTTTTATCCAGCAGTAATGGCCACTGATTTAATGGCGGTGGGGACCAGGTGCTTAACCCAGCCTTTATTCTATTTTCAGGTAGAGCTGCAGCTGTCACTACCCTTAGCGACTGTAAAAGGACAAGACTGTCTGAGCACCTAGTCATTATCCCAGAAGAGGATTTATGAAATATTTTGAACTTGGTTTTTCCTCTTGAAACTACTTGCAGGCATTCTGGGGCACAGGGCAGCCATCCGTAGCATTGCTGACAAAGGAGAGAAGCGAGAGGTGGCGGTGCTTTAGATTTCTAGGAAGCCCGAACACAGGCTGGAGCAAAGAGCAGTCGTGCGAGCAGGGTTGAGGAGTGATGGAAGTGGGCGGGGTACTGGCTTCTCATTCCAAGGAGCTACAGAACTGAGCTAGGCTGAGCAGTCTGAGGGAAATCAGAGGGGGCACTGCAGAATGGCTGGAGGCTGATGGAACTGTGAGTCTGTGTTAACAGTCAATGGGCTGGCGTCCTGAACTAAATAGAAAGGAGACAATGAGTTGAGCACCAGCATCCATCTCTCTCTGCTTCCTGACTGTGGATGACATGTGACTTGCTGCCTCAGGCTCCTGCTGCTATGCCTTCCTGATACCTAGAGACAGCGGCTGCAAACCATGAGCTGAAATAAACTCCTCCTTGAGTCGTTTTGTAAGATATTTTGCCATAGCAATGAGGAAAATGTCTGTGTTAATGGCAGGCCATAGCATTCTAGCTACTTGACGTTCCTTAGATCTCAGCTTAAGCTTTGAGAAGAATGAGCACAGAATGACTGTCAGAATCTTGGATGTGCAGGGCACAGTTTGATAGGGGGTTTGGATAAGCCATGTGGAAGATTTACAAGGCTATAGATTCATTTTATCGCTCGTTCATGTGGTCAGGACCTAAAGGGTAAACATTTAGTTTTATTATAAGCAATCATAATTATAGGTAATTTTTGTCAATATTTGAGTCTGACATATCAGCAGTATTTACTGAAATATGGAGAGGGACATAAATATTTCACTCTCTGGATGTTTAGTAAACAGGGAAACTGAAGCATGTTAGGAAAATTCTGGTGACAGAGGGGGAAGAAAAAAAACCTCGTTTATAGTGAAATCAGCTTCCTCTGAAGGCCAACCTCTCATTATGTTGTGGACAATCATTTCCCATAATTACATTCAGTTTCAATTTACACATGAGCCATGCATGCATACACACAGACACAGACACACACACAGACACAGATACACACACAGTCACACACAGACACATACACACACACACACACACAGAGAGAGAGAGAGAGAGAAAGAGAGAGAGAGAGAGAGAGAGAGAGAGAGAGAGAGAGAAATTTGCAATTATTCAAGGGATGAAACTTTTAAAATTTTAAGTAGTTTTTCCTAAGTCACTTATAAATGTTTTTCTCAAATGTGCTTGGCTCATAGCTGGAAATGTGAAGACAGACAGGTCCCTCGGAACCCACAATTTGTGCATCTGACAATTACTCCATGCAGAAGTGTGAGTGTGTGCCATTCACCCAGGACCCTCATTGCTCCAAAGGGAGACTGGCTGTAGCTGGGTGACCCTGACCTATGATGCAAGAGGAAGTGTATGATGGTGACTTTGCTGGAATTCATGAATAGGGACTGTTGATCCCAGTAAGACTTGATTACTCTGATCAACCCACCCCAGATCCCTACTTTATACCCACAGACGAGTATTAGGATACCCAGACCTTTGCAAAGGTGCCCATTTCCCTCCTCTTTAGCTTCTCCATTCTCTGCTTCTTTTTGCCCGGTGTAGACAGATATATCTCACTTGGGGTAGGAGAGACGTTGTATCAGCTCTGAGGTACAAGATGTTCTACTTTGCGTCTCTGTTACCATGATAAAACACTGATTAAAAAAAACAACTTGGGAAAGAAAAGGTCTGTTTGGCTCACGCTTCTGAAGTCACACAGGCCATCATGTAGGGAAGTCTGATGCAGGAAGTTAAGGAAGGAGCCTGGAGGCAGGAATTGAAGCTGAGACCATGGAGGGATATTGCGTACTGGCTTGCTTCCCTTCCCGTGGCTTGCTCAGCCTGCTCTCTTATAGCACCCGGGACCACCTGCCCAGAGGTGGCCCCACCCACAGTGGGCTGGATCCTCCCAACATAATTACCAATCTGGAAGATGCTCTACATGGCTTTCCATAGACCAATCTGATGGAGGCATATCTCTTAATTAAGGTTCCCTCT
This sequence comes from Rhabdomys pumilio, assembly GCA_030674055.1. Lineage (NCBI taxonomy): Eukaryota > Metazoa > Chordata > Mammalia > Rodentia > Muridae > Rhabdomys > Rhabdomys pumilio. Next base: position 25,285,822 of record JANHMN010000023.1, read on the forward strand.
TTCCAGATGTGTTAAGTTGACAACTGAAGCTACCTGTGACCCAGGGGCACCGTATGTTTCTCTCCTGTGACCTCTGACGTCTTACACACCGCACTCACGCTTTCTAGATGAAACAGACCCCGCCCCTCCCTCTCACTGCTCCAGGGTCCAGCCTGTGTTGCCCTACACTTTGCCTGAGGGTGTTCTATGACTCCATTGATGATGACTGGGAATCACACTAAGATTAAGTCACACATCTTTCCTCAACAATAAATGGGGATCAATCGTAGTCTCTATCTGTTTGTATATAAAA
>JANHMN010000023.1:25286123-25299098 GCA_030674055.1 Rhabdomys pumilio
GGTTTTCCTCCTCAAGTTATATTACCTCAGAGAAGAACTGTTCTCTTGGCAGCAAAGAGAGGAGCTGATGCCAGTCATGTTGCAAACAGTTTTATATTTGTGAGTTTGTTAGTTATAGCATCTAGTTCAACCATTCTATAAACAAAGCCAGAAAAAAAAGTGAGAACCAAGCTGTGGTCTTTGAGTCCAATTACTTTTGGTCAAGATGTCAACAGCTCTTTAGTACTTTGTTTCATCTGTTGTAAAACAAACAAACAAACAAACAAACAAACAAGCAATCTGTCTCCAGGGAGCACCAGGATCTCCAGGGAGCATCAAAGTTGCTTTAACGATGACCCTTCCAAGGTGCTTTGAGAAGTGCTGTTGATATAAGTATGGCTATGCTCTATCTTGAGGGGTCTGTCTCTCCATTTGAGTTTTGGATGGTTCTAGGCACTGGATGTAGTGGCCCGCTCCATCAGTTGACTGATTCTCCAGTGCAGGAGCAAAGATGGCTGCTTTCAATTTCCGCGATGTCCTTCACTGTATCCCGCTTACTGGAGCTCAAACGTTGAGACTCTGTCAGTCAACAGGTTCTCCAGCACAGGAGCGAGGATGCTTGCTTCCAATTCTCGTGGTATCCTTCACTGTATCCTGCTTACTGGAGCCCCACATTGGGTGCCACTTTCTGTTAAAAGTCGGCTCCCAACAGGTCCCCCTTTTTAATTTTTTCAAAAAGGAAGGCTGGGAAAACTTACGGAAACTGTGCCTGTCTTAGGTTGGAACAAAGGACCCCAGCCTCCCTTTCCTGTCCTTGGATACTCAACAGTCATTGGTTGAGCTCCTGTCTTAGGATGGTGAGGCCTCCCTTTTTAGGGGCAAGAGTCTCGATATATTCTCTTACCCGTCATTGACTATCCGGCTTAGTGCGTAAGTTAGGGGTTAATCCTCGTCAGTCTTGATGACAGAGGTTTCAGAGTCCCCAACTACCAGCCTGTAATCATGGACCTGTACGGGTTTCATACATCTATCTGTTGCCATACAAAAGCCATCAGTTTGTTGAACAGCATGACCCTGAGAGACAAAAGACTTAATAATGCCTGAATAGTCAGTATAAAAGCAACACTCTCTTTTAAGGGCAACACTCAGAAATACAGAACTGATCACAGCTTTGATGTTAACAAAACAAGTAAGGAAATTCCTGTCCCTGCTCAGCCAATCTCAAACCCCCAAAACTATAATAACTATGGTAGTGGGTTTAAACAATGCACCCCACTAAATCATAAGTCAGGTAATCAAGAGTCCAATAGAGCCACCTTGGAGATGTGGGTGGTGATGTCTCCTTCAGCACTGAGAACTTCCCAAGTCAGATTTGCTTGTTGATCTATTGCAGTTTGGAGGCAATTGTGAAGCATCTTCAGGTTTCCTTTATATTTCCTGCAAAGAAAAAATACACTTCTCAGGGGTTTCTCCTCCCTGGATTTGTTATTGTTGTCTATTTGTTTAATCAGTCTCTCTGGCAGCCAGCGTGTGGCATCTGCAGCTTGGGAATGTATGCAGACAGAACCTCTTCCCCAGATAAGCATTGGATCTGGCCCATTCCATGTTCCAGTTAATGGGTCTTTCCAGAGGACTGTTTCAAAATTCTTTTTGGTATCAGGATGCCAGAATCTATCTGTAGCAGATTTTCCTTCAGAATCCAAAGTTAAAAAAATTTAAAATAAAGAGTGCACAATGAAGGATATTTCGGGGGGAATCCCTTGGTAGGATACCATTCCCCTTTTTAAATTTTTTCAAATTGACATTTAATGGTTTGATGTGCCCTTTCTACCATACCTTGGCCCTGTGGATTATATGGAATACCCGTTTTATGTAGTATTCCCAATTTTTCACAAAATTGGTGGAAACTTGAGCTTGTATAACCTGGGCCATTGTCAGTCTTTATCTGTTTAGGCACACCCAATAGAGTGATTGCAGCAAGCATATGAATGATCACATGCTTGCTTGCTTCTCCAGTTTGTAATGTCTCATAAATGAAATCATTGTATGCATCTACACATACATGTATATATTTTTGCTTGCCAAATTCATTATAATGAGTAACATCCATTTGCCAGATACTGTTTGGTATCAGTCCCTTTGGATTTACGCCCAAATGAGGAACCGGTAAAAGTTTAACACATGATTGACATTGTTTGACAATTTGTCTAGCTTGTTCTCTGGTAATTTTAAACATAACTTTTAAAGTTTTAGAATTAAGGTGATGTAACTCATGAGCCTTTATGGCCTGATCCAAATTAGATGGCTGATTTGTTAAAGTCACTTCAGTGGGTAAGGCCTGAGGTCCCATTTCTGGGGTTAATACTGTGTGGGTGGCAGAACTGAGGTCCAGTCCTGCGCTTCCTGGTGTTGCTTGACTGAGTTCAGAAAGGAATTGGTGTTTGTTGGTATGACACTGACTGCTCCATAAGCCTGTTTTGGCTTGCGTCGGTTCGGGGCCTGGAGCTGGCCCCTGTTCCCATTTCCCTGATTATGGGAAAGGGTGTTACCTTGTGCATCTCTTTTAGATCTAAAATCACTAGCCCAATGCCTTCCACGTTTGCAAAGTGGGCAGAGCCCAGGCTGTTTTCTGGGCTGTCTCTGGCTTAACTCATTTTCTACCTTGCAATCTCTTGCAAAACGTCCAGGTTTGCCACATTTAAAACATGCCTTTTTGTCTCTACTTGCCAAAATATTTCTTACTGATTGTCCTTGCATAGCAGCTGCCATAGATAAGCCATGTTGGTAAGAGGGACCTATGTCAGAACAGAGTCTGATATACCCTATAAGGTCTGTCTTTTTTCCTATAGGGTCTAATGGCCGCTTGGCAGGCAGGATTGGCATTTTCATATGCAAGTTGTTTCACATAATCTACACCTGCCTCTGCATTACCAAAAATCCTCCCTGCTGTTGTTATTAATCTATGAACAAAGTCAGAAAATTGTTCATCAGGCCCTTGCCTGACTGCTGTTAAAGATGCACCAGGGTCTCCCTTTGCTGGGAGTTTACGCCAATCCTTTATGGCTGCATTTTGAATTTGAGTGAATAAACCTGGGTCATATTGCATCTGGTTATCACTAGAAACAAATTGTCCTTCTCCTACTAAGGTATCAAAAGACCAACCATCGCCTGTCTGAATGTTTCTCCTAGCTGTCTCTATACAATTTTCATGATACTCTGATTTCCAAATAAGATAGTCACCACCACTAAGAACTGCTCTCACTAACGTATTCCAATCACTAGGAGTCAGCCACTCCTCTGTGGCACCGTATTGAGATGCTGCATTTTTTTAATTCTTTAATAATTTGAAAATTAAACCCTGTGTGATGTCTCCAAGCAACCCCTTGAGCGTCTCTGGTCTCTGATACAGGAAAAGCCTCAGCCTCTCCCTCCTCTGGCTGATCTGTAGCTGAACTAAAGCTAGAGAATGGGGACTGCCTTTGGACTCCGGGTTGAGGAACACAAGGAGTCAGGGGATTTTTGCAATTGACCTCTTGAGACCGCTTTCCTATCGTTAAATTTTGTAGCCGATTACTTAAGTCCTGATACTCTTTTTCTAACTCTATTAGTTGTTTAAGAATAGAAATTTTGTCCTGTAACTCCTTTCTGGGATCTACAACCACTGTCTCCACAGTGGGAGCCTCTGGAAGTGGAGGTGCACTGGGAGAGGGCCTTTCAGGGTCATAATATTTAACTGCCTCTTCCTCTAGGATGGCACAATCTGGCTCTGACAAATCGTAATCAACCTTTGGTTGTATTTTGGATTCTAATTTACGTTTCTTTTTATTTTGAACATGAAAGACAGCATTCAAACAAGGAAACAAAAGTAGAAAATTAACACACGTGAGCAGCAAACAACAAACCAAAACAGAGAGTTGAGTTCAGGCTAACTTATTTCTTGCCCCATTTTCATTATCATGACTTACCTTTCTTGATACGACAGATTCGTGATCACCTTCTGGATTTTCAGTGAACCCTTCTTCCAGTAATATCCCTCACTGGGTCTCTCGTTCTTGCTGCCTCACATTAAGCGCCAAACTGTAGCAGCCCGCTCTGTCAGTTGACTGATTCTCCAGCGCAGGAGTGAGGATGGCCACTTTCAATTCCCACAGTGTCCTTCACTGTATCCCGCTTACTGGAGCCCCACATTGGGTGCCACTTTCTGCTAAAAGTCAGCTCCCAACAACTGGGTTGGTAACAAAGCAGATATTTATGTTCACGACCTGCATTTGGGGAGGAAGATTAGCAGTTAAAGCATTTTTTATAGGTAGATGCCAAGGACCAGGTTTGACATCTAAGGGTAGGCTGAGGCAGGCAGTGAAGTGTGGCAGTAGCAATCGGGATCAGTGCTGGTGGCAGCTGAAGGATGCTGTTGTTGATAGCACCTTAAAAGGGCTGCTGCTGCTGCCAGCTAGTGATCAGAGAGAAGAAAAGGGAGAACGATCACACACACACACACACACACACACACACTCACACACACAGACACAGACACACACACACACACACACACAGAGAATGATTGAAGCAAAGACAAGCTCTATCAACTTCGCATGTACATACATACATACATATGCACACACATATACATACATAGAGACAAACACATATTCACACATTGAATGGCTCTAAGCATTTCACACACACACACACACACACACACACACACACACACACACACACCTGGTGGGTGGATAGAACAAAGTTTCAACAACCAGGTGCTAAACATTTTATACATATGCATACATACATACATACATACATACATACATACATACATACAGTTGGTGGATATAGCAAGCTCCCGCACACCCACACAAGTGTTGTGGTCTGACCTTCCCCTTGACAGAATAGTTGTTCATATATACATATAGCCATTTTGTTCCAGGCCTGCCAGCTATTTCATATCATTGCTGTATCATGCCTGCCTGTCACTGACACAGAGAAATGTCTTGGCTCAGAACAAGGTCATGATGATCACATATCCTGTTCTGTTCTGTACGTCCCGAGGTTTGTTAATCTTAAGGAATTCCACAAAGCTTTAGGTAGGACCCATCAAGTTAAAGGTCAATATGAAGTATATGGCTTGAGTCAGTGCTGACCAACCGGCAGAACCTCTTGTACCTGCGTATGAGCTCATTGTGGTTTTTGTGGCTGACATAGACATACTCATGCTCTGTTATCTCAGTGTTCTGAAAAACTCCTGTTCACCACCCATCCTCCACCCCTCTTACTTCACTCAGGACCAATGAGCTTAAAGGTTAGTTGATAATTGTAAAAGCCCTGAGCTGCCCCACGTTGGGCGCCATTCTGTTGAGGTCCGTTCTGCCCCATGTTGGGAGCCAAACTGTAAAAGCCCTGAGCTGCCCTATGCTTGGCGCCAAACTGTAAAAGCCCTGAGCTAACTGTAATGGACCACTCTTGCCCACATTTGGGAGCCAAACTATAGCGGCCCGCTCTGTTCCACAGGTCCAGGTTTAGCAAGAGAGAGAGTGGGAGGAAGAAGGGGAAGAGTCTCGAAGAATAGAAACAAGCCAGAGGATCTGTAGTAAAGTCTTCTTTACTGTCTCCACCATACACACACCACTACACCTACTACTACTACACCACCCCATTCCCACACCCCCTACAAGGAAATTCTGGGTATTTATAAGCACACGAAGGAGAACACAGGTGAAAACATTTTACCTCGTGCACTATGCAGCTGGGGTCACTAACAGCAAAACCAGCTATGTGGGATAAACAAGATATTTGTTAGAGTGTGCTCAGCTGTTGTAGGCTGCTGAAAAACCAAGTCTCTATCAGAGTAAATGGTTCCAGATGGCTGCAAAGATGATAGCTGCTTTCTATCTGCTTTCTGCTTAAAGTCGGCTCCCTACAGATAATGCTTTGTATATCCTTTTGGTGAGGATGCGTGTACAGTGCCACTCACTCCCTATACACGCATGCTCACAGAAACACCCTCCTTTCCATATATATATATATAAACAAGGCCTGTGAGTGACTTTTTGTCTAGTAACCCAAAATGTAGTACTGCTCTCCTCCTTGCCTTTTAAACTTTTGAGCCTTTTATTTTTCTCTATAGAAAGCCTGCCCTGAAAACAGACTGGTACCACAATTAGGCACCTGAGTCCTTTTTGTGGCCCTAATCGATCAGTGTTAGTTCAACAAACCACCCCTGTCTGACTGAGTTCGGTGTTTGTGTGGTTTATGAAGTGACTCCTAGACCACAACAAGTTTTACATATATACACATACATACAGATTTGATGGATAGAACAGAGTTCCAACACATCCTCACACAAACTTTACATATATAATACATATATACACATATACATACATACATATATACACATATGCACATATACTCATATACTCACATACATATACATACACACATACATATATACTTATATACATATACTCATATACATATACACACATATACATAACATACACATATACACATATATACACACATACATATACACTTATATACATATAACATATGTACATATACACAAATACATATATACACATAGTTGATGGGTGGAAAGAACAATGTTTCAATAACTTTATTCTTTCTCTCACAGTGTATATATATCCCAGCAAAAATCTTTTAAGCAGTATAAAAATTACAATATGATTACATCTTAATTTTTCTCTAGTGAATGACTATGAAAAAATGGTGTGCTCCCTAATACCTTTATAAGAAATAACGTGTTGAACAGGTAAAGAAAACAAGTTTTTTTTCCAAGAACCTTTGTACATTCTTAACTAAGCAACCTGTTATAGATTAACAAAGCATAAGCAAGCAAGACAGTTTTCCCAGCCAGTTTCTCTTACTGGCAGGCAGCAAGAAAGGATTAATTATTATTTATCTTTAAAAGTAATCTTATAAGAGTTTTAAAAGAATCACAAATCTTAACTTTTATATAGAAATCATATTTACTTTAAATCCTCAGAATGTACATTATTAAATTATCTTATTAAATCATATCAGAAAGCTGACAGCAAAAATGGGTACAAGTAATCAATTATCACCTGTCCAGCCTCAGTGAGAGTCATGACAGTCAGTTCTTGTTCTCTGACCATAAAAGGTCCCTAGTTTAACTAATAAGAGTGTGCCTTTCTGAACGTTAAATTGTTTCCTAAGATTTTTTTTTTTTTACATCAGAGTCAGTAGCAAAAACATCTTAACCTAGCTTCACTAACAATTTTATTTTTCCAAATGCTTTCTAAGGATAATGGTCACAGCTGACAATCTACATCTCAAAGGTTGTGATTGAATCATTAATCTGTACCAGCAGCAATGCCTGAAAAAGATCAAGCACTATTATTGTGAGTGCCAGAAAGACTGTCTCATGAAAGGCTGGAAGCCCCCTTAGAGTTTTCATATGATTCTTAGATTAAGAGGAATGTGAGGGCAGCAAGCAGAGCAGAACTCCACAACAGCACGAAGTCCTCAGGATTCATGGTGCTTGGGGTCATGCCATACCAAGGTACACCCATCATGGTTGTGCTAACCAGTGGGCCATATTCCAGGATTTCTTAAGCCATTTGTTGTTCCTTCTTCATAGGCATTGGCAGGAAGACAGGTTTGTATCGCCAGGAAACCACATAAATGCCAGGTGGGTGATGCAATCTATCTGTCATTACAACCTCAGGAGGCAAGGGCAGGGAAATCTCCAGATCAAGATGCCTGCTGAGACTAAGCATATTGGTGAGCTCTGGGTTTGATTGAGAGAGTCTGCCTCTGTGAATAAGGTGGAAGAGTGATGGAGGATGATTCCTGAAGTCAACCTTGGGCATCAGCATGTCTCCCCACATGTGCCCGTACATGCAAAATGTAAACATGCAGAACAAACACACACAGGAAAAACATAAAAAGGAAACGAATGGACTTAGTGTCTACATTGTGCAAGAATCTGAGAGTAATTTAGGGTTTAGCTGTTTTGTAAAAAGGAAGACACCATCTTCTTTGACTTCTCTAGGGCTTTCCTGAGGACACCAAGTTCAGTTAATTTTCTTTTCTCACCTGAAATTGAAAGACTGGATATATGTTAGAATGTGAAAAATCAATACCAAACACAGGTTATGGCCATCAAGATGTTAGGAAGAAATACCACCTGTAACCAGTGTAACCATAGAGACACCCCAGCCTGTGTCTGTACTGAAAGCCAGTGCACCCCTACCCCACACTCCACCTCCCGAAGGAGCCAAAGCAATGTTACTTGAGAGGCACAGGCTCATTTGCCATGACATTGCTCTGGCCTTGCATCGTCTATTTCCATTCCTGATTTGCACAGAGGGGAGGCATCACAATTTATCATCTCTCGGGCCAACACATCCATTTGGGGAAATCTATTTTCGTACATGCAGAGCGATGTCTTCAACTCGGCTGATTCCTGGAGAAAAATCAAATCAAACCAGCCGCGGGCCACCCCTGCCCCTGAGCGCCATTCATTCCCTATACATGAATCCTCACCGAAACACCCCTTTTTCCATATATATAAACAAGGCCTGTGAGTGACTTTCTTGTTGAGTCTGGCATTGCAGGAAGTAATATACACACCAAACATAGACACAGCTTCAGGCTCTCTTTTGGGTGCGTACTTGAAATAAATATTCTGCGGGCACTAACTTTTTGACGGCGATGGTTGTTTTATTTTCCATTTTCTTTTTCAGTCAGAACCGCAGCTCTCCATTCTTTGCCTCCAGAGGGAAACAGATATGTTTACTTGCGGGGCTGCTGCTGAAGCATATACACTTGAGAGGTGCTAGAGACAGGAGTGGTCAAGAGTGAGACACAGCTCAGAGACCCGTATGCTTGTTAACCAATCAGATTCGTAAGCATTACTACTTGAGAATAAGAGAAGTCCTCCCAGAAGAGACCAAGCCTGTCTTGCTCACTTCCACAGGGAAGTCAGCCATCATCTTTTTTTTTTATCTTCAGTCTTAAAGACTGACACAGCCACGGGAGAGTCACACAGCACCTAGAGGGCAGGCTTATGATATCCAGATTGGTCACTGTCATTTGGAAGATGTGGGTGGACCCATTGGAAGTGGCATGTTGTCTCAGTTAGGGTTTTATTGCTGTGAAGAGACACCATGATCCAGGTGACTCTTACAAAGGACAACATTTAATTGGGGCTGGCTTACAGATTCAGAGGTCCAGTCCGTTATCATCAAGGTGGTAAGATGGCAGCATCAGGCAGGCATGGTGCTGGAGGAGCTGAGAGTTCTACATCTTCGTCCAAAGGTTTCTAGAAGAATACTGGCTTCCACAGTGACACTCTTCTTCCAACAAGGCTACCCCTACTCTGACAAGGTCACACCTCCTAATAGTGCCACTCCCTGGGCCAAGGGTATTCAAACCACCACACATGTCTTCTGAGATTGCCTGTGTCTGATCAATCCTGAGTAGGAAGTAGGACAGTTGTCAGTTGTTGGTTAGTCTTGATTGTTCTGGGCTGGTAGTTACAGAAGCCACGAGTCTGAATTCTAATATTGGGTAGGTTCTTAATGATGTTCATTTATAATCTAGCTGTTTCATTTATGTCATTTATGTCACCCTGAATAATGACTTTTCCTATTGGTATGACAAAAAGTCAGACAAAGCAATTTAAGGAAGGGAGGGTTTATTCTGGCTCATGGTTCTAAGATAAAACCCATCATGGTTCTAGGAGCATGAGGCAGCTGCACCCACAGTTAGGAAGCTGGTGCTTGGCTCACTGTCTCCTTTTTATTCAGTCCAGGGCTTCAGCCAGTGACATGGTGTCACCCTTATTCAGGTGGCTCTTCCTATCTCAGTTAAATATCTCTGGAAACATCCTCACAGACAAGTCCAGAAGAGTGTCTCCAGATAACTCAAAATTCACCTCACTCATGATGAAATGACTCATAGACAGAAGACAATTTTTAGATGTAGGCAGCCAGTGGATGTCACAAGGACACGTGAACAGAGAGACATGTGAATCCAGTCATTCCTGAGCTAACCTAATTTGTTAGTGGCCTTGCTGGCTTATCCTATCAAGATAGCCTGCACTCATTTGACCTATTCTGTCATTATTTATCTAGGGTTCACTAAGTGATGATTATGTAACTGCATTGCTTACAGAAAACAAGGAGTTAATTGCAGACTTTACAAATACCCTTTGCTTTGAAGAGGCTGATGTGTATGCATTGTTTTTGTTTGTGGTTGGCCCAGTCTTAGTTGGTGACAAAGCTTCTTTTCTTTGGCTCTGGGCATGGTTGCATCCTGGCCTTGTCTGGTTCTCTCAGCTCTAAGGGTATTACAGCTTCTCCGTACATTGTCCAATAAACAGTCCCCATCTGCCTTAAGCCCAGATTTACATACCTAAAAATTCAACAATATAACATGCATAAGTATTAGCCATCTCACAAAAGCACCTTTCGGGTGCTGTGGAACTCATCCACGTTTGGATAACACTGGCTTGGATTACGCATCTTATTTTAGCAGCATGTTTTTAAGATTTTTTATTTTTTTTGATATCAAAGTAGACTTAAAGGCAATTCTTTATATTCTTTGATTCTCTTTATTTATTTATTTTTCAATCAAATCTTCCCACTGCATCAGTAAACACGGCAATCTTCCAACAAGGCCGCTTAATTATCAGCTGTGCGGGCCGAAAAGTCTCCTTTATGGGCACGGAGCCTGCATCCTTTGTGCAGTCAGCCAGGGTCCTGTAGAAGGGAGCTGTCTGCATGTTCATTATTATTCAGAGCCAACTCTCAGAGCAATGGTGGCTTCTGTCCTTCTGAAGGTTTGCCTGCCTTTATAAGTAGGTTATTTTGTCTGTAAACTGCTGGCACAGCGATCATCCTTGAGATTCAAGTAATAAGCAGATAAGGGGGTGTCTGTGATGGTGGCTGTTATGTAGCAATCCGTTTGAGCTGAAACAGTCTATCCAGAAAGTAAACTGCTCACAAGTTCCAGGAAGTCCCTGAAACCGAACAGAGTTGCTAGGCCTCTCCCTACACAAGCATATATAGGCAGTAAAGACTGCTGAGAATCACTCAGACCATCTAAGGTGCCTAGAAAAGCTCTAGATCTGGTGAGCCACTTGTAGAGGATACTCTTAACCTACTCAGTTGCCTATGAGGTTCTGTGAGCTGTTATCCATGCTGAGGTGGGTTTTATTGATGCAGCTGTCTTTGAGTCATCTTGGCTTCTGTATGTAACCTCTCACCCATATTCCTGTACGTAGCTCCAGCAAGACACATTGGTTCTTCAAACTGGACTTTGGTGGTTTTGCTTTCATCTGTTGTCAGTTTCCTATATGGGGCAAGTGGACACTTGTTTACATTCCCCTCCACTCCCAGGAGAAGTGTTATACAACAGTGAACATCTCCACTGGGGCTTCTTCAACACACTGATATCAGACTATGCTGGCTTTTTATCCCCTTAAAGGAACCTATGATCACCGGAGAGATACTATCATTATAATTTGGGTTGAGTGTGTCACCCAAAGGTTTGGGTTGAGTGTGTCACCTAAAGGCCCCTTGATTACCAGATCATAGCTATTAGGAGGTAATGAGACTTTGAACAGTTGAGGGTCCAGTGAGCAATATTAAGTCACTGTGTGGGCCTCTGTGTGTTTTCCTGGAGTGACATGAACTAATATCTATTGGTTAAAGATAGAGTATCCACAATAGACCTAAGAAATGTCAACTCAAGTCCAACTTGGCAAATTGATGCATTTATTAGGAGTGGTTATAAGAAAAGTGGTGATAGGCTTACAGGGTTTATAGGACCAGGGATGACCCCAAAACAGTAATGACACCAAGAAGTCCCATTCTATCAAGGATGATGACAGTCTTTTAGTTAACCTCCCTTCAACATATCGTCACAGTTTCAAAGACAACGTGTGGTCCACAGACAAAAGAGAATGATGGCTGAATCCCAAGTGTGGAGGCTGTGCCTTCTCTTCTCATTTCCTACTAGTGAATATTAACAGTTACATTAACATTACCATTGATCTATCTCCATGTTGCTCTTATTATGTTGCCATGACTACAGTGCCAAACTTTTTATAGGTCACCATAGCAACCTCTGCTCCAGTGGTCCTGTCATGTCCATGCCTAGGGGAAATATTTTGCCCCAGCAAGCCTCAAAGCTGGTTCTGGGACACACAAATCCCAGCCATACGTTGTCTCTCCACAGATCCTAAAATAATGGTCCCGCTTGGCCGCGGACTTACAACCTCTAAAACTTTATGCCCAAAGAAACTTTGTCTAAACCATTTCTGTCAGGTGTTTATCATCATGGTGGAAAGCTGCCTAACACAGGTACTATGGAGTCAAGGCCTAGCAGAGGACTTCGAAGTTGAGGGTCCAGTGAGGAAGGGAGACTGAGTGACTGACCTCATCCCTTGAGCCCCAAACTCCTGAAGCCTACACACATTGGCCACCGAGGGATTCTGTGGTGCTGAGGCTAATGATAATTCACCTTTTCATCATCTTATGGTCATTTGAAATGTCTAGGTTACCACTGAGACTCTCTCCACTAGCCCAGTTCCTAGCACCACGAAGTTACAGTGAGCATAGACAAGCCAGCAGCAAACAGTTGGTTGCCCATGCAAGTGAAACTGTAAATTTTCTTTGTCGCCCTAAGGAGAAGAGAACTCTTCTGTGTTTATCTCCAGTTGTTCTAGTTTACTTCTAGTGATAAAACACAGCAAAAACAACACAACACAAAACAAACGAGCAAAGAAATGTCAACCTGAGTCCAACTTGACCAACGGATGCATTTACTGGGTTTACTAACAAGAACAGTGGTGATGGGTTTATAGGACCAGGGGTGACTCAACAATAGTAATGTCACCAAACAGTCCCACTCTATCAGGGATGATGGCCTCATAGATACTTTTCAGATAACCTTCTACCTTTAACATATCCTAATATGTTACAGCTCACAGCTCACAGTCCATCC
>JANHMN010000023.1:25308079-25320211 GCA_030674055.1 Rhabdomys pumilio
CTCTCTCTCTCTCTCTCTCTCTCTCTCTCTCTCTCTCTCTCTCTCTCCTTTTTTGGTCTTTGGTTGGAGATGAGGCAGTCAGCCATAAAGCTAATTTACTCCTAAGGTGGCCACAGCATGATGCCATCTGGTGGTCAGTGCCTTCATGCATGAGCTGGTCCTGCGAGCTCTCAATGTTCTGGGTTCCGTTATTGGGAATGTCAGTTACAGTATGAATATTTAATGCTATAAACATCAGAAATGGTAGGACTATTTACAAAGGTTCTCCATGCCACATTTCAGATGCATTACTCCTTATATATTAACGTTGTATAACAGTGACCTAGGCTCCACTTTGAAGGCAAGGAAGAGGTACTTCACATCGTTACCTGAGTTGCAGAAATCTCTCCTGGAGTGAGTCCTGAAACCACCAGGTCTTCACCTTATCCCACTTGCTCCAGCTACAGTCTTCAGTGAGCCTACCTTCAAACACTCTAACAAGCACCATCCTGTTTTCTTTCTTTTTCCCATCTAGTCCCCTCACCTACTCTCTTCTTCCCTCTCACCTGGACCATCTCCTCCTGTGCATGTACATATGGTCATCACATTTGAGTCATCATCCAGACATGGCCTGATAGATGCCGGAATCTCCCATCTACCAGAATAAAAAGAAGGCTCCCAATCAGAAAGTTTTAACAGTCAAAGAAAAGCTATTTAAGGACACACTTCTCTTACGAACAATCTCCACTCCCATCCCCCTCCCTCTCCCACCCCTTTCCATCTCCCATCCCTCTCCATCTCTCATCCCCATCCCTCTCTCACCCTCATCCCCTCCATCCTCCTCCATCTCCCACCCCCTTTCACCTTCTAGCATCCTTCATCTCCAATCTTTCTCCATCTCTCATCCTCCCCCTTCATCTCATCTCCCATCCTCTTCCATCTCTCATCCTCCTCATCTCATCCTTCTCCATCTCTCATTCTCCTCCATCTCCCATCCTCCTCCATCTTCCATCCTCCTCCATCTCCCATCCTCCTCATCCCATCCTTCTCCATCTCCCATCCTCCTCCATCTCCCATCCTCCTCATTCCATCCTTCTCCATCTCCCATCCTCCTCCATCTCCCATCCTCCTCATCCCATCGTTCTTCTCCATTGATGGATTCTGAGCCAGACATGAGAGAGTCTGGGATATATCTGTGCAGAAAGTGTGAATCTCAGCCCAGGAGCAAGATTTTTCTGAACCTGTCTTACAGGATGGAGACCATATCTTCTCTCAGTCTGTGTTCAGGAGGAAGAAAACTAGGACGATCTCCATTTAAACTTGAAAATGTAAACTTTGACATCCTCATGATGCCTTCTTTTCTTCAGAATCTTCTGTGATCTGGGGCTCAGTGGCTGCTGTAGCAGGTCACCCCACACTTGATGGCTGTCCTAGTCAACTCTGTCTATCTGTCAACATGGAACTTCATAGGCTGAGTCTATTGAGCAAGTGAGGTGCAGTTTTTGTTGGGGTTCTGGATGCTTGGAAGTTAATGTCGGAGTACAATAGTCTTTCAGTTCGTGTGAGGGTTCTTCCTGGTTACTGTCTTCACAAGAGGGTAGGTAGAGGGTGGCAGGGAGAGGGATGGAAAGAGGAGAAGAGGAAGAGGAAGGGGCAGGGGAAGAGGGGGCTTGCTTTTTCTAAGCCCTGTTGCATGATGGTCCCATTGTGAAGACCTCCTTTGTCTTAACCCCCCAGTTACCTCTAAGACACCCTGTCTCCACACAAAACTTCACATGTGCTTTTAAGAAGAGCATAATACAGTCTAATATGGTTAATTTGTTCATAGTTCTTGGAACTGAAAATATAAAGTCAAGGTACCATCAGGGCCGTGCTGTTCTGGGGACTTCAGGAGAGAGCCCCCACCCTGCCTCCTACTCTTTCTGCTGTCTCTGATTTCCATGGCTTGTGGCAACATCCTTCTCCGCCTCAATCATCATGTGACTCTCTCCCTTGTGTCTGTGTCTCGGCCCTCCCCCCCCCCTTTTTTTTTGTCAGAGGGACAGCTATTATCCTTACCTCAATCCAGTATGAGCTCATGTTGTTAACTCATTATCTCATTCTAAGGTTCCTGGTGACTGTAGGTTAATTTGATTGCAGTCCCACTGACTGATCACCCAGGGCAGAGGCTGCACAGGTGTCCACAAGAAAGGAGGACTGTGAATTTTCAGCTTGGCAGCCTCAAAACAAAAGAGAACAAAGGAGCATTTATGAAATACCCTTAAAGTAATTTAATTTAAAGTAATTTAAATTTTCTGGCAATTATCCATCCATTTCTCTAGACCCCTCCTGAGTCTATTTTTAGTTTTAGTGGTATAGGCTTTAAAGACAATGACTTTCCAATTAATGCCATTCTCATGGGAAGATTATCTATTTTTATTTGCTTCTTATCAATTTTTTTGGCACATCAGTGATCCCTCCTCTCCCCTCCTTTCTTCCTCTTTTCTGCCATTTCCTTCTCTTCATAGCCTCCATTTTCTTTGTCCTTTGTTTGAGTGCCCCGAGCTGGACAGCTCCTGTTTCCCCTTAGAGTCCTATAAACTGCAACTTTCTCCAAGTTGCAAGTTTTGTCCACTTGGAAGCCAAGCACGGAAATTATTTTTTTTTTTTCCTGCTTGTCAAAATCATACCGAAGCTGCCCACGAATGTAGGAAACAAATGCCATTTGTATGAATAACCAGTCACATCATAAGCAAGAGCCTTTGGAATTTGTTCAATCAACTCTGAATTTTATAATTCCAGGAGTCTTGATGTGTAAAATCCTTTCTCCATTTTCTTCCCTACATGTTATTAAATGTAAAATTGTCTTGAGTTTTTTTTTTTTGGTCTGACATCTTTTTTGCCCTCATCAACCTAGTTACTTTAACTTTAGCTACTGATGGAAATTTTTATTCAAGAGCACAGGTTTTTTGCCCCTCAACCCCCCGTGTCAGGACCTGTACTCAGCTAATGAGACCATTCTTTGTTTTTCCTTAAGGATCTTTTGCTTTCCAGGGCTTCATCGAGGACTCCAGCTGTTTTTCCTCCAGAACAGATTAAAACACTGGATACCCACCCTCTGCCAGGGGTTAGACAAAGGAAGTGAATGCTCACACAGATGTGAAGCTCAGCTTTACTTGTGTTGCAGGAATAGATGTAGGGAGACACTCAGATCAAACGACGGGGTGAGGAGTGGATGCATTGTGATTGGGGTGTCATGGAAACCCAAGGGGAGGCTGTCCTCATCAGGGATCAGTCAAGGACTCTGGAGAGCAAACTTAATTCACAGAGTCAGGCTGTGAGAAAAGAGGCCATCTGGGGCTGGACATGGCCTGGGGTTGCCAGGGAAGGGACAGGAGGAGTCACTAACAACACTCTGATTCTGATCACGGTGAGCTCTGTGTCCAGCTCCCAGCTCAGCTTCTTGAGCTGATGGTGTGTTCGAAAACGACCTTTGGGAGGGGCTGAGTGGTGGCCACATGTGATTTCTCTGTAATTGCTTCTAGTCTTCCGGTAAATCTGTCATCATTCCAAAGCAGGACGCCCACGCCCACCAGAGTATGGCATGCAGCCATGACCGAAGAAAGTTTTTTTATCCTGCTTAGAGGATCATTGTCTTCCTCTAAGGATGTGTCATAGTTCTATTTTCTTAATTTAAAATTTTTATTGTACAGGTTACAGAAGACCCTACTATCAGGCAAGTCTGTAATGGGTCTATAAAGGGTTTTATACATAATCCCCCATCCTAACCAAGTGGTTGCTCTTGTTTTTATTCATTTTTCCCTCTAGAATTCATCTGTGCTCTCCTATTGATCTTATTTAATTCATTTTTTGAACAATTATTTTTAATCTTATTTATGCAGGGGCAGATTTCCTGGACCTGGAGTTACAGATGGCTGTGAGACACCATGTGGGTGCTGGGGAATCGAACCTGGCTCCTCTGTAATAGGAACTGGAGCTCTAACCACTGAGGCATGTCTCCAATTCTCCCTTGTTTTACAGAGTGTTCCTTCCATTAAACTCTAGAGCCCTGTCTTAGGGTTTTACTGCTGTGAACAGACACCATGACCAAGGCAAGTCTCATAAGGACAACATTTAATTGGGGCTGGTTTACAGGTTCAGAGATTCAGTCCATTATCATCAAGGTAGGAACATGGAAGCATCCAGACAGGCATGGTGCAGGAGGAGCTGAGAGTTCTACATCTTCATCTGAAGGCTGCTAGCAGAATACTGACTTCCAGGGAGCTAGGATGAAAGTCTTATAGCCCACATCCACAGTGACACACCTATTCCAATAGGGGCACACCTTCTAATAGTGCCACTCCCTGGGCCGAGCATATACAAGCGACCACAAGCCCATTCTCATTTTTTTTTAAAAGCACTGTTGCATTTAGTGATGTGAGGATGTGGTTCTTTGTATGCAGTAGCACTGCATTTTTTTTTTTGAATACCTTAACTAAAGAAATGTCAAATTTATCAGTGCATCTTATAAAGTTGTTTATTTTATTCTTCTTATTTTTAAAAGAAGGGACTTGAGTAATCAGCTGATTGGGTTAATCCAGTCATAACCACCAAGGTGGGGTGAGACCCAGGTTGGAAGCAGTCAGATTAGCAGAGGTCTTGGAGAAGTTCCCTTGGAATGCTGGTCCTGGAGCCTGTCTCCATGGAGACTCTAGAAGAGAGTCTGCAATGCTCTTAGCTAGGGTGATTAGGACAATAACAGAGTGTGTGGGGACAGCAGGTCATGATACTGAGCCTAAATGTCACCAGTCGGCTGTTTTGGCCCACTGAAATGGGAATAATAATGATTAAAAAATGAATCCCACACTGTTTGAGTATAATCTAAACTTTCTTGAGATGCTAAAATAGTTTTCTTATTCAGTCTAGAACCCAGAAAGTTTAACCATTAAAAAGAGTTATTGCCAAATAAAACCAGGTCTGTTCCTTAATATTATTTATGGTAAGCGGCATAATTATCAAACTATATTTTCCATGTTTATTTATGATGGCTCAGTCTCTCAGGCAAGTGAACAGCCTCGAGGCTCCTGTGGTGAGAAATTAATTTTGGACTTGTAATTTTAAGTTGAGGAGTTTAAGAGAGTTTACGTAAGCACCAACAAGGGTGGGAGAAGCTCAGCAGAAGTCAAGGGCTCTCGGGAGTTTCTCTCGTGAGATTTATTAGGACCCCTTAAGTGTTTGAGAGCGTTTTCCGTGTTAATGAGGTCTATCAGTTGCTTTTTAAAGGAGCCAGATATGTTGAATTTATGAACATATTTTGAAATATTTAAAGGGATGTAATTCAGTAACTCATTAAAACTCCCTCTTGAAAATGACATTAAAGGAGGAGAAATATGAATGAAGCAGTAGGAGTTTCCCATTGAGCAAGGAGCTCTGGGTAAGAGCAGATCTTTCTCCATGTTTGTCTCAATAAGTCCAAATATTAAACAGAAAATTCAAAAAAAGGAATGTGGGCATCTTTTTTTTTCTCCTGCTTAGATGGAGCCTCAAGAAGGACACTGGTTGACCTGCCATGGCTAGGAGAAATCATACCAGGTTCCTTAGGTGACCTGCATCAGTGGGAGCCAAGGAGACAGTAGGGACATAAGTTGGAAGCAGCCTGGGGGAACTTTTAGGACATGGTTCTGAGTGTAAGGAAAGGGAACAAGGTTTCTAATCTCTGCAACACAGTCATCCCTAACTCATCTCTTTTGTCTTTTGCTTTTTGTTTTTCTTTTTTTTTTTTAAATAGGAGAGTGCTCTACCTAGTTGGAAAGATACCTTTGCTGGGGACCAGGGTGGTAGAATGAGAATTAGAAGGAAAAATATCACCACAAAGAGCTGGTATATGGAGAAGGATGGGGCCTGGGAGGGGATGACTAACAACGATGGTGTCAAGAAGAAAGGGCCTGTTAATGAGAGGGTAGCACTGTTACCCAGTCCTTTGGTATCTTCACTGAACAAAAGGATCAGACAGATGGACAAGTTGACAAATGTCTGCCAGGATACACACGTCTAACTTGTTCCATCCACACATCTTTCCCTTCAACTCTCCTACTTCGTAGAATATGCAGGGGGCCAAGCCCTCAGAATTGTCCAGCTCTAAAGGAGACTGGCCATTATCCACAGGGGGCAGATGTAGCTGGAGATAATTACGTTAAGTGAATCAAGTCTGTTTCAAAAATACAAGTATGCTTGTTTTGGTTATTTGTGGTTAGGTTATACAGACAAAAATTATATGTGTACATGTGACATGAAAGCAGATACAAAACAGTCTAGGGTGACCAAGAGGACTAATGGGAACATGGGAGAAGGAAAGGGGCACAAATACTCGAAAGTATGTAATATAGTTATTGGGGTACCTCATGTAATGTAGTACCTCATGCAATAAAAAATAGTTTTGTAAAGAAATTCTCTTATATCTGTATGGATGTGGCGCCTGTCAATAACACATTTGATGGCTTACAGCTTAGGCAGGTAATGGGAAGTGAAACATCCAGGAGGCCAAAAGGATTCTGGGAGAGTGCCAGACAGGCGATTCACCTGGGGAAATGTGAGGAGACAGACACATGATACGCGGGCACAGGTAACCAGCCACATGGCAGAATGGAATAAACGGGTTATTTTTAAATTATGAGTTAGTTAGAGAAGAGCCTACCTATATGGCCAAGGCTGTTGTAAATATATTTTGACTCTGAGTTTTATTTTGGGGAGCACGGGAGTGGGAGGGAAAACTGTCTAACTTCTACAGAGTTTAACAATAAAAACCAATTTTAAAAAAGGACTAGATTCTAGGCAGGGGAGAATCTTTATGGGACACACTCTTCCTCACTTTATCCTCAGCATCTGATCCCACTGAGCAGTCGCGATGACCACTGGAAAGGGGCGGGGCCGGGAGTTTCCACTTTCTGTTCCAGCTCTACAAACCAGATGGCGTCTACTACACCAATGTTGTCACTTTCTTTCTGGTTAATGATTACAGAATAGAGATCTAAAGCTGGTCAGAGGGTAGCGCTACCCTCGCATTAACGTAAGCATTCGTCGTTTACTCCCGGCCTCTCACAGTGGGTTGGATGATGCCACTCAAGAATCTTCGTACCCTATAGACCAGGGTCTTTTGGACTGACTTTTGCTTTGATGTTCCGATGGTTTTGACTTCTCCAGGGTAAGTTACAACTTAGTGCACAGGTAAACAAACACCCTTCTGCTTCCAGACTGAGACAGGGACAAACTTTTCTCGGTTGGGAAAGGCTGTCCTCAAAGGAAACCCACCTGATGGGAAAAGAGAAAGGGAGCTGGGGGACTGTTTAATGGGAGAAGGCACAGCAAGCTCAGACCTTTGATCTTAGGTATGAAACGAAAATAAGTCAGCAAGCACCACTGATTTTGTTTGTTTGTTGTTTTCTTTCCAAGCTGTCTGTTGTTTCCCATCTTCCTAGCTGTAAGGTTATGATGGTATCCTGCTTAAGAGTATGTTGGGGAAAGCAAGGGAGCTCCTAGCCCCGTCTCCTGCTTTACCGCCCTGTCCCATTGCCCGGTGACGTAACATATCACATATTCTAATTCCCATTCTCACACAAGCTCACCCACACACAACCATTTGGAAGCTGCATTGGTCTGTCAAATGGCAGAAATGAACTTAGGAGGTTGGTTTCATATTCCTGCCTAGACACCATTCTGCCCATTGATCTTAGTTTTCCTTCATGAGTTTACAGAAGTTCCAATATACAGATGAGTCTGAGCCTGCCACCCCCAAGGCTGTCAATCACCCTCAGGAGCACCTTCTATCACTCCTGACTGATTTGATTGAAGCCCTTGGCCGTTGGTGGTGACAACAATCTGACCTTAAACCTATGAGAAGGAAAACTCTGCTGCTTCCTGTTACTTAGATGCTATTCCTTTTGACAGACAGGAAGCAGAGGTGGCACAGGGGAGGGGTTTTGACTCAGGACTCCTGGGACCAAATTGGCAGCAGGAGGGAAGGGTTGGGAACAAAAGGTGTGGGGGATCCTCTGAGGATCCTCTACTGGGATTGGAGTCCTGTCTTAAGGACCAGAGTCCCAATAAAAGTCACCTTGGATTGTTTAACCCAATTTCAGCCTCCCTGTGCTTCCAACCTTTAAGCCCCCTCCTCCCTGCCACTTAGAGGGCAAGCCTGCAGACATGACACCCAGCCCAGAACTTGTCTGCCGCACAGAGAGGCCATATATGTCCCAGAAAATACACTGGAGGTAGCAATGGTGCACGGAGCTGAGAAGTCTCTTTTGCCCTCCCCTTCCCAGGAGCGGAGGCATTTTGATGAAAATATTTCTGCTACAGTCTCTGCAATTCAGCCTTCGAAGTTGGCTCGTCATAAAAAGGGCAACTTCCTCACAAAATGAACCCACTCAGCGATTGCTCCTTCTGGGAGTTTGCTTTTGTTCCACGGAGTCACTTTATCTGGAACTTCAATTTTTGGATCACATCTGTCTCTGAGGTATTTATGGTTATTTTGCTGTTTGTCTCCTCTTCGATGAAGGGCCCAGAGAGAGGGTGACCTCCCAACCTCTAAGTTGCTCTGTGATCTTTGACATCTACTCTCACATGGGAGTACACAGGGTCCATAATTACAGTTACCTCACTGAATGGAATGATGAGACCTTTACACCAGAATCTAGAAAGGACCTTCAGGGAAAACCCCCTTCATCATCACCGTCATAGCAACCTTCCTTTATCTCCCACCAGGATCTATCATATCCCTGAGGACGGATTTGGGAGAGGGCACACAGACAGGCTTCTCAACTATATAGCTGTGAGCAGTAGGCTGGTCTCACTTGCCCAGAGCTGTCTGTTCCATACCTTCAGGCTGACCCACCACTGCCTCTGCATCTTCTAGAACACTCTTGACATTATGGAACATACCCATAGCCGAGTGGGCTTCTCTGCTTCAACCAGGCCATGCTCATTCTGGATCCTTCTCTTGTTAGCTTTACCAAGGAGCATTTTTTTTCTAGCATACACTCTCCGTTATTGCTCATGCTGACGGGGCCGTTCAGCGAAGTGTATATTTAACTTGATACAAATATAAAAACTGCATACATAATCTTAAAATCATTCCACGGTGTCCACAGGGGGTCAACTCCAGCCCCAGGTGAAAGTCTCTTCATGGTCAATCTCCTTATACAAAATATTGCATTTGCTTGCAGGTGAATTGTAGAGAATCTTCTAAACACTTTTACATCACTTTGTGGATTCCGTATACTAGATAATACAATGCAAATATCATGTAAATTATTGAAATTATTGCCATACTGCCTAGGGAATACTAACAGGGAAAATTACTGTACTGGCCATATTTGGCGCAGAACAAGGTCCTCTGAGCAAAACAGTTGCCCCCTCCTGCAGGTCAGCTGCACTTGCTTGTTGAGATCTCACCCCTTAAGACTGGGCTTGTTGACTGACATGCTTTCATAGAAGTGGTGGGTACCAGAGCCATTGGCTCCTAACCTCAGATTCCAGTCACTTCTCTCTGCAGTTTGTATGCAATTATGCTCTAATTACATATGGCCACACAAGTCTGAGAAGATGCAAGTGTCTATAGGCTGAGAAGGTCAACTAAAGGGCTCCATCTGTGTAGCTATAGGAAGCCATCATCCATGCTGGGTATCTACTCTGAGTGCTGTTGTGATGGTGTCTCAGGCTTCTGTCAGTAACCCCTCTTCCACTCTATGAAATGAAGCCCAATCAAATTACTGGTTTCTGTAGTAGTTTGAATAGGAATGGCCCCCATAGGATCAAGTATTTGAATGCTTGGTCACTTGAGAGAGATTAGGAGGTGTGGCCTTGCTGGAGCAGGTATGGACATGTTGAAGGAGTTATGTCACGGCGGGTGGGCTTTGGAGGCTTCAAATGCTTAAGCTAAGCCCAGCATCTCTCTCTTTCTGCAGCCTGAGGATCTGGATGCAGAACTCTCCAGCATCATGTTTGTCTGAGCCCTGCCATGCTTCCTGCCTTGATTATAATGGACTAAACCTCTGAAACTGTAAGCCAGTTCCAATTAAATGCCTTTATAAGAGTTGTCACCATCATGGTGAACAATGACTAACACAGTTCCCCAGAGTGTGCCTTGGCAGGATTGCACTTTGGTTTGTTGTTGGGACCTTAGGAGGACGAGGAGACATTGCTAATGTCTCCCCCTCATCCCCACTCAGGAAAGGAACATTCTCAACAAAGTTCAATACAGACACAATCTTTCGGGATATTTTCTATACACCGCTGATTGGGCCTTTGGAGGTGGGGCCTCCAGTTATGAGGGGCCATGTAGGGGGTGGTGCTGATGCTAAGGTCCTGTTTCCCAATTGGTTCTGGATCCTTCAATAAAGATGCTATTGGCCAATGAGCTGGGTGGAAGAGGTGGGACTTGTGGGTCCCTGCAGGCAAGCTAGCAGACGCACAGGAGAGAAAAAGGGAGAAATTTACCATGCTTCGGAGGGTGAAAAGGTGACTAGCCCTTTGAGATCTCGGTCAGAGTGGGCAATGACCACTCTGTCCGATTATGCCTGGTGTGGTAGGGGAGGTTTAGAAGTGTCCAGTCATTGGGTTAGCAAAGGCATTTTAAGATTAACTGGCATGTGTGTGTTGTATTTTATCTGTGAATCCAAGGGAATCTGGATGGGGTCTGACAGCACGGTCCACCTGGAGCTTAAAGCAGGGTAGCAAAAACTACATGCTGCAGGGCCATTTGTGGGTTTTTTATTTATAGCATATATATTGTATGTGGTCTGTGAGTGAGTATGGATTGTGACTGCTGTCTTCTTTACTTGGTGAACACAGTAACTTGACAATGAGTGGAATTTAATGATTGAAACAGAAACCAAGTGGGCCAGTTTGTAGAGGACTCTTCAGAACTAATGGGAAGGGCAGTGAATTAAAATGAATAGATTTGAAATAAAAAAAAGTTTTCTCAGATGAAAGTTGGGAGCGGCTAACAGAGTTTTAAAGGGTCTGAACTATTTAATCTCCTCCCTGGCAGCAGATAACAGGGCTGGCTTTATTCAATGCACTGAGTAGATGTGGCACCAAGTGGGTCTTGTCACCAAATGCATCCAGGCATCAGAAGAACCCACCTTTCAGCCCTGCAGAATGTAATGCTATTTAGAAATGTCTGGTTTGTTATAAATTAAATATTAGTATATACTTTTGATTTGATTGAAAAACCCAATGATAACAAGTTGGTTAATTTGGCAGAAGTTTGAGAGATTGTGTATGTCTGGTGCATATAGGATAACAGAGATGCTTATCAAAGACTTGGATGCTCTTCTTTCAGATTTTATTTCAGATTTTATTCCCTGACCCTATTCCCCCCACCACCCAGGAACCCCCTATCCTGCCCCCCCTCCTGCCTCCACAAGGGTGTGCCCCCACCTACGCCCCCTCCCCCCTCCCTACCTTTGAATTCCTTCCCGATCGGTGTTCAGCCTTCATGGGACCGGGGATCTTCTCTCCCACCCATGCCCGACAAGGCCATCCTCCCCTAAGTATACAGCTGAAGTCATGGGTGCCTCCCTTTGTGCTCCCAGGCTGGTGGTTTAGACCCTGGGGAGCTCTGGTTGGCTGGCACTGTTGCTCTCCTCTTGGGGCCACCAACCCTTTCAGCTCCTTCAGTCCTCTAACTTCTTCATTGGGAACCCTCGATCAGATCAATGGGCAGCTGTGAGCATCCGCCTCTGGATATGTCAGACTCTGGCAGACCTCCAAGGAGACAGCAGCATCAGGCTCCTGTCGGCATGCACTTCCTGACATTCATATCGGCGTCTATCTTTGGTGACTGCACATGGGACGGATATCAAGGTAGAGTGGTCTCCTGATGGCCCCTCCTTGACTTTCTGTCCCACACTTTGTCGCCTTATTTGCTCTCTTGAGCGTTCTGTCACTCCTTCCAAGAAGTATGGAGTCACATGGATGCTCTTCTAAAGGAGGAAAAATCCAACTGAAGTGTTGATCTGCTGGGATATTGCTGTCAAAGAAGGCATCGATAAGGACAGAAAACCTCAAATCTAAAGGGATCCGATATTTCCCTGGATACCCCAGAAGACATGTCTGTACATCGTATGCCTGTGTGTGTGTGTGTGTGTGTGTGTGTGTGTGTGTGTGTGTGTG
>JANHMN010000023.1:25325000-25336449 GCA_030674055.1 Rhabdomys pumilio
TGTATATGATGTATATGTATATGATGTATATGTATATGATGTATATGATTGATGTATATGTATATGATAATGATGGTGATTAGAGGCCAGAAGTCCACTTTGGGTGTCTTCCTCAATTTCTCTCCATCTTATTTTTTGAGACTAGGTCTCTATCTCCCTCAACTCGAAGTCTCGCTGAGTTGACTATACTAACTGGGCATCAAGCCTCAGGGAGCCTCTGGTCTTCATGCTCCTGGCACCAGGCTTGTATATTTGGAACATTTTCCGCTACTAGGGTTCAAAGCTCAAGTCTTCATACTTGCACAGTAAAGCATTTTATTGACTGAACCCTCTCCACTGACCCATGGCCCCTAAGCATAAGATAAATTATGAGTGTGATGGTTTGTATATGCTTGACCCAGGGAGTGGCACTATTTGGAAGTGTGGCCCTGTTGGAGTAGGTGTGTCACTGTGGGTGTGGATTATAAGTTTCTCATCCTAGCTGTCTGGAAGTCAGTATTCTGCTAGCAGCCTTCAGATGAAGATGTAGAATTCTCAGCTCCTCCTGCACCATGCCTGCCTGGATGCTGCCATGCTCCCACTTTGATGATAATGGACTGAATCTCTGAACCTGTAAGCCAGCCCTAATTAAATGTTGTCCTTAATAGTTGTCTTGGTCATGGTGTCTGTTCACAGCAGTAAAACCCTAACTAAGACAACGAGTTCTTGAAACACAGATAACTCCATTCACAGCTCACTTTCGTTTTGCAGGATTTTTCAACACAAGAACTGAAGCCTTTGGCAAAATGATCTGTTTTTATTAAAGTGTGTGATGGGGTTGGGACCCTGTCCTAGAGATTGACAGCTTTCATGTGGCACCTTCAGAGCATTGCCTTTCACAGACACCAACTGCTCTAGAATTTCATGGGTTTTATTTTGTTTCCTTTACTTAAATATTTACTCCCAGCTTGTCCTAAGCTAAAATATCCATGAGAGAATGCGTTTGATGGGCTAATTACATTTCCCCTAACATGCAATTAGAGTATAGTTACCAATTTTGAAACTAAAAGCTCAAAAGCAAACAGAGCAAGGTGTTGACATTCGTAGAAACTTGCAGGAAGATGCAACTATTTTAATTCTTTTTAAAAAAAAGATGTATTTATTTTTATGTGTCCGTGTTTTGCCTGCATGTATGTCTGTGTGCCATTGGTATGCAGCAGCCATGGCATCCAGAAGGGGAGATAGATTGGTAGAGGAATTGGCACTTGTGAGCCACCATGTGGGTACTGAGACTTGAACCCCAGTCCTCTGCAAGAACAGTCAATGCTATTAACCACTGAGTCATTGCTCTAGTTCCTGGTTCTTATTTTTGTATACAATAAACAATAGGAAAAAACCAATGAGAATCAGTTTTTTTTTAATTTAAGATTGATTGTGAGATTAGGAAAAACCTTCATTAAAAAAAGAATACAAGTAACTGTAAGCCAACAAGGAAGTGTTACTTTTGTCAAGGTTTCCTTTGTGAGTAAGTCTTGGAATTGGCTGACTCTTATCATTGAGATTCTCCAAGACTTCCAAACATAGCTCTAATGATACTGTCTGACCATGTGTTCCCTGTCTCTAACTCTTATCTCTGCCGTGACTTGTAATAACTTATCTCCGAGTTAATTTTCTTCACGTATAAACAAATGAGCAAATAAGTGGAAAGATCCTGAGGAAAGAACATGTGACCTCATGTGCCTTCATCCATATGGACACAGTTACACACACACACACACACACACACACACACACACACACACAGAGAGAGAGAGAGAGATACACACACACACAGATACACAGATACACACAGATACACACACACAGATACACATACACACACACACACACACACACAGACAGCTGTGGATTGCTACTAAAGCTTTGCCAAATCCTGAACCACCAAAAATGGCTGGTTGCTCTGTCTAAGGAATGTACTCCGGGGACCACACCCAGACTTATGCCCTCGTGAAATCACAGTGTGCCTGAATTTCTCTGTGTCTTGGCTCCCTCTTCTATGAAAACAAGGCACTGATGAGGGAGGTCTCATTCACATGAGTCATTTTCTCCATCTCCTGTTGGGTCCTGATGCAGGTTTGTAAAGGAACACAACAGGTAGATTATTATTGTAACTGAGAAAATTCCATCTTAGACAGAAAGGAAACCAGAGAGGGACAAGATCAGACTTCTCACCAGGCAGTGTGTGGCTGTTTACTACAGTAGTCTGACTGAAAATGCTTCTCCCCTGAGAAGTCCTCTTGTGGACTAGGAGTGGAGGCAGGAGGTGGCAGAGTCACTGGGGAGGAGAGTATGGGTGGTAGAGTTACAGGTAGCATCTCTCCTGCTGTTAAAAGTAAAGACAAAAGCAGAGAAATTGGTTTTGCTGGTGGGCTAAGTAAGATGTATAAGGCTCCCTGACAAAGAAGATGAGGTAAGGTAAAAAGATTTCACCTGAGATGATAGGAAAAGTGGCAAATGATACAGCGTAAGGTTGCAGGATGCACACCCGTTGGCTAGGAATCTATTAACTCTGCAGAGCCTCAGTGGGTCCCTATCCTATCACTGCCTACCAGGACATGGAGTTTCTCTGTCTGCAAGGATAGCTCCAGGAACTCGCTCCTGGAAATGTATGCCTAGTAATTAGGGATGGAAGTGGATGGAGGGAAAAATTCAGGGGAGAAGTTGGCACTTCTGTTATTGCTATTCTTCTGATATGGCTCAGTAATGGGATTTCCTGGAGTCTGAAGGCCATGGAATAATTCAGAAATGTAGATCTGTTGTGTCTCATACTGATGTGATGTGAACTTGAGTAAAACTGCTGGGAAATGGCCACGCACATCTTAAGCATATGAGACATTAGGCTGCTAATTTCTAGGGGTGTTTATTTATTTTCCATTGTTGAGGTGTGTGTGTGTGTGTGTGTTTGCATGTATATGCATCAATGGATGCTTGTGTGTTTATGTGTATGTATGTGTGTGCTTGCATGTATGTGCATTTGTGCATGCTTCATGAGTGCATGCTTTTGTGTGTGTGTGTGTGTGTATGTGTGGGTGTGGGTATGTGTGCATGGGGAGAGCAGAACTTGATATCAGGACTGATCCTCTATTACTCTTCCACCTCACTCACTCACTGAGGCAGGGTCTCTCAATCAATCTCAGAGCTTGATGTAGCCAGTCTTGCTAGCTGGCTTGCTTTGGGAGTTCTGTCTGGCACCTCCTTCCTGGACTGGAATTACCGATGGGTCACTGTGTCACCAGGCATTGACATGGATTTCTGGAGATCTGAACTCTGGTCTTTATGTTTGTGGCAGAATCAAACCCTTTAATCTCTGAGGCATCTGCCCATACCTTCCATGACCTTTAAAAAAATCTATACCTATATCTATCTATCTATCTATCTATCTATCTATCTATCTATCTACCTATCTATCTATCTATCTATCTATCTTACTTATATAAGTAAAACAAAAAAATATATTTTAAAAAAAATCAATGAATTTTCATTAATTTTGGGAGCATTGATTCTGACTCTTTTCCTTCTTTAGAAGACTTTTTTCTTTATTTTATGTGTATGAATGTTGTGCCTGCATATGTATATGGGTCCCACACATGTGCCCAGTGTCCCTGAAATTCAGAAGAAGGCAGTGGATTCCCTGAAACTGAAGCTATAGGTGGTTGTGAGCCACCTTGTAGGTGCTGGAAATGGAACCTGGCTCCTCTGGAAGAGCTGAGAGCGCTCTTAACCCCTGAGCCATCTCTCCAGCCTGATTCTGATTGTTTGTCATCCCTTAACAGCCATGAAGCTGGAACGTGTCCTAACAAAAGTATCCCAATGCTGTGGAAGGGAAAGGAAGTGAATGTCAGATTATATGATTTCCAAGCTGAGTAAGAAACCAGCCTCTCTTCCTTTCTCTCCCTCCCCTCAGCCCCCCTGGGAGCTTAAATTCTGGGAGCAATGTAATCATTCTCACTTATACTGAAATAATTCCATCTCCCTTTCCCCACAACTTTTATGAGCCTTTGAGACTCCAGTATCCTGACCTAGACACCTACCACCAGTGTGCAATGACCAGTTTCTAATTCACTTCCCCGGCTGGAAACAGGACTCTAGGCTGGGATGTCAGATCTCACTAGAGGGCCAGGAACTCCCTGGGAGTCTAGAATCCCATTATGACGCGTGTTCTCATCCAGTCTTCCCACCCACCATCCCTCAGGCCCTTGTAATGCCTCAAATGTCCTGTCCTAACTTTCTCTTTCTTTCAGGATAATTCCAGAATAATTTTTATTTCTGTTGCGCAAACCACATCCCTCCTCATTTTCAGGGTTTTCTCTTGTGTGTGTGTGTTCCTTCTTTTATCTGTGTCTCCAGTAGTCTTTCTTCCAAAGTTATGAAGGTCCCCTCCTTGTCCCAGTGGACCATTCTGTGTTAGCTAGCATTCTCTATATTCGTTTGTCTTTTATACCCTCTTTATCTTTCCTGCTATCTATTTTGGGATCCCCTTCTGTTAGGAGTATGGTCAGATGCCTTCCACAATATTTTTTTTTATGCTCTGTTGAGATTTAAAAAATCTTCCTTGTCCTGATTTGGCCACACTGTGCCTTTGATTACTTACAGGTTCCTGTATGTTTTGTGCCTGTGGATGGATTGTCATTTACCTGAAAACGGAGACAGCATTGTTCACTCATGACATAGGGTAGAAGAAAGAGAAGATGGCAGTTCCCTTAACCAGACCTCTGCATGGATTCTCCGTGAAAGGAATGGTAAAGGCTTAAGACCCCCAAGACCAAGTTCTCAGCACAAAGGGGATGTATTTGCTCTGGAGGGACAGAGAACAGGGAATAAGAGACAGAGACAGGACATAGAGAAGAATGGGAAGGGAACAGGGAGAAGGGCTTTTTGTACTGTAGGAGAATGAGACCAAGCACTGCCTCTGGATAAAGAGGAGTCAGACATAGCCCAAAGGAAAAACTGGTGCTTTATAAAGATGAAAGGGAAACCTCATGTTAGGATGGGTGTTTAATTTAAGTTGGGCATGTTAATTGCATGGGCCAGTGGGGGCTTTTGATTGCTGGACTCCAATACTTAGATAGCTGGACCCTGGTAGTCAGCCTCAGGAGGAGGAAGCGGCCAAATATGGAAATAGACCTTGGGGGCTGGCTAGTTTTAGGAATATAACCTAATGATGTTTTAGCAGGGCAGAAAAAAAAAAAAAAAACAAGGAAAAGAGAGAGGCTTGCCAGAGCCACATGCTCAGGGGGCTAGAGTCCCTTCACTCTGGACTTAGAGCAAGTGATTCTTAACCTGTAGGTCGAGACCCCTTTGAGGGTTGCCCAAGACCATCAGAAAGCACAGCTATTTACATTACAATTCATAACAGTAGCAAAATTATAGTTATGAAGTAGCAAAATTAATTTTATGGCTGGGGTCACCACAACATGAGTTACTGTATTAAAGGATTGCAGTGCCAGGAAGGCTGAGAACCAGAGACTTAGAGGAAAGGAATGGTTTGCCTTTGATTTCTGTCCACAGGGTTAAGCCCCAGCCATTGCAGTAAGGTTCCTAAATTCACTAAATCCAGCTGCAGAGAGGGAGTCAGATCCCCCTGCAGGAAAAGAGTTTGTTAGAACTGATAACAGGATGTGGTCTGAAAGAAAGCTCCTTAAGGTCCTTGTGATTGAGAGAGTCCATGGAGGCAATCTGCCACGAGGAAACAGAGCCAAGGTCAGCTGACATCACCTGTCACAAGATACTATGTTTTCTTTTACTTCGGACCAATGCAAGTGTTTAAAAGCCCCAAGGGCATTCCCAGAGAAGTGGCCTCTGGAGATCTATAGACTTTTCTGGTATGCGATGTAAATGTGGTTCCTTGATCTGTCTGTAAGATCATCCTGGTTTAGGGCTTTGATGTTTGGAAGGGTCCATTCTCAGGAGGGGTAGTACTTGCTTTCAAGACCCTCACCAGGGAAAGAAGCTGCAGCTGGGTATCACCTGTCAGCTACTCAGGGCATCTGGCTTTCTGGGGGGATCTTGGGTTAAGGGTGACTGCCTAGGGGGAACTACAGGCTTTGTCTGTGGGACTAACGAATTGTTGGTACTAGAAAGAAGATGCTCACGGACAGAAAATGGAAACCACTGAAGAGAGACAGGGCACTGAGAGTGACTGTTAGAGAGCTGAGGCAGGGGACTTGAAAATACTGATAGAAAGTAACAGTTATAGATCTACGGTTGGGCTGACCTTAGGATTTTGAACACAATGTAACCATTACAGATCCTCAGGGCAGCTACAAGAGTGAAGCAGAAACAAAGAGGAGAAAGACCAAAAACTGACAAACTTGATAAGAACAGATAAACAGCTCCCATCCAAGGCACTCAAGGGACCTCAGGGGTGAGACTTTATCCTGGAACTCTGGGAGTTTGGAGGTACTTTATATGGTTCCTGGAGGCCTGTCTCCATGTAGACTCCCTGTGCAAGCTAGTTTTTTTTTTTTTTCAACTTGGCAGAAGATTAAGTCATCTGAGATGAGGGAATCTCAATTAAGAAAATGCTTCCATAAAATGGGGCTGTAAGCAAGCCTGTAGGGTATTTTCTTAATTAGTGATTGATGAGAACAGGCCCAACTCGTTGTGGGTGTGGCCACCTTTGGTTTGGTGATCCTGGGTTCATAAGAAAGCAAGCTGAACAAGCCGTGGGGAGCAAGTCAGTAAGCAGCACTCCTCCATAGCCTCTGCATGAGCTTCCGCCTCCAAGTTCCTGCCTTCACTTTTAGTCACAGTGTTTCATCACAGCAACAGTAATCCTAAGGCACTCCCTCTCCTCCCTGATTGGTCCTGCCCGGCTTAGCAGTTGCAATCTCTTGGGGAGAGGGTCAACCCTGGGATCAGGAACACTTTTTAAAGGGACAATTTGATGCAACCACTTCTATCTTCCATCTTGTAGGACCTAGGAATTGAACCCAGGCCATCAGGCTTGGCATCAAGCACTTTTATCTGTTGAGCCGTATCAGCAGCCCATCCTCTAGCTTCTCAATGTTGAAAGGCTTTTTAACCAGCTCCTGTGTTGTAAGTTGTAAAGATGGGGGTTTCATGTACGTGACCATCCCAGAACAAAAGCATCTTCTGAATATTAAGAAAACCCCACTGCATCAAACACCAACTGCTTCCTAGCTTCCTTATTAAATTTAGAGCCCTGTTCAAAAGGCAAAGGCTAGGAACAACTGGCTCTTTAGGAAGAAAAAAAAAAACATTTAAAAGGCCCTTACAAATTTGGCAAGCGATTCCAGACTCCTAATGTGCCTCAGAGCCACACATTAAAAAGTCACAGCTGCTCACAGCTGTCCCTAATCACAGTTCTGAAGCTGGGCTTCAAGTGATTTGTTTCCATTATCTTGCTCTGTCTCATGGTGGATTCTAGAAGGGCCCAGAGAACCAATCGCAAATTTCGGCATAAAGTTTTCATCACAAGAAGTATGCATGGTGAAGCGTTCTCACTTACCTGAACTACATGGGTCAGGTACTAATGAGAAATCGGAGCAGGGATTGACACATTGAGAGATTCACTTTTGTACTTAATATTAGCCAGATCCAGAGACGACAGGGGTTTGCAACACCATTCACTGTCCTCATTAGACAAGTTCCATTTATTTTGTCACATGCCTCCAGCACAAACCTGCAAAGGCACAGTATGGGACTTTGAATATCCATCAGTGGCACTGGGGGGAAGCACAAAGTCATATCTCTTTGATGCCCACAGACAAGGAGAAGCTGCTTCAGTTATTAAGGTTGAGAAGCTTGGATTTGGCTCTACAGAGGCAAGTCAGAGCAAAGCTGCCCCAGGTGTGGAAAATTCTGAGGAAATACCAGCAGGTCTTAAAAAATTCCCATAATCTCATAAGCGTAGTCCTGCAGAGCCGTGTTCATCCAGATACATTGTGCCTAACTTCTCTAACAGTATACAAGATGAGGACAGAAGAGTTTATGGACAGTATGGTGGCTGGAACCACCCAGGAGACACCCCCCTGGGCATATCTGTGAGGAATTAGCTAGATTAACTTAGCCTCTGGGTATACCTGAGATGGGTTTTCCTAATTATGTTAATTAAGGTAGGTAAACCCACCCTGAATGTGGGCGGCACCATTCCCTATGCTCAAATCCCGCTCTGTGAGAGTGCAGACTGTGAGTGGAGCACCAGCACCCATTGCTCTCAGCTTCCTGGGGGGGTGCAATGTGGCCAGATGCTTCAAGCACCTGCTACCATGGCTTGTCTGCTGCGATGGTCTGTACCCAAGGACTGTGAGCCAAGACAAACTCCTCCTTCACTGGGCTGTTCTTATTGGGAGGGGGGTGTCTTTAATCACAGCAACAGGAGAAATAACTTTGCCAGTTTATACATCTTATTTATTTTATTCAAAAAAACAATTCTTTGTGAATCTTCATCCTGTATGTGATGGAATATGGTCATATTCCATCTCTATATCCTTGTGATATTCCCAACATGCTCCACTCGAATTCCTCCTCTCTCTCTTTTAAACAATAACACACTGAATCCAATTAACTTTGTTTTTATCACTGAAGACTGTTCTTGTTTCATCTCTGGTGTGATAAAACACCAGGATAAAAATAACTCAGAGAGAAAAGGATTTATTTCAGCTCACAATTCCAGGTAATAGGCAGTCTTTGTGGGGAAGTCCAGGCATGGACTTCAAACATCACATCCCTAACCAAGGGTAGAGAATAATGAATACACACATGCTCACTTGCTTATTTGTGCTCCTCTGGAATTCTCCACTCTTAAACAAGTCAATATCCCCTGCCCAGGGAATGATGATATCCACAGTGGTTTGGGTCTTCCTAGATCTATTAGCTTAAGCAAGACAATATCCCACACACATGGACAACCCAGT
Organism: Rhabdomys pumilio; assembly: GCA_030674055.1. Taxonomy (NCBI): domain Eukaryota; kingdom Metazoa; phylum Chordata; class Mammalia; order Rodentia; family Muridae; genus Rhabdomys; species Rhabdomys pumilio. The sequence continues at coordinate 25,333,919 of JANHMN010000023.1, forward strand.
GTTGACAGTCCCTTATTGAGATCCTAGGTGATACTAGGTTGACTCAGGTTAAAAATTAAAGCTAAGTATCACAAAGACAGTACATGTTTTTTACATAAACATAAAAAGTGAAAATTATCTATGACCAGCCTCTGTTTAGCCAAAGGAGCATCTCAAAAGCATTCTAGCAAATAGCCCTTGTCCTGTCTAACAATACCTCTTGGTCCTTAAAACATATATTTTAAATATATTTTTAAAATATATATTTATCCTCAAAGATTTACCATTTGAGTTTCCATCATCCTTGCAAATGATGACTTAAACTATGAGTTAGGAAAAAAGGATACATCTTTTACAGGATACTTTGCTACAACCTGAAAGAAAATTACCATGATAAGTATGCTTTGATTATAAATAATCCTTTCTGCAATTGTAGAGCACCTGCTCATCTGGGATGGCACTCCTTTGCCCACTCTTAGGCCTGGACCTATCCACAGCAATTTGTCAATTTTCCAAAGCCTTGAGCTCTCCATTTCTTATAGACATACATCCCTGTGCAGGTTGGAGCTGTCTCTGCCGTCTCAGATGCTAAGCTGAGTTTGTTCTGATGTTTTGAGTTCATGTAACACCCGCTCACAACAAAGATTTCCAAGACTGTTGGGAAACATTGTTCCATTCAGGACACAGGCTTCTGCTGTGTGTGTGTGTGTGTGTGTGTGTGTGTGTGTGTGTGTGTGTGACTTTTTTATAACCCTTTTCCTTTCTACCCTTCATGGACTTTTCTTTCTTCAAATTTCTATCCTGCTGTTCAAGGAATCATTTGTTTTAAGTTCTGTAAAGGATCCCGCGCCCACCTCGCCCCCAGACACATATACCATAGAGATGCACAGGATTTATTCCAACAGACATCTTCCCTCCAGTATAGAAGCCAAGAGTATGGACTATCATGTTAGAGTACTTGGTCCTCGCATATCTTGGGAGGAGTCAGGAGTGACCCCTCAGAAACCACGATAGAAGTTATGGAATATTTTCTGTTAGTGATTGATTATGTGGCTCTGTTGACTGAGGCAATCTGTCAGACTCCCTGTACAATACAACAATTATCTATCTGCCCATGACGATAAACCCAAGTTCAAGTTCACACCAGGCAGAGATCACAACCTAGTTTTGAAGTCAGCAAAGAACCTTTCTCATCTACAACACTGTGGGAGATTAATAAGGGAACATCTGTGAAGATTTATATTTTCTTTGTGAGTGTGTGTGTGTGTGTGTGTGTGTGTGTGTGTGTGTGTGTGTGTGTATAGAGGTCAGAAGAATTAGTTCTTTCCTTTCATCATGCAGGTACTGGGGTATTGAACTCAGGTTGTTGAGAGGCAAGCACATTAACTCCCTGAGCCATCTCACTGTCCCTGGTTTTTAAATTTCCTTGACATCCAAGAAGGGGAAAAGTTGATCATGTCTTTGTGTGTCTCTTCTATACAGAAACCCTGAAAACTGAGAACAAAGAATTTTGAGTTGCAAAGACTTTAGACAGAAGAAAATAAAACAAAACCTAAATTTAAAAATAATGAATTGGTGAGGAATGCATGGGAGAATGGTGGGTGTATCAAAGGGCACAAAGACCTCTTTAAGTCACAGAACAGAGGGCCCAGAGGCAAGGGCTAAGGGTGTTTATAGACTGTTTACCTAGCACACAAAAGTCCTGTGTTCAGTCCATACTATTGCATAAACCAAGCATGGTGGTGCAAGCCTACACACCATCACTGGGGAAGTTCAATATCATCCTTGGTTACATTAAGAGCTGGAGGCTAGTCTGAGCTACAAGAGACCCTGCTTCAAAAATAATGCAAAAATAAAAAAACCAAAGTTTCTGAAGTGGGTCATTGAAGTTTAGAGGGAAAAAAATTATTTGAATATACAGAGAAATGATATAAAAGAAGAAAATAATAGGTGATTAAGAAAAAATGGTTGGGGTTGGAGTGATGGCTCAGTGGGTATGAGTGCTTGCTGGTTTGCAGAAGGCCCTGGTTCAGTTCCCAGTACCCACACCATGTGACCCGCGACTGCTTGTAACTCCAACTCCCTGGGATTTTACTGCCCCTTCTGGCCTCCATGGGTACTGCACTCAGATGTACACACATATGTGCACACACACAAACACACAATTTAAAAAAAAAATTTTAAAAAATGGCTTTCTATGTGGTAATCTGGTAAATTAAAATTTCTCATACATTCTAAAAGAACTTAGAATGCTGGGCTTTATAACAGTGCATTTTCTCTCCAATGTCACTGAACCAGGTAAGAGAGACGTGAAACTATGGAAATGTGCAAATGTTGCAAATTGAACCAGGAGCCTGAAAAGTCTGAGAAAGAATATGGCAAGATGAGGTGATATAATATCTGACAAACTACCTATAAAGCAAGACATTATTATTTCCACCATGATCTCTGTTCAGTTCCTAACTCCAAGTTCCTGCCTTGAGTTACTGCCCTAAAATTCCTCGTGGATGGACTGTGAGCTGTGAGCTGTAACATATTAGGATATGTTAAAG
>JANHMN010000023.1:25336549-25346804 GCA_030674055.1 Rhabdomys pumilio
TGTGTGTGTGTGTGTGTGTGTGTGTGTGTGTGTGTGTGTGTGTGTGTGTATGTGTGCGCGTGTGTGCGCAAGCTCATGTATATGTGTGCTTTTAGAAGCCAGAGGTCAACCTTACGTAACTTTCCTTAGGTAGCTTCCACTTTATTTTTTGAGACAGCATCTCTCGTTGGCCTTGTGTTAACTCATTAGACTAGATAACATGATTAGTCAAAACATCTCCACTTCTTTAATTCTGGGGTTTTAAGGGTGCTTGGGTGACACCATGCTTGGCTTTTTAGGTTGGTCCTAGGGATTGAACTCAGCCCTCAAGCTTGTAAAGCAAGCACTTAACTGACTGAGCCATCTCTCCAGCCCCTGTGTCTGTCTTGGTGAGCTGTAAAATATCAAGGTAGCATGTATCTGCCATTCTATAAGGACCTGACCAGCAACTGAGACACAAAAGAGTATGGAAGATTCTTACAGTAAGCTAAAAGCATGGCCTTAGAAGTTGCAGACTTTCCTGCATCTTCATTGAGGAGCTTCTATTTAGCCTGGTTCAGCATTTATTCATTTCAACAACTCTGACATTTTCAAGGTTAATTCAGACCCAACCCAGCTTGGATGACTCTGTACTAAACTCTCCACCCACCCCCCACCCAAAGTATAACTTTTATCAATAGTTCTTGGCCTCTGGACGCTCTTTGGTTTTGAGAAGACAAACATGGACTTTGAAAATTATTGTATTCAAAAATAAGTGTCTGGGGAACTGGGGAGATGGCTTAGGGATTAAAAGCACTTGCTGCTCTTGCAGAGGACCTGAGTTCCTTCCAAGCACCCATAGGGTACTCACAGCCATCTGTAACTGTAGTTCCAAGAAGTCAAATGACTTCTTCTGCAGGCACTGAGTTACACACACACACACACACACACACACACACACACACACACCCATGAACATAAAATATCTTTTTAAATTTAAACATAAATGTTTAATTTCTAGCATGTAGGAAAATATAGCATTATGACACACAGAAACAAACAAACCTGCATTGAATTTTCTTCAAATTACAGAGGTTGGCTTCTCTCTGCAGACAACGTTTCGCTGTGTGTATCATGATGCATTTCAGGTTAACCTTATGAATGGATTGTGGAAAAAGAGTGCTCTCAGCACTTTCTTTCTTTCTTTTTTCTTTTTTTTTAGGGAGGCAATTTTTTAAACTTTGTATTTGATCAATTGACCTTTGTGTTTTTAAATTGGGTTAAGGATGATATATGGCCATAAATGAATAGGAAGTGTCTGAGCCTGTTCTCCTTGGAGCAGAGAGTGAAAAATCAAACCATTCTGGATTTGCAAGGTTTATTTCTCAGACAAATCTGTAATGGATCCCAAGAGGGCAGCTACCAGCTAAATTGCATGAGCTCAAAAATCAATAAAAATTTGAACCTCAGTTCAAATCTTACATGCATCTGTCTACATGAGAAACTGCTGGTCCCCATACAAATACATACTTTGAAACAATCAGATTCACAGACACACACAGACACACACACAGAGACAGACAGACAGACAGACAGACAGACAGACAGACAGACAGACACACACACACACACACACACACACACACACACACACATCCAACCACTGTTCTCTTAAGATGGTTCTTTGATCTGAAGGCAGCTGAGCCTATGGGAAACCTGCATGGGTAATGTAACTTTTGGCTGTGATTCACAGAATTAATTCAGGTGAGGCATGGTTTTACCTTGAAGGGCATTTCAACAGGATTACAGAGGATTTCTACAACTCCCCATCACCCTTTAATAATCACATGATGCCACTCTTACTGGAGCTAAGGAGGATTCTGACGATTCTCTTTGGTCTCTGAGGCATTTCTGCTGTGGTCTGTATCATATTTCTATATGAAAAGGTCCTTGCTGTGTTGAGATGGGAGAAGTGTTTGGCCTGTTTATGACAGACTCTGCTGGGAAACAGAAGTCAAGAGCTGTGTAGAACATAGTTGTTCCATAGATAGTGGCAGTTTGCATTTTGGAGTAGTTGATTTGAAGTTTTAGGGACTTGGAGGGTGCAGAGAGAGGGGAAGGAATGCATTGTGGTTGCTTCATTATAGTGAAACTTTAAAGCAAAAAAGCTTATGTGTATGTATCTTACTAGGGCTAGGAAGAGGGAGAAACAGAAGCATGCACTGTTTTTGGAGAAGGCACAAATTTTAGTTACCACCACTCATATTATGACATTCCAAACCAACCATTATAACTCAAGATCCTTTGGATACAGTGCCCTCTCCCGGCCTCTACAGGCACTGCACTCACATGATGCACATACCCACACACAGGTTCTGATGTGCACTTAAGTAAAAATAATTGAAATAAATCTCTTAAAATTATTAAGTTGGGTATCTTAGCTGGGCTTTCTATTGCTGTGATGAAACAGCACGACCAAATGCAACTTGAGAAAGAAAGGTTTTATTTGATTTATGTATCCTTAGTCATATTCCATTGAGAGATACCAACGAAGGAACTCAAACAGGGCAGGGACCTGGAGGCAGGAACTGATGCAGAGGGCATAGAGGGTGCTGCTTACTGGCTTGCACCTCATGGCTGCTCAGCCTGCTTTCTTATAGTATCCAGGTCCACCAGCTCAGGTGTTGTACCATCCACAATGGGCTGAAACTCTCTCCCATCAATTAAGAAAAAAAATGACCTACAGGTTTGTCAATTTATAGATTGATCTTACAAAGGCATTTTCTCAGTTGAGATTCCCTCTTCTCAGATGACTATAGCTTGTGTCAAATTGACATAAAACTACCTAGTGGTGTGTGATGGAGTACACATTTACTCCTAGCATTCAAAGTGCAAAAGTAGGTTGATTTTGAGGCCAGCTCTTTTCTCTGATAAATCACGTTGAACAGAAGCGACTTAGGGAAGGGCTGGGCCCTGCCACATCAGTTAATAATTAAGACAATCCCTCATAGACATGCCCACAGAGCAACCCAATGAAGACAATTACTCAACAGAAACTCTTTTTTATCAGGTGATTCTGAGCTATGCCAAATCAACGGATAATGTTAACTAGCACACATTCCCAAAATTATCCTTGAGAAGACTATCTGAAGACAAAGAAAGAAGCATAGGTCCCAAGTGATCTCAGTTGATGCTATTTTTATAAGTGTCCCTTATTCTATTCCTCCTCTTATTACAAAATTGGAATATCTGATTATGGGGATTTGACCTCTTACCAGCAACCATATAACGTGACATGAAATGAAGAAAATGTCCTAACATAATGAAGATGGGTATCCATGGCTGAGGACAGCATTTTCAGAGAATTACACAAAGGGAGTTCCCACAAATTACCAACAATGAAGAGTAATGTATTTGAAAAACAGCTTGATGAATCCAAGAGTGATTTTAAAAAACAGCAGTATCCAAGAAACACAGGCAGACTGTGAAACAAAAGCTTCTATTTAATGTGGGTGAAAACTCATTGTTTTTTCTTTATAAATGTGACTTTAAATGAGTGGCATAATCAAAAATACACTTACTTTGCACAACAATTATTTTGAATTAAAGTCACTCAAACACCGTAAGGTGAAACAAGAACATTGTGCCCACCTCTGAGTTTTAGGAGGAGGAGGAGGAGGAGGAGGAGGAGGAGGAGGAGAAAGGGGGAAAAGAGGATGAGGAGGAGGAGGAAGAGGAGGAGGAAGAGGAGGAAAAGGAAGAAGAGGAGGAGGAGGAAGAGGAGGAAAAGGAAGAAGAGGAAAAGGAGGAGGAGGAGGAAGAGGAAGAAGGAGGAGGAAGAAGAGGAGGAGGAGAAAGAAGAAGCAGAAGCAGAAGCAGAAGCAGCAGAAGAAGCAGAAGAAGCAGAAGCAGCAGCAGAAGAATTAGAAGAAAAGAGGGCTGGAGGGATGGATCTATCAGCTAAATGTTGGCCATGTGCATCTGCAACTGACACTGGGTTTGATCTTCTAGAGGCTACATTGAGAATCTGAGTGGAGATGCACATGTCTATAGCCCCAGCACAAGAAGAAAGGAGTGGGAGTAAGAACCTTGGTTCTTTCTGGCAAGCCAATAGAGCCAATCATCAGACTCCAGAATCAGTAAAGTGGAGAGCTATGAAGGAGATACCCAATGCTGACCTCTGATCCTTGCAGTCTCCAGAGCACACAGAGCAACCCCTACACACATGTCCACCCCCAGCCAAATGATGATGTTGATGATGCTGGTGATAACAATGACTCTTTCCTACATCAAAATAACAGTAATCTGTCCTTGACTGGGGGTCTAATCAAGTCTGGACACAATCCTACATAAGCCTCACTAAAATAACTCAATATTACATGTAATCTCCATTGATTATTCACAACTACTGTTCTCTGTCCAACCCATATTGTGAGCCATTGCTTCTTTTTTTTTTAAATGCCTTTTTTAAAAACCTATTGGTATCTTTTTTTTGTTGTTTTTTTTGTTGTTGTTGTTGTTGTTGTTGTTTTTCGAGACAGGGTTTCTCTGTGTAGTCCTGGCTGTCCTGGAACTCACTCTGTAGACCAGGCTGGCCTCGAACTCAGAAATCCACCTGCCTCTGCCTCCCAGGTGCTGGGATTAAAGGTGTGCGCCACCACTGCCTGGCGAGCCATTGCTTCTAAGAGGTGCATTGGGTCTTTATTTCTCTAAGAGAGCTTCAGAGTCCCACAAAATTTGTCACAATAAAACTGTGTGCTTCTCTCCTGCAAAGAAGCATGTGTCAATTTGATTTTCAGACTGAGGTTAAAAAGACATCACAGCAAGGGGTTCCTGTTCCTCAAAACACACATGTAAAGGAAGCTTAGGGAATTTTATTTCAAACAAGATGTTTTTCCTAGATCTCTAAGACCGCACACATTCAACTTGGAATGAAGCTTAAAAAAAGAAACAACGCAGCAGAAACATTAGTCTTATAATTTGTAAGTAGAACTAGCCTCCTGTGCACATATTGAAATGCTATGGAATGGTGACCAACCTAGAACTCTGGTTACAAGCTGTTGGAGTGTGAGTGACAAATGGCTCAGAGCTGAGCATCTCTAGGGCAAGAACCTCTATCACCATTGCTGGGTAACTTGCATCTGTGATGTTAAGTGGTAGAGGAAAATTCTGTGACAGTCCAGCCTCACTGATTGGGCCAGGATAGCTCTATGGAGCCGGTATAGGCCCAGAGCCGTCTCTACAAGGAACAGGTTGCTCAGTACTGATGTTTCAACTTGAGCTTGGGGCTCAGTTTTCAGTCCTCTGCCTCCCTTTGGTGAGAGACACTCTGTAAAGGGAACTTCCCTCAGAAAGCATATTTCTAAGATTCCTAAGCTAAGAAGCTTTGTAAAGATGGGTTTGCTAACACATGACAGGTTTGTGTGCATGCCTATGGAAGAAACAGAAAAAGGCTCCAAGCCTCCTCGGGGAAAGAGGTAGTGAATGTCTAAAGACAGATGGGCTGAGATGAAAACACAAGTATGTCTCCTTCAAATTTGTCTGATGCTTTCCCAAAACCTAGCTCTCACTGCCTGACTTAAACAATAGGGCATTTTATATGAAATATAGGCAGCTAATGATTACAAGTCTGAGCTGCAGCAATCAGCCACTAGACTTTCAGCTTTTGCTTTCTTTGGATGACATGAGTGGGGCAGGATCTCCAATACTCCCATAAGTGATTTGAAAAACCAATGTATATATATGTATATGTGTATGTGTATGTGTATGTGTATGTGTATGTATGTATGTGTATATATATATATATATATATATATATATATATATATATGCTTAGTTATCAAGGAATGGCACTACTTGAGAAGGATTAGGAGGTGTGGCCTTGTTGGAGGAAGTGTGTCACTGGGGTTGGGTTTTGAGGTTTCCATTCTCTTCCTGCTTCCCAAAGAACTAGATGAAGGACCCTCCAGATCCAGATGTAGAATTCTCAGCTGTTCTTCAGCATCATGTCTGCCTGTGTGCTACCATATTCCCTGTCATGATGGTGATGAACTAAACCTCTGAAGCTGCAAGCCAGCCCCGATTAAATGCTTCCTCTTATAAGAGTTGCCTTGGTTATGGTTTCTTCTCACAGCTATTGAGTAGTGACTAACAATACCTGGGCTGTAGTTCTGTGAACTCAGACCCTCATCATTTCCACACCCTTTCCCCTACCTTCCCACAATGGTTACTTCTTCAGACACACCACGTGATCATTTCAGACCACAGACCCACAGGGGCAGGGCTGTGCGTAGCTGTCTTCTGATTTCCACAGGCATGGTCCGACACAGGACTTGGCAACAGATAGATAATCAAGAAATTTACTGGCAGAGCACATGACATTTTTTTTCCCCATAGGAACTTTTGTTTAGTTCCCTCCCCATATATGTCTCATAAAATTATGATCACCCCATTGAGGGTGTAGACATGTGTGGAAGTGAGTCATGGCAAGTGGATCTACTTAGGATATATGTTTGATCACTGGAAAAATCCAGACTTGTAACACATAAGCAAGTCTGAGACGCCTGTTGGAATGTCTTTGTGCCTCTCAGCAGGGGGATTACCAAGGAAGGGAAGATAACCCAGTAAGTGCCCCTGAAAATAGCAATATAACTCAACCTGGGGTCCCCCAAACAGCTGGGCTTAAAATTGAAAGGAATTATTTTGTCTGTTGTTAGAAATATAAAAGTAGGACACACGATAGGAGATCAATTTTAAATCATCTGAGGCTTTGGGAAGAATTTTTTCCTGGGGCTCTTTTCAAGAGGACTAATGTGTATTTCTGCCATGGCCTTTTAATAAAGAAATCATGCATTATGCAAACATTAACATTTAAACCAATTATGAACAATTGTAGCCAAGTCTTTGAAGAATATAGAACTGAGTTATGGCTTCTTTTATGAATATGATTCCTTTACTAAAATAAAACTAAGAGAGTTATGTCCTGTGCATCAGCTTAAGCTGCTGGAAGAAACCTCATTTCCCGTATTTATCCCCTTGAATGCGAGGGCATTATCAAAGAATTTTACGTGTAAATTATGAACTCTTTGTCATTGAATGTGGGAGATATGTCAGTTCCAGGCTATGTGTTCACCTGTCAACAGGGCACTGAGAGAATCTCACCATCTCCAGCTGACTTCTGGACCCCTCATCCACATACTTACAAGTGTATGTGCATTTGTACACACGTGCACCTGCACATACACATATACACACATGCACACGTACAGCTGCACTCATACACCCTCACACATATGCACCTGTACTCACACATGCATACACACACACACACACACACACACACACACATATGGACATGCAACTGAACACACACATGCACACACATATATGCACACACATACAGATGTACATGTACCCATGCACCTGCAAACAACATGTAAACACAAATATCTCTGCATACAAAGTGCAAATGCACATATCTCTGCACATACATGCACCTGTACACACACATGCATGCACACATTTAGGTGCCTACATACACAAAGATTTTTTCATCACACTGATTTGAGCTCAAGAAAACAGCTTACAGCGTAAAAAAGTAAATTAGAGAATAAAAGCTTTAGAAGTCAGAAACTTAGGAAACCAACACGCACATAATTGAATGTGACTCTCACAAATGCCCTTTCTCAACTTCCAGGTTTTTTCCCCCAATCCTAGTTTGACATTTTAATTGTGATTCTTCATACCTTATGGCAAAGAAAAACAACATCCATATTTATGATGCAAACTATTTGCATACAGCATGTTTACTGTTCTCCCTCTATGACACACTCGTCATAGAAACTAATCTTAACAGCTGTGTATGACATTCTGGAAAGAATACAGTAAATGTGCCTTCTTATGACTAATGAAAGAGTCTCTCTCTCTCTCTCTCTCTCTCTCTCTTTTTTTTTTCCTGGAAGAAATGAAAGCCTTTTAGAAAAATATTTCACTTTTTATGCTGAGATGGGTGTTCTATAAATGTCATCTTTCTCTTTCCATTTTTCAACAACTAAACTAAGTTTTATAATGGGGGAGAAAAAAACAAAGAAAAGATGCCTACTTTTTGCTCCCGGATAATGAAAAATTCACACCAGTGTGGGATAGATGGCCTGAGTCTGTGGTTCTGCTGTGGGGATGCCATCATTCATGCTGGTCTTGACACCTGGCTTTCCATTGGTGATGAGCCATCTTGTCTGCCAAAAAAAGAGACATGTGTAATCAGTCCCGTCTGCATTCTGAAGGCTCAATAACAAAGTGTGTTTCCTCATAGATCTCTGGCAAAAGATTACTATTATTATTATTATTATTATTATTATTATTATTTCATTATTTTTGTGGGGAGAACAAGTGCAAGCTCATGCACATTAAGTAACTACAACCATAGGTATTAACCTGCTTGCAGTTGGCAAAAAATTTATATAACCCGTTGCAACTTTATTCTCAGGCACTAAAACATAGGTCAGATGTACTAGTGACTTTTGTCACTGCTGAGACAAGATGCCTGACAGGAGCAATGTAAGTGAACAAGGCCTTATTTTGTCTCAGAGTTCAAGGGGACAGTCCATGATGGCAGGGAGGCATGGCTGCAGGAGGTGAGGCAGATGACCACATCACATCTGCTTCGAAAAATACAGAGATGGATGCTGGTGTTCAATTCACTGTCTTCTTTTCTTTCAATCTAGGACCCCAGCCCATGGGATGGTGCTACCCGTATCCAGGACGAATCTGCCCTCCTCAGTGAATCTCTCTAGAAAGCTTCTGCAGGCATACCTAGGGATGTGACTTCTAGGTGACTTTATATTCCAGTAGACTGGCTAGGTTGGTGGTTCTCAACTTGTGGGTCATGACCCCCTTGGGGGGGGGTCACATGTCAGATATCCCGCATATCAGATGTTTCCATTATGACTCATAACCGTAGCAAAATTACAGTTTTGAAGTAGCAACAGAAGTAATTTTATGGTTGAGGATCACCATAGGCAGGAGGAATTGTATTAAAGGGTAGCAGCGTTAGGAAGATTGAGTATCACTGGGCTATGTTAGCCACGACACTAGAAGGAGTATGGAGCAACGCAAATATCAACTACAGGCTGTTCTTTCCGCTAGAACTTCAGAAGGACGTGGCTCTTAGAAAAACCTCATTATTTTATTTTATTTTCTGTGTATGGTTGGTTTTTGTCTGTCTGTATGTCTTTGCACCACATATGTGCTTGGTGTCAAATCCCCTGGAATTAGAGTTAAAGATGGTTTTGAGCAGTCATGTGGATTCTGGGAGATGAATCTGGGTCTACTGTAAGAGCAGCCAGTGCTCTTAACCTCGGAGTGATTTCTTTAGCCTCATGACTTAGGTTTTTGTTTTGTTTGTTTTTAATCTGAATCTCATTTTCCTCTGTGTTTAGCCAACAAAAAGATGCTTTATCAGTCACAGTAAATTGTGTTTATCTATGATGCACAGGTCTCGGGACCCAAAGGCCAGGCTTGAGGGCTGTTTTTCTCACAGTATTTTCTTTTAGCGTTATAAGGTAGATAAGATAATTTATAGATGTTTGCCTTAAAAACATATGACTGACTTGGTTTTGCTCTGTGTATTCAAAGCTTAAAAGTTCAGCACAGGCCCACTTTGGTTTATCTTGGCTCGTAGTTTGAGGGTTCATGGTCCAATGTCACGGGGAAAGTAAGAAGGGAAGAGTGAGTCTAGCTATGGCAGGGGGAGCATGAGGCAGCTGGCTGCATTGCAACCACAGTGCTTCATGAAGAGCACACACACAGACACACACACACACAGACACACACACAGAAACACACAGAAACACTCAGACACACACACACAGACATACACAGACATACTCAGACAACCACACATGAACATACACACGGACACACAGAGAAATACTCAGACACACATACACACACACACACACACACACTCAGACAGACACACTCAGACACACAGATACACAGACACATGAAGGCACACACAGACACACAAAGATACACACAGGTACATACAGACACATCCACAGACACAGAGACACACCCACAGACACAAACGAACACAGACAGACACACTCACGTACACACACAGACACACATACATACACATTCACATACACACAGAGACACACAAAGACATACACAGACATATAGACACACAGACACACACAGACAGACATACACACATAGACACACACATACAGACACGCACAGACACATGCAGACACACACAGACACACAAAGACACACATAGGTACACACAAAA
>JANHMN010000023.1:25351287-25361812 GCA_030674055.1 Rhabdomys pumilio
ACCTTGCTGTAAAACCATACTGATGTCATCAGATCCCCTTTACAGCGCAAAGTGTGAACCCACAGGCTGTCATTTAATGCTCAGGATGCTGGGGGATCATTAAGTCAGTTTCCTAGGAAGTATGATTGTCCCAATAAACAATTGAACGTATTTCTCTATAACAGAAATCTTTTTTCTCTCTTACTTCTTTCTTGAAAATTTTCTGTGTACTGAATTCATGTAATTTCCACCCAGCTCCCTTTCAGATTCACAATCTTTTCTTTAATCACAATAGTTACACATGTTGTTACACATAGGCACACTGCCACGCACACTCATGCACTGGTGCTATTCAGTGTTGCTCATTTGTATTTCTATACAGTTAATGGGGGACCTTAGAGGAGAATCAACTACTGCTCATTTTTTATATAAATATAATTTCTAACTGCTTTATAAATAATTGCCCATATACCCAGGGATAACTGTAGCTCTCACTCATCACCAAATAATCTTTTATTAATAAAAATCCATATGATGTGTTTTGACGTTTTTATAAGTTTCTTTCTGTAGACCACTACAGAAAGCCACAACTGGTCAAAATGCAGAGAAAGGACTGACTATAAGGTGCCCAACCCCAATTGATACAATACAACCCCCATACCTAAGACTCAGGGAACATCACCAAAAAAGGTGGGTGTAAAGACTCTAAGAGTCAGAGGACCAGGACATCAGCTGCAAGATTGTGTCTTCCATAAATAACAGGGAAACTGCACCCATGAAATTTCAACAGTATGGCTGTTTAAACGAGACCTGCTCACTGACATGGGGTCAGTGGGCATGGCAACACAGGTGAGGGAAATCTCACAAGGACCCACCTTTAGATGAAGAACTCCAGGCAACGAGTCACTGCTGAGAGATGGAGAATATGCCTTCTTCAAGGATGGTGATGACAGACATCCCAAAAAGATACATGCCGATCGTTTGGGGTCTCCAAGTTATAAGCCTGTGGTTCTTAGCCATTTCGACAAACTTTTTGCCATCCGGGAGACCTCTTTGCCTCTCTCCACAAATTATTCAAATTAGTGTCAATTTCATTATGGAAATATATACAGGAGGTCAAGATTCAACTCAAATTTCATGGTAGCTGTTGTATAAATAATCGCTAAGCATTCCATATCTCAGTGAGAATGTATGAAGTGTCCCTTTGAAGTACGTGGTTCAGCGGGTCCACGGGTCCCTCAGTGAACTGCTAAATATGCCTTCCAGCTGTTGGCTTCAGATATAATTTCTAGATGACAACTAATTAAAGCACAGGGCAAGGATTATAGTCTTCATGGTTTCCAAAATTCCCTGAAGGTATCCCAGAAATAAAATTTTAGATTTGTCTTGCCCCAAATCTCACTCTTACCTTTCCATAGTACTCAGTAATGACCCCGTGTTGCTCAGATGTCTCTGTGTTCGTATAGAAGGGTTTAAAGATAGAGATTTTAGCATTATGGATGATGGGACCCTAGTGATTCATTAATATCTTTAGTCCTCAGCTTACCTCTCTGTGAAATCATATTGCTATTTCCTTCTGAAGTGGGGGAGAAGATTAACTATGGATACATATGAGAATTGAGTTGTGTAGGGTAGTTTTGCTTTTGTTTTACAGTTCAAAAAGAGTGGTCAACTGAATTCAGTCTTCAGTGTCTTGGGTTGACAGGAAGGGATAGCATCAGTAAAAGCATGGACACACAGATGCTGTTGGCTTTTAAAGACGTTTCCTTACAGAGGTCATGAGCACAGTTTATGGAAAGTATAATGGGGCACATACATTTTCCATCTAAAACATATACTGAAAACTCTGTAGAGACATGTGGCTGATTTGCATAAAGATAAATAGGCATAGAGGTAAGGAAGGGGTAGGCAAATTAATAGTTTAAACTTTTCTTTGAACTTTCAACATTCTTAGAAGCTTTCTATCTTTGCATATTTATTATTTTATTGTTTATTTTTTATTTTGCATATTTTTTATTATTGCATATTCAGTTTATTATTTATGTGCATTTATGTGCACACATACGAGCGTGCCGTGACACAGGTTTGAAGGTAAGTGGTCAACTATGGTAGTTGGTTCTCAAACTCAGGTCATCAGTCTTTGTAGCAAGAACCTTTACCTGCTGAGCCATCTCCTCCAAAGTCATTAGGAAGTTTTTAACTGGTTAAGTTGGCCTTGCCATGCTGGATATGTATATATGGATATGGATATATGAGGCTCTAAGACACCTCTGGGGAGTCAGATGTCAGAAGGATGATGTGGACTATGAAGGAATGTGGTAGGAAGCATTATGGCTTACCAAAGGTAAGCCATACCCAGGTATGTCATGGCTTGAGTGTCAAATATGTCCCAGGCTTATGTGCTTAAACACTCTGCCACCAGCTGGTAGCAGGGTGTTGAGAGATGGTGGAACCTTTGAGAGAGGAGGGTCTGGCTGCAGAAGTACTGCATGGTTGCGGAAGGAATCCCTGATTCACTAGCTATCTCTACCTCCTAGTCCATTAGATGTGGGCAAGCAGGTGCCACCATCAGAGTCACACTCCCTCACTGTGATGGACTACATCCCTCCAATCTGTGAGTTTGTCCTCCTTAAGTTGTTTTTGTTGCGCATTTGGTCACAGTGGTACGAACCTGGCTGATACGACATCATAATCTCCAAAGAGTGTGAATGCTTTGCCTTAGCCAAAGGGACCTTGAAGGTATCCTTAAGGATACTGAGGTCAAAGGATTATCTTGTTGCTTCTGATGAGTACAGCTCAATCCTGTGTTTGGAATTAAGCAAACAACCTACTTGGGGTTCAGATGAGCTGTGGTTACAGAAACATGGTTGGAGGAAGTTTTCCTGTGCTGGAGAGTTTTAACTGTCAGCTAGATATAGCCTAGAACCATGTGATATAGCCTAGAACCATGTGATATAGCCTAGAACCATGCGATATATAGCCTAGAACCATGTGGTGTAGCCTAGAACCATGTGATGTAGCCTGGAACCATGTGATGTAGCCTAGAACCATGTGATATATAGCCTAGAACCATGTGATATATAGCCCAGAACCAGGTGATGTAGCCTAGAACCATGTGGTGTAGCCTGGAACCATGTGATGTAGCCTGGAACCAGGTGATGTAGCCTAGAACCATGTGATGTAGCCTAGAACCATGTGATATAGCTTAGAGTCATGTGATATAGCCTAGAACCAGGTGATATAGCCTAGAGCCATGTGATATAGTCTAGAACCAGGTGATGTAGCCTAGAATCATGTGATGTAGCCTAGAACGGTGTGAGAAGGGAGGCTTGAGGGGCCACCTACATCAACGTGTTTCTGATAATATTGCTGCTTTGCAAAGGAAACAAAGAGGACAAAGATCAATTCAATGGCCCCATGTTTAGATAGCAACATTTTCTCTACAATTATTTCGTCATTGGTTTGAACTCCCTAAAGGTTTTTAGCACAGGCAGACCAGTTGGCTCTAGGAACATGGGTGTGTTAAATAGAATCTCAGCTAACAAATAAACAGGCTGCTCTTGTCTCTTTCATCACCGGGGTAAAATATGTGCCCAGAGCTTCAAGGACATCTGCTTTCTTTTCTAGAAAAGGACTTACTACCTGTTTTTGAACTTGAAATTCACCTCCTTCAGCCTCCTGAATGCTGGAACTGCAGATGAGCCCCATTGCTCTGGCCTTAAGCACCACAGCATGTGCCAAGGATTCTCAACCATGGCAGATATATGGAATGGTTCACCCTACATGCCCAGAGAAACACATTCCAGTCTACACACACTACTGCAAGTAGGAATCCACTCTTTTATTTTAGTAGTTTGTATCGATGCCAACAACAACTATCCTCACTATTAAATAGCTGGATATTATTTCTTATTAATTCAGGAATCTCACCTTCATGAGTTCCACAGTCAACTTCAGGACAAAGGTTGGGATTTGTCCCAGCCCCCTCTGCAGGGACCCCCAACCCCCCCACCAGGCTCCTTCCTTTATTCCAGTGATTAGTGTCTTCTCTGACCTTGAGGACAGAAAAACGTTCCTCTCATTCCAGACTTTAAAAATCATATTCCCTTAGTCACTCAGAATGAATACATTTAAAACCCAGTAGACCTTTCTTTGATGAATGGATTTTTCTCTGAAGCCATGTACACTAGGTGGGGTAACCAAACTCTGGGGAAAGGATGAGAAAGGAAAAGAAATGCTCAAGGAAAAAAAAAGTCTCAGGCAGTGTCTCGAATCACAGCATCCTACAGGTTCATCTTCAATGTCAGTCTCTCATCTGGATCACAAGTACATGTGGCAGGAACAGAGGGAGGGGCCTTCTCACAGGCTTATCCCATAATACTCTGGAGGAATACGTAGGGAGCTTGCAACACATCCCCCAAACTTCTCTGACATATTCACTCCCTTTATTTTGATAAAACAAAACAGTTGAAGAATTCTTGTTAGTATTTTCTTTGAATTTTGTCTGGTTCACATAGCCATTGTAAATAGTACTGGGTCTCATATAAACAACTGTATATACACACAATTAATATATATATATATTAATAATATATATTAATAATATATATATGTGTGTGTGTGTATAACTGCATATGTAATTTTTTTGTATGTAACACACACAAACATTCTGCATAGGAAAGAAAAAAAAGCAATATGGTGCCTATTATTAGTTTACCAGTTACCCAGTCAACCTTGTAATCTCCCCGTCTTTACTGACTAATGATTTAATTTCACTTTTCTAGCATTCTTACAAAACTCAGTGGACAATATTCTTTATAATCAGGTCTCCTTGTTAGTCATCCTCGGTGACCTTAATGCCTACTCAAAGGAGATTCATACGACCCCAAATGAATATCTCTCCAAGGGCCTGTTCACTCTCTTGCCTGGACTTAGAAACCTCATCTCTAGGGATGGGCGATAGTGTTTGGTAGGCAAAGTGTGAAGACCTGAATTTGATCTCAAAGAAAACACAGCATGGTGCTGCAGACAAGGTATTGGGGCTGTAGAAATCAGGGACCTGGAGATCTCTGCCACCCAGCTTAGCCCAAGATGCAAGTTTTAAGGTCAGCCTTAAAACACAAGGCTGATTGCACCTGAGGAATGGCAGCTGAGGTTAAATGACGTCACAGCGGCTCAGGATTGAAAGCCCCCACATCACGGGAATAGTGTGGAAGTCACTGTGCAGAGCCAGGATCTCTCACACGTAGAGCTGGGCCCACCCCATCTAATGACTTTTCAAATGGTATAGTGATTCTCCAATTTTTACTGCTTTCCTAAATAAAAATATCAAAGCGAGGAGAAAAGCATTTTCTTCCTAAGACCTTTGAAAAGGTTTTTTTTTTAAGCACTATCAAATTAGCCACTAAAATGCAGGCCTTTGAAATATTAAAGGTAATTCTTTTTGCAGAATTAAAAACAATTAAATGTGTGTGATAACCATTTTAACTCTGCTCTGGCATTTTCCCTCCTTTCAGTGTGCCAATATCTTTTGGAGATAAATGTCAATCAAGTATGGAAGTAAAAGAAAAAAAAATGCTTTCACTCCAAAGACTACTTCTTACATCCTAGAGGATTGTAGGCTCTCCCTGCTTATAATATCCCTCACTGCCCTTCCCCCACCCCAGTATAAGGATGATGACATCTGTATGGACCAATGTTCTGTCCACAGCATGTGACCTCTGACCTCATTATCCATATTAGTCTGACAGGCAAGACACTTAAACCCTCGAAGTAACCATGACCCTTCCACGGTTTAAGGTCAAGGAAGGCTAAGCCACGTACTGACTTCTGAGTTTACGGTCCCTTTGCCGCACCTCGCACTTAAGAACAATCTACTAAAGCAATGGTTCCCAACCTTCCTAGAGCTGCAACCCTTTAATACAGTTCCTCTTGTTGTGGTGACACCCCTCCCCCCAGCGATAACATTATTTTTGTTGCTACTTCATAACTGTAATTTTGCTATTGTTACAAACCATAACGTAAATATCTGATATTTCAGGATATCTGATGTAGGACCCCTGTGAAAGGGTCGTTCAGCTCCCCAAGGGGTTGTGACCCACAAGTTGCATGCGAATCACTGTACTAATGAGTTTTGAAGTTCCTGAGACACAGGCTCTGCCACCTCGGGCCATGTGGACTGCAGCATGTGATAACCTTCCTTCTTGAATGTGACAGGCAGACAGACTGGAATGCAAGGGCATGGGATCTGTCTCTGTGGGATGGAAATTTTGGGGCTAATTGGCTAGGAAGCCAAGAAAAATGAATGCCAAAGGCAAGCGGATGCTTGAGACTCCCTTCAAACGTAATAAAAACCCACTGACTGCTGACAGTGGTTCTTTGAGGCTTTGATCCACAGATGTATTTTACTAAAAAGACCCCAGCTGCCCATTTGACTCAGGCCCTTTATAATTAAAATGTTTTATTTCTCTTCTCTGTTTCTGCTCCCGTTGAACTGAATTGGCAGAAAATGGTACCATGTAGTGTGGGATGCTCGCTCAGCTGACTTATTTCTGCATATAAGAAACAGGATCAATGGGTTTAAGTTAAGCTTGGTTGTTATTCACTAAATACATTTCCCAGAGCAGTCTGCTTAAGGATGTGGGGACAATATGTGAGGTATTGATAGTGAAATATTGGAGTGTCTTTGAGAATGGAGCCTTCCTTGGGGATCTAGGTAGGGTCACAGAAACTCAACAGTCACTGAAGCTGTCCCCAAGACAGCAGCTTTTAGGTTTTCAAATCCAAAGAATAAAATTCACAGCTCAGAAGATGTGAATTTTAGAGGGGAGTTTATTATAGATTCATAGGTGGCATTTTGTGTGTATGTTTTACACACACACACAGAGGGAGGAGGAAAAGGAGAGAGAAGAAGAGGGAGGAAGGGGGAGAGTCAGGGAGAGGGGAGAGGTAGGAAGACAGAGAGAATGGAAGATAAATGTGAAAGGAAGGGAGAAAGACAGAGGGATAGAGGGAAGAGAAGGGGAAGGGGAAAGGGAGAAAGGGGAGAAGGAGGGAGAGAGAGAAGGGAGGGAAGGAGAGAGAAACAGATTCACACAGAAACAGATACACAGAGAGAGAGAAAAAGAGAGAGAGAGAGGGAGAGAGAGAGAGAGAGAGAGAGAGAGAGAGAGAGAGAGAGAGGAGCCTTTCTGTGTAACAGAAAAGGTTTCAGGGAATAGAGTGCCATTGATTTATGAATCTGGCGACGTTAAAGAAGGATTTAGGGTAGAAAACTGGGTTGAGACCTAGCCGAGGATGTAGAGTCCATTTGACCCAACCAGGTGTCCAGGTACTGTCTTTCAGTTTCTGTCACATCATCACATGTAGCCTTTAGGCAGGGATGCTTACTTAGGATAGGAAGAGGAACAAGAAGTGGCCTCCAAACAATGATACTCTCAGAATGACTGTTGTAGGGTTCCCACCCCCACATAACCAGTTTCTATCTCTTGTTCTGTTCATTATTGACACGCAGCCAGGCTACAGTCATCTAGACCAGATCCTAGGATTCTATTTGCATGTGTGGCACTTTTTTTTCTTTTTTTAGAAGAACAAGAGCTGTGTCCATATCCCATCATGACTCTGCCTCCAGTTATAAGAGAAGTGTAAAGGAGGGGTACAGCCACATCTTGATGGTTATTTTTTTTTTGCAGACATAAGTCAATGTGGCTTCTTGTTTAAAACCCCACAGGTCTGCAGTGTCAGTGGAAGAACAGACATCTATCATCTAGACTGGCAATTCCCCCGAGGGGTGGAACTGTCCTGTCCGCCATGCCTTGTGGCCAATTATCCAAGATCATTCTCCCACACCTCCAGTCTCAGATGTGGCATCATGTCTTAAGTAGCACATGATGGTCCCTTTGGCCTTGAGGTAAGAGAACTGTAAAAACAGCTTCACGGGCAACAGTTGCTGGCCCCTCAGGTGGGACTCTATGTAAGAGTAAGTTACTGGAACAATTCAATCCATGAAACTCAAATCCCCAGTCAGATCCCCTAAACTGGAGAATTTATTCTACTCTCTGAAGACTTGCTTATACCCATTGCCAAGTAAAACACAGAGTAAAAGCAGATTGCTCCCCAACAATTATAGATAGAGAGATTAGTTATCTACAACAGAATCCTGGTACCTTTCTTCAGGTCAATTTTTGACGCATGTATTTCATGAAGCTGACACAAATTACCACCAATTTAATGGCTTAAGCCAAAGGGAGCCTAGTCTGCCACAGTCTGAGAGGACAGAAGCCTGCGGTCTAAGGCTTCTGCAGGCTCGCAGCTCCCTGCTTCTCAACAGTCTGGCTTTGGAGTGTCCTCAGCAGCATCTGTGAATACACCCCTCAGCTCTATCTCTGCATGAATAGCTCCCTCTCCCTCTCCTCCTCCCCATCCCTCCTCTTTGTTTCAGTCTTCTGTTTTAGGTCTAAACTTAAAGGATGGATGACGCACTTCAAGGACCTCAGTTTGACTACACGCACAAACACCCCACTTTCACATTCCTTTCACTGATGCAGGAGATTATAGGTCAAGGGTTGACATCTCTTCTAGGGGACGCCATTCACTGCGCTGCAGTGGAGGATGGGATCTCCAAATCCACAGCCTTCTACATTCTCTTCTGCCTTATGTCTGGCCAAACTAATCTCTTTGGCACCAGCCCACTATGTACTTGAGTGTTTTGTATTTGATTTCAACATCTGCTACACACATGTCTTCGAACTAGCCAGACCAAAGCTTCACTGGGCAGAGTTAAAAAAGTCAATGAAAGGCTCTCAGGACGTGGAGGATGAGATCAAAAGCTCAAGGTCCTCTTTGGCCACATAGCAAGTTCGAGGCCAGTCTGGGGAGAACCTGCCTCAAAAATAATGAAAACAAAGCAAATGAAGAAGTGGGGTGAACATTTATTTTAAGCTCTACAGAAGAGTAGTGTGGACAGACGTCAGACTTAGCTCAACTCCTCTAGAGAAAGTGAGCTCTGTAGAGTTAAAGTGAACGCCTTCTAGGGTTTGCTCATTGGTTTGACCCAAAGAAAGGCAAACATTGTCTTATTTCAATGACCGGAGGAAACCTTAAGGAACACAGTTCCCATAAAGTTAGTGGCCCATTGTCCCCTAGAAATGTGTGTACTGGCTACATTTAAAAGCAAAGTCCTTGCCCCTAACCCCCACCCCTGAGCGCAATGACAGTGCACTTTCACCAACTAAACAGAAAGATTGTTATCTGGTAAACAAGCCTCAAAAGGGTTCCTGTTGACGGGAAAGCAGATCTTTTAAGTCAGGTTCTGCTCACCGGGAGTCTCCCTTAACCTTCCCCAAAATGGTGAACTACAACAGGCAGCAGCTCCTAGTTCTGGATTCCTGACAACTCAGATCCCCGCCCTGCTGACTGTCAGATCAAGTCTAACTGGCAGTTTGACTCTCAATAAGTCTTTCAGTCCATCCAGTACTCTGGTTTGGTAGGTTCCCTGCAACATTGCTTATAGTAATTAAAGTGCCCTAAGTGAATGCTCCAAGGTTAGTTAAACCCTAGTTCAGCCCTGGGGCACTTGGGTTACCTCTGTCTTACCTACTCATCTCACCAGGACCCTGAGTACTAGAGTCTTCTCCCACCCTCTTTTCTCAGGCCTCCTACTCCCTCTTAAGCTCATGACCTCTTTTTAAATTATTACTGTTATATATGTAACAATATAAAATATTGTTAAAATACATTGTTATATATTGTAGTATATTATTAATATATATTAGTAATATAATGTTATATGTAATTATGTAAACATGTATTATATAATATAATAATATATTATAATGTTATATGTATATGACATATAACATTAAAAAAATAAAACCAGACACACATACATACACATAAACACACACACACACACACACACACACACACACACACACACACACACACGTGTATATATATATACAACTGAGTCCATTTATTGTTGCTCAAATGTACATGTGTTTAAGGCTGACCACTTGGGATTTTTAACCTGATGTAAACTTGGAGGAAAAATGAGGTCTAAGAATAAATGCACATGTACTTTTTTTAGTTGTTGTTGTTGAATATTTTTGTGATTTTATTTATTTGCTTGTTTGTTTGTTTTTTTGTTTGTATCAGATCACCCTGCAGCTGGAGTCCCAGGTAGTTGTGAACCACTTGATGTGAATGCTCAGAACTGAATTTGGATCCTATGGAAGAACAGTGAGCATTCTTTAATTGCTGGGTTGTCCCTCCAGCACACGTATTGATTTCTTATGAGAAATATTTCATTAGTTCCACACAGCTCTTTTCTAAATCAACCGTATAAAAGCTTCTAGTGATAAAATCTTCTAGTGAGATCTGACCAAACACAAAGATCCAGTAAACTATTTAAGATAGTTGACCACATGCAAATCCTAATACACACATCTATTGTCTGTCTGTCTGTCTGTCTGTCTGTCTGCCTGCCCATCTATCTATCTATCTATCTATCTATCTATCTATCTATCTATCTATCTATCTATCTATC